>JAKSZU010000004.1:101773780-102373780 GCA_026018925.1 Tupaia tana | reverse complement strand
GTATCTTTTGGTAATATTTTCTGGCAGTAGAGTTTCTTCCTTGTGGCTCCTCTTGTTCTAAGTGTGCTGCCTGAAAAAAAACTCAACTGTAAACTTTGCAATGAGCTGATATGTGGAATGGGAGGAGAAAAACAATGGGATTTCTACTTTATTCTTAGGCTCAGATTTAGTTTCTGTCTTTTCTGAGCATTTGTTCTTTTACTTGTAAAGTAGAAGTCAGAGAAGATTGGAAGTCCGTTGGCTAGCTTTAGTTTCCATGCCTGTCCCTGGCTTTCCCTTAGCCACTCTGCATGTGCACACAAGACAGGAGATAGGTCCAGAGAGACCTGAAAGAGGCTTTTGGCCAGGGTTGGTTTGTTTGGACTGTGGGGCAGCTGTAAGGCAGTGTCCTTCCTATCTATTCTTCCTCTGACTAAAGGGTCGAAAATGTGTTAGCAGCTAGATCTGGGACTGGCTCTTCCTGTGGGAATAGGAACTGCACTGCCCTGCCCTGCCTTGCCCCGCCCCACCCTACCCTGCATGTTTCCAAGTCAGACAGCAGGGGGCATGGGTGCTTCTGTACCAAAGGATCTGCCTAAACCTGAAGGCCTGCCTACCAGGGTTCATTTTTCCTGTTCAGTAAGCGTACCCAGAGGGTGGGTGAGGCAGAGGCTGTGGAGGCTCTGGAAAGCTGCCTTGTTGCTCCTGCTCTGCCCTGTAGCTGAGCATGAGCTCACAGGGCGGGAGCAGGGTGCCCTCTCTTGGAATGTGCAGGAGACGTGAGCCTCCATCACCCCCTCTTCTCAGCTAGTGCCTTTCTCCAGTTCTGGTGAACAATGCCAAGTGAATGGCATTGTTCTCTGGCTTTACGGGGGCTCAGTGGCAGCTACTGCTTTCTTCATTTTTAAAAGGTTTTGGCCATTTGGCGAAAGTCACTGAGATGGTTTTTTCCAGCCTCTGGCAAGTTGGAGCTTTGGAATCTGGAGTGAATAATGAGGTCATCTGGACCTCATTGCCTCCTTGAGAAGCCAGCAATAAGCCTGGGCAGTCATTTGCCACCCTAGGACTAGGTCTGGGGACGAAGCTACCCCTGGCCTAAGAAGTGATAGATGGGCCTGGTATTATATCCATGCTGTGTGTGGTATGTCCTCTACCCCCAGAGCCCTTTGGCCTAGACTGAGGACTTGTGAGCAGCTGCCTCAATCCTGATGGAGTGCAGTTGTTTGGCTCAAGGTGAGTACAGGTTTTTAAACCCTGCTCCACATCCCCCCCTGAACCTGTGCCTCTCTTTCCTCCTGACCAGGTAAACTGTCTTGAGCCCCACCCTCACCTGCCAGTGCTGGCAACAAGTGGCCTAGACCATGACGTGAAGATCTGGGCACCCACGGCTGAAGCTTCCACTGAGCTGACAGGGTTAAAGGAGGTAAGTGGCTGTCCTTTCCTTTCTGCATACCCACACACTGTTAGGGTTCTTTGTTGTTGCGGGAAGGAGTAAACTGCTCCCAGTTGTTGGAAGGCCCTGCTCCGATACCCTCCTCCACAGTCCTGCTCCAGGAGCAGCTCTGGAGTGCCTCTTGTTCATAGTAGGATGGGGGTGGGGAACATCTGCAGGAAGAATTAGTCCATTCAAAACCTCTCCCCTTCTCAGTGGCTGAACCTGGGGCATCCTTTCCTAATCCAGTACAGCTCTATTTGGCTTCCTGGATCCCAGGGAAAGCTTTTATTTGGTTAGTTTTGTTGGGCTAGAACTCTTAATCAGGTCCAGAGTTCCTGTTCATGTTGCCCCTGCCCCCAACCCTTCTGTGTTCCAGGTAATTAAGAAGAACAAGCGGGAGCGGGATGAGGACAGTTTGCATCAGACTGACTTGTTCGACAGCCACATGCTCTGGTTCCTCATGCACCACCTGAGACAGAGACGCCATCACCGGGTAAGCTGAGCTTGGAAGCAAGCTCCGGAGGGCAGTGGCCTCCCCAGAGGGCTAAGAAGGCCCAGTGCATACCTCTGCAGTACTTTAAGGAGGACTCAGGTGACGTTCGTTGGGGTTTTCTGTCCATTGTCCCACTGACACAGCTTTGGAGGAGCCCCCAGCAGAAAGGGGTGGTGTCTGCTCTAGTTCGGCACTGCTGTAGACACAGCCCGATCTTCAGAGTGGTAGAGGCAGGGCAGTGGGGAAGGAGCTGAAAAGAAGTAGTCAAGTCTCAGGGTGACCCTTCTATTTTCCCTCTCACATCAGCAGAGGCTTAGGGTGTGGGTCAGCAAACCAGCAGTTGACCAGCTGCTGTTTTTGCAATGACGTATTACTGGAATGTGGTCTGAAGTGCAGTCATGCTGTTGTGGCAGATTGAATTGTTCAGACAGAGGCCATATGACCTGCAAGTCCAGAATATTTACTATCTAGTCCTTTAAGAGAGATTTTGCTGTTCCCTGGCTGAGAGTATCTGAATTCTAGCTAAGACCTAACAGGCTTGCTCTTATCTCATCTAGGGAAGTTACTAACAAGCCTTTCCCATCCCACAGCGCTGGCGAGAACCTGGGGTTGGGGCCACAGATGCGGACTCTGACGAGTCTCCCAGTTCCTCAGACACATCGGACGAGGAGGAGGGCCCTGACCGGGTGCAGTGCATGCCATCCTGAGGCCTCGGACCTAGAGGGGCGGGCTGGGGCTGCCATCCCGATCCTGCCTGGGCAGCCTTTCCTGTCCAAGGCCCTTACGTCAGCAGAAACGCACTTTGGACTTTTTGCTTTAGATAAAAGAGAGACATCCCAGGAGAAGGACAACCAACAGAGAGAACCTAGGAGTAGCAGCTGAGCCCTGCAGTGGGGTTCCATGGACAGCCGTACAGGACTCAGCAGGAGTGGCGTCTCCCTGAAGCCTTTTTTGGGGGAGGGGGACCCTAGTTTGTTAACTGGTTTGGGGGTAGGAAATGGGGTTTCTTTTTCTTTGATTTCCCTTGTTTCTTGAGCTGGGGGGGGGTGGGGGGAACAACTGGCTATCAGAACCAAGGGTCCAGAGTGGGGGTAGGAGTGCCACTCTCTCTTTGGTTTAGGTTTTTGACCTTCTTTTCCTTTAAGAGCCTATGACAGTTTCATTGCCTTCCACCCCCAGCAACCCCATTCTATGATCCTATTTTTCTGGGAAGTCCTTTGAGCCCCTGGACCATACCACACTCCACTTCCTTTCCACCTCATTCATTCTCTGTACCTATCACAGTTTTTGCACTTGATTATGTATCTTTACTCTCTTCTCTTCATCCCATCACCCCCAAGTAGGTCTGGTGAGGGAGGTTGGGAAGAGGCAGGAGGAGGGAGGGGCAGAGATAGAGGAAGCATTGGAAGGATGTTACCTCTTCTGTTATTTTTTAAAAAAAAAAGTTGTTTGGTGGCAGCAATCTCCCTGTCCCTATCACTGTTAGAGGCCTAATTTTATATCTATAAATATATTAAAAAGCAAGTCAAACTTGGATGTATCAAGTTAAAATTATTGTCAAAGTTTAAATACCTATATATTCTTTATGAATGCAATAAAGGGACTTAAAGGAAGATCGACCAAGAGTAATGATGTGGAGGTGACACCTGGAGTCAGCGTAACCCCTGTGTGGTCACTAGAGAAGGCTTACCTCTTAGGTCTCAGAGAGTGCAAAGGTCCTCAGTTCCACCATTCCCCACTATCCTGCCTCAGTGTGGGGGTTGGAAGAAAACAGGAAAATTGTCTCAAATCCACCTCAGATCTCCTACCTCTCCTTAAGTCTTGTGGGGGTCCCCAGGGTGGCTCTTACTTTTTTTTTTTTTTTGAGAGAGAGATTATTGCTATAGGGCGCATGCACTCACCAGAGACAGAAGTGGGAAATCATCTCCCCAGAGGGGTAGCCATACCACAATTCCTTCTCCTCCATTCTCTTCTCAGGATCTTGGGCATGAGATTTAAGCCACCGGGTCTGGGACTCAAGCCATGGTCTACTACGTGGGAGTCCAGCAACATAAACATTATGCCATCTGCTGGTCCCCCCAGGGTGGCTCTTCTAACCAGAGAAACTTGACTTAACCATGACTTTAGGAAGGGTGCGTCACTGCACTCTACTAGTACTGTGTGTAACAGAAGACACACACACACACACACACACGTACATACACACACTCTCCTGCCTTGAGCTGATTGGTTCTCTAGGCCCTCCAACTCTAAACAGCTCCCTTCCTAATTGCCGAGTGAAGGGAAAGACTCAATTGAAGGATTGACTATGGTGCCTGGGGCTTGGACACTTGTCACTGGCTACTGAGTATGAAAGTCCCAGTTGAATTCTTGCCTTTAAATGCTTTTGCTGCTATGTCTTTGCTCCCCAACTTCTTCCACAAGATCCAAAAAGGGAATTTGTATCCTGAGGCAGATAGGTTCTACTAAAACAGGCCAGGAAGGAGGTGGCAGAGTGAGGGGATGGAATTCCCACTCCTTTTTCCTGCTCCTTTCCTCACAGCCTGTACTCCAAACCAGGTAAACCAGGTGTAAGCTGCTGCACTTCTTCTCTGAGATAGGGATGTGTGGTGGCCCTGGGGTCTGTGTTCCTCTTGCCAGTGGGGGGTGAAGCAGGCTGAAAACCATGCACTCTGGGATTTGTTGTATTTTCTCTCAGTAAAGCTTCCCCCCCCCCCCCCCCCGCTATTCTGTGTGGTATTATGGTCCATTCTTTTTTCTTTTTTTAAGATTTTTCAACATACAGCACATGTGCTCATAAGAGAAAGATACAAGACAGGAAAAGTGAGAGAAATCACCCCCTGGGGATGGTGACCATTCTGTAGTCCTTTCTCCATTCTCCTCTCAGGACTTTGGGCATGTGTGCACACATGCCTGGTGTGTTTTTCTTTCTTTCTTTTTGTTTTTTTAGATTTTGCTATAGGGTGTGTGTGCTCGCCCGAGAGACAAACAGAAAGCAAGAAATCACCCCTCAGAAGGGATGGCCACACTGCAATCCCTGCTCCTCCCTTCTCCTCTCAGGATCCTGAACATGCATGCACATGCGCCCGCATGAGTTTTAAGTCGCCGGGTCCAGGACTTGAACTGTAGTCAACTATATGGGAGTCCAGCAACTCTGGGCATGAACTTTAAGTCACAGAGCCTGTGACACTCAAACCTCTATTGACTACTGGGAGCCCAGCAATGTCATAAGCCATCTGCTGGTCCCTCCAGGCATGTTTTTCAAGCAATTGGATCTGGGCACAAACTGTGGTGTCCACCATGTTGGATCCAGTGCCTTAACCATGCCACCACCTTCTGATCCAGTCCATTCATTCTTTTTTCTTCCGTTTTTTTTTTTCCTTTTCTTTTTTTTAAGAGAGGTTTTTGCTGTAGGGTGTGTGCATTCACCAGAGAGACAGAGAGGGACAGAGACAGAAAGTGAGAAATCACCCCCCAGGGGAATGGCCACACCGCAATTCCTTCTCCTCCATTCTCTTCTCAGGATCTTGGGCACGCACGCACACGCGCCTGGTGAGAGTTTAAGCCACCTGGCTTGGGCCTTGAACTGCAGTCTGCAGTCGACTACATGGGAGTCCAGTGATAGCCATTATGCCAACTGCTGGTCCCTGTTTTAAGAGGGTTTTTTGTTTTGTTTTCCGTCTGGTGGCAGCCATTAGTCTGCTTTATCTTATTAGGAAGTTACATATTGGTGTTTAAAACATGACGTGTGGTATAACAGGTGTAAAATAAATTCTTTAAAATAGGAAAAAAGAAAAAGTTTTTTTTTTGTTTGTTTTTGTTTTTTTGCTACAGGGTGTGTGCACTCACCAGAGAGACAGAAAAGCAGAGACAGCAAGAAATCACCCCCCAGGGGGATGGCCAAGTCACAATCCCTTCTCCATTCTCTCGGGATATTGGACACACACGTGCATGTACCCAGCGTGAGTTTTAAGCTGCTGAGTCTGGGACTCAAACCGCAGTCCACCACATGGGAGCCCAGCACTTTAACCACTATGCTACCTGCTAGCCCCAGCCCATTCATTCTTGATGAATTCATTCTTTTTCCAGTGTAGCTGTCTGGCCCTGCTCTCTTGGTTCTTCCTTGTTACCATTCAAGGAAGCCCAGTCTGGGATATCCTTGTTTCCAACGCTTAGGCTCCAACTGGAGACTGTCGTAGGTAGATTAAGCCCACCTAGCTCAGGGATACTGGGGGGGGGGGGGGTCAGAATAGGGGAGTCCTCTTTGGCAAGCTTTCCTGGCCTGTTCCAGGCTGCAGTGAGGGACATGCTTCCCCACCCTTCCTGGTCATCCGGAGGCTCCAAAGTCCTGACCCCTCACAGAAATTCTAGCATCAGTCAGATAACAGTACAATCAATCACCTTTATTCCAGGGTTAGAATGAGGCCGTGCACACTGCAGACAGAGAGGCACAGGATAGGGGCAATCTCACAGCAGTACAAAGGGTGGAAGGGCAAGTTAGTCTTTTTAGATGCCTTACAGAGAAACTACCAGACTCTGCTGAAAATAACCCTGTCTCTCTTCTCCTGGATTTTCCATTAGGAAGGCTCCTCATTTTCTGTTTCGCTCTTAAGTAAAATATCCTGATCAGAAGGATGGCTCCTGTTTGTTTCCTCTTCCCAATTCGACAAGTATCTCTCTCACGGGAGAAGCCAGACAGGGCTGGGGAGACCTGGGAAGGTCCTTTAAGGCGAAACCATGGAGTCCTCAAGTTGTGTGTTAAGGCAGGTGTCTGCAGCAGTGGACGGGGTGCGGCAGGCTGGCTGGGCTGGGGCCGCCGTCTGGCTGTCTGGCTTCCAGCAGCCGGCCTCTCCCACTCAGGTGCTGCTCCATGTCCTGAAAGCTCCTCACTTCACCTTTCTCTGATAAGTCTCAGTGCATGTGAATTTACTGTTTTTTTGTTTTTGTTTTTTTAAAAAAAAAAGGTTCCTTTTTTGTTTGGACCGTGTAGTAAACCGACTCCACCACTCCCTTCACCTTGGCGTCTCCTCCCGCCCCCCGCTCTGGCCTAGACAGTAAGTTAACGCTAGACACCACAAGAGGGCAGACATGGCAGTGCGGGTTTAATATACATATATGTAGAGTATATATGTACACACAGTTAGCACGGTCAGGGGTAGGGTATTTCGGGCAGGCAGGAGCTGGGTCACTCGTTGTACTCTAGTAATCTGGCTAGGAGGCAGCCACGAGGCCAAGGGGCCAGGGTGTGGAATGGAAGGGCTGCCAAGTCCCCTCCTGGATAGAACTGGGGCGGGGACAGTGCACAGGGAAACACTGTACTTAACATCTCTTCCTTCTGGCTGGGGTATCCGAGACCAAGGAGAGAGGGAAGGTTGTCTGCAGTAACCATGCTGGGATCCTGCGGGTGGGGCAAGATTACTGGTTAAAACCTAAGGCTCTCACTCCACAACCCCCTCCGGTTCCAGGTCCATATACGCAACATTCGGAGTAGGAAGAAAGGGTGGGAAGGGGCTCAGTGTGCACGTCCCCAGCATAGTCTCGCAAAGTGGGGGCGTCGAATGCCAGCTTCTCCATGGGTTTTGATCTTTGGGACCAGAAGAGGATCCAGTGGTCTTCCCTCATTAGATCCCTGGCTTACACCCATCCTAGGCCCATGAGAGGGGAGGAAAGTGACCTGCTGGCACCCATCAGGCCTCTCACCTGAGGAACAGCAGAAAGCTGGACTCAGCCAGTCCAGCAGAGAAGTACGAACACCCAACTCGGGCTTGGCTTTGCCCCTTTTGGATCAGGGGTGGGTGGCCTCTCTGCCTCCCTCCCCACTGGTTTTCCCTAGATCACCCACCACAGCCCACCTGAGCTCTTCGGTGTAGGAATATGCAGGTCCTTTCTGCTTCCTCACTTTAAAGATGGAGGGAAGGGAAATAGGAGGAACGTGCTGATTTCTATTTGCATAGAAATAGCCCTCACCTCCCCCAAGAGTGGGGAAGCCAAGCTCCCTCCTCCCAGCCCCTGACCCCCATCCCCTCACGAGGAGGAGGAACTAGATGAGCTAGACATACAGACAGACAGCCGGAGCGTGCGCACACGCACACACACGCGCACAGTAAGGGGGTTAGGACCAGGTTAGTATGTGGGTAGATGGGGGAAGGCTGCCCTAGCCCCCTCCCCTGGAGGATGGGGGAAGGGAGCGGTCCAACGAAGGGCCAACCTTCTTCCTCTTCCTCCCCTTGCTCAGGCCTTCTTCGGTGGGGGAGCCAATTTGATGATCTCTTCCTCAGAGGGCTGCCGGATGATGTCTGGGGCAAAAAGGGATGCATCCAGGGGTGAAGTGGAGGTGCAGGCAGGCCCGCGGAGCCTCACCTCCAGTCCCCATGCCAAGTGTGTTGATGGGAGGGGCAGGGTGCAGTTAGGTCCAAGACCTGGCCTCTTACCTTTGTACTTCTTGGCACTGGGGATACGGGTTAGCTTGGTGTCCAGCTCATCCTCCTCCGAGATCTTCAGCACACGGGTTCTGTAGTCAACCACCATGGTGAGTAGGTCAGGACGGCGGGAGATCTCAAAGATGTGCTCGATGTAGGAGAGGTTGTCTGGAGGAAGGCAGAGCTCAGGTCAGAGCTCAGGTGTAGGGTCAGCTTCCACTCTACCAGAGCAGTGTTTTGGACCAAGGCAGAGCTGCCCACATTGTTTATTGGAGGGGGCAACATGGGAGGAAGATGATAGCATGGAGAACTTCACTGTTGGTCATACAGTTTCTAGATGCTGCGTTTAGGTTAGCAGGCCCCATGACAGGAGGGGGCAGTAGAAAATTATTGGGTTATCGGAAAAGTCATGATGCGTTTTTGCATAGAAAAAATACATGAATACGTCATGACTTCTCTGATGACCGAGTGATTTGCCTTCCAAATACCCCATAGCCATACTTGTCCTTTTTCCACTTTCTCTACAAGCGAGCATCAGGAAGAATTTCTGACGGCACATAATGGACCTGGAGGGTGGGATCTCTCGATAACTCAGAAGGGTTACTCTGCCAAGGCAGAGGTACAAGCAAAAGGGTTGTCTCCATGGTGTGGCCAGGTCCAGGAGAATGCACGTGTCCTTGGGCCTTCTTCCCTGGCAGCTGTGGCCCTTCAGCCCTCTCCCTGTGAGTATCTGTAGGGCGCCTGGTCACTCACCTTACCTGTCAGATACTCTGTCACCAAGGCCCTCTGCAGCCCAGGACCTTCCCTTTCCTGCCACTTCTCCATGCCCCCATGGCCCAGCCAAGCCAAGCAGGGCCCCTGCTTTTCCAGGCCCTCCAGACTCTGGCTGTGCTGCTCTGCCTGGCAAACCCAATCCCACTCACCTGCAGACCTGTCTCAATAACTACATGGGCATGTGCTCACTCATGGTCTCCAGAGGTGCATAGAAGGTGTGACAACTTATGGTTTCACCTATGATCATATCACTGTTTTTTGGAGAGATTTTTGCTGTAGGGTATGTGCTCTCGCTGAAGACAGACAGCGAGAAGTCACCACCTAGGGGAGATGGCCACGCTGCAGTCCTTTCTCCTCCATGCTCTTCTCAGGATTTTGGGTATGTATGCACATGCGCCCAGCCTGAGTTTTAAGCTGCTGGGTCCAGGACTTAAACCACAGTCAACTATGTAGAAGCCCAGCAACGTAACAATTATACCATCTGCTGGTCCCTAATTATATCACTTCAAACTTCTATGTTTATGTTTTCTCTACACACACACACACACACACACACACACACGATCTTCAAAAAGTTTGTGGAAAATGTACATTATAAAAAAAACTGCATGATTTCAAATTTTTTTGCACCAAAAGAACGCCTAAGTTTCTTTTTCCACAAACTTTTGAAGCCCCTCTCCAGGGTGTGTGTGTGTGTCTGTGTGTGTGTGTATAAATATAATAATAGCACAAGGATACCTGAATGCACTTTTTTATAAAGGACACACTGGAAAATGTCTGAAGACCCTTGTCCAAGAGCCCTTTGTACTGTTAGGACAGATCTCTCTTCTGCCCTGTCACAGACGTGTGATGTGTGTGTACGAGCTCTGTGCTCCTCTCTACCTGCTGAATGAAAGTCGAAAGGCTGAGGGCACGACCCCGCAGCCCTCCCCACCTTTGTCCAGCTTGTTGTGGCTCTCCAGGAAGCTAAACCAGGCACTGCCAGTAGTGATCTCCTCACTCTTCTCGCTGGGGATGTCCTCCTTGCAGGCTGACTTAAGCTGTTCCAGATCTTCAAGGGTGATGTTGTTGGTCAGGTCCTGGAGGAGGGTCCCGTACTCCGCCATGATGACGAGGGGCGCGCAGGCTGAGCAGAAGGTATAGGGTGTGGTTCAGTCACGGGCGCTCCCCAACCCCCACCAGGCATGTGTCTGGAGGGCAGTGGGGGCCGGGCTGGAAACCGAAAAGGAAGACCTTGGGGAGATGGTGGGGGTAGACAGGAAGAAACTCGGAAACTAGGAGCCTGGCTGGAGCCTAGAGCTACAAGTCATACCTCCTTCCCCCACCATCTTTTCCTTCCCCCCCCTTCTAACAGTATCCCTGGCAACAGTTCCCTGACTGAGGAGGTGGTTACCATAGCAACCTACTCCCGACTATCTCACCCACTGTCTCTAAGTGCCCCCAGAATCGCCCCACCCACCTGCAACCCCTCCCCCTATCAGGAGAAAACAAAACAAAAACAAAAACATTCAAAAACAATGACCCAGGAGAGGTTTGCTGTGGCAGTGAGAAGCTGAAGAGGAGAAACTGCGGAGTTCCGTTGGCGCTCATGTGTCCCCAGAAGCTAAGGGGTCCCTCGCTTCAACTCCCCACTACCCTAATGACCCAGTTTGCATGGTAGTTGCTGGGTCTGCGGGTTCCCTGGCCCCTCCATGCTTATTCAATCACCAGGGCTTGGGTGGGGGAAGACAATGGGCCACCCCCACCTTGCAGAGCCCCTTTTCACCCTTGATGGTTCCCGGGCCCCCACTCTGCCCTCCTAGCCTTTGTGCTGTGCCTGCAGCCCCCACGCCCAAGCATACCAAGCAGCTGGCTCTGGCCCCCTGCCCAGTTCCCAGGCTGGCTGGTGGCGGGGGAAGGGGAGTTTAGACAGGGCTTTGGGAGAATCTGGCAGGAAGGGGGCTGCTGCCACCCCTTGCATCCACTTCCTGCTGGCACTCCTTCCCCGTGGCCTCCCACAGTGGGTGGGCAAGGCCAGAGTGCATCTGGACTTCCATCCCATCCCTCCCCTGGGATCCTTGGGTGAGAAGGTACATTCAAGGCCTGCCTTCCACAAAGGTGGGAGCTGCGGCTAGCACAGGGAGAAAGGAGGCTGGACCTTGGCACGAACTCTGGATCTGATAAGATGTGAAACACCAGTGGTGAGCTCAGAAAGGAGACTGTCCACAGTGAGTGAGTGTGAGTGTTATCATAGTAGTGAAGCAGCAAAGAGGGGCTAGGCCCCCAAAACCATGGCCTTCCAGCATCAGGCTGGGAGGGTGGCAGATCTGAGGGCTCTGGCTGGCACGTACCCATTTTCCTGACTCTGGCCTCTGCTGCAGGGGAGCTAAGGCAGAGAGGCTGGTGTCACATAAGAAGGTGTAGAACCACGTCATCATTCCCAGCCCCCTATTTGGGCCCGTACAAACAAGCCTCCCTTGGTGGCAGGCACCGTGACACAGACAGACAATGAGCCAGACCGCAGGGCTAGCATGAACTCTGCAAGGAACAGGCACTCCCAGGCACGCTCACTTGCACACCCAGGTGCAACCAGACAGAAGGGCCCAGCGGTGGCCCTGCCAGGCCGGGCCAGGAACAATGCTCTCTGACTGTCAGCACCAGGAACCGTCTCTGCCTGGAAATCTAGGTCACAGCAGCAGGCTGGGAGCCCAGCCCCCTCCGCTGATAATCCAGGGACAGAAAAGGGCGGGATGCTGAGGAGGGGGTCCAGAGCTGGACCTAGAAACAGAGGGCAGTGAAGGGAGCTGGGAGGAGATGGGACCCCGAGCCGAGCCCTCGGGAAGAGGGGCAGAATTAGGATTAGACTGCCCTCCTTCACGAGAGGAAGAGTGTGTAAATACGAGCGATCCTGTGGGAGGAAAGTGTGTGTGCGAGTCTCCCGGGAGGAGTTAAGGTTTAAGGCTCTGAATCTAAAACACAGATCTACAGGGAGGTGGGCGGGAAGGGATTAATGTGTGTAACACACCTACCCACAAAGGCTGGGGGCAGTGGGTGGGAGCTTTCTCAGAGAGCCAAACATCAGGGAGGCCCCCTGAGAAATAAAGGGCAGGGGGGGAATGTGCTCACACTTGGGTGGAGGGTGCAGCATGGGTGGGGGTGCCTGGGCACGCCGCGTGTGGGAGTGTACGTGGCCGTGTGTTTGTGATGTCCAAACCAGCCCAGAGCGTGTGTAAGCAGGTATGTGGCACAGGCTTGTAGCGGGGGGTGAGGGGAGCCCACGGATCGGAGGGTGCTGGGAGGGAGAGACTGAGACTGTAAAGGTGGGGGGAGGAGGCACAGAGAGTCCACGGGAAGGCTGCAGCCTCAGCTCAGCTGTTACCATAGCAACCTCAGTTCTGGGTGCCCCCCCCCCCCCAGTTGTCAGGACAATGATACCACTAGATGGGAGGGAGGGGAGGGTGGTGAGTAAGAAGGGACAGGAAGGATGGGAAGATGCTTCTGAGAGCAAGGAAAGGCAGGCTGGTCTCCCCTCCCAGGTCAGAGAGCCCATGTGCCCAGGCCTGGGTGTGGCAGTGCGGCAAGGGCAGGGCAGTTTGGGGGAGTGCAGGGAGATGGACTCTTCCTCACATATGGCTCTCGGATCTCATGGACAACTAGTGTCTGGGCAGGTCTGGCCACAGTGGCCATGCCACTTTCCTCCTGAGAGAGTCAGAGTCCCTTTGGGCCTGTGGTGACGACTCCCAGTCCCTGCAGCAGTGTGGAGGGCTGCCCGGAGAAAGGCAGGCAACCTGGGAGGAGGCCATTCTTGGGACAGGATACCAGGGCAGGAACCGGACCGGAGCCGGAGCCGGAGCCGAGGCTGCCAGGAAGTTAGTCCCCTTCCCTCCCAGCTCATTCTCTGCTCTGCTCACAGCTTCCTCACACCTCCTCCTCCCTCCCTCCCTCCCTCCCTCTGCTTCCAAGCTGGCCCCAGGTGGAGTCCTGACAAAAGTCACACAGTGGAGGATGCTGGGGAAGAGGGCAGGAGGCCAGGATCAGTCTACACGCCCTGTGCGTTTTGGCCTAGGAGTTGGGAAGGTGACAGGTGAGTGCCGACCTTGGGCACTGGGGCAGAAGCCTGGCTAGAAGGCATGACCACCTGTGGAGGAGGTGCACCCAAAGAATGTCCGTCATCTGACATTGGCTCATGGTAGATTATCCCCTCTCCCTACCATTTGGTTCCAAATCCTCAGTCCATTTACGAAGTGAGACGGAAGCCCTGAGGATTAGGCCTGCTGCCCCTCCTGCACATCTGCTGCAGCTGCCTAAGGCTGCAGGAGGGGCTCCCGGGCAAGCAGGGCTGTCAGTCTGCCTGAATTTGGGGGTAGTCAACGACAGAGGCGTGGGAAGGGAGAGTAGGGTTCCAACTGCCCCATTTTAGTATCTGCACCCTACTTCAATCAGGGCTTTCCTTTAATATAACTCAATGGACTCTTCCCTAAGCTTCTATCCAGCTGGGGGGATAGATTATTCCTGTGATGAAGAGGGTTCTGAGGCCTCAGCATCGGTCACCTGGGACTGAGGGGAGGCACGACACCTGTGCCCCAAAATAATTCAGTTCAAGAAGCAAAATGAATTATGCCTGGGCATGGGAAGTGCGGTGGCGCCTTCCGCCTTTAGTCTACGAGAAGGGCCATACCCAAGACGGGCACGGGGACAGAGCTGGCCTTGCAAGGGGCTGGACAGAGCAGTCTCCACTTAGCGGGCTGTGGTTTCCCTGCGGTCTCTTCCTCATCCATCTCCTCTCTCCCTGGCCTTTCAGTGGGCCTTGGTGCCTTCCAGCTTTCCCTGCTCACCCTCCCACCTGGTAGGAGCCATGAATACTTAGGACTTCTGGGTCCTGTGACTCAGGGTGCCCAGCTGAGAGCTCTGAGCTCCTAAGGAAGGTGGGGGAGCGCCCCACTGCAAAAGTTTGGTGGGAGGGGCTTGGGACGCAGCGATTGGCTGCCTACCAACGCCCGAGATGCCCCTCAGCACACTGCGCTGCTCTTGGGTCTGGGGCCCTCTTCTTCCCGCATGATCACACACGCACACCAATGGGCACAGGTGTCACGCTAGTGAGGAAGCAGGCACCAGGGAAGCCCAGCGGCATCGCTGGCAACTTCCCCAACGGGAGTGTTTAACCACAAAGGGGAGAGCAATTAAAGCCAATCGCTGACAGCCCCGGGCCAGACACTCGCGGAAACAAGACGAGCTCCCTGTAGGCTCCCTGTAGGCTCCCGTGTTCCTCCTCCCTCATTTCGGAACCTCTGCGGCCCACTCCCCAGCACTCTGAGCATCTCTCAGTCTCCACTTCCTCCCGCCCGCAGGTTCTCTGGCTGTGTCTCTGTCCCTGTCCCTTTCTCCCTGCCTGTCTCTTCTCACACACATTCCTCTCATTCTCTCTCTCTGGCTTGGGCTCCATCCTTGGCTGACTCATACTCATTCTTTTTCTCCATCTCCTTTTCTCCACCCCCTCCTCCATCCCGTGGCCACTCTGAAGGCCAGACAGTAGCCATTCTGAGCTCTACGCAGACCCAGCGAGAGGCCATGCTCCTTGTCACCAAGCTGGAGCACCAGGCCCACTGACCTCAGGATCCTGTCTCCTTGTGCTAGAGAAGGGAGGCCAGACTCTACCACCTTTTCCCACCGTTTTAAAGAGAAGTAATTGGAAGTCTGGGGATGGGCTTGGGGACAGTGGCCCCTTCTGTCCACTGGGCTGTCCTGTTACACCGATATCTTAGAGGCCATCATCCCGGAGATACACGGGAGGCCGTGGGGGTGTGGTGGGCGGCGGACGCATAGCGCAGGGACGTTTGTGATTTGGTGTGTGCGAGCCGATGTGTGTAAGTCACGTGGGTGTGTGTCACTGTGTGTGCTGGCGTGTCTCACTGGAGTGCGTGTGTCCCTACCAGATCTGACTGGGACTATAGGAAATTAATCAGGCTTTACGTTAGATACATCACTGCTCTCCACCCCTGCTCCTTCCTCCTTCCCTCCCGACCAGCGGGAGCCGGCACCGGTGGCCAGCGGCCGGCGGGCGGAGGCTGGGCTGGGCTGGGCTGGGCTGGAGCCGCCGGCCAGCGGAGGCGAGTCCACAGCCAGCGCGGGGAGGGCGGGGCGGGACCTGGCCCGGCCGAGCCGGCTGGGCGGGAAGCAGGCTGCATCCTAATCCCCAGGCCCCGGTCCGACTCCCGAACTGCCGCCCGGCGTGCAATGGGCGGCCGAAGCCACGCCGCCTCCGGCACACGCTCGGGGCGCACCGACAGAGAGGCGGACCCCGTGGGGCCTGACGCGGGGCGGACCGGCCCGGGGTCCCCACGCTCCCCTACCTGACCCCGGCGTCCTGGATGGTCGCCCTTCCTAACCCAGACCCCCAATCTTCCCCCTCCCCACATGTCTCCTCTGCGCCCCTCTCACCGTCTCCGGAGCTGAGCGCTCAGGGCGCGGGCACTCCGAGGTCCCCGGTTCCCGAGCAGCGTCCGGAGCCTCCTCGTCGGCTCCCGCCGCCGCCGCCGCCGCTTCTGCCGCCGCAGCCGCCTCTTCCGCCCGCGGAGCCGGAGCCCGAGCCCAGCGCCGCCTCACCCCACCCGGCTGGCCGGTGATGTCAGAGCCGGGGAGGGGCGGGGGGCGGGAGCGGCGGGAGGGGGCGGCGGAGAGGCGGGGACCGAGGGGCTGGGGTTCTGGAAGGCTCCTGGGATGGGGGACAGAGCGGGGCGGGGGGCGGGGCCGGGACGCTGCCCCTTCCCCGGAACCGCGAAAGGGTTCTCAGATTGAATTCTTTCCCAGTGGGACGTTAACCCCGCTTCCCTTTTGTCCTTTGGTGACCACAATGTCTCGATCCCTGGGGGGCACGGAGTAACTCAGGTCGGGTTGAGGACATTGGAAGGCGGTTGGCCTCAGGATTCTCTTAGCTGCTGGCTTTGGTGTTTGGAAGAACCTCACCTTGTGGGTCTTGGAAGGTAGGAAATAACTGATCGAACTTAGCCATGCTGCAAGTGGAGGTGGGGTCCAGGCAGCAGCAACCTGGGCCCCTCCATTACCTACCTGGAGCCAAGAGTCTTCCGTCTCTGGGGAGATGCCTGTGGACCTCTCCAGGCTTTTCCTCTCACCTTTCCCAAATATACCCCTCCCGCCTTCCCCCCACCATGATGTAATTTTATTTTCCGGGGAGAAAAAGCAGCAGTGAGCTCAGCATGCAAATATAGACAACATGCAAAGCCACCTCAGCTGTCTAGCTCTGCCCCTTGCCCAGGCGGTAGGTCTCACTTCCCCTCTGCCCCGGGGACTTTCCTTCCCCCAGATTCTCAGCCAGACTGAGAGAGGGTAGGAATTGGGGAAGCATCTGGTCTCACCCTCATCTCCAGCCTAAGGGGTCTTGCCACTCTCAGCCTAAGTGCCTGTGCCCCTTGGGAGCAACCTGGTCTCACCTCCATTCCAGCCTGGCAGAGACCCCTTTGGAAGCCTCAGGGGAGCTCCTCCATTCTTGGGGCTCCGCTGCCCCTAGAAGAGGCTTGGGCTCCTGTGGCTTTCGGTTTCACCGTTCTCTGCTCCTCACCATCCCTTTCACCCTCTCCTGCCTCCTGTGCCCTGCCACTGCCCCTTTGGTGGTGACAGCACCCTGGCACGTGGCCTTTGTGTGTGTCACATTTGCTCTGTGTCATACGGCCAAAACCCATGTCACTGACCCATCTCCGAGGCTCAGAGAAGCCACACGACTGTTCCATGGTCATGGAGCTCCCTGCAAGTCAAGGCTGGCCCTCCAGCCGCATGCTCCCCTTGGGTAAGTCGAGCCTTGGTGTCCCTGTGGCTGAGATACAGGGTCTTCTGAAATGTCGAAATAGGAAGTCTGTAGGAACTGGCACAGACGAGCATGTAAAGACAGGAGCTACAGTTTGCAGACTGCCATTGCGCTCTGCTGGACAGTAAGCCCCGCCATGTACTGACAGCTGCCTAGTGCCCACACCACTGACGAAGCCATCAGAAGGGTACCTGTGGATGGGCTGCGGAGAGTGAAACTTCTCTAACCTCAAGGCTCCTCTTCCTGTGCTTACAAATCCTCTTCGTCTTGGGGCCAGCAAGTGGCGTGTTGGTTAAGGCGCTGGACACTCCCACATAGCCAACCATGGTTCGTTCGAGTCCCGGACCTGGTGGCTTGCTTTCTCACTTCCTCTCTCTTTCTGCTTCTCTCTGGTCAAAGTAAATAGATGAATGAATAAATAAAATTAAATAAATAAATTTTTAAAAAAGAATCTTGTCTCCCAGACACACCTTCTTGTTTGATCCACACACACCAAAAATAACATGATATCTGGAGACCAGCAGATGGCATAATGGTTACGTCGTTGGACTCCCACATAGTTGATGGCAGTTCAAGTCCCGGACTGGGGGCTTAAAACTCATGCAAAACCCCTTAGGCTGGAGATGGGGGTGAAACCAGATGCTTCCCCAAATCCTACCTTCTTTCCGTCTGGCTGGGAATCTGGGGAAAGGAAAGTTCCCGGGGTAGAGGGGGTGTATGTGCATGTGGGCCCAAAATACCAAGAGGAGAATGGAGAAGGGATTGCGGTGTGGCCATTCCCCCCCCTGGGGGTAGGTAATTTCTTGCTTTCTGCCTCTTTGTCTCTCTCTGTCTCTCTAGCAAATGCATGCACTCTGTAGCAAAAATTCTCTTTAAAAAATAAATAAACACACACAAGCTGTCTGTTATTTATGAGCTCGTTCCCCTGTTTGGTTCTCCCACCTCATCCTACTTCGGACAAACTCCCTCGATTTACCCGAGCCTGAGCTGGTCCTGGAGAGAGAGGCTGTGGGAAGGACTGTGGGTCCTTCCTGCAAAGAACCCCAGCAGGCCCAGGTGTGGGGATCCCCATCATACAAATGCCGCATCCCCTCTCCGTTTCCGTGACTGTCACTTCAGTTATCACACAGCGAGTGCTGAGTGGGTCTTCCTGCCTCGGACCTGCCCACCATCCCTGCTCCCACTGCCCAGCCTGACGTGCTGCAGCGTGTCTGCCCTCCCCTGCTGGCGGGATGGACCTCCAGCACCTCTCCAGCCAGCGCCGTGCTGCTACCCAGCGCATGGCTGCAACTCAAATTGCTCTTCTTTTTCAAATCAATTCACTTTTATTCTTTTTTCGCTTTTACTTTATTTTTAAAAGTTTGTTGAGAGAGAGAGAGAACCCTCATGGGGTCTTCACTGCCTGGCCCGCTTCCTCTTCTTGTCTCTTTGATCTCTGTGCCTCCAATGTGACAAACCCATCCTGCCAGTGGTTCTGATATGTCTGCGAACCCAAACGTTCCCTCCTTCGCCTCTAACCAATTCCTATTCTTCGGTGTAAGACCTAGAAAAGGCTCACTTCCTGTATGAATGTGTCAAGCCTGCCCCGTCCCTCTTTTCTGAATCTGTTCTGTCCTTTCATTTGTCTGCTAGGGACGTCTCTGTGTGGGGGGCCCTGTGGACACAGAGAAAAAGCCCAGACTCCTGCTTTCAAGGGGCTCACAGTCCCATAAGGAAGACAGCATACGAGGGAAGATGTGCACCATATCCTAGGGTAGAGGGGTCCAGGAGAGCCCGCGGGGGAGCCCACGGAGGGGCAGCCTCTGAGAAGGCCTCGCTGAGGAGCCGTAACTGGGGCTCAGTCTCGCTGCTCGAATCAGAGCTGCAGGGAGGGTGCTACTGAGCAGCACATAATCACTTAATTACATATTGCTTTGTCTTTTTCTTCAATTGTTTAGTGTGCTTGTCTTGACTTCTCAGTGAGGGTAATCAGCTCAAAAACAGAGACAGGCCTGGCACTCTGTTCTCGCGGAGCCTGGCCCGTGCTGGACAAACACCATGTGTTCAGCAAAGGCTTGTTGACTTGAAGCAGATAAATCACCCAGGCTTCTCTAGGGTGACTGCCTGGAGAGAGCCCCCACCCCTTCTGCCCCAGCATCCTAGCTCATTGCTCACAAGGCACCCACACCTCATTCCCCGTCTGGCCACCTCCCTCCTGCCATCGGGGTGAGACTTCATTGGCAGACACCTGCTCTGGCTGCCCCAGATCTCTTTATTGAGGCCTCTCGTTTGACCCAAATACATTAACAAGAGATTGCCGAGATACAGCCCCAAACACAGGACCCTCCCTTCCTCTGGCCAGGGACAGGACGGTTGGCACGGGGATCTGAGAGAGTGGGGCAAGGCTGTGCACAGGTGGGGGGACAGGAGAGACGGGGGCCCCTGGACATGCCAGGACGAGGGTCACTGGAAAGTATGGGGGTGATGGACAAAACGAAGAATAGGTTCAGGTAGGTTACAGGATGAGAAACAAGTTAGATGAGACGACGGGGCGGGCGGCTAGGGAAAGCAGCCCCATTCCTCGTCCGACCAAGGGGAGTCAGAGTCAGCACCCAGCAGAAAGACCCCCATTGCCCTACAGCAGAGAATGACCCGGTGTCACTGGAGGACCTCGGGAAGGACAGGGAAGGTAGGAGGGAGCAGGAGAAGAGCAGGTGGGGCTGGGCTGGGAGACATTGCCACCGCAACTAGTCGTCGTCATCGTCATCGTCGTCCTCGTCGTCCTCGTCGTCGTCGTCCTCGGTGTTGATCTCACCCTCCAGCACATCCTCCAGCCAGTCCTCCAGCTCCTCAGCAGAAGGCAGGTCCTCCTCATCGTCCATCTCCATCCATATGCTGTCCGCCTAGGGGTGGCACAGGCCAGGGACCGAAGCTGAGCAGCCCAGCCTTTGGAGCTGTCCTCCAGCCCGCCGCACCTGTGCAGCCTCCCCTACCTCCTCTGACCCTTCCTTTCATCTGTCAGTGGTCAGGGAAACAGTCCAGGTGAAGGGCCAAGCTAGAACATGGCCATGGGGGTGGAAAGAAAGGCTGGACTGGGGCCGGCAGGCAGTGTGGTGGGTAAGGCGCTGGACTCCCACATGACCAACTGCGGTTCAAATCTTGGACCTGGCTTGCTTTTTCACTTTCCCTCTCCCTCTCTCTCTCTCTCTCTGGTCAAATTGAAGAAAAATAAAAGTTAAATAAATAATTGTTAAGAAAGAAAGAAAGAGAAAGAGAGAAAAAGAAAAAAGAAAGAAAGAAAGAAAGAAAGAAAGAAAGAAAGAAAGAAAGAAAGAAAGAAAGAAAGGAAGGAGGGAGGGAGGGAGGGAGGGAGGGAGGGAGGGAGGGAGGGAGGGAGGGAGGGGGAGGGAGGGAGGAGGAAGAAGAAAGAGAAAGAAAGAGACTGGACTGGCAAATAGACCTTTCCCTTCAGTCTGTCTCCCATCCTTATCCCTTACTGAGCTTCCTAAAACAGACCTCCTGATCCCGCCTGTGATGCAAAGCTTACTAGTCAGCAACTCCACAGCGTTCAAGCCTTTTCATAACCTGCTTTTCCAGTACCATCCTCAGTGATCTCTGGACTCTCAAGCCATTAAAAAAGACGTGCCTTTTCCCAGACCTGATATTCGTGTTCCTACTTTTGACCTTTGACTCTTCTTTTTTCCTCAGTTTGGAAATGACTTCCTTTAACTGTCGTTTGTTGAAATTCTGTATGTTGTACAAACGTTATTTCTGTATTCACGTATTTATTTATTTTTCAGTTTTGCCATAGGGCATGTGTGCTTGCCAGAGACAGAGAGAGAAAGTGAGAAATCACCCCCCAGTGGGAGTAGCCACAGCACAATCCCTTCTCTTCCATTATCCTTCTGAGATTTGGGGCATGCATGCACATGTACCCAGTATGATTTTCAAGTGATCAGATTTGGGACTCAAACCATGGTCAGCCATGTGGGGATCCAGCCCTTAACCGCTATGTCACCTACTGACCCCCTATTTATTTGTAATTGCCAGAGGGTGCATGCATTTGCCGGGTAAGGGGAGAAAGCATCCCCAGTGGGGTGTGGTCATGCCATAATCCCTTCTCCTCCATTTCTCCATGCTGTCAGGATTTGGGGCACACATACATATGCAGCTGGCGTGTCTTTCCTCGGTTGGCCATGTGGGATTCACATCCCTTAACCATTAGGCTACAAGGCCACCCTCTGCAAGTGTCATTTTAAATGCCACTTTTTCTTAAACACTTCTTGGACCCTTTCAAACACATATCACGTTGATTTCGTGCCTTTCTGGCATTTTATTTGTACCAGGAGACTTAAAAAAGAAGTTCGTGGGAAAATGGAATTGAAGTACAAGTTTACTCTGGTATAAAACATTTTGAACCCCATGCATACTCATTTTCCATGACATTTTGAAGACCCCCTGTATCCTTATGAGAAAGTGTATCAGATCCAGTCTTGTAGTCTGACTGGCTTGCTCAGTCAGACTGAAAGTTCTATGAAAGCAAGAATAGTAGGTAGCTTGTTTGGGTCAACCCAACAAACATTTTTGAAGCACCTATGTCAGTGTGCATGAGATTTCTGCCCTTAAACAGCTCAAAGGCTACTGGAAGGGACAGACGTGACCCATAGAACACCCTATAAAAGTCACGTTCTCGCTTCCAGGTGAGCTCTGGGAGTGATGTGGGGGGAGTGATTTCAAATGGGGGGCTGGAATGATGTTAAGAAGGAGACAGAATCTGAACTGGACCTTGAAGGATGGACAGCCAATCCCCACAGAGGAGGACAGGCATTGTCAGACCGTGCATCTCTCCCTCCACCCGCTGGCCATTGGGTTGGCATGGCTCCTCCTGGGCAACGGCTCCGTTCTAGGGAGCAGAGGGGAAGAGAGCCAGCTGCTCTGGGCAGCAGAGTTGGTGTCACCAGGGATGAGCGAGGGATACTCACATCGGTAACATTGACCACTCCTATCTGTGGGGCTGACAGGTCGATGTCAAACGTCTTCTCCCAGTATGGAACCAGCTGTAGAGAGACCCAACCATCAACCTAATGGAGCCCAGGAGCCCGTGAGTCCAGCAAGGTGAGTATGACAGGCCAGCAACGAGGAGGGTTGCAGGAATGAGCACTGGGGGGACGGGAGCCAGCTGAAGGGCCTGAAGACGGGGGCAGAGCCAGGCGGCAAAGGCAGAAACCCAAAGGGAAAGCACAGGAGGGTCACCTGGGCACAGGCCTGTGCTCTCTGAGAACTGGACAGAAACCCCTGCTCTGATTCTGGATCCGCTACTGATTAACCTTGTGATGGTGGACACATCACTTCTCTCTGGCCCCTGTTGCTACGTCTCTGGAAATAGCTGGTACTTCTCCATCGGCATTCGTTCATTCAGTTGTTCATGTGACAATGAGTGTTGGCAGCTGGGGCTCCCACTAAGAACTTCACAGTCCCTGAGACGTGTGGTGGAGTCTGTGTGTGCATGCCCACGAGCATGGCTCTTACACTGCCCTCCCCAGGTATCTCAGGAGGCCAGCTTCTGCTCTGGGAATCCTGCAGTCTCCCTGACCTCCCTTGTTCAAGATGTCCTCCACACCCACAGCACCCTTGAGCATGTCTACCACCAAGAGATGGGGACAAGAACTCGGGAGCAAAGACCCTGCTAGGACAGTCCACAGTCCAAGGCACCTCTTACCAGGGGGAAGTCATCCGGGTCGATCCAGATGATGCTAAGGTCAGGGTTGTCAGTGTTATCTTGGGCCACAGACTTGAGAGTCTCTAGGAACTCGTAGCCATCTTGGAGGGACACAAGTGAGCGTGTGAGGGGATTGAACAGGAAAAAGAATGCAGAGGAGGTAGGAACCCAGCTCTAACTCCCGCCTCCCATCCTTCTAAGGTCTAGCTCCAGGCCACCTGCGGACCCTCAGGACAGCCTTCCGGGTGAGGCCTGTGCTCCAACAACGCCTCCCCGCCTCCCCGGTCCCACGTGCAGTCCTCTCACCGGGATCAGCTTCCTCTGCAAAGGCCACTATGTGGATTCCATCCATGTCGTCCTCCTGTTCAGGGGTGAGAGGGAGAGCAGGGGTGTGGGACGGAGACCTCGTTATACTCCCTGAAGTGAGAAAAAGCCCAGAACGGACCCTAGATGTGCCTTGAACTTTGTGAAAATGCAGCTCATGGATGGGTCCATTCTTGTGATGCTGACCCTTTTCCAAGTGACAGTGTCCCTTTCTGCTCCAAGGCCCCCACTCCTCCTCTGGGGATCCCTTCATCCCAGGACTCAGGTCTCCTCCTTGTCAGCCTCACCCACTCACGTCTGTCTCCCAGCTCCTGATATGTCCTTCAGAACAGAAAGCTTTCAACCTTTGCTGGTGCCCTGTTTGCTACAAGTGGGCACAAGCGATGACCGACGAGGGACATTCCCAGGGCTCGAGGCTCTGGCCACCTGCGTTCCGCACCTCGCCCCGTACATCAGGGGCCTTGGCTGTCTGCACTCACCCAGGTCTCATACATGCTCTCGGGCTTCAGTTTCCTCAGGGTAGATCTAGGAGAGACAGAGAGATGGCACTGCGCGGTGGGTGAGAAGGACACCCCCTCTCGAGGGTCCCCTTAGCAGAGGCTGCCTCCGGGTCAGGCCCAGGGCACAGACAGCGTGCAGCCCAGAACAAAGGCAGCTGGCAAAGCCTGAGCTCTGGGCACCAGGCCCAGGCCGCGGGTTAAAGTGGTGGGAGAGGGGAGGGTGGGCAGGGGGCCTGCGCTTTCGGGAGAAAGGTTAACAACTAGACATCTGGGTGTCGCTTGTCATTCATTCATTCACTTGTTCACACAAATCGAGGGTCTAAGTTCTAAGCACTGTGCTGGGTTGAAGTGAACCAGTCACACATCTTCCTGCCCCGCCGAAGGGGCTGCAGTGCAGTGGGCACGAATGGGAGAGCGAGGAGTATTCACACCTACTACGGATGGGAACACCAGAACTGTGCTCTGTGAAGGAGGACTGTGGGCAGGCGCAGGGCAGGTTTGCAGCCTCAGCCCCACAGGTGCCTAGTCACACTGTGGGAGTCTGCTGTCGGATGTATAGCAGCATCCCTGGGCTCTAACCACTCAATACCAGTAGCAGGCACCTCTGCAAAACGCCTTCAGACCCTGCCAAACAAGGGTCGAGGCCAAGACCCTCCCTTTGCCCTCCCCTACCATGACACTCCCTTCACTCTCTTGAGGACCCCCGCTGCTGGGTATGTGTGAGGGAGACATCAGACAAGTCAGGGTTAGCATCCCAGTCTGGTCAGCTGCCATGCAGCCCTGCTCCGCCATGCTGAGGCCACATGGGAAGGTCTCCTGTACACGCTGGTAGCACGTGTGGACACGCTTATCGTGCGAGCTGAAGTGGGGGGTGAGAAGACCTTGTTAGAAATACCTCCCTTCTCTCTCTCAAGAAACAAGTATATATTGGGACCAGCAGTTAGCGTAATGGCTATGTCGCTGGACTCCCATGTAGTCAACCACAGTTCAAGTCCCGGACCCAGTGGCTTAAATTGACGCCGGGCATGTGTGCGTGCGCGCCCAGGATCCCAAGAGGAGAATGGAGGAGAAGGGATTGCGGTGTGGCCATCCCCCCGGGGGGTGATTTCTCGCTTTCTGTCTCTCTGTCTCTCTGGCAAGCGCACGCACCCTATAGCAAAAACCTCTCAAAAAAAAAAGAAAGGATAAAAAAAAAAAAAAAGAAATACCTCTCTTCTCTTTTTCAAGAAATAAGTATATATTAAACAAAAGAAATAATATATAAACTTCTAAAAAATTCAATTTCTGGGCCAGTAGGTGGTATGGCAGTTAAGGCATGGGATCCCACATGGCCAACTTTACAGTTCGAGTCCTGGACTCAGTGGCTTGAAAAACACCCCAGGCACTGGGGCCAGCAGATGGTGTGGTGATTAAGGTGCTGGATTCCCGCAGAGTAAACTGTGGTCTGAGTCCCGGACCCAGTGGCTTGAAAATCACACCAGGCACGTGTGCGTGTGTGCCCAAAATCCCAGGAAGAGATGGGAGGATTAGGGTTTGTAATGTGGCCACCCCCTGGAGGGCGATTTCTCACGTCCCCTTTCTCTGGTGAGCACACGCATCCTATGGCAAAAAAAAAAAAAAAAAAAAAAAAAAAAAAAAAGGAAGAAAGAAAAAGAAAAACATGCCAGGCACATGTGCATGTGTGTCCAAAACCCCAGGAGGAGAATGAGGAAGGAACTTCAGTGTGGGCATCTCCCTTGGGGGTGATTTTTTACTTTCTCTGTCTTTCTCAGATGAATGTATGTGCCTAACAGAAAAGAAAGAAAAAACTTTAAAATCTCAGTTCTGAGGCTTACTACCTGTGGAACCTCTTTCCCTGAGAGTAAAAGGATTAAATACAGTGTAGAGATAGAAAGCACATGCAGTCCCTGGAAGACCACCACACTCGCCCTCGTTTGTCGATTAAGTCACAGTCAGCCTCTCTGTGAACCACGCATTTGCAGAAGACCATCTCTGTGTGGGGCTCGAGGCTAAGTAGCGGGCTGCACAATGACCTGCGTACCCAGGAGCATCCACATCCAGAGGTGCCTGCACCTCTGGCTAGCCCAGTCCCCGGCGGCTAGAGCCCTGGCCCCCTCACAGTCTAGGGAGCAGCCCGCCTGCTCAGAGGGGTGCCCGTCCCCACCTCCTGTGCTCCTCTACGAAGCTGACGATCTCCTCTTCGCTGTTGGGCTTGTCGGGGATGGTCACGGGCTCTTCCATGAAGGCCTCGTAGAAGTCGATCTCGTTCATCTTCAAGGTCAGCTTCTTGGCCACCTTTAGGGGAAGGAGCAGGAGGGGTGGAGCCGGGGCGCAGGGTCATGGTGAGAAACAGTATTACAGGGAACAGCTATTAGGGATGGAGTCCTTGTCACGGCCACTGTGACGCTGGGCAAGCATCTCACTTCTCTGGGCTTCGGTTCAACATGAGAGGGGTGGGTAAGATCAACAGCCCCTCTTCCGCTCTAAGATCTGTGGGGTAGGAAAAGCCCAGGGTGGGGCAGGGAGCACCCCCTCCCATGGGTTCAGGGGAAGAGAACAGAGGGCAGAGGTGTGAAGGGCACCCAGGACCCACGGTGGCCCCCAGGGAAGAGAACCTTGCTGTCGAAGGTGGCGAAGAAGGGGATGTAGGGATGAAACTCCTCGGCCGCGTCCTCAAAGGCCTTGTAATCTGAGGGGATAAGGTAGAGTCTGTCTCTAGGCAAGCCAGGGTCTGCCAGGGACCCGTCCCCCAACCCCTGCCTCTCCCTGGTCCTCTGGCAGGTGGGGTTCCTCCTGCAGCCCACCCCCTCTAGACCACTCCTGAGAGGGGGTAAAATGCAGCAGTGCCTGGCCACGGCCATGGCCAGGGAGGTGGGAGGCCAGAGGTGGGGTGCTTTCTGGGGGGCCCCAGGGCAGTTCAGGGGCTGAACTGGGCAGAGGGTTAGGTGGTAGAGATGCTAAGCTGACGGCCCAAGTGGTGAGGCTGGACAGGACATGGGGGCCAGGGAGGGACGGCAGAGTCTGAGGGTCACCCACGCTCTGAGTCCTTGCTCTTGAAGTAGCCAATGAGCTTGATCTCGTCCTCAATGTTCTCAAAGGCCTGCAGCTCCCGCTCCCCCTCGATCAGCTCCACGGGGTCTTCCAGGACCTGGAAGGGTGGGGGCATTGGAGGACGCCCGGGGAATGTCCACCCTCCCAGGCAGAAATGGAGAGGGGCCTAGCGGGGAGGAGGCTGGGGACCAGAAAGAGGGGCTGGATGATGACGGTGTGTGTATGTGTGACGTGTGGTGTGTGTTCTCTATGCAATGTGTGTATATGTGTGGTGTGGATGTGGCATGTGTGATGTGTGTGTGGTATGCTATATGTGGTTTGTGTGTGGGGAGTGTGTGTGCTATTTATGATATTGTGGTACGTGTGTTTTGTGGTATGTGTGGTGTGTGTAGATATGTGTTCCATGTGTTTATACTGTGCATGTGCGTTGTGTATATGTAGCATATGTGGTATATGCGTATGTGGTGTGTGGTGTGTGCATTGCATGTAGTGCACATGTATGTGGTATGCGTGGTATGTGGTATGCATGTGTCTGGTATGCATGTGTGTGTGCAATGTGTGATCACTGGTGTGCATGTGTGTATAGTGTGTATATATGTGTGGTGTGTATGTGTGCAGTCTATAGTATGTGTGGTGTATGCATGTGTGTGTGTGCAGTGTGTGGTCTGTGTGGTGTGTGTCTGAGGTATGTATATGTGTGTGGTGTATATGTGTGCAGTCTGTCGTGTGTTTATGTGGTGTGTACATGCATGTAGTTTGTGTGCAGTCTGTAGCATGTGTGTGGTGTATGTGTGTATGCACATGTGTGCACACATTATGTGGTCTCTGGTGTGCACGTGTATGTGGTGTGTATGTGTGGTTGTGTGTATATAGTGTGTGGTCTCTGTGTTGTGTGTGGTGTGCATGTGTGTGGTGTGTATATGTGTGTGGTATGTATGTATGCAGTCTGCAGTGTTTGTGGTGTGTATGTGTGTGAGCAATGTATGGCCTCTGTATGGTGATCTGGTGTGCATGCGTGTGTGGGGTGTATGTGTGTGTGCATATGCACACTGTATGGTCTCTGTGTGGTGTGTCTGGTGTGCATGTGTGTGTGGTGTACATGTGTGTGTTTTGTGTATATGTATGTGGTGTGTATATGTGCAATGATGTGTATGTGTACAGTTTGTAGTGTGTGTGGTGTACGTGTGTGTGCATGTGCAGTGTGTGGTCTCTTTGTGGTATGTTGGTGTGCTTGTGTGTGGTGTGTATGTGTGGTTGTGTGTGTGTATGCAGTGTGTGATCTCTGTGTTGTATGTGTGGTGTGTGTGTGTGTATGCATGCACACAGTGTGTGGTCTCTGTGTGTTGTGTCTAGTGTACATGTGTGTGTGTTGGGCATATGCATGTGGTATATATGTGCATGTGGTGTGTATGTGTGCCATCTGTAGTGTGTGTGGTGTATATATGTGTGCATGCACTCAGTGTCTGTCTCTGTGTGGTGTGTCTGGAATGCATGCATGTGTGGTGTATATGTGCACAGTCTGTATGTGGTGTGTGCGTGTGCATATGTGTTGTGCAGTGTATGGTATCTGTGTGGTGTATCTGGAATGCACGCGTGCGTGGTGTATGTGTGTGCAGTCTGCAGTGTATGTGATGTGTGTGTGCAGAGTATGGTCTCTATGTGGTGTGTCTGGAGTGTAGGCATGTGTGGTATAAGATCGGAGCCAGTAGGGATGGGCCTGGTAAAGCCAGGCCTGGCCCGGGGCCTCACATCGAGCAGAAACTCCACCAGGGTGTCCGCAGAGAACTCGCCGTCGTACTCGATGACCTCATCTCCCTTGAACACGTAGACGCTGTCCTCTTCGGTCAGTCCTGGGAGGGAGTGGAGGGGAGCCGCTGTCACCACCTTCCCGCAGGTCCCAGGCCCTGACCTTGGCTCGCACATCCCATGGTGCCAGTGAGCCTCGGCTCTCCCACCCTGGCTGCACCCCCTCCTCGGTCCTCAGCCCCCCAACTCCGTGCTATACCCTGAATTTGGCCCAGGAAGCTAGCCTGGCCCAGGGTTCCCCAGGGAGAATCTGGAAGGGGCTAGGCAGGGTGTGAGGTCCAGAGGGGACATGCAGACCCCAGCATTACGTCTCCTTCTGTGCCTGCCATGACAGGGCAGATATTCATGCTGCCCCTCCCAGGACGCTAGCAGCAGATTCCCAGTCCGGCCCTTTAACTGCTATTACTGACCAGATGACTTCATTATTACTAACCACCCCTCTCCCACCCACATCCGGAGTCCAGTCCCAGGCCTGTGTGGCCCCCTCGTGGCCGGCTGCTGTAATGCCCAGCTACGGCTGTGGCTGTGGGTGGGGCGGGGTGGGTGGGAAGGGTGTTTGCAGAGGGCCCCCCCATCGCTCCCACCCCCACCTCCTGCCTGCCTGAATTCCCTGGTTCCTCGTCCTTCAGCACTTAGCCACGTGTTTTAGGTAAGTATAAAGAAGGTCACCAGGCCAGCCAGCGGTGGCTGGATCAAGTCTTGGACTTGGTGGCTTGAAAAACATGCCAGGCACATGTGAGTGTGTGCCCACAATTCTGAGAGGAGATGGAGGGGATGGGATTGCAGTGTGGCCATTCTCCCTGGGGAGTGTGTTCTCATTTTTCTCCTCTTCCTCTCTCTGTCTCCAGCAAGCTCATGCGCCCTTTTTTTTTTTTTTAAAGGAGGGGAGTCAGGTGGTGTGGTGGTTAAGGTGCTGGACTCCCACCTCGCCAACCATGGTTCAAGTCTCAGACCTGGCAGCTTGCTTTCTCATTTTCTCTCTCTCTCTGTCTCTCTCTGGTGAGCACACATGCCCTATAGCAAATTAGAAAAAATAATAATAAATAAAATTAAAAGAATAGTTCTTAGAAACAACAAAAAAAGCCACCCCCACCTCCTTCTGGAATTTGAGCATGGGACCCCCAGCCATAACCTTCCCAATCTCAATTTATTCTCCCCTCTTTTCAGATAGGCGTGGAGGGAGAGTTCCCAGGCTTGGTGCCAAGTCCTCCATCCAATTCCTCTTGAGCCTCACCTGCCGCCTCCTCTCCCCCTTACCTAGTTTCTTGGCCACAGCTGCGTCCTTCTCAGAGTCCACCAGCCCGAAGCCAACACCCTTGTCTTCTAGGACTTGGGCTGCTAACTGGAGGGAGGGGTTAGGGTTAAAATTAGCCCCAGAGTCCTTATTAACTAACCTCTGTCCCCTTCTGGGGCTTTGAAGCTGGGTCCCCTGGGGTGTAGGGAATAGAAGGTTGCCGTTGATCCTACACTAACACGGCTAAGATCCAAATTAGCCCCCAGTTCCCTGCAACCCCACCCGTTCCATTTTGAGTTCAATGTTGTTTTAGCTCATGAGTGTGCACTGCTCATTTTAATGTGCTTTTTATGTTGAACTGTTGATGTTGCCCTGTTCCTGAGGGTGCTGAGGAGTCTGCTTCAGAGTGACCGAGGTCCAGAGGCCAAGCTGGTGTGGTGATGGGAGAAGTCCCTGGGATTCCTCACTGAGTGACCCCCAATGGGAAGATTATGCGGGGGGTCTGGCCGTGTTGCTGAGGAGTAGGGAAGGCTTAGAGGTCACTCCCAGAGACTGGGCAGCTCTCCTTCCCTTTCGCACACTACCTCAGCCTGTCCTTGTGTTGGGGACAGTCACGCCCAGGCACCCATGCCCCCATAAGCCTCCCAGCTCAGCGCTCAGCCTGATTCACTCTGCCGTGGGCACAGCTCACCGCTGAACCCCGTCCAGCACAGACTGGGGTGCCGAGATTCTCGGGAGGACAGGGCAAGGAGGTGGTTGGCAGGTTGGTGGCCTGGGATACTGAGCACTTGGGATAAAAATACCCACTCATTAATCAGACTGCGGGTTCCAGCACCCAGCAGGGATGCATAGAAACGAGACTCTGCAGTCCTGGTGGCTTACCCTGAAATGATCCAAGCTCTGGCCAAGCTGGGGCCTCTCTGCACTACCAGCTCGAGAACGGGCCGCAAAGACCGGACTTGGGCACTCAGACACTTCCTGCTCCCACACCTCCCAATCTCCCCCAACAAGGCGCTTTAGACTTATTTATTTTTGTAGACAATAACTCGTCTCTCCTTTGGGCCCGAAGGCAGATCAGAGATAGGGACACTCTTCTCAGAAAGGGACGTTATGGAAGGCATTCTGAAGCCTCCTTCGACAAAAAGAATTTTCCAATGACGGCATCCTGCTTGGTCCAATAGAGATGGATGCAGATGAGGGAGGTGCTGGGGTAGCTGCGAGGCCAGCAGGCATGGAGGTGTGTAAGGGATATTTAAATACTTAACCATTAGCTACATGGCATGCAAATCAGGTCTCGACAACCTTCAGAGTTGTACTCTAGGGTGCCGCCCCAGAGAGATGGCGGGGAGAAGCCTGCTGGGCGAAGGGAGTGCAAGCTCCACACTGCAGTCCCCTGGCCCCCAAGACCTCCCTTTTCCTTTCTGTCCCCTGTCCTAGCCAAACCTAGTACAGCCGGTCTGCCATAGCACCACCGACAACGCAACACAGAGGGGAGAGCCCCTGCAGCCCCTCCAGTGACCTGCTCCTGTCCCTCCTCCTGACCCATTTTCAAACCTGACCTCTACTGGCAGTTTCCTGAAGCCCCACAATGACCTAACTAGGTAGCACTTCTGGGTTCCTGAGCCTGTTTCTCACTTGACTAAGGTCACCATCACCTACCACGAGTCCAGTTGGTGAAGTTGGGGTTCTGCCTCACTGACCCTCACTCTGATTCTGCCCCCCCAAAGATCTACGTGGGCCTGCAGGGTTGGGGTGGCGCAGGCGGAGGCGGTGGGTGTGTTCTGCAGTCTGCAGGCCCCACTCACCTCCAAGATCAGCTCCTCCATCTCAAACTGCCTTTGGGAGGCCTTGTCGTCCTCCGGGGGCTCGTGGTAGAGGAGGGCCAGCACCTCGTACTTCTTGAACACATTCTTGTAGTTCTTCGCGTTGACATTGATCACGCGGTCCACGCCATCGTACTCGGGGAAGTCCAGCCCGTCCTCCCCGCGTACCCCCGGCTCAGGCGTCCCTAGCACCAGCAGTAGCAGCAGCGCCAGCCGCACAGCTCTGGCCCGCAGTCCGTCCATAGCGTGCATGGGGTTAGCGGGGGTCTGGGTCTGCTCTCCTGGTCCAGGGGAGACTAGCTGGGGAGGGAGGGGCCCCTGGGTCCCGAATCTTGAGGTAGAGGCTCAAGGTGGGGGGTGGGGAGTGGCCCAGAGCAGTGGACCAAGGACACTGCTGGGTCCTGCAGAAACTGCAGACAGAGACAAGAGAAAAAGGGTCAGGAGGAGGAATAGGAGCAGGGGGCGGGGGCAGGGAGGGAACCGGAGCTGCCCCCTAAAATTGGCAGCCCTTGGTCCCCACCTGGTCCTGTCTAAATATGTCTCTGAGGTTGGCAGGGGAGACAGATAACCTTCTGAGGCCAGGACGGCTCCATGAGGGCAGGAATCCTCCCCTCCTGCACCTCTCCCTCAGCTCCCTCGGCTCCTTCCCGCCCACCCCTGCCAAGTCCAGGGCTCCTCAGCCTCTGTCCCTGCACCAGCCCAAGTGCTCATCGCCATATTAAGAAAGGAGAAGGGAGAGAGCGACGGGGGCTAAAAATAAGACCAGATGAGTCGGAGGTAAATGAAGCTGGCGTTGGGGGAGGGGAGGTGGCGGGTAATTAGGGAGGGGGCAGAGCAGGGGTAATTAGAAGGAGATGCAGTGGAGGAGAGGAGGGGTTGCTGGTGGGAGGCTAACTTGATAACCCCATGTAGGACAAAAGGGGGACAAGTGTGGTTTCGGCTCTGTCCTGAGACCTGGAGTCTTCTGTAGGTGAAGTCTGTTTCTTTGATTCTGTCTTTGGGGAAGAGGGCAATAAAAGTGCAGTCCAGGCTGCAGGCAGAGACCCCTGCACTTTCCTTTAAAGAAGCAGGACCGAGGATGAGGTCATTCTCTGAATAAAAGATGGAGCCTTGGCTCAGCTCCTGGCCGTTTCCTCTGCTCCTCTCAACGCTCCTAAGCTGGGAGTGCAGGGAAGGACGGGGCTGGCCTACGTCCCGTCCCGTAGAAAGGCAGGCACGGGGTTTCTGTGCCCGTAGGCCCAGGATGCAAAGGCGAATGTCAGGTGACTGCCACGTCCGGTGTGGGCTCTATGAAGTCCTGCAGGATGGTGGGAAGCGGGGACTCCCCAGGCCGCCCGATTCCAGGAGGGCCAATAGCTACTGTTCGTGCCTGTGTCTATGACAGGATGAAGAGGAACAGGACAAACACGAGGCAGACATGGAGACGTGGGCCGTGTGTCCTCAGCCAAGCATGCTGATTAATTTTGTGCACCTGAGATACAGAGCTGGGGTGGGGGCTTTAATTTCTGGCCCCTTCAGCGAGCTGAAGACAGAGTGGCTGAGCTCAGCTCTGGCTGCCTGGGAAGGCAGGCACCTTGTCAGGGCCCTCTGCAGCTCTGGCCTTGCACAGGGAACCTGAGGCATGAGAGTTGAAAGTCCGACACTCCAGGGTTGGTACAGTGGGTAAGTGCTGCGCATCAGGAGCCAGGTCCCACGTGCTGACTGGGATTCGAATCCCAGCTCTGGCAGCTTGGAAAACATGCCAGGTGTATTTGCACGCATGCCCTACATCCCAGAGGAATGAAGAAACGGAGGAAAAAGGATCAGCATGACCACACCCCACGGTGGGGAGTGGGAGCTTTCTCTGCTTCTGGTCAGTGTACATGGCCTCCGGCAATTAAAAAAAAAACAGCAAAGTCAAACACCCCCACTCCACCCTGCGGTATGCCTGATTCTGGTGGGGTAGTGTTATTTTCCATGCAGGGAGGGGGGATTATTTGAGCACAGTAACTTTGCCACCCTCCTCTGGGATGGCCTGAGGGGAGGCCACAGAAAATCTCAAGAACACGGCAGGAGAGAGTCCGAGAGAGACAGCTGTCACTAGCAGGAGCGGCCAGAGCCAGCCTAGGGGAGGTGCGGTGAGCTGGGGAGACCGCCTCTCTCCCAGAACCCACAACCGAGCAAGACAGCTGGAGAGACAGGCAGGCCGGCCAGAAGTAGATGGCACAGAGGACAGCGCAGCCGATTTCTCACCCTGCCGCACTCGGACCGGCGCTGGGTACTGCGCTTACTCCCTCATGAAGCTGACCCCTGGGAAGCAGGACTGCGAGGTGAGGGGGCCTGCCCCGTCTCCCGCCATCTGCAGCCACCAGATCGCATCATCCCTTTGTGTCCCCCACTCTGTGCTGCCTGGCTCTGGTCCCAGGCTTGCCCTGCCCGCCACCGGCACCCCTCCGCCCCTTCCTCCTATGTCTGGTGCTCCGGCTCTGCCTTCTGTGCAGTCCCCTTCCCTCCAGGCCCCTGCTTTCAGGCCCCTGGACTTAACAAGCCCCAGCCACTGGTATCAAATGACCCCGAGTTGGGGCCTCTGTATTTTTAACCCACCAGACACTCAAGCTGCTGCTACTGAAACCCGAGGAGCCAGCCCCTCCACACTCCCCCTCCTCACCTCACCACACACACTGAAGGGTCTGGTTCAGCCTCGTCAGCACAGGGGAGGACCCCACACGGACATAGCCCTGTCCCTAGGAGACCTCGAGCTGGAAGGGGGCAGGCCCTGGGCAGGAGAAGGTAGAATGCTGGACCTCCTGAGGGCCTCCTCTCCGCTAGCCCATGGCCTCATCCTCCAGCCTCGCCTGTGGCTCTTCATCCATCACTACCTTATTTTCTGGTTTGCTGTGTTTTGTCTGTGTGTGTTTTGGACCCAGCCCTCAGTGGAAGACTAATCTGAACAGCAACAGGACAGAAGTTCTGGACTCAGACAGACTTTGGTCTCCATCATAAAACAGGGTGGTGGTGGGGATCCATCTGGGAATGGACTGATGGTGTGTGGAAAGCCCTCGATCCAGTGCCAGGCGTAGGACGGTCACTTAGCACACATTTCTTTTTCTTTAGGTTAATTTATTTCTTCAAAGAGAGAGAAACACCTGCTCAGAGTCCTCATGCCACAATCCATCCCTAACCTCAGCCAGCCTGGATCCATGTCTGGTGTGCACAGGGAGGGCTGGACCTCGAACCCAGGACTTCCCTTGTGGGTGCAGTTTGGTTACTGCTGTGCCACCCCCTGGTCCCATGTACTTTGTTTTTGGTCACAACTGAGGACTCCCGCCACCTTCCTTAGCATTTGTCTCTAACCCTGTTTACTTTGGGGCACAGCCAACTCTTCCCTCTGAAAAAGACCGGGGTTGGCCCCACAGGCTGAGAGGAAGAGGCCCACAGAGCCAAATCCGGGAGCAAGTGAATGGCGGGGAGGGACTGCTGGGTGAGGGTGGGCAGGGGAGAGGCTCCCTGGGACACTCACTCACCTGGGGACCACCATTCCGGGTAGTGCAGGGGCCGGCGCTTTGCCTAAAGTGCAGCCTGTGGGGACTCGGAGACCCTGGGTACAGCCTCTCCTGGAAATAGAGGCTGAGGGAAAAGGGGGGTGCAGAGGTCCTGACTCTCAGAGGGCACAGGCTGCCCATCTTCTTGGAGTCCTTCCCTTGTGCCACCCCTTCCTTGGATGGGCACCATTCTCGAGTCATGGAGGTTCTCTAGACCTCGGGTTCTTTTTTTCTTTTGCTTTTTTGATGCCAGAGGGCATATGTGCATCCCAAAGAGAGACACCAGAGAGAGAAAGAAGGCATCCCCACCCCACCCCCTGGGGCCTGGTCATGCTGCAATCCCTTTCCCTTCATCTCCCATCTGCCAGGCTGTGAGGTGCTCTGGGAAATCCCACAGTCCGGCTGACTGAGTCTGCCCAGCGGAGCCCAGTGTGGCCCTCAGCAGGGCCGGCAGCTCTGCGCTCATCCCCTTCATTTCAACTACCTCAGCTGGTTCATCCCGTCCTTGATCTCCAAGCAATTGAAGGGTAACTTTAGGATGGGAACAGCCCTTAAGGGGCAGGGTTGCTTGATTCTAATTCCCTCCTAGCCTGGATTCTGGTGCCCGAAAGACTTTCCCCGACCTGGTTACCATGAGGGAGGGGGCGTTATGGTGATCCACATGGTCCCCAAATCAGATGAAATGTATCCAGCCAGGTGGCAGCTGTTCCAAACATTTACTCTTCAGACAGACTACTGAATTCAACAGGATTATGCTCTTCCCCAGCTGGACTCCAGCCAGACAAGGGCTATGCTCCCCTCAACCCACCCCACCTCCTACCAGCAATGCCTGCAGTCCAGCTTCAGGAGTGCCTGTCTCTCATCCAAGGTAATTTATCCTAGTGTCTCTCTGCCTCCGATGCACATGCTCTCTCAGATATGTGGCAGCCCCACCCCACTCTGTGTCCACCACCCCTCCATGCCGTGTGGTGCTCTCCTCTGCTGGGTTAGTAGTACGTCTCCCTTTCCACCCAGCCTGTAGAAGAGAAAAGAACAGAGTGACCTTAGAGACCCACCAAAGGGCAGTGAAGACAGGGCTGGGGACTGAGGGTCTAGAACAGGGCACTGAGGACTGGAAGGAAGAGGGTGGTGAAGCCAAGAAGCATACAGCTGGGGTCTGAGCACTGTCAAGGGTGGGGAGCAGGATGGGGAAGAAGCTGGAAGGTGTGAGGGAACCAGGTGAGTTGGAAGGATTAGTGAGGGTGCTGGTGGTCACTCATCAGGGCAGAGCCCAGGGAGCCTCACCACCAGGATAGTGACGGATGAAGAACCTCCTGGTTTCATCATAAGTGAAGATAAAGATGCTGTAGGGAATGGAGCAGAACCACCAGTTTAGCCTGTAGAGAGCAAGACACCCTGGTCAGTGTGGCCAGGAGGAGGCAGTGCAGAGAAAAGCACCCAGGAATGTGGGTGTCCTATATTATGCCTGAGACCTGTAGGGCACCAGAGTCAGCAAGGTCCCTCCCTTGGATGAGGTTAGAGCCCAAGGCATGAGGGATCCAGGGTGGAGAGGAGAGGCATGAGACAGAAACAATAAGCCAGTGATGGTAGTATGATGAATGTCCCATTCTGAGGTACATACAATGTTCATGGACATCACCTCCTGACTTTTGTGATGTTGCCGAGTGAGACACCTTTTGCTTCTTTCATACTCTAGGCCTTTCGCTTATGAGGGGAAGGCTGTTTGAATGGGATGGGTCAAAGACATTCCCCAGATAGCTAGTGTGGGTATATTATGCCAGCGAATATGAATAAACACACACATACACACACACACACACACACACACACACACACGACAAGGATGAAGATTTTTTTCTTCCTGAATCTCTTCTATAATTAGAGACCAGGAAGATGGACTCTGGGGAGGGATTGAATCAGGACTACAGCTGTACCCTTAGATGGCAGGGAGGAGAGATGGCCTAGACCAGTGCTGGCCAACAGTAATAGAATGGGGGCCACATGATATTTAGTATAAATATAAACAGTATAATATAATTTAATATAAATAAACATAAATGTTCTAGTAGCCACATTAGGAATAAATAAAAAAATACAGATGAAATTAATTAATTAATATATCCAAAATAAAATAATTTTAACATATAATCAATATAAACATTACCAATATTTTTTTCCATAAGGCATGTGCACTCACTAGAGAGAGACAAAGAGAGGGAAAGTGAGAAGCACCTCCCAAGGGGTATGGCCACACCTCAGTCCCTTCTCCTCTTGAGATTTTGGGCACATGCGCACATGTGCCTGGCATGATTACCAAGCTGGTAGATCCAGAATTCAGACCATGGTTGGTCATGTGGTAGTCCAGTGCCTCAGCCATCATGCTACCTGCTGCCCCAGAAGTTTTTTTTAGTTTTTTATAAGGTGTGTGTACTCACCAGAGAGAGACACAGAGAGACAGACAGATAAAGAGAGTGAGAAATCATCCCTAGGGAGGGATGGCCATGCAATCTCCTCTCTTCCATCTCCTTCTAGGATTCTGGACATGGATGCACATGTGCCTGGCATGATTTTCAAGCTGCTGGGTCTGGGACTCAGACCGTTCAGTCAGCCATTTAGAATCCAGCCTTAATCGCTATGCCACCCACTGGCCGAGAACTTTTTTTTAGACTGAGTCTCACCATGCTGTGATCTGTCTGTCTTAGCCTCCCAAATGGGACTACACCTGTGCACACCACTGGCTCTTTTTCAGACAGAATCTTGCTATGTTGCCCAGGGCAGCTGCAGGCTCCTGATCCTCATGCCTCAGCCTCTCTGAGGTTCTGGAATCACAAGTACATGCTATTGTTTCCAACCTTTAGGATGGACTGGGAATTGAACCTGGGCTTTCCATGTGGTCCTAGCATATGGAGTCCAGCCTCTTAGCAGCTTGCACCACTGCAGCTAGGCCAGTGTAAACATTGTTTTTATTTATTTACTTTTTAAAATTAACTATAGGGCATATGCACTTGCCAGAGAGAAAGAGAGAGAAAAAAAGAAAGTCAGAAATCACGCCCTTGGAGGATGGCCACATGGCAATCCCTTCTCCTCCATTCTTCTCTATGTATTTTGTGCACACATGCACATGCACACACACATGTACCTGGCATGTTTTTTCAAGCTGCTGTATCCAAGACGCAACCATGCAGTTGGCCATGTGGGATCCAGCCGCTTTAACCGCTAAATCACTGGCTGGCCCAATGCAAATATTATTAATGAGAGAGTTTATAGTTTTTTCATTCTTGGAAATTAAGTAAATATTTGTAGCATGTCTCAACTCAGATACTAATTTTCAGTGGTTAAAGGGAAATGTAGTCCAATCAAAACAATAAAATTGTATTGAATAGGCAAATATTTCATGCTGCTTTAGTTTTTAACTTTAGATGAATTGATATGAAAAACTTACAAATTCAGTTCCTCAGTTCCACTAGCCATCTTTCCAGGGCTTAATAGTGAGGACACTACGCTAACTACTTTTTCTAGTTCCAAACATGTTCCCAGGGAGCCTGGGAATGTCAAACCTTAACAGAAACCTACAAACTTAACAGACCATCGGTAGTGGGATGTTATTACATCCTGCCCCGGGCATAGTGTTTTATGATGTCTTATGTCTTAGAATAAAGCTTGAACATTCTTTTGGTGATTACTCTCAAGAGCAGAGACTTGTGATTTTCTTCAACCAATTACTAGTATAAGAATTTCAAACTCACCTATAATCTATAAGCCTCCACTTCTTGAAGTCCCACCCTTTGGGGCCAGACCATTGTAAAAGACTTATGCTGATTGACAACTCTCCTGCCCTCAAAACTATATGAAAGGAACCACTGCATTTCAGCACCCGAGAAAGACGCGCTTGCCTTTCCCTGGGTTGTTCACTCAAATTTGTGCTGAGTAATAAACCACCCTATTATTTATTTATTTATTTATTTATATTTAGAGAGATTTTTGCTATAGGACATGTGCACTTGCTGGAGAGGCAGAGAGAGACAGAGAGAAACAGAGAGACAGAAAACAAGAAATCACCCGGTGTGTGGGGGAGTGGCCGCATCGCAATCCCTTCTCCTCCATTCTCCTCTTGGGGTTTCAGGCATGCACAAACACGTGCCCAGCGCGAGTTTTAAGCTGCCATGTCTGGGACTCGAACCCGGTTGATTATGTGGCAGTCCAGCAACATAACCATTATGCCATCTACTGGTCCCCAAACACATTATTATTTCTACAGAGTTGGTTATATCCATAGACAATAGTCACAGGTGTATAGGGGCTACCATACCAGGCAGGACAAGTCTACGCCATGGTTTATTTTTCATGCACACACGAGACAAATACAAACACATACCTGTTCAGTCTATGCCTACTGTGTCTATGTCAGGTACTGGGGCAATAACACGATTACGTGATGTTCTTTATCTCAAGGAGCTCAGGGGGATTAGAGGAAAGAGTACAAATGCACACACAAGTTTTTAAAACATCACAATCTTAGGTACTCAGTTTTTGTTGCTGTTTTAGTTTTTGCCGTAGTGCCCTCACCAGAGAGAGACAGAGAGAAGGAAAGTGAGAAATTGCTCCCCAAGGGGATGGTCACACTGCAATCCCTTCTCCTCCATTTTCTTCTCAGGATTTTGGGCACGCACGCAATACATTTAGTGTGATTCTCAAGCTGTTGGGCCTGGGAGACTTGAACTGCAAAGCTAGCTGTGTGGGATCCAACGCCTTAACCTCCACACCACGTGCTGGCTCTGGATGCTAGTCTAGTTTTACACTCACAGTATATACAGAGTGTTTGAGAGCACAGAGCATATGTAACTGAGTTTGGTATTACTTCTACAAGAGCAAAGCTGCTACTAACCAAGCATCCACCACGATTCAGTGCTTTATACCCATTTCTACATCACTTCTCACAACACTTGGTCAGGTGTATTATAGAAACTTTGTGGGTAAATCTGGGGCTCAGGATGGTTAAAATTGTGCAAGGTCACAAAATAATATGCAGTAAGATTCAAAACTAAGACTGTCAATATCTAAGGCCTGGACTGATCTCTTTCTCTCTTTTTTTTTAAGAGAGATTTTTGCTATAGGAATGTGTGTGCTCACTGAAGAGACAGAGACAGAAAGAGAGAAATCACCCCCCGGGGGGGGATGGCCACACCCCAATCCCTTCCCCATTCTCCTCAGGATTTTGGGCACGCACACACATGCACCTGGCGTGAGTTTTAAGCCACTGGATCTGGGATCCAAACCAGGTTGACTATGTGGGAGTCCAACAATGTAACCAATATGCCATCTGCTGGTCCCATCTAGTTCTCTTTTTTAAAAAGAATTATTTAAAAACAATTTTTTGAGAGTTTTTTTTTTTTTTTTTTTCTACAGGGCACATGCACTCGCCAGACAGACAGAGAGAGACAGAGAGATAGAAAGCGAGAAATCACCCCCTAGGGGGGATGGCCACGCCACAATCCCTTCTCTCCATTCTCTTCTTGGGATCCTGGGCATGCACGCACATGCGCCCGGCGTGTTTTAAGCCACCGGGTCCAGGACTTGAACCACGGTCGACTACATGGGAGTCCAGCAACATAGCCATTACACTAACTGCTGGTTCCAAAAAATTATTTTTTAAATTTTGTTTACCATTATTATTTTTAAAATTTGCTACAGTGCATGTGTGCTTACCAGAGAGAGACAGAGAGTGAGAAAGAGGAAAAACGAGAAGCAAGTCGCCAGGTCTGGGACTCAAAGTGTAGTTAGCCATGTGGGAGTCCGGCACCTTAACCATCACACAATCTGTTGGCCCTGCCAATATCTCTTATTAAACATGAATTGAGCACCTACATTATATAAAGCATCATTTAAAACACTATAAGAGGAGGCCAGGAAGTTGCACAGTGGTTAAGGTGCATTTTGAGTTTGGATCTGACAGATTGCTTTCTCTCTCTCTCTTGCACATTTCTCTCTCCTGTAGCAAATTAAAACAAAACAAAACAAAACCATAACAATGTTAACTAGATTAAATAAATAATTCTTCAAAAAAAAAAAAAAAAAAAAAAACACTGCAAGAGATGGAAAGTTGAGCTAGGAATGTAAATGCATGGGAAACAAGTTGGAGAGGTGCAGAGCAAATCACTGACAGTAGCAGAGGCTCCCTCTGCCAGTGGGGTAGTGGAGATGGGAGTGCAGCCGGGACTGTAGCTTTTTTCTCTCTGAACACTGAAACAGAATGTTTTCACAACATGTACTAATTCTAAAACAAAACAGAAACCTGGACATTGAACAAGTCGAGTACCAGACAATAAAAATTTTCATATGCCCATTCACGTATATACATATTGAAACATATTTGCATCAGCTAGGCCTAGATTATTTTTATGGTTAAGTCAGCTCCAAGCAATAAGCTTGCTTGGATAGCTACACCGCCTAGCATCATGACAAAGACTCCAGTCTGGTAAGCACTGGGAAGTCTGCTAAATTTGCATGGCTGGTGGGTTGTGATGGCTTGGCACAGTCTCTAACACTTTCCTAAACAAGAGTCTTTCAGAGCACAGAAGCCTCTCCTTCCACCACCGAGTGTAGCCCCGCCTCCCCAGGCAGCCCCTAGCTTGTGACTGTCCTGTTCGGACACTCGCTTCCTCTCGCGGGCTCTTCCTGTGCTCAGAGAAGCTCACCCCGTACTCACTTGAGTGGGTACATTCGCAGGGCCACGTCCATGCCTGGGCAGTAGGACAGAAAAGCAGCCAGGAGCGTCTCCTCCAGGATCCCAAACAGCAGGATCTTGTTTCTGGGAAGAAACGTTGATGGGTGTATTGGATGTGGGAGGAAAAGGAAGGGGACAATGGCCTACCTGGGTGCAGGTCTGGAAGTCGTCGGGGCCTTTAAGTGGGACAGTCACCTAAAGAGGCCCTGCTGGAAGATGGAGTTGCGGCGGGTCTTGCAGATGATGAGGTCACTCCACTGCACAACCACGATGGTGACAAAGAAGGCCGTGTGGCAGGTGAACTCCACCACCTTCCGCTGCTCGAAGGTCTTGGGGGAGGCCGGGTAGAGAGGAGACCTGAGTATCAGAGAGGTGTAGAGGCACCCCAGGACTTTCTACCTCCCCTGCCTTCTAGGCTTCCTGGGCCAAGTTAGATCCTATAGCATCTCACACACGCTAGGTGACTTCAAACAGTGCAAAAGGGCAAATTTATTTTGGTGCAAAGAAGAAAGAAACCCACGCATGATTTTTTCATAAGACACATTTTCTACAACTTTTTTGAAGACCCTTTGTGTCTCTGTCTTAGCGTGTGTTCACGTTGTTATGTGTTTGTATGTTTTTCTTACCCCACTGAGAGCTGTGCAAGGACAGAGACCTGTGTCGCCTCTGCGTCTCCCTTCCTGTGCTTAGTTCAGTGAATGGCGTGTAGCAGGGCTCAAGAAACATATACTATTTTTTTTTTTTTTGAGAGAGAGATTTTTGCCTTAGGACAAAATCACTTGCTGGGGAGAGAGAGACAGAGATAGTGAGAGGGAAAGTGAGAAATCAACACCCCCTCCCAAGGGGATGGCCATGTTGCAATCCCTTCTCCGTTCTTCTCCCAGAATCTTGGGCATGCACACATGCATGCCCGGCATGATTTTCAAGTCACCAGGTCTGGGACTCAAACCGTGGTTGGCCATGTGGGAGTCCATCGATGTAAGCACTATGCCATCTGCTGGCCCCAGTGGTTACTAAGTTAAAAAGAAAGTGGGCTTAGAGAGGAGGCAGAGATAGGTCAGAAAGGAAGGTGGGGCCAGAGGCCAATGTGAATACACAGGAGAAAGAACGCTTTCTAAGAGACATTCATTCATTCATAAGTTTCAGATAAGGGACTCAGAGTCTAATGGGGAGGATAAGTCTGCTGTGTTGGTCCAACAGACAGGTTTTAAAAGAGATCATGGGGGTACAGCGGGTGGCGTGGTGGTTAAGGCACTGGACTCTCACATGGCCGACCGTGGTTTGAATCCTGGACCTGGCAGCTTGCTTTCTCTCTCTTTCTCTCTCTCACTTTCTCTGGTGAGCACAAGTGCTTATAGCAAATTAAAAATAATAACAAGGGACCAGCAGTTAGCGTAATGGCTATGTCGCTGGACTCCCACGTAGTCGACCACGGTTCGAGTCCCGGACCCGGCGGCTTAAACTCACGCCGGGCGCGTGTGCGTGCGTGCCCAAGATCCCAAGAGGAGAATGGAGGAGAAGGGATTGCGGCGTGGCCATCCCCCCTGGGGGGTGATTTCCTGCTTTCTATCTCTCTGTCTCTCTCTGTCTGTCTGGCGAGCGCACGCGCCCTATAGCAAAAACCTCTCCAAAAAAAAAAAAAAAAAAAAAAAAAAAAAAAGAATTATTTAAAAAAAAAAAATAATAACAATAAATAAAATGAATAATTCTTTAAAAACAGAGCAAGATCATAGAAGGCTATGGGAAAACGAAAGAGGTATTTTTAAATTCAACTGGAGAAAAAGCCCGTTTTTAAAAAAAATATTTTATTTAATTTTATTCATCATCATCATTTTTTTAAAATCTGACCATAGAGCATCTGAGAGAGAGAGAGAGACAGACAGACAGACAGACAGACAGAAACAGAGAGAGGAAAAGCAGGAAAGCAAACTGCCACGTCCAGGACTCGAATTGTGGTCGGCCATGTGACAGTCCAGTGCCCCGCCACCTGCTAGTCCCAAAGCCTATGTTTTAAAAAATAAAACAGCACTGGGGCCAGAAGGTGGCATGGTATTAGGGGTGCTAGACTCCTACATGGCCAACCATGGTTTGAGTCCTGGACCTGGTGACTTGCTTTCTCACTTTCCCTTTCTCCCTCTCTGGTCAAATTGAAAGATGAATAAATAAATAAAGCTAAATAAAATAATTCTAAAAAAACCCTCCAGCATGTTTATAAATTACTCATAGGGCAAATAAGAAAGTCAAAAACACGTATGTCACACCCTGCACAACAATGAGATACGACATATCAAACTTCATGGGTTGTGATGAAAGTTGTGTTTAGAGAGGATGATCCAGCCTTAAATGATTAGAACACAAAGACTAAAAATTGATGAGCCAAGCACTGCACTTAGAATCACCACCCGTCAGCATGTTGGTGTGCATCGGGTGCCACCCCGCTATCCTTTGCTGCAGTCGCCCCTGTGACCTACGTCACTCCCCATCGCTTCACCAAGTTTCAGCTTCTGCCTCACTGTTACTCCACTCTAGCACTTGTTTTCTCTCGTCCAGTTGTCCAGTTCCACGGGGTCGCAGTCTCTGATCCCTTTCTCCCTAATAATAGGACCCTTCACTCCTGGTCTGCTTGCTTGCCCCCAGGGTGACTCTAGATACTGTCTGTCTTTTCTTTTCTCTCTCTTTCTTTCTTTCTTTCTTTCTTTCTTTCTTTCTTTCTTTCTTTCTTTCTTTCTTTCTTTCTTTCTTTTTCTTTCTTTCTTTCTTTCCTTCCTTCCTTCCTTCCTTCCTTCCTCCCTCCCTCCCTCCCTCCCTCCCTCCCTCCCTCCCTCCCTCCCTCCCTTCCTTCCTTCCTTTCTCTCTCTCTCTCTCTCTCTCTCTCTCTCTCTCTTTCTCTCTCTCTCTCTCTCTCTTTATTTCTTTCTTTCTCTTTCTCTCTTTCTCTCTTTCTTTCTTTCTTTCTTTCTTTCTTTCTTTCTTTCTTTCTTTTTCTTTCTTCTTCTTCCTTTCTTTCTCCTTCCTTCCTTCCTTCCTTCCTTCCTTCCTTCCTTCCTTCCTTCCTTCCTTCCTCCCTCCCTCCCTCCCTCCCTCCCTCCCTCCCTCCCTCCCTCCCTCCCTCTCTCTCTCTCTCTCTCTCTCTTTCTTCCTTCCTTTCTCTCGGTTTTTCTTTTTCTTCTTTCTTTCCTTCTCTCACTCTTTTTCTTTATCTCTTTCTTTCTTCTTCTCTTTCTTCCCTCCCTCTTTCTCTTTCTTTCTTTTTCTTTTTTGAGTTTTTGGTATGGGGCACATGTGCTTGCCAGAGAGAAAGAGAGAAAGAGAGAGGGAAAAATCAGCCCCTGGGTGGTGGTGGGGTTGGGAAGGATGGCCACACTGCAATCCCTTCTCCTCCATTCCCTTCTTGGGACTTTGGGCATATATACACAGGACCTGGTGTGATTTTCAAGCCACTGGGTCAGGGACTCAAGCAGTGCAGTTCAGCCATTTGAGATCCAACCATCTTAACCACCATGCCACCTGCTGGCTTCATTATCTTTTCTTTACTTCACTTTTCTTAAAAAGAATTATTTATTTAATTTTTATTTATCCATTCATTTATTCTAATTTGACCAGAGAAAGACAGACACAGAGAGAGAAGGAAAGTGAGAAAGCAAGCCACCAGGTCCAGGACTTGAACCATGGTTAGCCATATGGGAGTATCCAGTGCCTTAATCACCTGCCACCTGCTGGCCCCACTTTATTTTCTTTCCTAATACCTACGGTTTTTCTGTAATTTTACTTTTAAGCATCTCACTCTGTCCACCATCTTGATCTTTCCATTTCACACTTTCAAATATCTCAATTTCAATACTTCTTGGTCTCCCTCAGACTTAAAATCTATTGATCCAGTATGTTATATATTTGGTTATTATCTGTCTCTCCTCCCATCTTCAGTTTTTACCTAGAAATAAACTTGAGGGAGCAATACCTTGATCATTTCTGTTCACTACCATATTTCCAGGGCCTAAACAGTATCTGATATTTGGAAGATGCTCAATAAATATCCGCTGAATAAATGAATGAGTAAAGATCAATGTAATTATGGTGAAAGATATTTTTTTTCTTTTCTTTTTAAAATTTCCTGAGAGAACATGTACTCACCAGAGAAAGAGAGGGAGAGAGAGAGCGAGGGAGGGAGAGATACAGAGTGAAAGAGAGAAAGCACTCCCCCAGCGGGGCATGAGCCTTTATCTTTTATACATCCTGTTGGGGTTTTGGGCAGGCACACACATGTACCCAGTGTGACTTTCAAACTGCTGGGGCTGGGATTAAAAATGTGTCGGCCATGTGGGATCTGGCACCCTTAACCACTAGCCATGGGGCCAGCCACATTCCAATTTTTTTTTTTTTTTAGGTTTTTGCTTTAAGGTGTGTGCTCTCACTGGAGAGAGTGAGAGAGACAGACACAGTGAGAGGGAAAGTGAGAAATCACCCCTTAGGGGGATGGCCACGCCACAATCCCTGCTTATCCATTCTCCTGGGATCTCGGGCACACACACATACGTGCTCGGCATGTTTCAAGCCACCAGGTCCAGGACTCGAACTGCAGTCAACCATGTGGGAGTTCAGCAACTTAGTCATTACACCATCTGCTGGTCCCCAATTATTTTTAAGTTAAAGAAATTTTTTTAGACAGGGTCTTGCTGTCTCATGATTCTCCTGCCTCAGCCTCCCGAGCAGTGGGCACCACAGGCGAACACCACTGCATCTCGCTGTCATCGTGGGTCAGGAGTTGAACCTGGGCCTCCCCTGTGGCCTCAGATGCCAGGCAGCAGCATCAACCAATGCACGCTACGGCAGCTCTTATTACAATTCTTGAGCAATATGACTTCAGCTTGAGCTTCATTCATCTTGGATGTTAGAAAAAACTACTACAGAGAGGCATCCTCTAGATTTAAAAGTTTAGAAAGATCAAGAAGGGATATACAAAGGAAATCAATTTTCTTATGTGAAGTTATGTTATTTGAACTGTCACAGAGTAGGAGTGTGACAGGAGAGGACCTGTTACACATTCATTTCTGGGGCAATCATCGTTCACAATTAAAGCCCGGAAAAACAGAAATCAGCCCAGAGAAGTTGATATGATAAAATAATAATAATAATAAAAGACCTCCAGAGGCCAGCAGATGGCTAGCGGTTATCTTGCTGGACTTCTGCATGACCAACTGTAGTTCAAGTGCCAGACCCAGTGGCTTGAAATTCATGCTGGGTGTGTGTGCATGTGTGCCCAAGATCCTGGCACAAGAATGGAAGAGAAGGGATTGTGGTGTGCCCATCCTCCCTGGGAGGTGGTTTCTCACTTTCCCTCTCACTGTTTCTGTCGTTCTCTCTCCAGCAAGTACATGTACCCTAAGGCAAAAACCTCTAAAAAAAAAAAAGAAAGAAAAAGAAAAAAAGTAAAGGTCTCCAGATGCAAGGGAGCTAAAGGACCCAGGAGGTAAGAACAGAAGCTGTAGGAATGAATATGAGCAAGGTCGTCATCGTCCACCGGGAGCAGAGTATTCGCTGATGTGGCTGGAGACGGAGGTCAAGCGTTAGCATGTAGGAGCTAGATGAGGCCTCAACTCCTCTCCCTTCTCCCACTCCTCCCTGTCGCTTCCTCACTCCTACTGCTCACCACTCTACCCCGCCCCTCTACTCACCCACTGCTGCCCATAGTTGTCCTCCAGGTCATTCAGGAAGAGGTCGTCCCATCTGAGGCGGATGCCCAGCAGTTCAGAAGGTCTAAAACCATTCTCAGCCAGGATCACAAAATAGGTGAAGAATCCAGCCACGGCTTGGATCATCCCTGTGAGGGACAGAGTCACAGGACAAGGGAACCTGTTTCAGAGAAGGGCCCCAGAAGTAGACCATGGATAAGGTGGGGGCTGGGAATGGTTTCGAAGGCTGGCGTGTGTCTAAGCAGTAATGTAGAAGACTCTTACCGTTGAGGACCTGGCCCTGTCGTCTCTGTTGGACCTGCCTCGAAGGCCTGACGTTCGTTCTGAACGCTAACCCTAGGTCATCCTTTCGTCATATCTTAGAACTAGGAGGGACTTTGGAAGCAGCAGATCCCCTCTCCCTATCGAGTGAGTGCTGGACTTCTCTAGTTCCATCCCCTCCTCACTTCTCTCCTCTCTGCTCCTTGCCTCCCCGTTAGACCCTCTGTCCCCTCATGCCTGGGTCACAGGAATAGCTGACATCAGTGTCTGTCTGGTAATGACAGGGTGGTGCAGTGTGCAGGGCTCTTGTAGACAAAGACTCGCAATGCTCAACTCTCATCCTTATTTCATAAGTGAGGGAAAAACTGAAGCACAAAAAAGATTCAGTCACTGTCCAAGGTCACATGGGTAGTGAGGGGACAAATCAGGATTCAGACTTAGGCCTGACTTCTATATCTGTGCCCCTTCCTCCCCTAGATAGTGGGGTGATCTTCTTGCCCCCCATCTCTTCCCTGTCCAACCTCACCCTACCCCCTGGAACACTCTGTTGCACCTGGCACTCAGGAGCAAAGGCCTCTAATGGCTCTCAGGTGGCTTTCAAGGCTTCCCCAGGATGAATGCCTTCTAAATCTACATCTCCATCTTCCACGACTCCTTCATCAAGACTGAGGGGTCCTCTGGGCTGCCTTAGTCACACCTTTCTAACTGTGTCACGTGAATTTCCTCTCCTCTGGTCCCCCTTACCTGACCATCCATTCAGTAGTCTAAGCCTGTCCTCCAACAGCAGGTGGAAGTCCTCCCTCCCTGTCTCCTGTCTCCTCTCTGCCTAGCCTAACAGTGAGCCTGCTTGCTTTGTAGACCTGCTGCGTATCCTGTCTATACTCACTACTCGACCCTCGGAAAGATACCATCGTTTATGTATTTAGTTTCTTTTCTAATGAGCTCTAAGGGGCAGAGAGAGATCAGTGGTTCCTAGAGCTCCCAGGGCCTAACACGGTGTGTGAGAAAATTTCTCCCTGACTTTCAAACTGAGATAGTGCAAATGGCCAGGCAGGGGCAGCCACCCCGACTCCCCTCTCCCCTGTCTCATCTGGCCGCACCGATCTGTCCGTAGGCCATGCTGATGAGACGGTGGTTCACCAGATTGTCTATCTTTGCGTTCCGGGGTTGCCTCTTCATTATGTCACTTTCGGCTGGCTCATAAGCCAAGGAGATGGCAGGGACCTGGAAGACGGAGGAGGGATGGAGGGGTCACAGGCTTCAGGAGGACACTCGGGAGGACTCGAGGGCTGCCAGGGTCTCTCAACACAGACTTTTCCTGCTCCTTGATCTATCTCATAGGAGTTCCGAGAGCCCAGCCCCCACTCGGTCCTCACCATGTCAGTGCCCAGGTCAATGCAGAGGATGGTTATGGTGCCCAGAGGCAGAGGGATGCCAAGGATGATGAACAGCAGGAAGGGCGTGATCTCCGGAATGTTGCTGGTCAGCGTGTAGGCGATGGATTTCTTCAGGTTGTCAAAGATCAGGCGGCCTGGGGAGAGGACGGTCACCCTTCTGTGAGAAGTGCCCGGTGGACACGCCCCCACAAACCGGTCCTGGACAGAGCCCCACGTGCAGTCGCGCCAGGGTCCAGGAAAGGGTCTGAAGATCCTAGACCTCGGCAGTCCTGTTATGTTTCTAAATTGCGTGACAATTAATTAGAACCATCATTTATTTGCATGATTTATCCGTTTGTGTACTCTTTGTTCTTGGATTCAACATGGCTAACGTTATCTGATATCTAAAAAACCGAGCAGGGCCGGCTCTGCCTAATCCTGCGATGTCTGAGAATGCCAGTGTAAAGGCCCCGACAGGATTAAGGCTGAGATGGAAAGAGGCTGGGCTTGGGAGAGGCTTGGGTTCAAATTCCATCCTCTGCCATAACTGGCCTGTGACCTTGTGCACCCCCCACCCCTCTGAGTTTCATTCCTCCTGCCTCGCAAGATTGCCGAGTCCTGCCCTCACTCTTCTTTCAAAGAGAAATCCCTCCCTCCACCGCCTGCTCCAACTTTTCCATAGCACTTAGCCCTTTTTTTTAAGGTTTTTACCATCAGGTGCCTGCACTTGTCAGAAAGAGACAGAGCAGAAAAGTGAGAAATCACCACCTCCCCAGGAGGGATGACCATGCTGCAATCCCTTCTCCTTCATTCTCTTGGGATTTTGAGCGTGTACGCATATGTACCTGGCATGATTTCTCAAGCTGGGACTCAAACCATGCAGGGGTTCAGTGCCTTAATCCCCACATCACCTGCTGGCTTCACACTTACCTTCTTTTTTTTTAGATAGATTTTTGCCACAGGGCGTGTGCACTTGGAGAGACAGAAAGAGAACTCATGCTCCTAACATGAGTTTAGGCCGCTGGGTCCAGGACTGGAAGTACAGTAGACTACATGGGAGTCCAGCGATGTAACTGTTACACCATCTGCTGATCCTAACACACATCTCCTTTTAAACATGCCATGCAATTTATTTTTATTGTCCCTCTTTCTCTACTATGAAATGACATGAGGATTTGTGTCCTGACCACCACCATTGTAGCCTCCCCAGCACCTAGAACAAAGCCTTGAACATAGTGCTCAAAACAAAGTTTTGAATGGAATGGATAGAAATACCAAGTAGGGGACCAGCAGGTGGCATGGTGGTTAAGGCACTGGACACTCCCACGTGGCTGACCACGGTTTGAGTCCCGGACCTGGTGGTTTGCTTTCTCTCTTTCCCTCTCTCTCTCTGAGTGTCTCTCTCTGGTCAAATTGAAACAAATGAATGAATAAATAAAATTAAATAAATCATTCTTTTTTAAAAAAGAAAATACCAAGTAAAGTATCAAGATCATACTAGGTTTTGATGGAGTGGTAACTGTTAGTAATATAATTGTCATATATTTTAGTAAGACAGCTCCAGCAGAAAGCAGGGAGCCTGAGATGCAGAACTATGGGGTTCTCCTGCTCGCCAGTGGGCATTCTCTTCAGGATTCTCTCTGAAAGAGGGTGCTTCTGCAATTAAGTTCGGCTCATTTAATTAAGTCATAGATTAGGCTGCAACTGATCTTGAGGTGTCACCGCCATTCAGGCAATGTTTCTAGGGGGCCTCCTGGAGACTGTGGAGTGCGGTGCAGTCCTGGGGTTATGGCTACATTTGCTGTAGATTCACTTGAACCTCAGAGAGAGGTCAAAGAAGGTACTGTTCTACACCAGAGCCCCAGTTTCCCTGGAAAATCTGGTTTGTCCTCCAATCTCATAAAAAAGAGTCATGGACAGGCCAAATGAATTTGCAATTTGCAAAGTTTTGTCTTACAGTGATGTTTCTCTCAGAACATCCAGGATCATGGAGATTGGATGATGGGCAAGGGGGATGAAGGTTATGTGCACCAATGCTTGCCCGAGTCCCAGGGGCCAGTCCCACCCCTGGGCGCCCTGCTTCCTCACCCTCCTCCACGCCCGTGACGATGGAGGCGAAGTTGTCATCCAGCAGGATCATGTCTGCTGCCTGCTTGGACACATCTGAGCCGGTGATGCCCATGGCGATGCCGATGTCGGCCTTCTTCAGCGCCGGGGAGTCGTTCACACCGTCGCCCGTCACCGCCACAATGGCTCCCTGGGGAAGTCCAGATGGACGGAGTGAAATCATTACTGCCTCGGATCCAGGACCAGACCCAGGGAGCGGTTTGATTTCAGCAGCCCTCGCTTCTCGATCTGATCATGCCTCGTCCAGGACTCGTGGCCCTTCCTTCTCCTGTTCCTCCTCGGTCATTTCGACTCTCAGGGAGCACAGGAGTGTCTTGCAGCCCAGGCCCCAGGCAGGGCTAGGCCAAGGAGTTCCGCCAGGTTCTCAGGTCTCCTTTGCCTCTTACCAGCCGCTGACACCCCTCCACAATGAGGAGCTTCTGCTGAGGGGAGGTCCGAGCAAACACAATCTCCTTGTGGTTCTGGAGGATCTTGTCGAGCTGTTTGGAGCTCATTTCCTTCAGCTGTGAACCGTGCACCACAATGGCTTTGGCAGATCTGAGGGAAAGGAATTGCCAAGGGACAGTTCACAGGGGTCCCGTATCCTCCGGCCAGACTTGACTGTTTCCCTGTAGAAACAACTCAGTCCCCTCCCTCACCACCTGCCACAGCACGTTCCCAAAGTGACACATTCTATCCCTTCTTCCTTTTGCCAACAAATTCTCCCTTTCTCTACCTCTTTCTATGTCCCCCTTCCTCTGAAAACCAACTGGCATATTCACTTGGCTATTTTCCCATTATGTTTTACATTTGAGTTAAATGCCAGAGGGCATGTGTAAGGGAGAGAACCCCCCAGATGGGGTATGGTAACGCTGCAATCCTTTCTCCTCCAGTTCTTCATCTTGTCAGAATTTGGGGCATGCAGCTCATGTGGTTTTCAAGCTGCCAGGGCCAGGATTTGAACCCCAGTTGGCCATGTGGGGTCCCTTCACTCATTTAGCCTTTACTTCTTTTTTCTTTTTTTTTTTTTTTTTTTGCCATAGAGTGTGTGTGTCCGCTGGAGAGAGACAGAGAGGGAAAGTGAGAAATCACTCCCTAGGGAGGATGGCCATGCTGCAATCCCTTCTCCATTCTCTTGGGATTTGGGGCCTGCACGTACATGTGCGCGCGTGATTTTTTTTTTTTTTTGAGAGTTTTTTTCGCTATAGGGTGTGTGCACTCGCCAGACGGACAGAGAGAGACATAGAGACAGAAAGCGAGAAATCACCCCCCAGGGGGGATGGCCATGCCGCAATCCCTTCTCCTCCATTCTCCTCTCAGGATCTTGGGCACGCACACACACGTGCCTGGCATGAGTTTTAAGCCACCGGGTCCAGGACGTGAACCGTGGTCGACTACGTGGGAGTCCAGTGACATAACCATTACACTAACTGCTGGTTCCTCGCAGCATGATTTTCAATCTGTCAGGTCCAGGACTCAAACCCCAGTTGGCCATGTGGGATACAGCACCTTAACCACCACGGCACCTGTTGGCTCCATCCGGCTTTAACACTTCGCTATTGTGCTATGGGGCCGGCCTGACGTTTTACTTTATAAGAGGTAAGTCTCGCCCATCCTACCTACCGAAGGACACTGAGAACTTTAGTAAATGGGATCTGGGAGGGGCAGGCTGACAGAGGGAGGGAGGGCAGATCTGCATTCTTTAGGGTCTTACCTCGCACTGACCTGGCTGACAGAGATATTAAGCCGTGCAGCAATGTCCTCTACTGTCTCAGAGCCTTCTGAGATGATGCCCACGCCCCTGGCAATGGCCTTGGCCGTGATGGGGTGATCCCCTGTTACCATGATCACCTGGTTGGGGAGAGATGGGGAGAGCAGCAGAATTATGTTCAGAGAGCCTCTTCCTTCACCTTCTTCAAGGGCCAGCAGATCCCTGCTTGTGCTCAGCAAGGGGTTTAGTAGGTCATTCCTAAGAGCTTGCAGTCTGGACTAAAACCTCACTACCATGGCTTCAATCCTTTGGAATGGGTCAGGACCATCAGACCACAAAACACAGGATGATTTGGATTCTAGATTTCCCAGGAATGGGTCAGGGCTCTGGGTATATTTCTATATTCAGAGTTTCATTGAATTGGTCCAGAAGCGATTCTGCTTCCTTAATTACAAAGACAGAAACACTTACTTAGAACACATGGAAATAAAGGAATGTCTGGACTAACCCAGTTACTCAGCTCAACTTTAGGCTTCACGCATTTATTCTACCACTTTTCTTCCTACTGCCTCACCTCGCCCGTTGGTTTCCACTCGTTCTGTGGACACTGGTGCCTAGTCCTGTCTTGTTCCTACCCAGAAAGTAGAAGCTCATGTAGGAGTCATGCTTTCACGACTTCCTGTTCTTTTCCCATTTCAGCACTTATCGCTTGTCTGTATGGTGACTGCTTGTTTGTCTCTCTCCGCTGCTAGACTGAGAGGTCTGTGAGGATGGGTTCCTTAAGTTTCAGGCTCTGGCACAATGCCTAGCACATATTAAGTCATCGACAAGCGGTTATTGAACGAAGGAATGAAGAAAGTATCACTACCTGGGCATCACTGTCAAGGTTCCCAAGGGCCCTCTAAAGAGCACACAAACTTGGGACCAGCAGATGGCATAATGGTTATGTCATTGGACTCCATCATTGACCATGGTTCAAGTCTCAGACCTGGCAGCTTAAAACATGCCAGGCATGTGTGCGTGCATGCCCAAAATCCTGAGAAGAGAATGAAGGAAAAAGGGACAACCCCCTAGGGGGTGATTTTTCACTTTCTGTCTCTCCCTGTATCTCTGGCGAGCACATGAGCCCTATAGCAAAAATCTCTAAGAAAAAAAAGCACACAATCCTTCAAGCTCTAGTGGGAGGGAAAAGGAAACTGTCTGATGTTGACTGAATTATCCAACTGCTTTCAGGAGCAGAAGTCCTAGAGATGTTAGTCTATTTACTTTCAAAACACAGAATAAGCCTTGAAGAAGTTTTCCTTGAACAATGAACTGCGATGCTTCATGCACCTTGTCGTGCCATCCCTTGGTTTACGGAAGTGAGACAACTTAGTGCTAACTACGCTGATTAACAGAGACTCAGTACAGTTGCACTGAGGTTACCCACAACCACTTATGTGGAGGATCCTGGCTGAGTTGTGGGGCACTAGATCCTCTCGAGGGTAGCCTGTAGGGCACCAGGCTGCGAGTGAGCTTCTGGGAGGGACCCACTGAGAAGTCTGCCTCCAGATGTGGCTCAGATAGAGCCCTTCAAGATGCCTCTCCCGGGACCAGCAGACGGTGTAATGGCTATGTCACTGGACTCCCATGTAGTCGACCATGGTTTGAGTCCCGGACCTGGTGGCTCAAACTCATGCCAGGTGCATGTGTGTGTGTGCCCAAGATCCCAAGAGGAGAATGGAGGAGACGGAATTGCAGCGTGGTTATCTCCCTTGGGGGGCGATTTCTTGCTGTCTCTCTGTCTCTCTCTTTCTGGTGAGCGCATGCACCCTATAGCAAAAACCTCTCAAAAAAAAATAAATAAATAAAAAATAAAAAAAATTAAAAAAAAGATGCCTCTCCATCTTACAGGTCCCTGAAAACTTCTCATGGTTTATCACCAATGGCCCAGGCCAAGGTGTGGTACTATGTGCACACATTCCTGGTCCTTGGCCCAGGGTGACTGTACAAATGGACAGCTCTCTGGTGACCTCCGGCAGTACTGCCTCCATGCCAAGCCAGGGAAGTGAAGAGAGTGAGCTCCTGGGACCCAGCTCCACCAAGCACTGCATGCATACAATAGAAGTGCAGTTCTATAGAGAATGGCTCCCTTTGACGTAAAGGGCAGCTAGCAGTTTCTGGAATTCATCAAGTACCACAAGAATTTCCCTCCCAACTTCTTGAAGCCTCCAACGTGCCCAGTTTTACAAACTGCCCTGTTGTTCCCTTCTACCTCGTTCGTCCAGATCGGATCCATTGAGAGAACGTCCCAGTGTTGGAAACCAAACTGTAGGCTCTTACAACAACATTCAAAGCTGGCTGCAGTTCTCAGAGGGGGACAGGTTCATAGCAAGGGCCAAGTTATCTCCCTACTGCTGAGAGACCCTTAGTGACAGATATGATGGGACAAAAATAATTTCAGTCACACTTATTCTGAGCACATGCCTATCTTGGAAATGCCAATTCCCTGATCATTTCCTTGCAAAATCTTTGCAGTCATGCAAGCTTCTCTTACTTTTTATTTTTTTTTTTTAATTGCCATGGGGAACATGCATTCACCACAGAGAGACAGAGAGGGAAGGAAAGTGAGAAATCACCCCCGGGGGTGGGGGTGGGGGGATGGCCATGTTGCAATGTCTTCTCCTCCGTTCTCCATTCCCAGGATTTTGGGCACACAAGCACACGCACCCAGTATGATTTTCAAGTTGCCAGGTCTGGGGCTTGAACTAAGGACAGACGTGTGGGAGTCCAGCACCTTAACCACCCACCACCTGCTGGCCCCTCTCCAACCTATTTTATTTAGCAGCTTGGTGATGTCATCAGCTCTGCATCGATGCCATTTCAGAGCTGACCTGAAGTTCTTTCCTACGGGCCAGGCCCCTGTATGTCCATTACATGTTGTTCTCCTCGGAAGAGGCACCATGTGGGTGCTTCACATTCTCTTCTAGGGAAGAGGGTATGACTTACAATTTCTTGTCAAATCTACCAAATTTCTGCTCATTTAGGAGCCAGAGCAGGTAAAAAATGATGAGACCAGTAAACTGGGCTCAGAACAGGGACTGGCCAGAAAGCATTGAAACTTCTTGCTTCAAGTGCCCACTCGACAGTCCTCTGCAGACCGACGAGAGCTGGCTCTGCCTCAGGCTGTGGTGACGTCCTGATGGCTGTAGGCACAGCACCACACCTTTGTCTTCCGAGTGGGCCTCCCCACCTGTGGGCACAGCTGCAACTCTCAAAGACACATAAACTCTCAGATGAAGGGCCAGGTAGTGACACGATAATAATAACTGGACCCACGTGAGGAAGGTTCTGGGTTCGCATTCTAGGAACTCCCTGTGTAGGCCAGGGGCATGCCCATGATCTGGGTCTGGCTGAGGCTGGGAGTGAATCATGGCCTGAAGTCCCTGTTGGGGGCGCTGTCTCTCCCACAGGAGGATATGGTAATTTGTATAATTGTGAGTGAATATCAAGATGACTTAGTTATCCTAGCTGGACATGCTATGATAATGCTGTCTCTGCAAAGAAAGGCACCACTTCAAATAATGAATGGATTACAGGATTAACTGACAATAATTCCCTACATCCATTCCTTGGTTCCCACTCTAGAGGCTGATCATCGACCTTAGCATGATCCAGAGTGATCTCCAGATGAACTAGCAACAGTCCCAGATCTGGTAGAAAGCCAGCTCCAGCAAAGGGCATTTGGTTCTCATTAAATCCCTCCATCGCCCTGAACTCTAACCCCCTCTCCACTAAGCAGAAGCCAGAATATGCTGGTAATCCAGGATGGAAGGTCGGAGCAGGGAAGCTGTCAGTAGCTAATCTGTGAAGGTGTATACGGGGACTTCAAAAAGTTCATGGAAAAATCGAATTACTGTATGAGTTTATTTGGGTGCAAAAGAGTTTTGAGATCTGTGCATAACTTTTTTATAGTATGAATTTTTCAAGAACCTTTTCTAAAATGGGCTAGAAGGTGTCTGCACTTGCACATGTGCATGCATACCTGCATGAGAGAGAGTGCAAGCACCATCCCAGTGGGGTATGTCATGCCACAATCTCCTCTCCATTTCTCCACCCTGTCAGAATTTGGGCCATGCATGCTCTCGTGTTTCAAGTCAGGATATGAGCTGTGGTTGGCCATGTGGGATCTGGTTTCCTATGGCCAATGGGACACAGAAGTTTTCAGAAATTCTAGGGCTGCTGTGAAGCCCCAGGCCCACCCTGATCAGAGAGGACTCCCTGCATCTGGGCGTTTCTGCAGTGGAGTTTCTCGCTTGGTCCAATTCCTCTTGGTTTCTAGTTTTTAGAAACGGGACATGTATCTGTTAGGGCCGCGGCTCACTCTGAAGGAGACCATGGAGGGCCTCTAGCTCTTAATATCTCCTTACTATTACCAGCTCCAGGTACCCACCCTCAGCAATTTACATGACACCATCTAGCACTTTGTTCTCCGTAAGTGGTCTACAGACCAGCAGCAACAGCATCACCTGGGCCTTGTTAAAAAAACAGAACCAAGGACCAGCAAATGCATAATGGCTATGTCACTGGACCCCCACGTAGTTGACTGTCGTTCAAGTCCTGAACCTGGCGCCTTAAAACTCACACTGTGTACGTGTGTGTGCATGCCCAAAATCCCAAGAGGAGAATGAAGGAGAAGATACTGAGTCAGGGCCATCCCCCCCGGGTATAACTTCTTGATTTCTGTCTCTGTCTCTCTAGCAAGCTCACACATCCTATAGCAAAAATATATCTCAAAAAAAAAAAAAAGAAAAGAAAAAGCAGAACCAGGGCCTACTGGACCCAACGGCTGAAAACTCACACTGGGCACATGTGTGTGCATGCCCAAAATCCCAAGAGGAGAATGGAGGAGAAGGGATTGCAGCATGGTCATTCCCCTGGGGGGGAGGGTAATTTCTCACTTTATCTCTCTCCATCTCTTCTGTCTCTGCAGCAAGTACACGTGCCCTATAACAAAAATCTCTCAAACAAAACAAAACAAACAAACAAACAGACAAACAATAAAACACAGTAAAACCCTCCCTGGAAGCTCCAGGTGCCCTGCACTTACTGAATCAGGATCTGCAGTAAAAAATACAAAAATGCCCAGGTGACTCACATGCACACTAGTTTAGTTTGATAGTTTGAGAAGCACTGTGTGTCACGGTGCTGGACACTGGGTTTCAAACTCGCCTGATCCCTGGAATCTTCAGAAACCATTTTAAGTTTACTTATTTCTTCTGGAAGACAGACAGAGAGAGAGGCACTTACAATGGGGTCTTCACACCACAACTGCCTCCAGCCTCAGCCAGACTGCATGCCGGTTTACACGCCTCTGGTATATAGGGGAGCCCCAGGTTCCAAACTCAGGACTTCCCCATATGGGTCTAACATCGCCGAATTATACTACTGACTGACCCTCCAGGAAGGTTCATTTCTTTATTTTTTTGCTGGAGGGCATGTACACTGGCTGAAGAGCCTAGACTCAAAGAGAGAAAAGGAAAGTGAGAAAGCACCTCCCATGGGGGACGGTCATGTCACAGTCCCTTCTCCTTCATTTCTCTTTTTGGAATTTTGGGCACAAACATGCACGCACCTGCTTTCTTTTTTCAAGCTGCTGGGTCTGGGACTTGAACCACACAGTAGGCAATGCGGGATCCAGCTGCCTTAACTATCATGCCACTGGCTGGCCCCTCCAGGAAAGTTCTTATCATGCAGATAGCTGGTTCCCATTTGAGAGTTGCTAATATAATTGGTCTAGGGTGTGGCCTAGACAAACATTTTACTTACTTCCTTAAGACAGAAAGACCCCAAGATACAGCACCTCCAATAGAGTCTTGCTGTCCCGACACACCCCAAGTCTCAGCCAGCCCAGATCAAGGGCACACACATGCCTTGTGTACTCATGGTGGTCTCTGGGTACAAACAGGGAACTTTACCAGTGGGTCAACCTGGAACAGCATTTTTTTTTTTAACCACTGCACCGTCACTTAATCCCAACATCAAATTTGTAAAGCTTTCTTGGTGATTCTAATTTTCAGTGCAAGGTATGATTCTAACTAGGAGGACAAACTTTCTGTCAACTATCTCTTAAGACAAAAAATACCAGGCTAACCAGTGGTGTGGTGGTTCAGGTGGCTGGATCTCACATGATTGATCATGTGGTTCAAGTCCCAGACCCAGCAGCTTGAAAATCATGCTAGGCACATATGTGTGTGTGCCCAAAATCCCAAGGAGAGAATGGAGAAGGAGATATTTTCTCACATCCCCCATCTCTCTCTTTCTCTCTGTCTCTCTCCAGCAAGCCCACATCCTACAGAAAACTAAAAATAAATAAATAAATAAAGCCGTAAAGGGATAAGCTCAGGGAAGCAGAAGTGAATTCAGGTAAGCTGAGGTTTGAGAAGCACTGTGCTGTTTGTTCTCAAATGTGCCTGCTCACTGGAATCTTCAGAAAACATTTTTTCTTTTTAATTTTAATTCTTTCTTCTTTTTTTTTTTTAAAGAGAGATTTTTGCTATAGGGTGTATGTGTTCACCATAGAGACAGAGAGAGACAGAAAGTGAGAAATCATTCCCAAAGGTGGGTAGCCATGCTGCAACCACTTCTCCAGTCTCCTCTTGGGATTTTGGGCACGCACACACATGTACCCAGTGTAAGTTTCAAGCCACTAGGTCCAGGACTTGAACCACAGTTACCCATGTGGGAGTCCAGTGACATAACTACTATGCCATCTGTGGGTCCCAGTTCTTTCTTTCTTTAAAAATTTGCCACAGGTGTGCATTCACCAGAGAGAGAGACAGAGACAGAGAGAAGAAAAGTGAAAAAGGAACCCCCTCCCGGGTAGGGTGGGGTGGCCATGCTGCAATCCCTTCTCCATTCTGCTCTTGGGATTCTGGGTATGTACATGTGCCCAGAATGTTCTTCAAACTGGTAGGTTCAAGACTTAAATTGTACAGTTGGCTACCTTAACCAGTATACCATAGCTGACCAAAGTTTAATTCTTTCTTTTTCTTTTTTTTTTTTTTTTTCTTCTTTAAAGAGAGATTTTTGCTATAGGGTGCATATGTTCACTGAAGACACAGAGAAAAAGTGAGAAATCACCCCCTAAGAGGGGACGGCCATATTGCAATCCCTTCTCCTCTTGGAATTTTGGGTGTGCACGTACACACACCTGATGTTGAGTTTCAAGTTGCCTGGTCTGAGACTTGAACCATGGTCAGCCATGTGAGAGTCCAGCACCTTAGCCACTATGCCACCTGCTGGCCCCAGAATGATTTCTTTTGGAAGACAGAGAGAAAGAGCCACCCACAATGGGGTCTTCACACCACAACCTCCCGCCAGCCTCGGGCAGCCCAGATCACTGGCATGGACGCTAAGGCCCTGGCACCTCAGGAGCATCTCGTGGCCGATGTCCCACAGTCTCCTCTGTGCAAGGCTTTCTACGAGCTGTTCCAGCTCGTGACAGGCAGGAGTTCCGGGGTGGCGGGTATTTACCTTGATCCCCGCATCTCGACACTTGCTCACAGCATCAGGCACTGCAGCGCGGGGAGGGTCGATCATGGATATGAGGCCCACAAAGCAGAGGTTGTCCATGGGGAAGTTGATTTCATCCGTGTTAAAGGGGAATCCCTTGGAGAAGTGGCTAGGCAGATTCAAGAAGCAGAACCCTGGGGAGAGACGGACGAAGGGGCAGTGGTGACCCTGCTCACCCCCCATGCACACTGCAACATTCTGGGTACCTTTCTCCCCAAGACCTCTTCCATGGTCCCTCACCTAGCACACGTTCGCCCAGGCCTCCCAGCTCTAGGTAGGCATTTTGGAAGTCTTTCCTCATCTCGTCGTCCATCGGGTACTCTTGCCCGTCCAGAAGGAAAGAGGAGCAGAAGTCCAAGATCCTCTCAGGGGCACCCTTCATCATCAGCACGTGGGTTTGAGAGCTGTCCTCCCGGAGGTGGATGGACAGCTGGGAGAGCACAGGAGGAAAGAGGGAGGGTCAAAAGGGAAGTACAAAAGATGACAGCCTGTTTCACACCCTCCATTTCTTTGTCCCCCCCACCCCACCAATCAAATCCAACCCTAGGCGGAGCCCCCTTCCCCTTCCCCTCCAGTAACGCCAACTCCAGGCTGGTATTACTCCCCACACATCTCCTCGATCTTCTCAACCACACTGGAAGCTCTGCGAGCGCACAACCACTCTTCCCCCCTACTGCTTCCTTGCTGTTTGGATGGCCAGAGGCAGAAACTGTGGGGCTGGGGGCCAGCAGGTGGCATGGTGGTTAAGGCGCTGGACTCCCACATGGCCGACCACAGTTCAAGAACCAAACCTGGTGGCTTGCTTTCTCACTTTTCCTCTCTCTCTCTCTCTCTCTCTCTCTGTTTCTGGTCAAGTTAAAAATAATAGATTTTTAAAAATAAAATAAGTAATGATTTTTTAAAAAGAAACCACAGGGCCAACAAAGAAAGCCAGCGGGGGGGGGGGGGGGGGGGGGAACGTGGATTCCGAAGACCTGTGTTTTTGGGCCAGTAGGGCCAGCATGAACACCATATTAGCTTTATGGCTCCATGTCCAGCCATTTAATCTCGCAAAACCTTTGTTCTTTCCAGAAAATGGGGATGGCGCTACCTTGCCTACTTCATTGATTTTTTTTTTATGAGATAGTTGTAAAAAAATACTTCAAAAACCATTAAGCATAATCCAAAAATAGGTTAGTTGCTCCCAGCCACTTTCTCCTAAAAGTGTGGAAAGCCCTCTGAGAGGGACTAGATAGAGCAGTGGGGTGTAGGTCTGTGCAGCATGGTGGGGAGGGAGGGTGGGCACAGTCATGGAGTGAACCTGAGGAGACTGCCCACCCTTCCTGCAGCAAAGAGTGAGAAAGAAGAGCATCAGTTTAGGGTTTGCATTTTCTCTCTCTCTTTTTTTAAGGTTCTTTCCATAGGGTGCGTGGACTTGCCAGAGACAGAGAGAGAAAGTGAGAAACCACTCCCTGGGGTGATGACCAAGTGCAACCCCTTCTCCATTTTTCTCCTGGGATTTTGGGCATATACACACACACATGCCTGGTATAATTTTCAAGCTGCTAGGTCTGGGACTCCAGCACCGTAACCACTATGCCACCTGCTGGGCCCAAGTACAAAAATGTTTTTAAAATATTGCATGGTTTTTTCCACAATATCCATTTTCCATGAAATTTTTGAACCCCCCCCCCCCTTGGATGCTTAAGCAATTTAGAGGAAAATCTTAACTTGTTTAACCAGAAAGCTGTAAAAAGCTAAAAGCAGGTGAACTTTCTGAGTGCTCAATAAACATTTCTGTGTGTGTGTGACAGAAAGGCCCAAGAGGTGATGACAAGACCTAGTTAAGTTATAAATCAGTTAGAGAAAAATCACATCTTGGTAGAAAATTACAGATAAAGAAATGATGGAGGGGGCTGACTCTATGGACAGTGGTAATGCAGTGCTCAAGAGAAGGTGGATCCCACATGCCAACCAAGGTTTGCACCCCTGGCCTGCATAGCTGCAAACAGCCGTGTGCATGCACATATGCCAGGGTCTGACAGGCTGAACCAGAGGAAGGGAACCGCAGTGTGACCAGCCCCCGAGAAGGGTGTTCACCCCTCTCTCAATTGCACCTCTGCACACGTATGCTCTATCATGGATAAAGAAAAATGAGAGAGGGAGAAATCTGGAGATGCCAGAACGGGGAGTCGTCTTTGTTTCATTTCAATCTCAGAGAAGGAAAGACACCAAGCTCTTCGAGTGACTGACAGGCAAAGATGTCCTTTGCAAAGACTGGAATGTCTAGCCTCAGAACAAGTAATTAAGGAAGTTAACCCAGAGCCTCCAAGAGCATGCTCTCGTCAGAGCTGGGTGGCCGGTAGGCTGGCCCATTACACTTGGTGACACAGAGGACAATTCTTCCATTTGAACTCTATTGGGTTATTGGAAAAGTCATGATGCATTTTTGCATAGAAAAATGACTCAATATGGGACTAGCAATTAGCGTAATGGCTATGTCTCTGGACTTCCATGTAGTCGACTGCGGCTCGAGTCCCAGACCTGGTGGCTTAAACTCACGCCGGGCGCGTGTGCGTGCATGCCCAAGATCCTGAGAGGAGAACAGAGGAGAAGGGATTGCGGCATGGCCATCCCCCCTAGGGGGTGATTTCTCACTTTCTGTCTCTCTGTCTCTGTCTTTCTGGTAAGCGCACATGCCCTATAGCAAAAACCTCTCCAAAAAATAAATAAATAAATAAATAAATAAATAAATAAATAAATAGAAAGAAAACAAAAAAATGACTCAATATATTCAGTAGTTCAGAAGAGCCACCCCACCATCATCATTTGGGGGAAGTCACTGTTTGCTGGACATCCCAGCAAATGTGTGTATGCTATGCTTCATTTTGAATTACATGGAGGAAGAGGCACCTCCTTTATTCCAGTCAAAGATTTTACTTGGTCCCTGTCAAGCCATAGAATTCCTATCTGGTTATCAAGGCCCCTAAACATCAGAGGAAAAACATGGAAATTAGTTTGCAGTTTGGGATTATACCTATCTTATTACATGGACTAAAAACCAGTTGGAACAGAAAAACATTGACCTAATTAACTCTTTCTGGCTCATTGTTCAGTATTAAAATACAGGTAATCGGATTTAAAACTCTATATGGCTTCTGTTATTTTATTATGTATCTTTTAAGGAAAAAAGGCAAAACTGACTGACCTGGGAGTCTCATTTCCTCTTGTACGGAGTTGGGAGAATTGACTTTTCTGAGCAAATCCCGATTGTCCATAGAACTCAAGCTTCGCCCAGTGGAGCTTGGGTCACGGGAAGGCCACCTTTCCCGACTTCCTGCCACACCCTGCCTTCAAAGGCTGCAAAGATCTCACTTGGCAGAAAAGTATTGCCTTTCCTGTCCCTCCAATGGATGTTATTCTTCCTATCACCCCTTTCCCTCCTATGGGTTGAGTGCATCTCCCAAAATAAATGTGTTGAGATTGGGATCCTGTCGTAACAGTATTAAGAGGAAATGTAATCTGACTATGAGTTTAAGAGGTGGAACCTCTGGGAGGTGATTAACGTAGAATGATTGATCCTTGGTAGCTTTATACAGAGAGAGGAACAAGAGGGGAGACACAGACACATGACGCAGACGTGCTCGTGTCTTGTCATATGATGTCCTGCACCGCCTCAGGTCTCTGCAGGGAGCCCCACCAACAAAAAGACCAGTACCAGATCCGGACCCTTAGTCTCGGACCTCCAAACTATGAGCTAAATAAACTTCTAATCTTGTGTATTTTTAGAATTATTCATTTTATTTATCATTATTTTTAATTTGCTACAAGGCACATGTGCTCATCAGAGAGAGACAGAGACAGAGAGAGAGAGGGGGAGAGAAAGTGAGAAAGTAAGATGCCAGGTCTGAGACTCCATCTGTGATCCACCATGTGGAAGTCCAGCTTCTTAACCATGTCACCTGCTGGCCCCTAAGCCTCTATTCTTTATACATCACCCAGACTGAAATGTTTCTGTTATCAGCAACACAATAGACTAAGACCATCTCACTCAGTATTTGCTCTCATCTACTCTCTCGAAAATGGATTGAAATATTCCTGGGAAATAAGACACTTCACAGACATTCTTGCAGACCCCTGATTGCCTACCCAAGGGCAAGCTGCTAGTACTTCAGGCGTGGAATGAAAAGAAACACTTGATGGGCAGTGCAGTAATTAGCCTTGCACAGGTAACCTTATTCTGCAGTGGGAAATCCGGCAGCAGACACGGAGGTGGCTCCTGACAGCTGCATGTGACTCTAATATGACGTGCATCAACCAGCCTCTGCTATCTATGGACTTTTCAGAGAGTTTTGTTTATGTTTTTGTTTTGTTATGTCATAGAGCACATGAACTCACCAGAGAGACAGACAGAAAGGGGGAAAGTGGGAAATCATTCCACCGCAGATGGCCATGCTGCAAACCCTTCTCCTTCATTCTCCTCTAGGGATTTTGGGCACACATGTACACGTGCCTGGTGTGATTTTCAGGCCTCTGGGTCTGGGACTCGAACCATGGAGTCAACCACGTAAGATCCAATACCTTAACCAACATGCTACCTGATGGCCCTTCAGAGAGCATTTTTAGATTCATTTTCTCCCCCAGGTGTTGCAGGTGCAGAGCTTTTGCCTCTCCCATCGCCACCAGTTTCATCCCTCTTCATCTGCTGGTTACTGTCTCGTGAGATGAGGCTTCTTCCACCTGGGACGCCAGTTCCACTGAGCTAGTCTGCAGCTCCGGAGGTGAAATCCAAGGCACAGGCAGAGCCCTGGCTTCCCCCTTGAAGAGCGCACTCCTCACCACCATCCTCCTACCTTTGTTGGTTCTGTACCTGGTACTTGTTGGTAGAATTAAAGGGAATCTCTGCCACCTTGGGGTTCTTCTCTCTCATCTCCTTCACAGAGCTGTAAAACTGCTCGATGAACTTGAGGAGGGCCGACTCAGACGCATCGCCTGTGGTCGCCCGCTGCCAGAAGGGGATTTGCGTAAGCCACAGGGGTGTGGGCTCACCTGGTAGCTGGGGTGCCCTGGCCACATTGTAAGGTTTGCATAAGGCACAGGGACAGGGGGCTGACCTGCAGTGACAAGGAGAGGGGCGGAATGGGGAGCGGGGTGCCTGGGACCCATTGGGGAGTGCCAGGAGTGAGTGTTTTGGGAGAGGGTAGGTTATACCCAGGACACTGAGGTACCCTCTCCCCGGAGGCCTGACACCTTAGCTATAGGCACTGTCTCCTGATGGGCTTTGAAGTCAGCCTGGTTGCAGAGGGCAGCGATCCGGGCCAGAATAAGCCAGGTGTCAGATCCTTTGCCGAACAATTTCCCTAGAGAGGACAGAACTGTGAGCAGGGGACAGGGGGTCTAACGCTGGAGGTTCACACATCCGGTTTCACATTCCAAGGCTCTGCAGAGGCAGGGGTTCCTTTCCTCCACACTTCCCTTCTCTCCATCCCACCTTCCGGCTCTCCGCTCTTTGCCTAGAGTCGCCATTCTCTCAATTCATGCATAACACCCCACCCCCACCCCGCCACCTCCGCCCCAGTCTTTCCACCTTGGGCCACCAAACCACTAGTCACCACTACGCTCTTCAGTGGTGTCGGCCTGAAACACGGTCTTATCGAACCACAGGTGGGAGACGGTCATGCGGTTCTGGGTGAGGGTGCCCGTCTTGTCCGAGCAGATGGTGGACGTGGAGCCCAGCGTCTCCACCGCCTCCAGGTTCTTCACCAGGCAGTTCTTCCGCGCCATGCGCTTGGCGGTTAGGGTCAGGCACACCTGGGGCCGTGGAGAGGGGAGAGAGAAACGGAAGGGACGGACCACTCGCAAGAGTTTCAAAAAAGACTGTGTTGCTTCAGCAGCTGTCACAGAGAACGGTCCTCCTCTCCCCCTCTGGAGTAGCACTCTCCCCCCAGGACCCTTTCATCCTTCCTGCTCAGTAGCCTCTGCTTCATTCGTGCTCAGGTCATGTCTGTTTCTCAGGTTCGGTCTTTCCAGAACCACATAGATGGCTAAGCTTTTTTAGGGGGGGCGGGAGGGAGATCTCGCGATATTACAATCCTTCAGCCCAAACCTCCGAGGCACAAGCCACTACACCTACTCTTTTTATCTTTCCTCTTCTTTTGTACAGGGTCTCTCTATGTCACCCAGGCCAGCCTTGACCTTCTATCCTCCTGCCTTAGCCTCTCAAGTCACAGGGATCACGGGCCCACATCGTCTTGTTCAGTCTTTAGGTTGGACCAGGAACCGAACCCAGGCTTTCCATGTGGTCCCACCTGGGAAGCACACCACCTAGAGCGGGGCCTATTGCTAATGTTTGCTTTTGACGTAAGATGCTAAATGTGTGGTTGGAGAGGGGCAGGCTGTACCAATAGTTTAAAAAGAGGATGGGAAGGACAGAATGATGACATTGAGAAGTAATTTCATAACACTGAAAAGGATACGTGAACCAAAAGATTTCTGTTGACCATGCATTCGGTGTAAGACAGGTGTGGCTCTGTTGCTTTAAAAGCTAATGAATTGGTCCAGCCAATGGCATGGTGGTTCAGGCAGTTGGATACCACATGGGTGACTGTGTGGTATCGAGTTCTGGACCTGGCAGCTTGAAAAACACATGAGGCACGTGTGCGCACGTGCACCAAATCCTGAGAGAATGGAGGAGAAGGAATTGCAGCGTGGCCATCCCCCAGGGAGGTACTTTCTCACTTTCCTTCTCTATCTCTCTCTCTCTGTCCCTTTTCAGCAACGTGCCCTACAATAAATTAAAAAAAATAAAAAGCTAATGAATCACTAGACTGTGGTTATGTAAGTATGGGATTCTATTCATGGGGCTATAATTTATTTACATAATATTACTAGTCCCAATGTTTTCTGGCCAGTCCAAACATACCCATGTATTATTTTCATTTCTATATTAAAAGGATATTGATAAACTAGAGCTCACCCCAAACAGGTGATCAGCAAGACAAGACATCTGAAGCTCCTGTCCCTGGAAGAGTGGCTAAGGGGAAGGCACAGCTCACCACCTGCCTGGAGAGGTGGAGGGGCGGGAAGAGCTAACGGGCGAGTAAGTGTAAGACAGAGATTCAACTTATTTTGTATTTCTTCAGCTGGAAAACCTAGAACCAAACAGGGAATCATGTCTCTGCTTAACTTAACTAAAGCAGCCCAACAATGAGCGAAACCGAGACCAAAAGGGGTGGGCTTCCTATTACTAGAAAAATAATCATCTTCCCTAGTCCGATAGAGGATATTCAGTGTTGATCGAAAGGTTGCATTTATGTCCTTGGAAATCCTTCCCAGTAAAATTCCATAATTCTAAATTGATCTCAATAATCTGACGAATAAATGGAGACCTGCAGATTTGAAATGATTTGGCCACGTTCACCAGCCAGTGTGCCCAGGATATGAGCTTACTCCTGGTGAGCTGTAATTCAACACTTTTCCCATTACAACGGGCTTTTTCCCTCACTAGGTAGAAAGATGACACACTAGGAGATACAAGGCAACTTCAAAAAGTTCATGGCAAAAAAAGGAATTCAAGTATAAGTCTATTTTGGTGTGAAAAATATGAAAAGTTATGCATTTTTTTATAATATGCACGTCCATGAACTTTTCGAAGACCCTCTGATACGAGTGGAGGACGTCGATGTCATATTGGGAGCGAAATCATTTCCGACACCTGTACCCTTCGCTTGTAAGATTCAACAAGAGAGAGGCTTGTGATTTAATGCCCCTGGGGTGGCTTGTGTGCCCTGAGTTCACCCTCCACTTGTCTACTCACAGTGACAGTGGCCAGCAGCCCCTCAGGCACATTGGCCACAATGATGCCAATAAGAAAAATGACAGCCTCCAGCCAGGTGTAGCCCAAGAGAATTGCAAGCATAAAAAAGCTGACACCAAGGAAGACGGCCACCATCGTGATCAGGTGGATGAAGTGCTCAATCTCCGCAGCGATGGGTGTCTGCCCCACCGCCAGGCCTGACGTCAGTGAGGCGATGCGGCCCATCACCGTGAGGTCTCCCGTAGCAATCACAATACCCCGGGCCGTTCCTGTAGACAAAGGGAGAAGAGGTGACATGAGGTTGTGACACCATAAGAAATACGGCTGGCTCCGTGGCTCGGTGGTAATGTGCTGTGCAAGAGAAGTCGGGTCTTGCTCAGTGACCATGGTTCAAATTCCTGGCCCGGCTGCCCTGAGACATACCAGGCACACACAGGAGTGCTCAAGACCCAATAGGATGGGGGATTGGAGGAAGGGAATTGCAGCATGACTGGGCTCTGTGGAGGGGGCTCATCTCTCCCCCTCACTCACTCCTGTGTGCACACATGCTCTATTGTAAAGAGAACTCAAGATCATTTCAATTTTCTGAGCAATAGGAGCGTCTGATACAGAACTCCTAAGTCCTTTGGAATTTCCCGGGCTTTAGGAGGATTTAAAACTTTTTTTAAGCATTAAGTTAACATTTACTAAATACTACCTCTTTTAATCTAGAACAGTGAGTCAAGTTCACTTTGTTTTTCTTATCCTGGATATATGTTTTTTAGAGGTTTATTTATTTATTTATTTATTTTTCAGAAAGATTTTTGCTGTAGGAGTATGTACTCACTGGAGAGAGAGACAGAGAGACAGAAAGTGAGAAACCATCCCCCAGGGGGATGGCTGCATCATGATCCCCTCTCCTCCACTCTCCGCTTGGGATTTTGGACATGCATGCACATGCATCAGTATGAGTATCAAGGCACTGGGTCTGGGATTTGAACCGTGGTGGCCATGTGGGAGTCCAGCGACATAACCATTATGCTATCTGCTGGTCCCAAGAATTCTTTAGTTTTATTTATTTATTATTATTTTTAATTATACCAGAGAGAGAGAGAGAGACAGTGAAAGGGAAAGTGAGAAAGCAAGCCACCAGGTCTGGATTTGAATTGTAGTCCGCTATGTGGGAGCTTCACATCTTCACCACCACCACACCACCTGCCGGCTCCTATCCTTGATATTTTTGAAGAATATGGGCAGGTTTATCTATTTATGTATAGGATCTTTGTTCTAATAAAGACTTGTGGGCTCCTGGTTGCCTCAGGATGGAGCAGGTTGCCAGGGGAACAAACCACGTGATTGGAGAGTTGGAACTTCCAGCTCCACCCCTCCACCTCTGGGAAGGGGAGAGGGGCTGGGGTTGAGTTGACCATCAGTGGTCAGTGATCATGTGTACGTAATGAAGCCTCTCTCAAAAACCCGCAAGGACTGGGTTCAGAGAGCTTCCGGGTCACTGAGCGTGTGGAGGTGCCTGGAGTGAGCGCGTGGGAAAGAGCGAGGGAGCTCCACGCCTCTTCCCACATGCCTGGCCCTGTGCGTTTCTTCCATCTGGATGTTCATCTGTATCCTTCATAATAGCCTTTATAGTAAGTGGGAAAATGTAAGTGCAATATTTTCCTGAGTACTGAGCACTGCCCTAGAAAGTAATCAAACATAAGGAAGGAGCTGGTGAGAAATACAGATGACCACCTGCTACTTTTCGTTAGAGTCTGAAGTGGGGTGCAGCCTGCTGAGACTGCGCCCCCAACCTAGGGGCTGATGCTCCAAGTAGCATCGGAAACGGTTTGAATTTTAGGGTATACAGTTGGCGTCTGCTGGAGAACTGGTTGTGTGTGGGGACAAATCCCCACACAGGCAGACAAGGATGTGCTCTGTCGAATGTGAGAGCAGAGAGAAAGAAACACTTCTCGCGGTTTTTCAGTCGGGCACTCACCAAGACACCCTAGGTCTGAACTGGGAAGGTTTTCGGGTTTGGTTCCTACAGAGAGAACGCTGCCAGTGGTCATAAGCAGGGTGGAAACTCCGTGTCCTTCGAGTGACCATTGTCTTCTATTCTCCTCGTATTTGGCTTACAGAAATCAGGGTCTCCTGTTCTGAACTCTCTGAAGAGTTACCACACTTCTCCAGGAAACCCGGCATGATTGCCAATGTCATCGCTGTCAAGAAGGTCTTCACTGCACCTAATCTAAGTATTTCTACGGTCTGTATATTTCTTGTTTTGCTCTCGGCAGCTGCATAGTTTCTAGATCCCTAGAAATAGCGGGTATCCTTCAGGCAGTCTTAGGTTCCGATATGCTTTTATCCTCTCGCCCAGTGAGTTTCAGTCTCCAGGGAACATTTGGCAATCTCTGGAGACATTTTTGATTGTCACAACTGGGATGGGCCGTTATTGGCATCTACTACATAGAGGCTGGAGATGCTGCTAATACCTTGTAATGCAAGGACACCCCTCCCCTACTCCCACAACAGAGAATGATTGACCCCAGTGTCAGTGGTTGAGAAGCCTTGCTCTCCCTCGCCCCCTCTCTGCTTTGCTGGCTAGAGCCAGTCTGACCCCTGCTGGTAGCACAGGCCAGAACAGCCAGGCAGCTGTGCTTAGGGTCCTATTTCTCTCCATCAGCTCTGACCCTGAGTTGCAAAGGTGAAATGCACACCACGTTTGGCTGTATGCACACATGATGCCGGCCTCATACCTCCAGAGCTTGAAATAAGGGCAAGACAAGGTTCTTTGCTCAGAATAATTCGTTCTGCTTTACTGTAGTGGCTAAAGTTCCTACCATTAAAGTCAGGGTCAGAATCATGCAGAAACCAACCTCTTACAGGAAGAGAACTTATTTTAGAAGCAGAAAGACTCAGGGCTGTAAGTTTGACCTTCCTCTTTTTTCTAGGGTAAGTTACTTAAACTCTCTGAGATTCAGGCTTCCTTGTCTTTTGTCTGTCTACTTCTCCCACGTGCAAGAGACACAGAGACAGATATAAAGAGAGAATGAGACAGCACCCTCAACAGCATTTTGACACAGTGGTCTACTCCAAGCCTCAGCCAGCCCCAGATCATGTGCATGCATGTGTCTGGAGCACTCAGGGAGGTCTCTGGATATGAATCCAGAACCCTCCCATCTGGACAGCTTTGTAAAACATCATGTTTCAGTGCTGTGCCAGTCTCCCACCCCAGGTTTTCTCATCTTTAGAATGGTATCTACAGTGCCAGCAGGTGGGGTGATGGTTGAGGGCACTGTATTTCCACATGACTGACCACGGTTCGAGTCCCATACCTGGTGGTTTACTTTCTCACTTTCCCTTTCTCTCTCTCTCTGGTCAAATAAAAATAAAAATAATAACAATGAGTGGAATTAAATAAATAAATAAATAAATTTTAAATAAATAAAATGGTATCTACACAGCTGTGAAAATTCAGTATTTTTCAAAGAGTGTTGAACAGGGTTGGGTATGTAGTAGGTATTGGTTTCCTTCTTCCCTTCATTTAGATGAATTTAGGATCTCCAGAAGGACTGAAATCAAACATAGAAGAGGTCTTCAAAAAAGTCATGAAAAAATGTGTATTATGACAAAAGCCACATGGATTGTCCATTTTTTTGCACCAAAATAGACTTATACCTTAATTCCATTATCCATGAACTATTAGAAGTGCTTTTGTACATGTGGCTTAGTAGAGATTGCTCTAACCTAGCAGCTCCTACCAACGTTGTAGCAGAAAGTAGCTGGTGGTCCCCATTTCCAAGGTCACCTTCAGCTATGTGAGTTTGAGAACAGACAGATCAAGTCAACGTCGGTGTAGGAGGAGGAATTCTGGAAAGTTTCACAGTTTCAGGTGTTCTATAGATGATCTCGAAATGGGTCATCAGAGGCATTCATGCAGCTATACGGAAAGACGATACTAAAATATTGGGTTGTTGGCAAAGTCATGATGCAACAGGTCCTGACAAGCCAAAGGACTTCATGGCTTTTCCCAACAACCTAATAACTGAGAGAGGCTGAATGATGTTTTGTTTTGTTTTGGTGAGAAGGATAAAAGTATGGTGTCGTCTCTATCTATTTATTGCCATGGTTTAATCTAGTTCATTTTTATCCCTTTTGCTATGGCTTCTTCATGTTTGGAGAGAGGCAATTTAGTCCCTAATCCCAACGTGTGTAGAGATGGGGTGGATTAACTGCAGGGAAGGTTGGGAGGGCCAAGCATCTCATATTCCAGGCCAGACTGGCTTCTCCATACACCTTCCATATATTGTCAGAGACATAGCTGAGGCTCCCTTGAAGATATGTGAAAACCCAAAGATGTTTGTGTCACAGCCCTTTCAAGGTTCATAGGAAGGAGAGTGGGAGGCAAAGGCAAAGGTTAAAGTTATACAGTTAGTTTGCAAATTGGTCTAGGGTAAAAGTTAAAGGGCAGATTTGGTCTACTAGGGTAAATGCTACTAGTTTGCAAACTGCACAATTTCTCAGCTTAATAGTCAAGAGGTTTTTCAACCTAGCTCTCCCCTCTTGGTGCCATCTTGAGTTCTGCTAATCTGTTAAACTCTTTTCCACCCAGATGGAATGCAACCACCCACACCCCCACCCCCTTATCTGAAGCATATACTTAGCTGATGAAAAACCTACTTTGGAAGGACAAATCTGGGTAAATTTCTCCTAAAAGTTAATAGTGGAAACGTAATGTTTTTGGAGAAAGCTTGCTAACTTGCATCTTTTCGTCCAATCAAACATTTTAACAAATACATTTATTTTTTTAGTTGGATTCTTCCTCAGTATTTATTCAATCTTAATGTTACTGTTATCCTTTAAGGTATTCTCAAATTAAATAATTTGATCACCAGAGAGATCATTGGCAATCCTTTAATGCAGAGCAGGGTCTGTGGAAAAAGATACGTTGGAGACAGGGCCTCCATTAGAATCCCCATCTTTCTCTTTTCCGTTGAGTTTGTTCTTGGATATGTCATTTAATTTTTTTGAACCATAGTCTTTCATGTGTAAAATAGGGACAAATTGGGACCAGCAGTTAGCGTAATGGCTATGTCGCTGGACTCCCATGTAGTCGACCGCAGTTCGCGTCCCAGACCCTGTGGCTTAAACTTACGCTGGGCGCGTGTGCGTGCGTGCCCAAGATCCCGAGAGTAGAATGGAGGAGAAGGGATTGCAACGTGGCCATCCCCCCTTGGGGGTGATTTCTCGCTTTCTGTCTCTCTGTCTCTCTCTGTCTGTCTGGCGAGCGCACGCGCCCTACAGCAAAAACCTCTCCAAAAAAAAAAAAAAAAAGGGACAATCTGCTGTAGAGCAATGCAAGAATCAGAGATAATATCAATAGTGCTTGATGTATATTACACATTTGATTTAAAAAATAGCTATTTTTAGACACCCAAACATTGATTCTTAAGAATACACATTGATTTTCCAGTGTGTTCCAGGGAGTTCAGGTCTTCTTTAGGAGAAAGGGCCAAGGAGAGGCTGACACAAGATGGTGAGTTCCTTGTCACCACTTTGGCCAGAGCTGCCTCTAAGTTCAAGGATGTCCTGAATTTTAGGAGCAAAGCCAAAGTCTGAGTGGCACCTCTGCTAACTGAATGTGTCAATGCCAATATCCTCTCTTGGAGAGGGGAATAGTCAGAAGTCAGGGTTTACCTTAGAAGAAAGACTTAGCAGGAATGAATCATTTTCTCCCTTCAGCATCATTTTCAGCACACAGAGCATAGTCCAGTCAGTAGCTGGGATAGTAACTAACACTTATGGGACATATTCAGTATTTTAGGCCTTGTGCTGCTAAGCATTTTATATGTATTACTTCATTTATTAATATTTTTAATTGCTACAGGGCATATGTACTTGTAAGAGAGAGACAGAGAGGAAGAAAGAGAGGGAGAAATCATCCCAATTCCTTCCCCCAACCATGAAAAATGGCCATGCTGCAATTTGGGATTTTGGACATGTACACACACACCCAGTGTGTTTTTCTTTCTTTTTTTCTTTTTAAAAATTATTTTTAAAATTTACATTTAATCACTATACATCTTTACAATGTACAACCTTGCTTTTTTCAGCATGAATATAATGCATATATCAGTCAAGACAAAGATGTTATCATATACATTATCATAAGCAAGTAACTTCATTTTTGTGTCAATTAAACATCAGTTTTTTTTTCCCATTCCCCTCCCTTTCTTGCCCTCTTACCCTCCCTTTTACTGCCCTTATCCTTACTGTCGCTAATATCTACAGTTGCCTTCCCTTCTGTTATATCTTCCAGTCTTTCAGTTTCTGCTATAGAGCACAAACTTTTGGTATATGTTGAGTGGGGACATACAAAGTCTGTCTTTCATAGTCTGGCTTGCTTTGCTTAGCATTAAATCTTCCATATTCGTCCACTTTGTATCAAATATCGGGGTCTCATTGTTTCTTATGGCTGAGTAGTATTCCATAGAGTACGTATGCCATAGTTTTTCAATCTACTATTTTTGGACATTTGGGTTGATTCCATGTCCTAGCAATTGTAAATAATGCTACAATAAACATGGAGATTTTCTTTTTCCCACTGGATTGTCTTGTGCCCTTTGTTAAGGATTAGTTGGTTGTATGTTTTGGGGTTTATTTGGGGATTCTCAATTCTGTTCCATTGGTTTACCTGTCTGTTTTTGTGCCAATACCATGTTGTTTTAATGATCACAGTTTTGTAATATGTTTTGAGGTCAGGAAGTGAGATACCACCTACTTTACTCCCCTTGCACATATTGCTTTGGAAATACAGGGCCTTTTATGATTCCAGACAAATTTTATGACTGCCTTTTCTATTTGTGTGAGGAATATCTATGGTAGTTTGATTGGAGCCAAGTGTGTGTTTCAAGCTCCTGGGTCTGGGACTTGAACTGCACAGTAGGCCATATGGGATCTAGCTCCTTTAACCACTAGGCTATGGGCTGGTCCAATAGTTGTTTTTTTTTTTTTTCTCTTTAAATTTATTTATTTTTTACATTAATTCACTATACATCACTACAGCATACAAATGAATTTTCCATCCAAAATACACTGTGTATTGGCTCAATCAAGCACATCAACATACATGTTTTCAGCAAATAATTTTCCAATTTTTATGTCTTGTATACTTTGTTTTTTGTTTTGCCATCCTTGATTCCTTATCCCTTACCCTCTGCCATGTCCCACCCTCCTCCCACATTGTCTCTGGTATCCATGGTTGCTTTCTATGCAATAGTTGTTTTTGTTTGTTTGTTTGTTTGTTTTTTAACTTTCTTTTGTCCATGAGTGTGAGAGAAACAGAGGAACAGCACCCCAATGAGGTCTTCATGCCATAGTTCACCCCAGCCTCAGCCTCCCTTTATCAGGGGAACGTGATTGTCTGGTGTGCTCAGGGAGGTCTCTGCATGACAGAGGCTTCCTGTGTGAGTCAGCCTCACAGAGCATTGCATTTCATTTGTATTTTACTGCTTCACCTCTATTTGACCCCTACCTCTTTTCATTCATGCAAAAATCTATAGCTAATGACTTTTAGTACCCCCATGGTGCAAGTGCAGAAATGGTGGCTTTGACCTTACATCAGAGGCCACCAAGTTCATTAGTGATGGGGAATTTATGACTATTTACCGGCCCTTACCTATGCCACTACCTGAAGAAGACAGAGTTCTCAAACTCTTTCAGTTTCAATCTCTGCTTTTGAATCTTTGCTATGTATGATGTGATATTCACCTTCCACACAGTTAGTAGAGAAGAAGCAGATGTTTTTGGTTTCCAGAGGGTTCTCATGGGTGAATTCAGGGGAGCGAGACTGGGGCTCTGACTCCCCAGTCAAGGATGAGTTGTCCACCTGCGATGGGAGGGAGGATGGGTCATAAGATGAATGTGACAGAAAAGAGTCATTTATTGAGAAAACATGTCATCACCACTAACATCATCACTGACATGCAAAGAGAAATAGATGTCCACAGCAACACGCTATTGTCTCTACCCTCAATTCACTCGGTAGCTCTTTAGGTCCCGAATAAGATGATCACAGCTTCTCTAAGTGAGTCCAGGTTCCTCCTGTGCATTAAGACCGTGCTTGGCCCCTTCCTACAGCTTTTCCACACCTCTTACCTTACACCCTCGTGAAGAGATAATCCGAAGGTCAGCGGGGATTCTGTCTCCACCCTTCACTTCTACCAGGTCTCCCACGACCACTTCATGGGCATTAATTTGTATCTTTTCTCCGCCTCGAATTACCAGCGCTTGCTGTGGGAAGATAGTAGAGGCTCATTTCCAAAACTTTCTGCTTCATGCCATGACCCGCCATTCTGTTTTCTCCCACTTCACTCCCAGTTTATAATCTCCTATTCCCAGTCTCCTTCCATCTGACTTCCCTTTTTGTTTATAAAAAATTTTGTTCAAAATACTTTTCAAGGATTTATTTAATTTTTACTTAGTATTATTATTTTTTAATTTGACCAGAGAGAGAGAGAAGGAAAGCAAGAAAGCAAGTCTCCAGGTCTGGGACTCGAACCACAGTCAGTCATGTGGGAGTCCAGTGCTTTAACCACCACACTACCTACCAACCCTTATTCAAAGTTGTTTTTTTTTTCTTTTTTTGGAGAGTTTTTTTTTTTTTTTTTTTTTTTTTTTTTTTTTTTTTTGTTATAGGGCACGTGCGCTCACCAGACAGACAGGGAGAGACATAGAGACAGAAAGCGAGAAATCACCCCGCGGGGGGGATGGGCACACTGCAATCCCTTCTCCTCCATTCTCCTCTCAGGATCTTGGGCATGCATGCACACGCACCCGGCGTGAGTTCAAGCCGCCGGGTCTGGGACTCAAACTGAGATCAACCATGTGGGAGTCCAGCGACATAGCCATTACGCTAACTGCTGGTCCCTATTCAAAGTATTTTTTAAAGTTTATTTATTTCATCAATAAGTCAGAGTGAGAGAGAGAAAGAGAGAGACCTACACACAGAAGTAGTACCCCTTACAGGATTCTGGTGCCGTGATCCATTTCTAGCTGTAGTCATGCCCAGTTGTGGGCACACATGTGCCCAATGTACTCAGGGAGGTCTGTGGATATAAACCTGGCACCTTCCCAAGCGGGCAGTCTCACAGAGGGTCATTTTACCACTGTGTCGCTGTCTGGCTCCTGACTCCCTTTTCTTACTGTCCCTCACCAAATCATTCTTGAAGGTATCTTTGATATATTGCAAATTCCTACCATAGCTGTCACAGGGCCTTTTGCAATAAGACGTTGGTGTTCATTCCAATAACAGGCAGGATTTGTCTCCCCACACCAAAACCTAGGCATGGCCATGTGACTTGCTTTGGCCATAGGACAATGATACACAGATGTGATGCAAGCAAAGGTATGAAAAGTGATTTTGTGTTGGTATTTGCCCAGTGTTGTTGGGACCCCCCTTTGATGCCCTATGGACAAGCCTGAGCTAGTCTCCTGGAGAAAGAGAGAGCAGGAGAACAAAGGCCCCAGCTGTCCCCAGTTATCTTAGCTGAGGCCTTAGACATGTGAATGAGATCATAGGCATCCAGTACCAGCTGGGGTTGACACCAGTGGAAATAGCAGCTGTGAAAAGTTAAGAATTTTTTGTTTTAAGTTTTGGGGTGGTTTGTTAAGCAGCAAAAGCTAACCAATAATTTCCAAGCTTGTAGTTTAAAGCTATAACACCTTGTTTCAAACTCTTAACCAGGAAAAGAATTAGGTTATACTGATAAGGAAGAAGAAAATCACAGGCTGTAATGTCAGAATGTGGTCGTATTGTTGGGAAATTGTGAATCTTATTGTTTTCCAAGTTTCTAGCCTGGTACCTAGGAGCTCCTGTCTACTGTCATGTTATTTCCAGGTACATTTTAAAAACTTTGAATTTAAAAATAATTTAGGGCAAGTCCTTGGTATGGTGGTTGAGGAAGCTGGATCCCACATGGCAACTCTCAGTTTAAGTACTGGACGTGGTGACTTGAAAGGCATGATGGATACGTGTGTGCTCAAAAACCTGAGAGGAGAATGGAGGAGAAAGGATTGCAGTATGGTCATCCCCCCCCCCCCCGGGGGAGGGGTTTCTCCCTTTGGTCATCCCCCCCCCGGGGGGGGGGGTTTTCTCCCTTTCTCTTTGTCTTTCTCCAATGAGTGCACGTGTCCTATAGCAAAATTTTAAAATAAATTAAGTAAAACTTTCAGAAAAGTTGCAAGAGTAAACACAGTATGAAGAATACCTGTATAATCTTTACCCAGATTTACCTATTGACATTTTGCTCCATTTGCTTTATCATTTGTTCTCTCTCTACAGGTGTGTGTGTGTGTGTGTATGTGTGTGTGTATACTTCTGTCTTTGAACTATTTGAAGGTAGATGTATGTGTATGTGCATGTGCATGTACTTTTTTCCTTGAACTACTTGAAGGTAGGTTGCATACATCATGATCTTTCATCCTAAATACTTTAGGGCATATTTTCTAAGAATGAAGATATTCTCTCATAACACCACAACAGCTATCCATTCCCATAAGTTGCACACTGACACAATAGTAAAATCTGCTGTCTATATTCAGAGCTGTCGACTGGCCCAGAATAACCTTCATAGCATTATTTTCTGCTCCAGCCCAGAATCAGGGCTAGGACTGGGAATTGCATTCAGTGGTCATGTTTCTTTAGCCTCCTTTAACTGGGAACACTTCTGGAGCTATTCTTTGTCTTTAACAAGACTGATATTTGAAGAATCCAGCCTTCCCACCAACTCCTGCCTTTTTCTCATTTTTAATAGACTGTCCTCACTTGGGGCTTCCATAGTGTTTCCTCTTTTAATTCAGATTATTCTTCTAGACCACACTACTTTATAGTTGATGTTGTATCTTTTAAAAAATATTTATTTACTTAATTTTATTAATTATTATTCTCTAAACTTGCAATAGGACACATGTACTCACTAAAGAGAAACATAGAGAGTTGGGGGGAGGTGAGAAAATAAGCCACCAGATCTGGGACTCGAACCATGGTTGTGCCTTAATCACTCCATCATCTGCTGGCCTCCCAGCTACTTTTTTATTTTTTGAGAGTTTTTTTTTTTTGTTTGTTTGTTTGTTTTTGCTTTTAGGGCGCGTGCGCTCGCCAGACAGACAGAGAGAGACATAGAGACAGAAAGCAGGAAATCACCCCCTGGGGGGATGGCCACACCGCAATCCCTTCTCCTCCATTCTCCTCTTGGGATCTTGGGCATGCACGCACACGCACTCAGCGTGAGTTTAAGCCACCGGGTCCGGGACTAGAACCGCAGTCGACTACGTGGGAGTCCAGCGACACAGCCATTACGCAAACTGCTGGTCCCATCCCAGTTACTTTTTTTGTTTTTGTTTTTGTTTTTGTTTTTGGAGAGGTTTTTGCTATATAGGGCGCGTGCGCTTGCCAGACAGACAGAGAGAGACAGAGAGACAGAAAGCAGGAAATCACCCCCCAGGGGGGATGGCCACACTGCAATTCCTTCTCCTCCATTCTCCTCTCGGGATCTTGGGCACGCACGCACACGCTCCCAGCGTGAGTTTAAGCCACCGGGTCCGGGACTCGAACCGCGGTCGACTACGTGGGAGTCCAGCGACATAGCCATTACGCTAACTGCTGGTCCCAATCCCAGTTACTTTTTAAAACAATAGTTTATTCAGGGCCAGCAGATGGCAAACCGGTTATGTCACTGGACTCCCACATGGCTGACCACGGTTTGAGTCCTGGACTCGGTGACTTGAAAATCACACTGGGCACATGTACATGCATGCCCAAGATCCCAGGAAGAGAATGGAGGAGAAAAGATTGTGATGTGGTCAACCTCTCTGGGGAATGATTTCTCACTTTCCCTCTCACTGTCTGTGTCTCTCTGGTGAGCTCACACGTCCTAAGGCAAAAACCTCGGTTAAAAAAATGTTTATTTATTTCTTCAGAGAGAGAGAGAGAGAGAGAGGGAGAGAGAGAGAAAGAGATGCACTCCTAACAGTATCCCCACGCTGAAGTCCACCCCAGCCTCTGCCAGCTCTGGTCGTGGGCACATATGTACTTGGTATGCTCAGGGAGGTCCCAGGATGCAAACTCAGGACCTCCTTCCATGAATCTAGTCACATCACCACAAAACTGCCACCTGGCCCCTTCCAGGTACTTTTGAGGTCTGATAGGGTAACCTGACCCCTCATCACCAGCCTCACTAAGCTTACTGGTTGTAGGACATAATTCTCCAAGGCCCTTCAAAATTCTAAGTTGGCCCCATCCTCCAGCTTCTCTCCCTAGATCCTCCCATGTCCATCCTACCTGTGGCACCATGTTCTTAAAGGACTCCATGATCTTGGAGCTCTTGGCTTCCTGAGAGTAGGAGAAGCAGCCGGTAATGATGACCACGAATGCTAGCACAAGGCCCAGGTACATCTGGAGTGGGGGAAGAAAGGGCTAAGCATCCATAGGACTAAGCTGGAGAACAGAGGAGCTGAAAAGAAGCTGAGACAGGACTGGTACACTAGTCTTCTTGGTGAAAGAGCCCTGTGCCATAGGGAGCGATCCAGAAAGTCCCAGGTCAGAGAGAGCCTATATCATCCTCTCCAGAAACGCTATTCATGGCTTGAGAAGCGGAGAGGGAGCGGGGGAGGGAGGAGAGAAAGAAGATGAAGAGGTTAAAATGTGCGGGGAAAAGAGAAAGAATGCAGCATGCCTTAATCAATTGGGAAGATCATAAAAGTTTCTGGGACAAGTTGTACATTTCAGGGAGCTGAATCAGTAGCTTTCTAGATAAAAGGCTAGGGAAAGAAGATGGCCAAGGCCTCCCTTAGAAAGTGCTGGGAGTGGGACAGACTTGGGTCAGAGGAGTTGAGGAGTGCTGGGTTGCTGCGCAGAGGAGTATCAGAGCTGAGAAGAGATGGGGCTGGCCAGTATCTATTGATGGACTCACGTTATCTTTGGCTGGTTTCTGACCGAAATGCACTTGGATGCCATAGGCCAAGAAGCAGAGGATGGCACCTGTCCATAGTAACAGGGAGAAGCCACCAAACAGTTGTTTACAGAATTTGACCCATTCTGGAGTAGTAGGGGGTGGCGTAAGTGTGTTGGGCCCATCTCGAATCAGGATTTCCTTTGCCTTTTCAGGGCTATGGCCCTGTGTGAAGAAGAAATAGGGATGAATAGAGACATGTGCAAAAGCAGCCGTTGTAACAAAAGACAAGCTACTATTTATAACCCCAGGATGGGTCTAGAGACCAAGGAAGCTCTCTGAAGGTCAGTCAGGAAGTTCTTACGTAAGGTGGGACCTTAGATTTTGCATGACTGAAGGGATATCATTTAGCATACTTACATAGGAAGGTTTTTCAGTTTGTGGACTGATTTATAAATCTTTCTGAACTTGAACACCTATCTTGGGGCCTGGTACTAGGATGAATGCTGAGGAAACCAGCATGAATGAGAATGGTCTTTAAACCTTGAGAAGCTAAGTCTCTAGTAGGGAGATGAATCTATGCAATAATTGTAATATAATGTGTAAGGCCAAGGTAATGAAGAGCTAGAATACATAAATGTTGATACCATATTGACATCCACACTGACTGTCCAACTTAGACATAAGGAGAAAATACAAAGACATGAATGCATATATTCTCCTTCAAGTCTTGTGCACAAACTTGTGTGCTTTTTCCTATAAATGAAAATGATAATAGAGGGGCAAGCAGGTGGCATGGTGATTAAGGTGCTGGACTCCCACATGACTGACTGACTAGAGTTTGAGTCCCGGACCTGGTAGCTTGCTTTTTCACTTTCTCCCTCTCTCTCTGGTCAAATTAAAACAATAATAATAAAAAATAATAATAATAAAATAAACTAATTGTAAAAAAAAGAAAATGATAGTGGAACCTACCAGTTCCCATCAACCACTCCCTCACTTCTCTCTGAAAAAACACAAGGGACTACAGGTCAGACAACTTTTCTAATAATACTAAATCATTGTTTGCCCTTGTCACTTTCACTTTTTTTGGGGGGAGAGGTTTTTTCACTATAGGGTGCGTGCGCTCGCCAGACAGACAGAGACAGACACAGAGACAGAAAGCGAGAAATCACCCCCCAGGGGGGATGGTCACGCCGCAATCCCTTCTCCTCCATTCTTCTCTCAGGATCTTGGGCACGCACGCACACACGCCCAGCATGAGTTTTAAGCCGCCACCGGGTCCAGGAAGCGAACCGCCGTCGACTACATGGGAGTCCAGTGACATAGCCATTATGCTAACTGCTGGTCCCTCACTTTCACTTTTTAAAGAGTGTACAGTGGAATTGTCCAAAGGCTGTGTGCCACGTGATAACACAACAGATAATACAGAAAAGATATGAGAATCCTGGTGTTTTCAACAAAAAAGCTAGACATTAAAGAGATTTGCAAAAATGTAAGATATCACTAATTTTTTTGTTTGGAAAAATATAGTTATAGTCACAAAGTTTGTGCATTAAGGAATTAAAATATGGCTTATATTTTGATGCCAACATTTTTAAAATCCATGCATAGTTTTTTCATAACACATTTGCTATGAACCTTTTGAATACTTCCTCCATATTTGTCAAAAATATTATTTACCTTAATATATATGGGTTTTCTCTTTAAAAAAAAAAGATTATTTAACTTGATTTATTATTATTTTAAAATTTGACCAGAGAGAAAGTAGAGTGAGAAACAAGCCACCAGATCTGGGACTTGGACCATGGTTGGCCATGTGGGAGTCCAGTACCTTAAATACCACACTACTGGCCAGGCCCTGCTCTTGTTATTTTTAAATGAATTGGGAAATATGTTTTAAATTCTTTTATTTTACTTTATAATAAGGTAAATAAGGATAGCTGTAACCCATGTAAACAAAAGTTCTTTGAGGTCCTCGATAAATTTTAAGAGGATAAGGGGGGTTTGGAGATAGAGAGTTTGAGGGTCACCACCCCAAACCTTACCCTTATTCTCGTATCTGGTCCTAAGCTCTCTTTGGCATAGTTGCCATTATCACTGTTTGCCCAGTAAGGTCCTGTGGAACTTGACAGGGGGGAAATCAGAGGTAAGGACATTGGACTTGGGTTAGGGGAGTTGGTTTCCACCTCTCCTTTGGTCCTGGCAGTCTGAGAGTTAGAGTTGGGGACCCCCTGCCTCCTTCAGGGCATTCCTACTCACCATTGTCAGGTCCACAGAATACTTGGCACTCAGCTCTTCCAAGGTCAGTTTGTGATCATCCTGAGGGGGCAGTAGAGTCGTTAAGGAGAGAGGTGACTCCTGGCCATTCCCTGGGGTGGAGGTGGGGGTGGGGGGGCATGCTGGCCGATGTGCTTAGTTCTCAAGTAAGGTGTTAGGAGGCAAGTAGGTTGAGGGCTGAGGAGTGCTCAGAGGACAACCCCTTCCAGTGGTCTCACCATGACCACTTCCTTCTTCAGTTCCTCCATATCTTTCTTTTTCTTCTGCTTCGTCTTTTTTTTATTACTAGTTTTGGTCCCTCTTCTGGATTTTGGGCTAGGTTTCGGCTCATGAGGAGACACTGACCCTCTCTTCCTCCCAAAACCCATGGCTATCCCTGGATACAGCTGACCCAGCTCAGCTGGTGGGAAGGAAGCAAAGAGAGTGAAGGGGAGTGAGGGACCTGGGAGGAATGAGGGGTGGGAGTGAGAGGTGGGGGAGCAGGTTGGTGGGGTGCAGGAGAGGGCAGCAAGAAGTGGTGGAGAGAGAATGAGGGAGTGGGAAGAAAGAGGAAGAGGCGGGGGAGATATGAGAGGGAGGAGAGGACTGAGCAGTATGGGTGGGGGAGGGAGGGGCCAGGATGAGAGCTGAGAAGAGCCTGAGACTTCAAGAGAAGCAAGGGCCCAGAGATAGAGTTGAGCACGTGAAGAAAGAGGATCCTGAGAAACCAGAGGTGGAAGTGCCCGAGAGATGAGATGCCACAGGGTGCTCAGCAGGTGGGGGATACAGTGCAAAGGAGGCCCAAGCAGGCTTCAGAGTGTGCTGTGGCCCACCCCCAGCCCTGGGCCCTGTGAGTGCCATAGCAATGGCTAAGGTCTGACATCACAGAAGACCTCAGGTAAGTTCTAACCAAGAATCTAGAAGTCTAGGTCCTTGGGTTTGAGAATTACTAGAGCAGTTTCTTCCACAGAGAGGATTTGAAAACCAGAACAAAGCCCTGGTGTGGTCAAGCTGACTTTTGAGGTCTAGAGTACCCCCAGACAGCCAACTCAAAAAAACAAAGAGGTAGGGGCCACTAGGTGGTGTGGTAGTTAAGGTGCTGGACTCCCACATGGCCTAATGCAGTTCAAGTCCTGAACCTGACAGCTTGAAACTCATGCTAGGCATGTGTACATGTGTGCCCAAAATCCTGAGAGGAGAGTGGAGGAGAAGGGATTGCAGCATGGCCATCCCCATGAGGCGTGACTTCTCACTTTCTGTCTCTCTGTTGTTTTATGTCTCCAGTGAGCACACATGCCCTATAGAAAATATCTCTCTTTAAAAAAAAAAAAAAAAACCCAAAAATCAGGTGGGATCAGCAGGTGGCCTCGTGGTTAAAGGCACTAGACTCCCACATGGCTGACCATAGTTCAAGTACTGGACCTGGCAGCTTGCTTTCTCACTTTCCTTCTCTCTCTCCCTCTGTCTCTTTCCCTCTGGTCAAATAATAGTAAGTAAATAAAGTTAAATAAGATATATATATATTTAAAGTAGATATTCTATATGTGCGTGTACTTTTTGCTGAGTCACACTTCTCTAACAACATTAAGTTTGACCTTTTTTTTTTTTTTGGAGAGGTTGTTGCTATACGGCATGCATGCTCACCAGAAAGACAGAGACAGAGAGACAGAAAGCAAGAAATCACCCCCCAGGGGAGATGGCCATGCCGCAATCCCTTCTCCTCCATTCTCCTCTCGGGATCTTGGGCATGTACACACATGTGCCTGGCATGAGTTTAAGCCACTGGATCCAGGACTTGAACCGTGGTTGACTACATGGGAGTTCAGTGACATAGCCATTATACCATCTGCTGGTCTCAAGTCTGACCTTTTAGTTTTAGGAGGTCAGCTCATAGAACGGATCAGATGTGGAGCTTTGGAATCAGTCCTGGGTTTGGATCCTGGTCCTATACTTGCCTGCTGTATGGCTTCGGACAAGTAACCTAATCTCTCTGTGTCGCTCTTTATTGCAAAGGGAGATGCTATCTACTTTGTAAGGTGACAACAGTAAGGCTTCAAGTAAGGTGCTCTACGTAAAGCACATATTCAAGGGGCCTTCAAAGAGTTCATGGAAAATGCATATTACAAAAACATCTATGCATGGGTTTTGAAATTTTTTTATACTAAAATAAAGTTGTACTTTCATTTTTCACAAACATTTTTCATTTTTAAAAAGTATTTATTTTACAAGTATGAGAGACGTAGGGTTTGAATGTCATGACCCACCCTTCAGCTAGACCCAGATCATGGGCAAGTCCGTGCCCAATGTGCTCAGGGAGGTCTCCACACTTGAACTGGGAACCTTTCCACATGGGATTGCAATTTTACCACTATCTTCTACACCACTATCTGCCCCTTTCCATGTACTTTTTGATGTACCTTTGACAGTACGTGCTCAATAAATAGCTCGCATTTAGTATTAGTTTTATTTGTGGCTTAACATGCAGCTTTTCTTGGGCCAGATGGTGGCTAGGTCCCACAGGACGACCATGTGGTTCAAGTCCTGGGTCCAGCAGTTTGAGGAACATGCTGAGCAAATGTGTACTCAAAATCCAGAAAGGAGTGAGAAATGGAAGAAAAAGGATTACAACATGACCATTCTCCCTGGGGTGTGCTTTTGCACTTCCCCTCTCCCTCTCTGTCTCTGGGAGCATGTGTGCCCTCTGCCAAATAGTTTCAAAAAAAAAAAGTAAAGTTTTTTTCAATGAGAGTGAAAATATGCTCTTCCACGTGCTACCTACTGTATTTCCTCTTTTTTTTTTTTTAAAGAGATTTTTGCTATAGGGGCGTGTGCACTTGCCAGAGAGACTGAGAGAGATAGAAAGTGAAAATCACCCCCTGGGGGGATGGCCATGCTGCAATCCCTTCTCCTCTATTCTCTCGGGATCTTGGGCACACACATACATGCCCAGCGTGAATTTTAAGATGCCAGGTCTGGGACTTGAACCACAGTTGACTAAGTGGGAGTCCAGTGACATAACATTTACACCATCTGGTGGTCCCTATATTTCCTCATTTTAAAATGATGTATTTATCTCTTCTGTTCACTTTGACAGTAATTGCTTTGACAGAATTATGTTTGTTTCATATGTAACTAATGTTCCAATTCCTTCCCAGCTGATCTGAAGCAGCTTTATATTTCTATCATTTATATAAATTTTTGGTTCTGCATATCATATACATTTTCCATTTCTATTGTTTGATGTTATTTAATTGCATTTTGGTCAGGCGTGCTATTTAAAAATATAACCGCTTGTGTAAGTTATATTATTATATGAATAATTTTATTTCATATTAGATGAAAATACCCATTTTGGTATTGGCGTCATCCTCCTTCCATACTCAGAGTAGAAATGTTCTCTTCCCAGCTGGGATAAATAATAGTATATTTCCTTTTTTTTTTCTGAGAGAGATTTTTTGCTATATGGCACATGCTCTCACCAGAGAGACAGAGAGACAGAAAGCAAGAAATCTCCTCCTGGGGGGGAGGATGGCCATGCTGCAATCCCTTCTCCTCCATTCTCCTCTTGGGCTTTTGGGCATGCATGCACACACGCCCAATGTGAGTTTTAAGCTGCCGGGCCTAGGACTTGAACTGTGGTGCACTACATGGGAGTCCAACAGCAACATAACCACTACACCATCTGCGTCCATTTTTTTAATAGATTATATTAATCTTCTCTATTAAAAATGTATAAAAAACTAAATGTCCCACTCTCCTTCCTGCAAGCAGGCTCTGCACAGCTGACATTACTGCAAGCCCTTCCTGTCTTCTGTGTTTACACAGGAGGCAGGGACTGCAAAAAATTCATGGAAAAACAGAATTAAAGTGCAAGTTTATTTTGGTGCAAAAATTTTTGGAAATGTATGCATAATTTTTTCATAATACACATTCCCCATGACTCCTCATGGGAGTCTTTTCCTGTGTAGATGTCTAAAAGGACAAAATTGCTACAGGGTGCATGTGCACTTATCAGAGACAGAGAGAGGCAGAAAACACCTCCAATGGGGTGTGGTCATGTGGCAATCCCTTCTCCTCCATTTCTCCTTCCTACTGGGATTTTATGCATACATATATACTTGGTGTTTTTTGGTTTGGTTTTGTTTTGATTTTTAGAGAGATTTTTGCCATAGGGTGCATGTACTTACTGGAAAGACAGAGAGAGAAAGTGAGAAATCACTCCCTCAGGAGATGGCCATGCTGCAATCCCTTCTCCATTCTCCTCTTGGGATTTTAGGCACACGGGTATACATGCCTGGTGTGAGTTTCAAGTTACTGGGTCCAGGACTCAAACCATGGTCGACCGTGTGGGAGTCCAGAGCCCCAACTACTGTGCCACCTGTTGGCCCCAACTTGGTGTGGTTTTTAAGTTGCTGGGGCTGGGACTTAAACTGTGTGGTAAACCATGTGGAATCCAGCTCCCTTAACCACCAGGTCACAGGCTGGCTCAAGAGATGCATTCTTAAAAAGCAATATATGAATTAACTTTCGGCTACGGGACTGGCCCAAAATGGAGGTATATTTTTATTCAGTCATTCAACTCACATTTATCAACTTGACATGTACATAAACCCCATTTTTTCAGTGACTGCAAGGCATATTTTGTTTTAACTGTAATGTATTCAATCATCCCCATTATTGATGAATTTATGATATTTATTTTTTTAACCATGAAAAACATTGCTATAGCAGCACCCTGGCATAGAGGTATCTTTAGGCCTTTGAGCTTCTATTTCTGCTGATTGATTTCTGTTGCTGAATCATAGAGTACACTCATATAAAATCTTAAAAGATTCTGCCAATTGCTTTTTAAAAGGGCTTTAGCTAGCTATGTCCCAGCAATAAGATCAAGAATGTCCTCTGCCCATGCGTTTGATTACATCAGATGACCTTGATTTTTTTACATTTTTACCACCATAATTGGTGAAATTAGTATATTATATTTTTAATTTACATTTCTTTATTGTTTATAGTAGCAAATTCTCTTATGTTTATCTGCTTTCTGGATTTTATTTTCCTTATCATTGTCCAATTTTCCATTGTTTTATTTTTCTACTTATTTGTAGAATGTCTTGTTATATACATTTCAAATACAGCCCCTTCTCACTTAATGACCTACCTGGTTAATGACTGCTGGGATTTATAACCCGTTCTTGAGGGCACTCGTTCCTGAAGTGTGTCAGTATTCACTACACAAGCATTCTCAGTCACACAAGACTACATATTTTGTTTATAAAGTTATTCTTTTATTTATTTTTAGGTTTTTAACATAGAGTGAAATCGCTCCCTCCCCTCCCCCCCAGGGGGAGATGGCTGCTGGGACCTGTTGGGACCTGCTCAGCTGAACACGTTTTTCTGAGTGGGAAAGACTGTGGACTAGAAATAGATGCAATAACAAACACACAAAGACACACAACTATAGAAAAGTGAGGATCGGGTGGGCCCAGCTTCTCTGGTGGAAAAGTTGAAACCTGGAACCAGCCTCAGATTTATTCTTATAAAGGGCAGAAAATGGGGTAAGAGTAAATGGAACGCAAAGAGAATGGCGGAAAAGGAAATGGTATGCAAAGCCAGTTGGTTTTGGATGTAAATCATCTGAAGATGTGAAAACGACTGGCGCTATGTAATTTCTCTGATCTTTCTGGGGGAAAATCTCATAAATATATGTAGCTTCCTTTAGCCTGATACTGCTCTACAGGGTCAGTCGGGTCAGTGAACCACAACAGGAAGCTAGCCTTTTCATATGCAACAGTAGACCACAACAGGAAGTTAGTGTTTTCATATGCAAATGTTTTCATAGCCATGCAAATGAAGCTCATGGAAGCACATGTTTCTGCATGCATCTATAGATCACCATGATTGCTCAGACTGGCTGCTCTCCACAGATGGCCACCCCACAATCCCTTCTTCTCTGCTCTTCTCTTGGGATTTTGGGCATGCATGCACCAGAGCCCAGTGTGAGTTTCAAGTCACTGGGTCTGGGACTTGAACTATGGTCAGCCATGTGGGAGTTTAGGAGCTTAGCCACTGTGCCACCTGCTGGCTCCAAATTTTACCTTATTGTGTACCCACAGTAGTTCTCAGAATAAATAAAATTATGCTGGATTTATATTATCGTACTGTGGTTTGTTTTGTTGTTTTCTGGCATTTATCTAATGTGTGCTTTTTGGATGGTTAGGATTACATTATTCTAGTGTGATGTCACTTGCTATCTATTGAAAAACACATACCCTATGACACCACAACACACAAGACATTCGCCTTTAAGCTCTTCTCTTATCAGCCAAGTTGCTTAATGATCTAGTCATAGGAATGGAACCTGGTTTCTGATTTTTCTTTTTGTTTTTAGAGAGAACTTCTTTGCTAGGGTACATGCGCTTGCCAGAGAGACAGAGACAGAGAGATAGAAAATGAGAAATGACCACCACCACCCCCACCACCACCCCCCCCCCCCCCCCCCCCCCGAGGGGAATGGCCACACTTTCTCTATTCTCCTCTTGGGATTTTGGACACACACACATATGCACCCAGTGTGGGTTTTTTTTAAGCCTTTAGGTCCAGGACTTGAGCCACGGTCAACTACATGGAAGTCCAGCAATGGAACTATTATGCCATCTGCTTGGCATGGAACTTGGTTTTTAAGTGAAGAGCGCCTGGGACCAGCAGGTGGCATGGTGGCTAAGGTGCTGGACACTCCCACATGGCCGACTGTGGTTCAAATACTGGACCTGGTGGCTTGCTTTCTCACTTTCCCTCTCTCTCTCTCTGCTCAAATTAAAATAAATTAATGGATAGTGAAGAGCACCTGTACTTTCTCTCAGTCTTTGTGTTTAATGTAATTATAAAACCCTTAAGAGTAAGCTTAAAATTAAAATTAAATTGTTAATTTCATCTATGCATTATCTATGGGATAACAGTCCAGTTTTGCACATGAAAGGTCCCCAAGAGCAACTTTATGGAGATATTGTCTATTGAAATTATTTTTGGATACCCTATTTGTTTCACAGACCTTAACTCAAAAGTCTATCTCTTTAGAGAAGCGTTCTCTAATTGCCAGATCAGAAGTACCCTTTTCCTGGACCGGCAGCTGACGTGATACTATGTCACTGGACTCCCATGTTGTCGACCGTGGTTCGAATTCCAGACCCGGTGGCTTAAACTCACGTTGGGCATGTGTACATGTGTACCCAAGATCCCGAGAGGTGAATGGAGGAGAAGGAATTGCAGCATGGCCATCCCCCCTGGGGGGTGATTTCTTGTTTTCTGTCTCTCTGTCTCTGTCTTTCTGGCAAGCTCACGTGCCCTATAGCAAAAATCTCTCCAAAAAAAAAGAAATATCCTCTTCCATCCCAGCCCTCTTCACCCTCTGAGGTTATCTTGCCCATCTGTTTACTGACTTATTCATTGTCTGGTTCCCCATGACCATGGGGACCTTTCTTGGCTTACTCCTGGCTACATACCCAGTCCCTAGAAAAATACCTAGTAGAGAACAATAGTTTCTGAATAGGTGTTGAGTGAGTGATGAGTTCTCAGGTTTTATCTTAATGTTAAAAGATTTTCATTAATTGTCACTTCAGCCTGATATATTTCAAAATCTGTTGGGGGAGGGATCAGCCAACGGTGTAGCAATGACGTGGCTGGACTCCCACATGGCAGACTGTGGTTCAAGTCCTGGGCCCAGTGGCTTGAAACTCATGCTGGGTATGTGTGTGTGGGAGGAGAATGAAGGAGAAGGGATTGCAGTGTGGCCATCCCCCCAGGAGGTGATGATTTCTCACTTTCCCTCTCACTGTGTCTGTCTGTCTGTCTCTCTCTCTCTGGCGAGTGCATGTGCCCTAAGGCAAAAACCTAAAAAAAATAAAATTGGTTGGGGGTAAATATACCAGCATCCCAGTTACCTATTCATTTGCTTCATAACTACTTATGTGAAACTCTGAGATTCAGGCTGGCCCCAGGGCCTGGTGGTTAAGGCAACTGGATACCACATGGCTGAGACACACGGTTTGAACCCTAGCTCTGGTGACTTAAAAAACATGCTGGGGCGTGTGTGTGTGTGTGCTCCAAGTCCCGACAGGATGGAGACATGAAGGGGTTGCTGCATGACCATGCCCTGCTGGGGAGTGCTGTCTCCCTCTCTCTGCTTCTCTCTTTGGTGGGCAGCACATGTGCCCTCTGGCAAATAAAGACAAAAAGAAACAGAGAAAAGCCACTCTGAGAGTCCTGCCTGCTGCCTGATTATTCTCGCAGCTGCATGGCACAAACAACATTTTTTATAAAAATACGGAAAGATTTTAATTGATATTAGGTAGACTCTTCGACAGTAATTTAAAATTGACTGCCTTCTGTCTTCCCAATTAGCTGTCAAGTTCAGCTCTCTGTTTTGGTCTATTTTTCTGTCGCCATAACTGCATTACAGACTACAGACTAATTTATAAAGAATAAAGGTTGGGAACCAGCAGTTAGCGTAATGGCTATGTCGCTGGACTCCCACGTAGTCGACCGCGGTTCGCGTCCTGGACCAGGAGGCTTAAAACTCATGCCGGGCGCGTGTGCGTGCGTGCCCAAGATCCCGAGAGGAGAATGGAGGAGAAGGGATTGCGGCGTGACCATCCCCCCTGGGGGGTGATTTCTCGCTTTCTGTCTCTATGTCTCTCTCTGTCTGTCTGGCGAGCGCACGCGCCCTATAGCGGGGGGGGGGGGGGGGAACCTCTCCAACAACAAAAAAAAAGAATAAAGGTTTATGCAGCTCAGTTTTGGGGTCCAAGGTTGATGGTCTTCTTGCTGGTGGGGACCCTCTAGAGAGTCCCGAGGTGACACAGAGCATCACATGACAAGAGGGCAAAAGTGTGTGTGCCTGTGTCCCTATGTCCTAGCTCTCTCTCTTATAAAGCCACCGATATTCAGTCATGGGGGCCCCACCCCAATGCTTCTCTAACTGTAATTACCTTCTAAAGGCTTCATGTCTTTTTTTAAAAAAAAAGAATTATTTTATTTTATTTATTTATTATTTTAATTTGACCAGAGAGGATCAGAGTGAGGGAGAGAAAGAGAGATAGAAAGTGAGAAAGCAAGTCGCCAGGTCCGGGACTCAAACTGTGGTCGGCCATGTGGGAGTCTCCCTTAACCACCACACCACCTGCCAGCTCTAAGGCTCCATGTTTTAATACCATAGATGCATTAAATTTTCTTTAATAAATACTATATGCCACATTCCCTAAATCTCAGGAGAGAGAGAAGAAAAGTTAGGAAGTAAGCTACCAGGTCCAGAACTCGGACTGTGGTCAGCTAAGTGGGAGTCCAGCACCTTAACCACTGCACCACCTCCTGGCCCCCTGTGCTATATTTTTAAAAGTTTAGTTCTTCTCTGAGCAAGCGAGACAGAGAAAGATCAGGAGAGAGAGAGTACCACCCATAGGTCTTGACGCCGTGATCCACCATAGCCTTGGCCAGTGCCAGAGCAGGGCCACGCCTGTCCTTGGAGTACCAGGGACTCCTTCATGTGGGCTAACCCTCCAGAGTGTCGTGTTTTATTAATACCACTGTGCCACAGTCCATCTCCTATGTGTTTTTCAGTCTCTCTAAAAGTTAGAGATATATTTGATTTTTGTTTCCTGTAACATTGAACTTATTACTTCTGTGATCTTTTTTAATTGTGCCTACTTGTTTTGCTTACTTCCTTGGGCTGTTTTTAGGTAGTTATGTCCTTTACCAAATTAAAAAACAAAAAAAACCCAAAAAACCAGTTTCAGTATTCTAGTTTATTTCTTTATTTAAATATTGGGCTGTCAGGAAAGTCATGTTTTTTTTTGCATAGAAAAACAGAAATATATGTCATGACTTTCCCGACAACCTAACACAAAGTCCTTCTTCAGGGTTTTAGATGTTGTTGCTTTTGTTTTTATTATGGTTGCCATTATTATTAGTTTTGTGGTTACTATATCTCTTCCTCTCTTCTCTGGTTGGCTTTTTCCTCTAATATTTAAAAATAAATTTTGCCAAGGGTACATGTGCTTGCCACAGAAAGACAGAAAGAGGGAGAGAGAGAAAGCGAGTAAGCACTACCTCCCCCCACCCATGAGAAATGGTCATGCTGCAATCCCTTCTCCTCCATTTCTCTCACCTGTCAGGATGGTAGGCATGCATGCACACATGCCCCAGTATGTTTTTCTTCTTTTTTCTTTTATTTTGCCATAAGGTACGTGAGGTCACCAGAGAGAAGGAAAGTGAGAAGTACCCCCAGGAGGGACAGCCATACTGTAATCCCTTCTCTTCTGTTGTCCTCTCAGGATTTTGGCCATGCATGCACATGTGCCCAGTATGATTCTCAAATCACTGGGTTTGGGCCTTGAACCACGAAGTCTGCCATATGGGATCCATCGACCTTAACCTCCATGCTGCCTGATGGTACCCTCCCCGGCATGTCTCGCACATCGAGTTGCCAGTACAACATTTCAATCGGGATTAGATGTTGAGTTTTATGGGAGCTTTCCCAACATCTTTTGAAATTATTATGTATTCATTTTTCTGGTTAATGGTAGTTGTTAGTAACATTTTCCTTGTAATATATGATCTTCATATTCCACTATTTGGTGGCCATCAAGTGATTATATCTATTTATGATAACATTTTATCAGCATAGTGCTTGTCTCATAAAATAGATGGGGCAACCCAATATTCTCTTTTGTATCCTAGTACAGTTTAAATAACATAAAGACATTCTTCGAGGAATTTGGAAAAAATTCTCCATTGAATTCGCTGGGGCCAATGGTGTCTTGGAAACTCATTTTGTATGAACTATCTTCCTTTGATTGTCATCTAGCCACTGCTTCCTACTTTTTGCTGTGTTCTTAGCGTTATGAACATTTAGCTGGTCATCTGTCTCTGATGAATGATCACATTTCCTTTTCTGTTAGATAAAAAAGAAATGCCATGGAAAGAATTTCTGCCTGGTCAGAAGTTGGCCTGAACTTCTAACATTACGGTTAGAGTCCCTCTTCTTTTTGCCAAGATCCTCTGGCAGATAGGTGGATCTCTTTAGGCCTTTTGTCTTAACCCCCTCCTGCATCCCAGGATCGTGGCTTCTGCCTTCTCTGGCTCTAACCACCAGGTCTGGCCAGTCCTGTGATTGTTCATTGTCAGCAAAGTCTTGGCTCCCCTTCAGCCTACCCAGTTCAGTGAACCGCTGGGTGAACCAGGCTCCCTCTGCGCCCACAGGTTTTTCCCTCCTGTGGTTGCAGGTGAGTATAGCGTGGCAGTGAAGACTGCTGGCCCTGGAGCCAGACCAGTGTAGGTTCGAATCCTGCCACTGATGATGCTTACTACCTTTGAAACTTTCTTTTTTTTTTGGAGAGGTTTTCACTATAGGGCGTGTGCGCTCGTCAGACAGAGAGAGACATAGAGACAGAAAGCAAGAAATCACCCCCCAGGGGGGATGGTCACGCCGCAATCCCTTCTCCTCCATTCTCCTCTCGGGATCTTGGGCACGCACACACACGCGCCCGGCGTGAGTTTTAAGCCACCGGGTCCGGGACACGAACCGCGGTCGACTACGTGGGAGTCCAGCGACATAGCCATTATGCTAACTGCTGGTTCCCTACCTTTGAAACTTTGATCGCGTAATCTAACCTTTTTCAGTCTCAGCTTTCTCATCTGTAAATTGTAGATAAGAGTCTCTATCTTGGAAGATTATTGTGATGATTCTTTCATTCATCCAAAAAAATAAAGAGTTAGCAATTGCCTAATGTATATCATGCATTGTTTTAGATGTTCAAGATAAAGGCGGTGAACAAGGGACCAGCAGTTAGCGTCATGGCTATGTCACTGGACTCCCACGTAGTCGACCGCGGTTCGCGTCCCGGACCCGGTGGCTTAAACTCACGCCGGGCGCGTGTGCGTGCGTGCCCAGGATCCCGAGAGGAGAATGGAGGAGAAGGGATTGCGGCGTGGCCATCCCCCCTGGGGGGTGATTTCCTGCTTTCTGTCTCTCTGTCTCTCTCTGTCTGTCTGGCGAGCACACGCGCCCTATAGCAAAAACCTCTCAAAAAAAAAAAAAAAAGATAAAGGCGGTGAACAAAAGAAATAGAATCTTTGTCTTTGTGGGATTATTCTAGGGTATTCAGATGAACAAAGATATAAGAGAATAAACTGTGTAAGTAAATATAGAGGCATGCACCAAAGTCATATGTATTTATTTTTATATATTACATTTATCTATCTAGCTAAATTTAAGATGCTATTTATGAATAAAAACAAAGTGAATGGAGAAAGAGAAACCAGGAGTGATATTTTATCTGAGTGGCCCATGAGGGTCTTTCTGAGGAGGTACTGTTTGAGAATGATCTGAATGAACTGAGGAAGCTAAGTACGTCAGTAACCAGGAAAAAGTGTTCCTGGCAGAGGGGTTGCCCTGAACTAGACCTTCACATGAGTGTTCAGGGGACTGTACAAATAAAAATGTGACGTAATTACAGAACGAAACGAGCTGTGGCTGATGCTCCTGCAAGTGCCATCCCCGCCACTGTTAGGGTTGTGGTAAAGGAGCCCTGAGATGGCTTGGGCGAGAGTGGACTCCTGACCGTTAGCTCGAGACTCTGGCGTAGGTTGTGAGAGCTGGTACTTTCCTCTCTCCTGTTTTCAGAGCGGTACACGTGGCCCACTCACCCCCTTCCATTTCCAACTCACCAGCATCCCTCGCTCCTGCGCCCCACACCCTGTCTCTGAGGGCTTCCGATGTCTACTACGAATTTCAAGGGATGCATCTACCTCTGTCCTCGGAAGGTGGCCCCAGAACAGGGCACTGCACACGGCACAGACTAACTGGTGCTGATCGCCTGGGCCCAGGCCTCGTCTCCTCCCTCAACCCTGCCACATTGAGAATAACCCAACTTGGGTCTGGAACTGAACAAACAGAGGCATTCTTTAGGCTGTGGGCCCTCACAGGCTCACAGCCCTTGTCCAGTCCTGGATAAACCTTGAGGCGCTCAGGGGGTGGGGAGGATCAGCCATGAGGAAGGAAGCCCCTACACATTTTCTTTTAGGTTGTGTTCCAACCTCACTTCCTCATCCTCCACTGATATCATCTGCTCCCAGGTCATTCTGATGCTAATCTGGACCCTTGCCCTTGTTGCTTCCTCAGTAAGCCAAGCCCTGCCACAGCACACATTTCAATACCACAATCCGAGAGGGAGACAAGTATGAGGTATAGAAATCCACATCATGATAGTTTTTTTTTTTCTTTTCATAAAGAAATGCAACTTTATTATTTTCAAGTACATATGTAGTGCCTTAAACTAATGTCTTACACAAGGTCACCAAGTAAAGATCCTATAGATGTTTCTTTAACAAACACGTAAGGATTGATGATAATTAGTCCATGCATTTGCTACTTCTAGATGGAGGATATTCCTAAAGTGCTTGAAAAGTCTTTTTTTAGGTAGACTAAATGTGCCACCCATAGCAATGTTATTTATGCTTTTAATTTACTAGACAAACGCAGTTTTTATTGATTGTGCAAAGATAAACTTTTGTCCACAGTCAATATCTCAAAATAATCCCACCCAAAATAACATGGTTTCCCATTTAGCTTTCCAGGCCCAAGGCAATGACTCACTTATTTCAAGGTACTTCTGATAAAGCAAAATTCCAGTGCAATGAAATAGTGGCCCTTGGGCGACTGTCTCTGGGCTTGACCTAATGTTTTTGTGTTTTCTCCCTCTCTGCCTTAGGTCTTCCATTCTCCTTAGGTATTTCCCTCACTTGGCTCATCTAGGTCCCTCTGCACAGGACATCCTCAACGCCTTCTAAGCCAGGCTTGGAGAAGGGGCAGAGCTGCCTGCAGAGCAAAAACGCTAGGTGGAAAGGGAGTACCGGAAAGAAAAGTACCTATTGTAGGAGCCTAAAGACCAACTCCCACCTTGGGGATAGTGAACACAGTGATCATCAGAGTGAGGACATTTCCCAGGAGGCAAATCTCCTAATAGTTTCCCTCTTGTTCAAGGTTCTGTGTCCATGACCCAAGCTGATACTGTGTGTCCCTGGAATATAGGACATCTCCACCCCATTTTCAGCCAATGGCTAGGGAACGCCTTCAGGGCTGGCTTGGCAGTGCCTGGGAGTAATGCAGGTTCAGCCAGATGGGCATGAAGGGGAGGGCCATGGGAAGGGTTGGCAACCCTCCTTCCAGGAGAAACATGGACTTCTAATGACTTAGTATTCTAAAGAGTGAGCTGTCACCAAGCGTATGTGATTGAGAGAGCTGGAGCTCCCATGACATCTGGCCTCGTGGACCAAGAGGACCGCCAACCAAAGCTCAGTGGAGTGCCCTGCAAACATGGCTGTGGTGTCTTCATGAAGCTTCTCAGTTGCCTTCTGGTCCTGCCTCTGCTGCTACTCTGATGAGATCTGAAGTTGGCTTACTGGTGGGTAATCTGGAAAGGTGGGACCTGGAGCCTACGACGTCTATCTGGAGACTTGAGACACATCAGATGTCCTGTTGTTGGCATGCTCTCTCTCCTTTTCTGTCTCCTTGGTATTTTCCTCCTCCAGCCAGTTGTCCCAAACCTCCCACCTGTGTGCCTGGCTCTCCTCTGCAGGTCTCTAGCTAGCCTCGACAGAAGACCAGCCTGGACTCCACAGCAGCTTCCACCAGCTTCCTTTTCTGGTCTCAGGTCCTTATTCTCACCAGGAAGAGCTTTTTGTAATGTCAAGGTCTAAAGAGGGAAGCAGAGTATGAAGCAGACAGAGCTTGGTAGGAAGCAAATAAGGTGTAAAAGTGGGCAGGGGAGTGAGGTGGGAGAGCTACAGGGACACTTGGTGATCTGAAAGGTCCCTGCCTTTGGACATTGACCTGTTCAAGTAGGAGGTGAGGGCAAAGGGATAGGGAACAGGGAGGACTGGGGTAGCCCTCGATTCCTCAGTAGAAAAGAACCTAGTAGAGTGGACCGGAAAAGGATCTAGTAGGGGACTCTACCATGTGGTGTCTAAACTGATCACAGTTAGGTCTATGTGGCAGTCACCTCAACCTTATTTACCTACTCCCTCCACTTAGCCTGCTGAGTTGCCTCATTCTCTCTCCCCAAGTCTTCCCCCCAAGGAACACCCCAATTTTTCCATCCCTCCCCTCCACCATCCCTGCAACACCTCCGGAGCACCCCATCTTTCCCGTGCCCGGTTCTTCTTCCTCCAGGCTCAGTAGTATGTCTCCTTCTCCACCCAACCTGTTGGAGAGATTGGGGGCGGGGGTTGCAGTAAGCTTATGAAGGCAAGAGAGCACTCTTCTAGGGGTTCAAGTGGAAAGAGAAGCCTGGGGAAGGCGCTCGGTGAAGCAGGTTATTAAAACGTGAAACGGGAAGGAAATGAATGAGCTGGAACATGGAAGAGAGGAGAGAAGGGTGAGTCTGCCTAGGGGAGGCTTGTAATCCTTATTTAGCACAGTGGAGGGTGGAGTGGTGGAGAGTGACCAGTGGTGAAGAGTGACCAATACCTACAGGGGCTGTTCAGGTCACAGATAGCATCTACAGGGGGCAGCCATCCACAGTGAGTGTGTAGGAATGTGGGCATGGGGTTGATGGCTCTTTTGATTTTTCAGAAGTCAAATTCAGATTTGATGTGAAAGCTTTAGATTTTAGACATTGGGCCAATTTGAAAAGCCAAACATGCACAAAATATTGGGCAAATCAAACCAAACAATATTCACGGGTCATATTTGGTTTATAGGCCATCCATTTTTTTAAAAAGAGATTTTTGCTATAGGGTGCATGTGCTCGCCAGAGACAGAGACAGAAAGCAAGAAATCACCCCCTCCCCCTAGGAAGGATGGCCACACCACAATCCCTTCTCCTCTATTCTCCTCTCAGGATTTTGGGCACACATGCACACTGCCCGGTGTGAGTTTCAAGCCAACCAGGTTCAGGACCTGAACCATGGTCAACTATGTGGGAGTCCAGCAACATAACCATTATACCATCTGCTGGTCTCATAACATCTAGTAAGTGATCAAAAATGCTTATTGGGAGCTGGTGGTGCAGTGGATGGTGGTACAGCACCAAAATGTGGAGCACTGTGAGGCTGACTCACACGGGAGCATTCCAGGCTCATGTCTGGAGACCTTTCTGCACATACCTATGATCCAGGGGTGGGGTGGATTGCAGCATCAAGACACTACTGGGGAGGCCAGCAGGTAGCATAGTGGTTACATTGCTGGATTCCCACATAGCCAACCATGGTTCAGGTTCCAGACCTGGGGACTTGAAAATTATGCTGTGTGCATGTGCGTGCATGCCTAAGATTCCAGGAGGAGATGGAGGAGAAGGGATTGCAGCGTGGCCATCCCCCCTTGGGAGGGACACTATGGGATGTTGTCTCGCTTTCTCTCTCTCTGTCTCTCTTATTCATGGAAGAAATAAATACATTTTTAAAAAGTTGTTGAGAAAATTATTGCTTGATGGTTGAGAATCAAGAGGCCTGGATTCTAGTTCCTGTTCTGCTAGCCCTTACTTTGTGACCCTGAACAAATAAATTAACTTCTGGGCCTCTTCTCTTTAGCTGCAAAATACAGCAGTGGGAATAGATGATCGTGAAGGGCCCCTCTAATTCCTGTGTTCTGTCATTCCAAGGGTAGGTGAAGGCCCTCAGATGCCAGTTACAAGTTAGGTGGGACTTAGATGCCCAGCGGAGGAGAGCAGGGAGAACAGGTTTCAACGAGTCAAGAACTGAGGACTGGGGACCCCAGATTCCTGAAAACTGAGGAAGAGAGCCAGGGATCCAGAGTGGGGGCAGAGGCTGGGTTTGGCGCCCTGGAGGCAGGGGTAGCCAGCCGGGCCGGGATGGAGCTGGACTTTGCTGAGGGCTAGGGTGGGCTGTGAAGGTGCTTACCCCCGGGATATCGCCGTAGAATGAGCTTCCGGACCTCATCATAGATGAAGATGAGGAGACTGTAGGGGAAGGCACAGAACCACCAAGTGACCCTGAAAGTGATGGAGGAGCATGAGAGGTTGGCACTGCGGTCACAGAAAGTAGGACTCCAGTGTATCAGAACTTGGGTCCTAGAGGGATGTGACACTCACTTGAGCGGGTACATGCGCAGGGCCACGCCCATGCCTGGGCAGTAGGACAGAAAGGCAGCCAACGCCGTCTCCTCCAGGAGTCCAAAGATCAGAATCTTGTTTCTGGAAAAGCAAAGGAGGATAGGTCGCACTTGAAGGGAGGGCAGTCGGGCAGAGATCCAGGGACACTCCCAGATGCAAGGGAGAGAAGGGAAAGAGGACAGAAGTGTGAGGGAAGGGGCATAAATGGCCCCTTCCTATGTTCTCGTCAAACATCCTCTCTCATGCTTTGTGTAACTAGAGGAAGATTTTCTTTTCTTCTGCTTACTGAGTGGACCTCTGATTGTTGTCCATGGGGTACACATTCATCCACTAAATATTTGTCTGTTAGGTTTTGGGTAATGGGCTCTGTAGTGGTCAAACCAAGGCCTACCCTCAGGTAGCTGAGAATATTATTATACTCAAGGCACACAGTTCATAAAAATGTCATCTCTGACTGTTCTTATAGTGCAAGACCCGTGTCCTTTTTAAAATATAAAATTTAATATATAATTTCCAGAGGGTGTGTGTTCAACAGAGAGAGACAGGGAGAAGGAGAAAGTATCTGGGTGAGATGCGGTCACGCCACAATACCTTTACCTCCTTGTCTCCCTCTTACCGGGATCGGAGGCATGCATGCACACATGTCCAACATGCTTCTCAAACTGCTAGAGCCAGGTTTCAAATCATGGCTGGCTGGGCAATCCAGCACCCTTCAATGCCAAGCCATGGGCTGGCCCCCATGTGTGTCTTTGCATTCTCAGGAACTCCTGCCGTCTCCTACAGTCCCTGGTGGGTGTTCACTGTAGCTACTCAGTGGAGAAGAGAGTATCTGTAAAGTTCTTAGCACAGGGGATGCTCCCCGCACAGTCGTGGTTAACACGTGTTCACCATGTCAGAACTGACAAGCAGGGTAGAATAAGGTTCTGAGGGCAGTTTCTGAAGTCAGACAGGTGGGATCTACTCCCAGCTCCACCCCCTCACTAGCTTTGGGGTGTAAGAATGCTCAACTCTTCTCTGTAAAGTGGAGATTTAACCTTTTATGTCACAGGGGCTGCAGGGGAAATTGTGGTACAGTGCTGGGACATGGAAAGTGATCAGTCCTATCATGACTGGATCTTTTATATTCTTATGCAGGGCGCCTCTTCATGGCTTAAGACAGATATCCCCAAACTTGTCTCTTATTAAGGACCCCTCCTATGTTTTTTTTCTTTCCTAAGAAAAGCCGTATCTTAATTGATTTGTCTCTCAAGCTGCATTTGTTAGTAAGTAATATATTTCCTCATTTAAAGTTAATTAGAAACATCCACGGGGGCTGGCTGGGTGGTGCAGTGGTAATGCACTGCTCGAGTGAGACCGGGTCCGCAGAAGACGAGGGCTTGGCTCCCAGTTCGACCTCTGCATGCCATCTGGGTGACCAGAGGCAGGTGGTCTCACCTCCGGGGCCTCTCATCCATGAATATAAACAGTAATGCCCTAGAGCTACCCTAAGGGCAAATCATGCCTGCTGGGCACTCAGCGTGGTGCCTGGCATGCTGCAACCCCCATCATGAGAGGTGCTGACCCTGGCCCTGAGCCGCTCACAGCCCACAGAGAGCGGCCTTACAGGCCAGGAGCCATGAGCACAGAAGACCCTGGATTTAGACTGGGCAAAGAATAGGGGGTGGTATGGAGTTATAGGTGAGGAAGGGAGGGAAGGAAGGAGGAAGGAAGGCCGGCAGTATGGAGTGATGCAAAGGAAGAAAGGAGGCTGTGACAAAGCACATTTAGGGAGCAGAATTAGAACTCATTAGAAAGAGTCACAACATTCCTTCCTCTTTTCTTGCCAGTTCCAAACCTGGCTATGGATACACAGTTGGGTCTTTGATCAGATACCCCGTTGGCAGATCAGGGTCCAGCATGGGGAGGAGCTGTGGCTTCCTGGGTTGGAAGCCAGCCTGTGTGGGCTGCTGAGTGTGCCCTGAGCACGCTGCCTGGGGCGGGGGGTGCTGGGGGTGCTCACTTCATGCCCTGCTGGAAGACTGAGTTGCGGCGGGTCTTGCAGATGATGAGGTCAGCCCACTGCACAACCACGATGCTGGCAAAGAAGGCCGTGTGGCAGGTGAACTCCACCACCTTCCGCTGCTCGTAGGTCTAGCGGGAGGGCAGGCAGAGAGCGGTGAGCGTCAGAGGACAGGGTAGGACCAGAGGGCAGTGTGGGCTCAGGGCAGCTGACAGCCACGGGCACCTAACCCGCCTTAGCCCCGAACCCCAGCTGGCCCCTCTAGGCCGGCACTCCACTCCCTGCTTCACACGTGATGCCCAGATCTATGCAGCGCCACTCACCCACTCCTGGCCATAGCTGTCCTCCAGGTCATTCATGGTCCGGTCATCCCAATCGAGGCGGATGCCCAGCAGCCGTGATGGCAGGAAACCATTCTCTGCCAGGATCACGAAGTAAGTGAAGAAGCCGCCCAGTGCCTGGATCATCCCTGTGGGTGTAGAGCAGGAGGCAGGACTGGGTCAGACAGGGCAGCAGGACGGGGCCAGCTCCTCAGGGCCAGAGATGGAAGGTCTTGACTCTTGGGGAGCTGACCCTTCTTCCGTCCCTTTGAAAGCCTGGAGAAGAGCCCTCTGGGGGCCCCTTCGTGCCCTGGGGTCCCCTGAGCTGGGACCTGCGCACCTATCTGTCCGTAGGCCATGCTGATGAGTCTCTCATTCACCAATTTATCCGTCTGGGAGTTCCGTGGCTGTCGCTTCATGATGTCACTCTCTGCTGCCTCGTAGGCCAGGGAGATGGCGGGGACCTGCGGGCACGGGCAGTGGGCAGCAGAGGGCTTTGCCAGGAACAGTGCACAGACAGTATTGAAGAAGCCTTGCCCTAACTAGACAGACGCTTACTAAGGAGTGGTCACCTCCCAGGCCTTGTGCTTGCCTTTAACCCTCGCAGCCCGGCCAGCTGCACCCACTTCCACCTGCTGCCCACCCGTCCCCCGCTGTGCCCACGGATTGCCTCACCATATCCGTGCCCAGGTCAATGCAGAGGATGGTCACGGTGCCCAGAGGCAGGGGGATGTTGGCGATGATGAACAGCAGGAAGGGCGTGATCTCGGGAATGTTGCTGGTCAGCGTGTAGGCGATGGACTTCTTCAGGTTGTCAAAGATCAGGCGGCCTGTGGGGAGGTTCTGAGGGCATCAGGGAGATTAGAGGGACCCTTCCCCACCCCTAGCCCCCGAAGCATGGCTGCCCGTCCTCCCAAGGGAGGAAGAGCTGGTGTTTGAGGGACACTAAATCAGGCTGGGGCTGCCTGGAAGCCCGGGCGGGCTCTTCAGTGGGAGAGAGGCAGGCGTGCTGGCTTCACGGCCGGGTGTCATCCTCACCCTCCTCCACGCCCGTGACGATGGAGGCGAAGTTGTCGTCCAGCAGGATCATGTCTGCTGCCTGCTTGGACACGTCCGAGCCGGAGATGCCCATGGCGATGCCGATGTCGGCCTTCTTCAGCGCCGGGGAGTCGTTCACACCGTCGCCTGTCACAGCCACAATGGCTCCCTGGGAAGACATGCAGCCAGCACAGAGCGTGACGCCGCTGCCCCAGTCTGCTTCTTGCCCGTGCTCATTCCCGGCCCCGGCCCCGGCCCCGGCCCCGCCTGCTCACCTGCCTCTGACACCCCTCCACGATGATGAGCTTCTGCTGAGGAGATGTCCGCGCGAACACGATCTCTGTGTGGTTCTTGAGGATCTCATCGAGCTGCTCCGAGTTCATGTCCTTCAGGTCGGAGCCGTGCACCACGCAAGCCTTGGCTTCTCTGCGGTGTGGGCAGCCGTGGCTGAGTCCCTGTGCCCACACCAGCAAGGGGTCTCGCCTCCCCACCTCTGGGCCCTTGGTCTCCCCGCTGTCTGGCTTTCCATTACTTCAGCTTTCCTCTCCCCTGATGCTCAGCTCTTCCCCAGCATGCCTTTGCGGTTGTGAGGACAGTTGGCTGAGGCAGTGCTCTCGTCAGTTCCTTTCTGCACACCCCACCCTACAGCAAGCCCACAGTGCAGATGGCATCATAATTTTGTAGTTGAGAAACAGAGGCTCAGGGAGGTCAAGTGAACACCCGAGGTTGCATGGCCAGTCAGTGGCACAGCCGGGCTGCAAACTCAGGACTGAGGGGCAGTCACAGAAGTGCCAGAGGTGAGGTCTGTAAAGGGCCCAGGGAGGCGCTCAGAAATCCCCAGGGGTTAGGTGAGGGTGTGTTGTTCTGGGGCAGGGCCTCCTGCCAAGGCCTCACCTGGGGTTGACTTGGCTCACGGGAATGTTGAGCCGGGCTGCAATGTCCTCCACCGTCTCGTTGCCCTCTGAGATGATGCCCACACCTTTGGCAATGGCCTTGGCTGTGATAGGGTGGTCTCCAGTCACCATGATCACCTAGCAGGAAGGAGGAGAGAGAAAAGGAAAGGAGTATTGAGGGGTTTTCTCTTTCCTGTTCCTTTCCTAAAGTCAGGAAAAACTAGACCACTAGATGCTCAGCGCTGGTAATTCCAGGCAAAATAATGGAATTGTATGTGTGTGTGTGTTTGAGTGGGCAGGACAGTGACAAATTGTGTTGAATTCAAGGGATATGATATAGTGCGCTGAAAAGGAGAGCATACATGACAGAATCACGGTGAATGAGAGTCCTTTGGAAAGGAAGCCTGGATTTCCTGTGGTAGGGGAGCCTTTTAGAACAAAGGAAGATAATGGGGTATACTTGGAATTGAAGTACGCTCGTGCAACCTGTAGTGACCTTGCAGCCCTGTCTCCATAGCAACTTCACGACTCTAACTTTATGAATGCCTGGGTATCTAACAGCCCGGTAGCCCAGTGCATACCTGCATGATTCTGATGCAACCTCATGTAAGTTACATCATATGAGTTACACAATCAAAAGTGTGTAAAAGTGTATATAACCACATAAGGGGGACAAAGAGACTAAAGTGAATAAAAGAAAGGGCCCCCAGACATTTGGGGCTCAGCTTTTGGATGTGAATCCACTGAGCCAGTGTTGTACAAAATAAATCACTGTTTTCCTGCAAAAGCCTGTGTCCTGTCTCTCTGTCGCTAAAAATCTCCCAACAACCTAGGACTATTTAGGAGATTTTTTTTTTCCTAAGAGTTTGGATTGGGATTCAAGACAATCAGAGCTGGAAGGAAATTGGATTAGTTCCTTCATTTTACATACGAGGAAACCAAGACATGGAGAGGGTTTATGATTCAGTCTGGGTCACTGGGACCCAGCACTGGGACGCCATCTTGGTGTGCTATGATCCCTGCTGTGGTCTAACTGCCCAGAGGAGGCATGAGACCGAGGAGGGCCCAGCCTCTACCACCTTACTCGTCTGCCTCTGACACCCCTGCCTTACCCACCGTGACGTTCCTTATGGTGGTTGCTGAATGGGTGGATTTGGGAGGAATAGGGCAGCAGGACCCTGATAGGCCAGTTAAGAGGCTCTTATAGGCGTAAGATGGTCACAGCTGGGTTAGGAGAGCATCCTCATGCTGGCTTTGTGGGTTAATCCCGTGAATATTGGGAGAAAGCCTGGTAAGTTCCCACTGCCTTCCCTTACACCCCACTCCACTGAAACTGGCCCCCACAGGCTGCACGGATCGCTCAAGTGAAAAACAACAGCGTCTTTACAGTCCTCATCTACTGGACCCCTCTGAGCCTTCAGCACTGTTGAGCACCCCTCCGTGGAGCCCTGTCTCCCTTGGTCCAGAGACTCCTCAATTCCTGAGTCCCTTCCACCCTCTGCATGCTCCTTCCCCCGGGCTAGGAGAATGGAAGAAGCATTGGCTTGGGAGCTGGACGGGGGCCTGAGTCTAAACATCGGCCTGCTCCAGCTCTAGAACCTTAGGCAGGTCAGTTCCCTGAGTCTCAGCACAGTGGAGAAAGATGACTCCTACCTGTCTACCGGTTGTCATGAAGATTAAGTGGCATCAGGTGGATGCCCAGTGTTAGTTGTGTCCTACTCTGTCCCTTCCTCTCAGAATTATCTTCCTCCACTAGCCTCCAGATACTATGTGGCCCAGGGCTTCATTCAGCTCCCCTTTCTTGATCCTTAATTTCTTCCTGGGCAATTTTCTGCCTTCGAAAGGTTCATGGAACAGCATATTATGGAAAAACTATGCATGGGTTTCAATTTTTTTTTTTTGGATCAAATTAAACTCATACTCTAATTCTATTTTACCATGAACTTTTTGAAGTCCTCTCATAAAATAGAAAATACTAGGAACCCTTTAATTTGCACCCATGTGTTAATGCAATTCTAATCTCCAGTCTTGACTCTTTCTTGAGCTCTAAACCCTATCCCAACCTTTCCCAGGACATCTCTCCCTGGGCTTCTTAAATGGACTGCACACCTAAGGTCAACTCCACTCTCACCTCTTCCGCCAAGCCTGCTCTTCTATCCCCGACCTTCGATAGTAATCTACGTATTCTGTCCCTTTCTCTCCTATACTTTCTCACCCCTGCCCCCAGTACCCAGTTTGGTCACCAAACTCTCCAAACATGTCTCAAATGCAATTTCTCCTCTCAACTCCCTTTGTTACCAGTAAGGCAAGCCATCATCCCTCAACTGAACTATTGCAATGGCCTCTTTTTAAAATTTTTCATTTAAAATTCATTTATTTCTTCCATGAGTAAGAGAGAGAGAAAGCTCCTCCAACAGGGTCCTGATGCCGTGATCCACCCCACCTTTAGTCAGCTCTGGATCAAGGGCAAGTGAGCACTTGGTGTGCTCAGGGAGGTCTCCAGATGTAAATCAGGAACCTTCCCTTGTGGTATCGCCTCACAGAGCATCACGTTTTACTGCCGTGCCACCGTCTGGTCCCTGTAAGAGCCCCTTAACTTGTCTCCCTGACTTCAGTTCCTCCCAATCAAGTCCCTCCTCCATCCACGCAGTCTTCTGAAAGCTAGGTCTACCCCATGACACCTGTGGCTCTCTGTGACCCACAAGAGAAAGCTGGCATTTAAGTAAAGTCCTTCCAACTGGCTCTGAGCTGACATTCCTTCCACTCAATTCCCAAGGCTCCTCGTCCCCCACCAACACACACACGTCCCCGCACAGTCTAGCTACCACAGGGTACACACTGTCCCTGGTCTTGGCATGCCTCCCCCTCCCTCAGTGCCTTGCAGGATATGCCTCAACCTTCCAGGCCTAGATCAGGTATCGCCCCCTGGGTCAGACATTGTCCAAATCTCACAGGCAGACTTAACTGCTCCTTGCTCTGGCCTCCCATGTGGGTGCTTGCTTGAGCCTCTGCAGTAGTTCTGATCATGGAGAGGCAACTGACCAAGCAAGCAGAGCCCAGGCTTTCCAGAAAACCAGACCACGCTCACATTCCCAATCCACCTCCTACTAGCAGTTTTATTTTGGGAAAGCTACTTACCCACTCTGAGTTCCAGTCTGTTTTATTTGCAATCGGGAATAATGGTGTCTGCCTTAGAGACAGAGTGGTTATGGGGTTCAGAAATCACATATCTGAATAGCACCAAGTCCTCTTGTGTGATGGTAAAGAAATAGCAGCCTTGGGGCCAGCAGGCAGCAATGAGGTTAAGGCGGCTGAATCCCACATGCCCAACAGCATGGTTCAAGTCTCAGACCTGATAGCTTGAAAAACATGTCAGGCATATGTGCATGCACGCTCAAAATCCTGAGAAGAGAATGGAGGAGAAGGAATTGCTGCATGGCCATCCTTTTGGGGAGGCGATTTCTCACTATCCCTCTCTCTTTATCTCTCTCTGTTTCTCTCCTGAGAGTACATGCAGCCTACAGCAAAATAAAAAGAAAAAGAAAAAGGAAAAGAAATAGCAACCCTGGTTCAAATTCCAGCTCTACAATTTACTAGCTGTGTGGCCTGGGGCATGTTACTCTGTGCCTCAGTTTCCCTCTATGTAAAAAGAGGAAATCCTAGTGCTTACTCATAAGATGGTGGTGAGGGTTAAATGAGACCATTCAGGGTTAATGCATAGAATTGGGCCTGACCATATAAAAGCTCAAAAAGGAAAACCAAAGAAACAAGAAAACCTTTTTCTTATTAGAGTATCTGTCCCCTAGTAGGTGCTCCTTGACCCTAATTGTCATGGCTGTTCTGTGATTAATTGTAACGGCCCCTGTTTCCTCTGGGAGATCAGGGAATGTGGAGGCCAGGTCCTGTGTCTTACTCATTTGGTATCCCCAGTGCCTGGTGCCATGCCTGGTCCTCAGTGGACAGGTTGGTTTGTACTGATTTGATCATAGTCAAGATGCTGGAAAAAAAGAAGAGCCAGTGAGGGCACCAGAATGGGTGACCAGTGTCTTGGAAACAGGAGAGCAAGCTTCGAGGCTGAGGGACTTTTTGTTTGTCAACTCCAGCACCTTGCACAGTGGCTGACACACAGCTGGTGTAAACACCACGGTGTTTGTTGAATGGAGAATGAACACAGCATCGAGGAAGGGGTGGTCTATAAGTAATTGCGGTGGGAAGAGAGAACTGGGAGAGGCAGTCTATGAGGGTATGCGGTGAGGAGTGGGAGCAGACATGAGCCTGCAGATCCCATCCCAAATGGTTAGAGGATGGGCAGTCCCTGGGAAGGGCAGCACCACTGGGCTTCCAAGACGGGGGAGTCAAACATGCTTGAAGTCAGGATGCAAGTGTGCACGTGCAGATGGGACAACAGCTGCACCAGGGAAGGAGGGGACAAGCCTGGAGCATGGCCACTCTGAGCTAAAGGGATCCAGAGTAGGGGCCAACCCTTCCTTGCAGATGGAAGCTTCTCCTCTGAGTCAATGGGAGGGTGCCCCCTAGTGGCAAGGGCATCCTCTGGGCAGCAGCCACTGCAGCCCCTTGAGCTCGGCATGAGTGAGGGCGGAGGGGACAGGAGAAGGCAGTACCTTGATGCCTGCACTCCGGCACTTGCCCACGGCGTCAGGCACAGCAGCCCGGGGAGGGTCGATCATGGACATGAGCCCCACGAAGCAGAGCTTCTCTGTGGGAAAGTTCAGCTCATCTGTGTCAAATTTGAAGCCTCGGGGAAACTTCCCAGAAGGCAGGTTCAGTTGACAGAAGCCTGAAGGAGGACAGAAAAGAGCAGTGAGAGCAGCTTCCTGAACCCCCCAGACCCCTCCCCTCAGGGATGCCATCCAGGCTGGCAGTCCCTTTCTCAGCCCCGCTCCCCATTTCCGGCCCCTCACCCAGCACTCGCTCCCCCAGTCCTCCCAGCTCCATGTAGGCGTTCTGAAAGGCGTCCTGCATATCCTTGTCCAGAGGGATCTCCTTGCCCTGCACCAGGATGGTGGAGCACCGGTCCAGGATGCGCTCTGGAGCCCCCTTCATCACCAGCACATGGCTCTGGGGGCTGTCCTCTCGCTCGTGGATGGAGAGCTGGGGAGAGGATAGGCAGTGATGAGGGGCCATACTTGCAGCTCCAGAGCCCAGCACAGAGCCTGGGACAGAGCGGCAGCTGAGAAGGAAAACTCCCTTAATAAAATAACCCTGCTTCAGCAAAGTTCATGCACATGGGGTCTCCCCATGCAAAGAGGAGTGTTTGGACCTCATAATCTCGCCTTTTGTAACCTGGCAGTCACCTCCATAGGACAGCTACTCAACCAATATAAATTTTTTTAGCTTGATTTGTTTATTTTCCTTTCTTTTTTTGGGGTGGTGGTGTGTGTGTGTTGGGGGGAATTCACCATAGGGCATGTGTGCCCACCAGGGGAGACAGAGAGAGACAGTGAGAAGGAAAGGGAGAAGTCATCCCCTGGGGGAATGGCCACACTGCAATCCCTTCTCTTCCATTCTTCCGGGGCTTGGGGCATGCATGCACACGTGCCTGGTGTGATTTTCAAGCTACCAGGTCTTGGACTGTAGTCAGCCATGTGGGAGTTCAACACCTTAACCACCACAGGCACCTGCTGGCCCCTAATTACTTATTTTTGTGATTGTTGGAGGGTATGCACACTCACCAGAGAGAGACAGAGGGAGAGGAAAAAGCAGGCCCTAAAGAAGCACAGCATGGTTATACTGCAATCTCTTCTCCATTTCTCTACCCTGTTGGGATTTGGGGTATGCATGCACATGTGCCCATCATGTTTTCCAAGCCTTCAGAGCCAGGATCCAAACTGTAGTTGGCCATATGGGATCTGGCTCCCTTAAAACAGGCTACTGGATGGCCCTGGAGTTATTTTTTTTAAAGATGGTTTTGCCATGTTGTGATCCTCCTGCCTCGGCCTCCCAGCTGGGACCATGGGGCATGCTGCCATGTCTGGCTCTGTAAGACAAGGTCTCGCTGTGTTGCCCAGGTCAGCCTTGGGCTTACAATCCTCCAGCCTCAGGAATCGCAGCTGAGTCTCCCACGTGGTTCTGGCCTACAGAGCACAGCGTCTCAGCAGCACACGCCACTGAAGCTGGGCCAACAGCTTTTTTTTTTTTTTTTTTTTTTTTTTTTTAGGTTTTTGCTATATTACACTCACTGGAGAGAGACAGAGAGGGGGAAAGTGAGAAATCGCCCTCCAATGGGAATAGCCTCTTGGGATTTTGGGCCCCATGGACCCATGCCCCACATGATTTTCAAGCCACCAGGTGTGGGACTTGAACTACAGTCAGACATATGGGAGTTCAGTGCCTTAACCGCCGTGTCACCTGCAGGAGGCGGCATTCTTGGCATTGAACAGGTGCCTGCAGGCTGAGGAATGCTGTGAGAGGTACAGAGGATGGTTTGATTGGATGGCCTGGAGAAGGTGGCAATGGCCAGCGGGTGGGCAGCCGTGAGAAGAGTCGAGGGCATGACAGGTTACAGAAAGGAGTGAGGGCCTGGGAGTTAGGGACTCGTTGCAATCAGATGTGTGGTCGTACAGTTGTCCTGGGGATGAGGTGGGGTGAGGGGAGATGATCCTGGATCCCCTGTCGTATATTGATGGTCCCCCCCTGGCTTTGTCACTCCCACATACCCATTTTCAAAAAAGTTTCTTGGGAACCAGCAGTTAGCGTAATGGCTATGTCGCTGGACTCCCACGTAGTCGACCGCGGTTCGCGTCTCGGACCCGGTGGCTTACAACTCACGCCGGGCGCGTGTGCGTGCGTGCCCAAGATCCCGAGAGGAGAATGGAGGAGAAGGGATTGCGGCGTGACCATCCCCTCTGGGGGGTGATTTCTCGCTTTCTATCTCTCTGTCTCTCTCTGTCTGTCTGGCGAGCGCACGCGCCCTATAGCGAAAACCTCTCCAAAAAAAAAAAAAAAAAAAACAAAGAAAAAAAGTTTCTTTATTTCTCCCATGAGTGAGACACAGGCCAGCTTTGAGAAAAAGAGGTAGAAAGTAAAAGAGAGAGAGAAAGAGAGAGAGAAAGAATGAGAGCAGCCCAACAGAGTCCTGACACTGAGAGCCACCCCAGTCTTCAGACAGTCCAGGATCATGGGTGTGTATGTTTCTGGCCTATTCATAGAGGTCTCCAGCCTTGAACCAGGAACCTTCCCATATGGTGTGGCCTCAGAGGGTGTCATATTTTATCACTGCACCACCATCTGACCCACCCCCCGCCTGCCTCACCCATTTTTAATCTCTCTGTATATACTGTTGCCTCAGCAACCCAAGCAGACCTGGTACTTGTTGGTAGAGTTGAAAGGAATCTCTGCCACCTTGGGGTTCCTGTCCCTCATCTTCCTCACCGAGCCGCAGGACAGTTCGATGCACTTGAGCAGGGCTGATTCGGAGGCATCCCCGGCTGTGTCCCGCTGCGGGAAGACAAGGGAATTCAGTGTCACAACCAGAGAGGAAGGTAAGGGACCAGGGGAGGAGGGCCCTGGAGTCCCCAAGGCAGCTGTGGAGTGTAAGAAAGGAAGCTGGGCATCAGCGAGGGGGTGTTGGAGACGCCCCCGAAACACTCCTGCCATGGGCACTGACCCTCACCTTAGACACAGAGATATTCTCCTGCCCAGCCTTGAAGACGGCACGGTTGCAGAGGCCAGCGATCCGAGATAGGGCTGTCCACGTGGGGGATCGTTTGTCAAAAGTGGCTCCTGGGAGGAATTGAGGGAGAAGAGATTAGAGCCCTTACTCACCCTGCCAGCCCCGCCACACCTGTGTCCTTGGCACCCTCCAATCCTCTTCACTCTCCAGAGTACCACTCACCAGACTGGTCTTCGGTGGTGTCAGCCTCATGGATCTGGTTGTCAAACCACATGTGGGCAACGGTCATGCGGTTCTGGGTGAGGGTGCCCGTCTTGTCCGAGCAGATGGTGGACGTGGAGCCCAGCGTCTCCACCGCCTCCAGGTTCTTCACCAGGCAGTTCTTCCGCGCCATGCGCTTGGCGGTTAGGGTCAGGCACACCTGGTAGAGAGAGAGGAGAAGGACAAAGGGTTCGGCTTTGAGCCTGAGTTGTCCATGACCTTACCCTAGAGCATGGGTTTATCCTTCCTCCCGGATCCTGCTCCACAAAATGAATGGGTGGGACCCAGCTGTAAATAGTGAATGCATTCAATTCTAGATGCATTGAATTGAGGCCATGGGTGCATATTAAAGGGAAATGCACAGCAGGGGATTGAAGATGTTTGGCTAGAGCTCTAGAGACAGGGCAGGGGTGCGAGAGGGGCCCTGAAAGCTATGGGAGGAGACCAGCTCACATTGGAGTGTCAGGAGAAGAGCAGAAAGCAGAGGCCTGAGAATCAGTGTAGGAGGAGTAGCTGCCCCAGGGGACAGAGGAGGAGGGAACAGTGACAGTGACACATCACAGGGAGAGATGGAGAGAGTCCTAGGAGGAGGGTTAGCCTGTATCCATTTCAGCTGCAGAGTTAGAATGAGAGCTGAGAAAAGGTCACTGGATTTGCTCGTTAGTCACTGGTGACCTTTGAGGGAGCCTTTTACAGTTGGCCAGGAGGAGCCCCAGACTGCAGGGGAAAGAGGAGCCCACGGGTGAGAACAGGTGGTATGAAGCTCCAGGAGAGAAACCGAGTGCCAAGGTGTAGCCCGGCCTGGGATTATCCAGTGAGACTTGGAGCCACGTATTAAGTGATCTCCGAGCACACCATCTGATACGGGATTTGAGGGACAGAAGGGGGGAAATGCGGAGAAGCAGTAAGAAACTGTGTGTCTGCCATTCGACAGAAAGGGTCATGAGACCCTCCCCTGGTGGCCCCACAACCTGACCCACTCACAGTGACAGTGGCCAGAAGCCCCTCAGGCACGTTGGCCACAATGATGCCGATGAGAAAGATGACGGCTTCCAGCCAGCTGTAGCCCAGGATGAGGGAGAGCACGAAGAAGGAGACCCCCAGGAACACAGCCACCCCGGTGATCAGCTGGATGAAATGCTCGATCTCCATGGCTATGGGCGTCCGCCCCACCTCGAGGCCTGAGGCCAGAGTGGCGATGCGGCCCATCACCGTCCGGTCGCCTGTGGCGATCACGATGCCCCTGGCAGTGCCTGCAACACAGGAGGGAACACCCGGCTAGGAGCCTCGGGGCTCCCAGGACTGGGCGAGGAGAACCATCCCGGAGAACGCCAGCCCGAGACTCATCCTGGAGCCCGCTTTCAGGTGATTGTACTTCACTGGGCTCCTCCTCCCCGCCTAGGCCGCCAATCTCAGACTCAATGCCAGGGCAAATTATTTTCTCTTATGCTTGTCCCGGGAAGAAACCTTACAAATAATCTCAAAGTTCAAACGGAGGAGATTCAATACATAAAATAAAAATTGCCTGTGGTACTTTAGCCAAATCAATTTCATACTTGATATCATCCAAAAGTGAACACAAAGCGAAGCAGTCATTATGGATTTTCTGTGTGGTTGTAAGATTCCCTCCCCTCTCAATGTCAGGCATAAATCTCTACAGAAGAAACGGGGCCATTACTAACCCTGGTTTGACAGGACGGAGTTCTTTGGGGAAGGACGTGTGGTTTAGTGGGTAGAGCATGCTTATTGGAGCCAGCCGAATCTGGGTTTGGATCTGTTTGAATTTCTACCTATGAATTGTTTTGATAAGTAAATGACATAGTGCTGGGGCCAGTAGATGGCATGGTGGTTAAGGTGCTAGACTCCCACGTAGCTGAGCGTGGTTCGAGTCCTGGATCTGGCAGCTTGCTTTTTCTGTCTCTCTCTGGTGAACATATCTGCCCTATAGTAAATTAAAAAAATAATAATAAAATAAATAAAATTGAATAGATAATTCTAAAAAAATGAGATAGTATTATACTACACCTAGATGAGTGCCTGGCACATGGTAGGTACCCAACAAATTCCCTTCTTCTTCTTAAAGGTGATTGCAGCGTCGGCAATGAGGATGGTTTATTAGTCATTTCTGAATAGATCGATTGTGGGAAATGTACAGTCGATTTTAGAATATTTGTACATTAAACATTTAGGAAATTTAACATGTGGTGATTTTTATTGTAATGTTGACTTGCTGAAGGACAAAAAAAAAAAAAAAAGGAGAGAGCAGAGAAACAATATACTGAGGACAAGTGAGTGGTGGGAAGGGAAAGGCATGGCCCTGGGACATAGGCCCCCATGGCTCTGCTCTCAGAGACCAGTGGTCTACCCCGGCCTCTTTCTCCCGCCCTCTCTTATCCTCTGCACCTCAGCTGACAGCCCACCAGCCTGACCATGGAGGTTTCGGCTGTGCTTGGCCTCCTGCCTATAAGTAATGGCGGGTCTGGGAATTCTTATGGACCCCCGTCAACTCTCGAACCCAGAATGGGGCTGTGCGTGGTGGCAACTTTCTTTTAGAGTAGTGCAGGCTAAAGGCAGCGGAAGGAGGGTGTCCACCTGGCCTGAAAGCTTTTCTCAACCTCCCCCAGACTGAAACTTTGGCCAAAGCAAAGGATGGAGAAGGGAGCAACTGGTCGGGGAGTCTGAGCCGTGGAAAGCGTCAGTCAAGCCCAAAGATTCCTGGGGCTCGGGTTGCGTGTGTGTGTGTGTGTGTGTGTGTGTACGTGCTCAGGTGTGGGAGGCCTTGACCCAATATCTGAAGGCTTTGGAATCCACTCAGTCTCGGGGTGAACAAACAGAGATCTTCCTGTGTGGAGGTAACTTTTCCTGGAGTCATGCTGCCCTCAGCCAGTCCCTGCTCTCTGGAGGGCGCCATTTCTGTAACAGTCTTGTTTCCCTGATTCCTTGGTTCCCTGATTCCTTGGTTCCCTCCTCTGGAGAGCAGCATTTTTGCCAAGTAAGTCCTGGTTGGGCTAGGATGGGGAGTCCCCCAGCAGGCTAGCATCTCACCTTCAACACAGTTGGTAGAGAAGAAACAGATATTGCGGGTCTCCAGAGGGTTCTCGTGGGTGAACTCGGGGGAGCGGGTTTGGGGCTCTGACTCGCCTGTCAGAGACGAGTTATCCACCTGAGGAGGAAAGGGTGTGCAGTCATCCACTGGCAGGGACACTGGTGTGCACGCAGCTGCCCATCTTCATGACATGAGGGACAGAATTACACTTGCCCTCATCACATATGCATGGCATTACTCAGCAATTGCCCCGCTCCGGTTTGGAATCCTGGCTCTTACTGGCTTCATATGTGACTTCCGGCTACTTTTTAACCACCAGAGCCTCTGTTTATTTATCTGTAAAATGGGGAATGTAAACAGTCTCTACACTGCATAGCTACCACATTGCCCTAACACCGTCATCTAGGAAAATGGTACCTCTGGAGGTTGTCCGGTGCGCAGTGCTGCAGCCCCACACAGTGACACTGTCCTCTGAGTTACATTAGATAGATACATGTGACCATAGATGAAGCATGGCACTCCGTGTGAGATTGCCATGAAAGGGACACAAGAAAATATCCAGAGCACACACAACACACAGATACAAGGAGGCAAGGCACAAACCCATACTCGGAGAAGGTTCAGCTGGGGGTGTGGGGCAGGTTTGGCATTTGGACCTGCATTTCCCCACCTTTAAACCTATAATTGGGCCTCCTCTTGGCTCTATATTACCTGATTCTCAGACCCAACCACTTGCTCAGGTGTGACCTCCTTACCTTACAGCCATGAGAAGAGATGATCCGCAGGTCAGCAGGGACCCGGTCTCCACCCTTCACCTCCACCAGGTCACCCACCACCACCTCCTCCGCATTGATCTGCATCTTCTCTCCCTCTCGGATCACGAGGGCTTGCTGCAAGAGGTCAAGGGCATCTCGTGACTTGTTTATCTCTTCCCTTCTCTCTGGTCTCCCACCTCTTCTCCGACCTCATCAAAGGGGAGGAGAACCCCCTGTGCCCTAAGTGACCAAGCTAGATCCCGGCGTGGGAGCCCATCTCCATCTCAGAAACTGGGATCTGAGACATGGACTTGAGAGGGATGAGCTGGACTCTGCCAGGAACCTGACCAGCCTGGAGCCCAGCCCCGCCGGCTACCTGAGGCACCATGTTCTTGAAGGAATCCATGATCTTGGAGCTCTTGGCCTCCTGGTAGTAGGAGAAGCAGCCTGTGACGATGACCACAGCTGCCAGCACCACGCCCAGGTATAGCTGGTGAGGAGAAAAGGTTGGAGGAATCTGCCCTTGTCCCATCCTACAGGGGCAGCTTCCACTTGGGATAAGTACTTTATGGCACAAGAGCTCAGACCTTTGACCAGGAGCGGGGATGGTGAGGGCAGGCCCTTCTCCCTAACATCCCTGCCCGTCTCCCAGTCCCATCCTCCTAAGACTGAAAGGGGCAAGGGAGGACTTAGGGCATTCCCAGGGCTAGGACTTCTCCAGGTACTGAAGGCCCAGACAAGCCCCCCAAGTGGAAGAGCAAGGAGGGGCTGTCTCATCCATTAACGAGTGTTTGGGTGCTGGCATGTGTTAGAGGGATGCTTTACAGACAGGCACAGAGCCTGGAGGGCAGGAGGGACTGCGGACTGTGCTGTGAGGGCCACCCCTCCTCACTGAATTGGGGGTTCGGGTGGCAGGACAGAGCCACCAGCTGGGCCAGGGTAAGGTGGGTCAGCTCACATTGTCATTGGATGGTTCATCCTCCATGGCCGCCTGGATGCCATAGGCCAGGAAGCAGAGGATAGCCCCAATCCACAGCAGGATGGAGAAACCTCCGAACAGCTGACGACAGAACTTGACCCACTCCGGGGTTGTGGGGGGCGGAGTGAGGGCGTTGGGCCCATCCCGAGCCAGAATGTCTTGAGCTCGCTGGTTGGTGAGGCCCTGGAGAGTCAAGAGCGGTGTGAGAACAGAGTCGGGCCGGAGTCAGGTCAACCTTACCACGCCCCGCCCCGTACCCTCCTCAGCAGGGCAGTAATATCTGTGGTTAGAAGGGTGGGGGCCATCAGGAGAGACCCCTTTTGGTTAGGGCCATGGCACCTCCCTTGGAGGCAGCTCTCTGGAAAGACACCTAACTGCTCTCTCCTTACAGACCCTTTTACCAAGGACTCAAGAAGAGTCCTACACTATGGACCATCAGTGTCAGGCATTGTTTTTTAGTTTTTATGGTTTTTGTTTGTTTGTTTTGCTATAAGGCACATGCACTCACCAGAGAGAGAGAAAGAGACAGAGACAGTGAGAGGGGAAGTGAAACCCCCCCTCCCCCACTGAGGGGATGGCCATGCCACAATCCCTTCTCCTCTATTCCCCTCGTAGGATCTTGGGCACACACGCACATGTAATGGGCATAATCTTCAAGCCACCAGGTCCAGGACTCGAACTGCTGTCAGCCATGTGGGAATCAGCAACATAACCACTATGCCATCTACTGGCTTCAATGTTAGAGACAATCACTTGTCTCTTTCCACAGAGAGCCTGGCTGCTCCCCAGTCCTACCCTGGAAGTTCAGATGCCCCTTTCTGGATCCCCACGCTTGAGTCCAGAGCTGCACACACCATATTGCACTGGGATTCTGTGTTTGTTCTTTCTGTTCTAGACCTTGAGCTCCTTGAAAGCAAGGATCACCTCTTATTTATCTTTATAACATTCCTTCCTTTGTTTAATAAATATATACTGAGCACCTGCTACATGCCAGGCACTGCTGTTGTCCGTGGGGGCCCAGAGATGGACAAGATCAACCAAGTCCCTGCCTTCTGGAGCTTCTGGTCTAGAGAGATGGCACTGAATAAACAAATCCACATTCATGCCAGAGAGAGAAAAGTGCTGTGAAGAAAACAGTTAGGAGAAAGAAACTGGGGCATAGAGTTTTAGAAAGAGTAGTCAGGGAAGGCTCGCAGGAGGAGGTGTTCACCCACTAAATATTTTTGGGTTAGGTTTTGGCACATGCACTTGCCAGAGAGAGACAGAGAGTGGAAAAGTGAGAAATCACCCCCAGGGGGGATGGCCACACCACAAACCCTTTTCTTCCATTCTCCTCTGGGGATTTCAGGCCACACACACACACAGACACACAGACACAGACACACACACACACACACACACACACTCATACACACATACTTCGCGTAATTTTTAAACCGCTGAGTCTGGGGCTTGAACTCTGGTCAGTTGTGTGGGGTCCAGTGCCTTAACCATCATACCACCAGCTGGCCCCTCACTCACTGAATTTTTTTATTAATTTTTTGCTGTCGTTTTAAACAGTGGGCTCAGCGATCTGACTGTGCCACCTACTGTCCCCCCACTCTTACTCTCCTACTGTACTACCGAGCCCGAGGCGCCATGGCAGCGGATGGCCATAAGCATTAGAGGAAAGCACGTAGGGTGTTTATCACAGCGCCATACTCACAGCAGGTCCAGCCAGTCACCGTGAGAACAGGCGTGGGTCACCTTGCCATGTCACGTGTAGCTTGAGGTAGAGGAAGAAGCCTGCCTGGCAGCCCCCTGGGGCCTGTTCCCAGGACATACAGGGGATGAGCTTCGGACAGGGGACCCTGATTCTTGTTCTAGCTCTGCCGCCAGTGAGCCACGTGACCTTGGGCAAGGTACTGGTGCCCAGGTCTCAGCATCCTCGTCAGTAAACAGGGCTCCTCCCACCTGATGCTGCAGGAATTCCGTGCCTCTTCAGCCCCCTCCCAGCCCACCCCGGCAGCCCTGTGCTCACCTTGGACAGGTCCACTTGGTACTTGCGGCCCAGCTCATCCAAGGACAGCTTGTGGTCATCCTGGGGAGGGGAAATCTGCTCACTTTGGGAGGAGACTTGTGCGTCTAGAAGGAGTTGGAGGGCACTGGGAGCACAGGGGTGAGGCGAGGGGCAGGGTGGGGAGGGGCACAGGGCTCTGCATGCTGTAGGCTGCCAGGGCAGCTCTCCCTGCAGGGGGTCCGTCCTCCACCCCCCGCTGGGTGGGCTGTGGGCCTCACCATGGCCACCTCCTTCTTCAGCTCGTCCAGCTCCTTCTCTTTCTGTTTCTTCTTGCCACCCCCATTCTCCGCGGTGGTGGCAGCAGGGGAGTACTCACGGCCGGCCTGTGGGAGGAAGGGAGAGCCCTGAGAGTCAGGGAGGACAGAGGCCGGGGCCTCTACTCCACCAGGATGCCAAGGTATGGGGGTGGATCCAAAGGCAGCGACTCCTGAGGGAGGGGAGCAGGGCTGCAGGATGCAGGGGATCTGAGGCCCTTAGTTTGTAGACCATTGTCAGAGCCTTGGGGTTCCACGGTTCAACTCAGAGGATGCTGAGGGGGAGTGGTGGCTCAGGACTGGAATTCAGGACTTGGGCAGTTGCTAAATATAAAACAAAATGCAGACATTTTGAAAACCAGCATCCCACACTATTTAGGAAAATTCTGGAAGAGAGTGGACAGGGCTGGAGGGGGTATAGGAATGCCTTTGCCCAACACCATGGTTCTTCTCCTTGGAGGTGAGTAGAGGCAGCTGGGAATTGGGGGAGTAAGAGCATTTGGGAAAGCAGGGGTAGGTCAGGAACAGGTCTGGTGGAGAACCGTGTCCAGGGGTGCAGTGTGGAAATGGAATGAGCTGGGTAGATGGGCTCAGGGAGTCCGTAGCTGGTGGGCCACAGCGTATACAGGAGCAGGGAACACAGGGTGTGCAGGGGCTCTCCCTCCTCTGGCAGGCCTACCGCTACCTGAGAGAGGACGAGTCACAGCCCCATGGCCCAAGGTGCAATGGTCAGGAGGACGCTAGGCCCTATTTGTAGGAAACTAAAGGCATTGTATCTGAGAGGAAATCTAAAACTGAAATCTGTGTAACTTCGACCCAGGCCTTTCTGGGTGGTCTGGAGAAACCGGATGGATGTCTGCACTGTAGCCTCAGGAAGCCCCTATGTCTTCCTCCTCTCCAGGGCCTGTAGTCTCACCTCTGCCAGGCTTCCAGGGTCTCACGGGGAACTTCTGGAGGAAAGGAGAGGGCTTTCTCTTCCCAAGGGAAGGTCATCTTGGGGTAATAAGGTGGGACTGGGTTGGGGGAGGCCTGGGGTGGCCATGACGGGGGTGCAAGACACCTCCCAGGTCCTCACCTCTCACCTTCTCAGGCCATGTCCTTGTCACAGACTCTGCTTCTCCACTGGGCCTGAAAGGCTGTGCTGGCTTTCAGAAATGGGCCTTTCTAGTCTATGGTATATTTTTTCCCCCATAAAAAGTGAATACCTGGGTAAAATTAACAGCCCAGGTGTTAGCTTTTTTTTGTTGTTGTTTCAGTTTGCAATAGGGCACATGCACTTACTGGAGAAAGAGAGAGAGAGAGAGAGAGAGAGAGAGAGAGAGAGAGAGAGAGAGAGAAAGTGAGAAAGCACCCACCGGGGGATGGTCACAACACAGTCTCTCCTCCATTCTCCCCTAGGATTCTAGACACACACCCGTATATGTCTGGGGGGCTTTTTAAGCTACTGGGTTCAGGACGTGAACTGCATAGTTGGCCATGTAGAGATACAGCTGCCTTAACCACCCTACCACTGCCTGGCCCTCTTCTTCTTTTTAAATAGACTTAATTTTTTTGAAGCAATGTTTTGGTTCACAGAAAAATTGAGTGGAAAGTAGAGAAAGTTCTCCTCTAGTGTCTGCCACCACACGGCGACAGTTGTCCCCACTGACTACACCCGCCCCAGAGCAGGACATCTGTCGCAGTCAGTCACATGCTTTCATCGCCCAGTGACCGTGGTCTGCTGGCACTCACTCTTGGTGTGCATTCTGCAGGTTTGGACAGGTGCACAATGACCTGCACCCACCACTGTGGTATCCGACAGAGGTCTCGGCGCCCCGCCTTCTCTGTGCTCTGGGACAATCCTCCCCCCATCCCTCTTCCCCCTTCAGGAGCCACCCCAGGAACGTGGTGGCTGCTTTGATGGTAAGAGGTCAGATCTAACCCCTTGAGAGGAAGAAGCCTGATCTGTGGACCCAGGAACCAGGGTGGGGTGGCAGATGCAGTGCAGGTAGACGCGGCAGTTCCTGAGATTCTAATGACCTACAAGGATCTGAGCTCCTGGAAGCTGCTTCTCAGAAGCCCACTTCTCAGAAACGGCGACCGGAAAAATGGTGCATTCGTCCCCATCTGCAAACTCTATGCATCCAGTGTATTTTTGGCTTCCTGAAGCCTGGCTATCTTGGGGAGCTAGAAGCAGCCCAGCAGAAAGAAAGGGGCAGGGCTTGTGAGGAGTTCTACCTCCCCCTTTTCTAGTGAGCTGTTCATTAGGAGGGCTCCTCTAATCCAATGTATCCAGGTGTTCTGGGCTCCCTAAGTCTGTCGTTGGCGGGTCGGGGCTGGACAAAGGAGGAAGAGCAGAGGCGAGCGATGAGGCTGTGCACACTTCAGTGTGACAGCAGGAGCTCTGGGGATACGCGCAGGGCTGCGGCCTGCATGGAGGAGGGGAGCTGGGGCTGGGCGGCAGGGCAGGGCCCAGAGGACGGTCTGTACATTCAGATGTAAAATTCAGTTCGTGAAAATTAGAATCAAGTGCACGCTTTTTAAAAACTTGCTGGCCCGTGCACTTCGGGCGTCGGTTTGTGGCTGAGCTCAGCAGCTCCAAGCAGCGCCTCCTCACTCCGAGCTCCCAGCCTGTCCTCCGCACGCTCAGAGCTTGGGACACGCTGCCCCTTCCCCCTCCTCCTGTCCTGGCAAGGATCACAGGCTCTGCAGCCAGGAGCCTGCGGATTCGGGGCCAGTGGCTGCCCGGGCAAGAAAGAAAGAGAGGAAGCAAGGAACACCCCCCTTCCCTCTGCGCCTCTGTCCCTCAGCCACAAGTCCCCCTCTCTGGGTCTTGAATGCTGAGGGAGAACAGAGAGTTCTTTCTGAGAAAGCCAGAGGCTGGGACAGAGTGGGGGCAGCTGGAAATCAGCCAGACATCCCCCCCTCGCCAGCTTCTCTGGGGCAGCTGGAGCGCTGGGCTCCCTCCCACCAGGGTCGGCCCACCCCCCAACTCCCACGATGCCCTTCACGGCCACAGGGGGCCTTGCTCTGGAGCAGAGATGCAGGGAAGAGGGGTGGGAGGGAAGTGAACCCCAGGAGGGGATGTGGTAGCAGTGCGTTTCCTCTCCTGGGGTGTCCTGGTAGGTTGAACTCCAAGCTCCAGGCCTTAAGCGCCCGGCTTCACCCAGCCTCTGAGCCCAAACGTGGATCTGCTCTTCGACTTGCTGTTCTGCACTCCCAGCAACTAGGGGGGTGGAATGAAGGAGACTTGGGGGGTGCCAGAGGAGGGCAGACTGGAGAAGTCAAGGTCAAATCACTGCCAGAGCTGGGTCTCTTCAGCAGGGTGCCTTGCTCTAAGACGGGCAGCGTGGAGGCTGCCTCCCTTCCTTCCCTCTGCACTTGGGTGTGGAGTGGAGGGCCCGCCTGACCCAGTCAGCCCTGGCCTCTCTGCAAAGGCCCTGCATGCAGGGATTCCCTTTCCATGGCGGAGCCAGAGACATCAAGGCGGCAACTTTCCCATGGTTGTGACCTTTGCCTCCAAGAAACCCACACCTCAGCTAGCACCCGAGGACAGGCCCACAGACCCCACATCCCTCCGTGGCGGTGTAACGCCTGTAGGCATGGAGCCCGGTGCATTCACATGTGTGTCTGCTGAGACATAATTGCAGGTGCTCATCTATGGACGTCTGCAGCACCTCCAGCCTGTGGAGAACACGTGGCCGTGGACACACGCACACGTACACACACACACTCGGGTCCTATTTATAGCTCTCGCACTAGCTCAGGAACCCCGGCGTCCAGGCTCAGAGCTTTCCCAGCTGCTCAGCTCAGTGCACTGGCACGTCCCGGCCTGACTCCTCTGGGCCCAGATCCTCTCCACCGTGTCCCGCTGCTGCTCACCCTGCCCTTTTCCCCTGGTGCCCCTTTGGCCAGCATTCCACCCAAGGAAAGCGGCCAGGCTCGGTATGGAGAGGGATTGGGTCACTTCTCTCCATATGTGAATTTCACTTCCAAGAATTCGAAGCCTGTCCCCACCCACCCCCACTTGGTCGTTAATCTTTCCCTTGGCGTGGCCCTCGCTGCAGGATGCCATGGGCAGCGTGGACTGAAGGGAGGGGGCAGGTCTCACCAGCCTCTGGGAAAGTCCTCAAAGCCCATTGCCCGAGCCCGAGGACAATGCAGCTGGGGACATCCGGAGGGGTGCTGCGTGGGGGTGGGGGCACATCCTCCTCCTGTCCACACCCCTCCCAGCTGTCCCTGGCACTCAGGGGCCCTGGAGCTGATTCTGGAACCTCCTGGTCCTCCGCTGCTCCTCACAAACTTCAGTGTGGGGGCGGGGGGGAGCTTCTCTCCGGCTGAGACCCTCGGAGGAATAGATATTTTTCCAGGGGCAGCAAAGGCGAGGAACAGCAACTGCCAGAGTCCTGTCAGCGTCAGCCCAGAGAGCAGGAGATGCGGTGAGAGAGGGGCCTGCCCTGGGGAAGGGTGGAGGAGACTGGAGGACCCATGTGCTAGGCTGCAGGAGGGGCGGGGCAGGTGGAGCAGAGAGCAGTGGAGCAAGTGCCTGGGACCTGCAGGCACCTTGGCAGTTTGGAGCCCGCCAGCCCCAAGTTCAAACTGTCCCACCCAGACAGCTTTCGCTCCCTCTCCCTCCACATCCCATTCCCACCTCATCCTCTCCCTGTAGCCCGTAGCCGCCCTGGCCCTCCAGAGAGCCACCCCTGCTCTTTGGGGATACTTACCCCACGGCCCATCTTGGGGCAGTGACTGAGGAACCTAGGCTGGAGAGGCCACCAGGAGGACCCCCAAGCCCACACGGCCTGTCTGGGACAGCGGAGACCCTGGCAGACAGACGGAGACAGCCCAAGCAACAGGGTAGCTTTAAATAGGTCCCTCTCCCCCTCTCCCCCGCCTTTCCCTCCTCGGAAAGAAACGTTTGTTGAAACAGGATCCCCGAGGACTCCTCCCCTCCCGCCCCTTCAGCAACTGGCCCGTTGATGGTCTGTTTGTCCTGAAGCGTGCCCTCCTCAGCCCCCCTCAACTCCGGGCCTGGCCAGTGGCAGCCACTGCTGCAGAAACCAGGAGAGGGGACTGGGACGGGAGGGCAGGAAGGTGCCCCTCAGGAGCAGTGGGCTCAGTCTTGGGGTACCAGAGGCCATGTGTCCAACCCTTGCTCTTGATTTCTAGGTGGGGAAAGTGAGGCCCAGAGGGGCTGACCAAGTTGAGCCAGGACAGCACCACAACTCAGATCTCATGACGCTTCATCTCCCAGAAGCAGAGACAGGTCGTCCCCCCCTACAGTGGAGGTTTCCGGGATGCTGCAGCGCCGAAGTTAGCATTTGAACCAAGGCTGGCCCTTGTGTATATATTTTTAAGTTTATTTCTTCTGAGAAAGAGAAGCAGAGACCCTCAATAGGGTCTTCACACCAAGATCCACCCCTAGCCTCGCCAGCCTGGGTTATAGGCACATATACACACACTTGACACATACAGAGGGCCAGGGCGTGCACTCCGAACCTTTCACGTGGGCCCAGCACCGCGAAGCCTTGCATCACTGCTGCACCGGCATGGCTGGCCTGGTCCTTGTGTTTGAGGCTCCTGAGAGGGGCGCTGGTGGGAGCCCAGCGTGGCTCGAGAAGCACCATGAATTTTGGAGATGGAAGGGAGAGGGTTCCCCCAAGCCTGCCTAGATGTTACCGCTTCAAAGTTCAGAAAAGTATCAAGACTCCTGGGGCCAGAAGGCAGCTCGAGGAACAAGAGGTCAAGGATAGAGGGGACCTGAGGAGACCAGGCAGGGAGCCCTTGTCCCAGCCAAGTGGCTTTGATGGCATCTCTGGGTTTTGTTCATCCTTTGTTTACAGTGTGGACAGGCCAGTCCTTTCACCCCAGAGCTCTAAGCTGAGTTACGTCTGGGGTGGCAGGTGGCATGGGAGAAGTCAAAAGGAGAGAAAAAGGGACCAGGTGGTGATGTAAAGCTCCGGGACACTGAGCCCCCATGGGCAGGTCCAGGGTTCACGTCTCAGGGCCTCCCTGTGCAGGTTGGGCATGCATACATCCATAATCCGGGGCTAGCTGAGGCTGGAGGTGGAGAGAGGCATGATGTCTTTACTGGGGGTGTGCTGTGTCTCTGTCTCTCTTTGTTTTTATCTCTCATGGAAGAAATAAATAAATAAGCTGTTTAAAAAAAAGAACAGCTTCTCAGAAGTACATGGAGGTCAACATTGTAACAGATAAATAAGCTAGAAAGGAGAGGACTGCTGCCTTCTTCCTGGGGTAAGGAAGGCGGATTGCATCGTGGTGAGACAGAGAAAGGCCTCTCTGCTGGGAAGCCTGGGGAAACTGGAGGAGGCGCCTGGGGAGTGCCCGGGGCGTCTTTCACCTTATCAGAGCTAGAACTGGGGCAGGGGATACGACCAGGTGGAAGGACCACATGCCCCAGAGGGGGAGGTCGTTGTTGCTCATCTGATAGGAGAGCCACAGAATGAGGGACAAGTGAGGCAGGGGAACGGGAAGGGGTTAGAAGGAAAACTCCTGCCCTGCCCCCTCCAGTACTGTCAGAGGACAGGATTGTCCTGGAGTGGCCCCATTTCTCTGGGCAAGGAGATGGCCTGCAAGGAAGCCCGCTGGGCCTGGGGGAGGGGGGTGTGTCCGAGGACCCTGAGTGCAAGGGAAGCCAGGAGGCTTTAGCCCAGAGGCTGGCCGGGCTGGGTCTCTCTGGCCCCAGAGGGAACTCCCTGCAGAGGGATTATCGGCCTCTCCTCCCACAAATCCACCTCGGGGCACAGGGCACAGGGCTCACATCTGAATTCCCTAAATAACTGCCGCGGAGATTTTCCATCACTGGGATCCAGGTCATAGCCCACTTTCACCCTCCTGCCTCCTCCTGGGTTACAGGCAGGAAGGGTGGGTGTGGGGGGCAGACACAGGCCTTCAAATGACTCTCCATGGACCCCTCCCTGTGTCCCCCCCAATGTCTGACCTTGGATTTGGGCCTGGGAAGACTAAGGGGGAGGAATCCATGGAGGGACCTAGATATAGTTTAAGCCTCTGTGTGTGGGGTGAGCGCGGGGGCTAGCAGAAGCTGTAGGAGGCGTGTGGGCAGGCATCCTGAGACTGCCGGGGAGGATCGCTGGAAGAGTGGCTCCAAGGTGGCTAGGGCAGCTGCGCCCTGGGCTGGGGGTGGACGAGATGGTAACCTGGGCTTTAGAGAGCACATGTGCCTTGCGCTCCTCCGCCCAGCCCTCTCCAGGACTGGTGAGAAAGGAGAGAAGAACGTCAGTCCTGGAAACTGCATTGCGCAAACCTCGGGCGCTGGGCTCTGACAGTCTGTGTTCCCCGCCTCACCCCTGCTGGCATCTCCCAGCCATGCCCAGTCCTTCCTGAGGCCCTGGCGCTGGTCCCTATGGCCAGCCTCAATACCGGAAAGGACTGTGCCCGTCCTCTGCCTGTCCAGCCTGCTGGGGCTCCCTGCCATGTCCCACGTTTGGGCCAGAACACGGCCCAAGGACACTGCTGCTCACATGTGTGGGGCTCAGATCGAGGGAAGAGTGGCCCAGGGCCCCTTCTCCACCCACGCATCATGGCTGCCTTTCCTGCCCAGTGAGAATTGGGATTCTGGGGGTCTACCTCCTTCTCATCTCTGAATGGTGGAGACACCTGGTCCTTCGATCCGAGGTGCCCTGGTTGAGCCACCATTCCCTTTGAAGTAGCTGGTGGGTTCTGTGGGTCCAGACCTTGCAGTGACAGGGAAGAGAGACAGGAAGACACGGGAGCGGGAAGGGGGAGGCCAGGAGGGCTGCAGAGGGGCTTCTGACAAAGTCGAGACCAGAAACCAGATCAGGAAGGGCAGGACTGGCGGTTTGCTTAGTATGGGAAAATCTAGGAAGTAGGTGTGTGTGTGTGTGTGTGTGTGTGTGTGTGTGTGTGTGTGTGAACAGAGGGAGAAAGACCAAGAGCGAGTCAGACAGAGGAATGTCTATGAAGCCTCTTCAAAAAGTTCAAGGAAAATGAGTCTTATGAAAAAGTTATGCATGGATTCCAAAGTTTTTTACACCAAAATAAGCTCATACTTTAATGCAGAAAAATGACCAGAGAGAAAGGGAAAGTGAGGAAGCAAGCTGCCGGATCCAAATCTCAAACCGCGGTCGGGTGCGTGGGAGTCCAGTGCCTTAACCACCACGCCACCTGTCAGTCCTCTATAAATTTTTTAAAAGAAAGTGTGTTTCTTTTATGAGCAGTAGAGGCAAGAGAGAGAGATGGGGTCTTGATGCTATGACCCACTCCCAGGTTCAGTCGGCCCCAGACCACAGGCTCGTGTGTGCCCAGTGTGCTCGGGGAGGTCTCCAGATGGGAACCCCAAACCTCCCCATTTGGGTCAGCCTTGCAGAACACGTGTTTTACTGCTGCGCCACTGTCCAGACCCCTGGGAACTTTTCAGAGTCCCCTGCCTTCGCCTGTGTGGGTGCTTGTTAAAGGCTGAGGGTGACGCGGCTGTGTGGTTCCAGACAGTGCGGACATTCCAGGCGGTAAATCCAGGGCAGGAGCTCTCCAGAAGAGCGGAGGGAGGTGCAAGTGTGGGCTGCCAGTTACAGATCCATTATCTGTACACAGGCATGTGTGAGTACACAGCCATGTGTCTCTGCGTGTGCGTGCGCGCACACGTGTGTGTGTGTGTGTGTGAGTGGGCCAGGGAGAGCGCATGTGAAGCTGGGTGTGGGTGGACGTGAGAGTCCGTGGGAGAGTGCATATGTGCACAGGGAGGGGCGGGGACACCGCTCAGCTGCAGATGGGCTTCCAAGGTCTCCAAGAAACAGTTTGTTTCCTAAGTGACTGGCCTCCTGGGGCCTCCAGCCCAGACTTACTTGAAGGTTGTTTCAAGATCATGAAAGAGGAGGGAGGGTGGGAGGGGAGGAAGAGCTGGGAGGCGCTGCCATCCTGTCACTCCTCCTCCACCCCCTCACCCCACGCTGCCGCCCCAGTCTCCATCTGCCCCGTGCTGTCCTGCCCTGCGCTTGCCCTCCTCCCCTGCTGCCCGCCCTCTCTGGACAGTCTCTCCTCCTCTCCCCTCTTCCATTCCCTCTGGCTTGCTTTTACTTCTTCAGGGCCTGCGGCCTGCCTGGTTTCTGGGGCCTTCTAGGGGCGCGGGTAACTTGGAACTTCCTGCTTCCAAGAGGAGGCCGTCTTGGGTGAATGGACAGGTGGGTGCCTGGGAAGGCCTGGGTGGCTCTGCCGCGTGCCCGGGACAGGTGCCTTCTCACGCCCCTTCCTCCCCAGGCCTCTCTGCTCCCACTCCCCTCAGACTGCAGTGGTCTCGGGGGACGGTGGGGCTTGGAACCACAGAGGGGCTGCTAGGGCCTGCTGCTGCCTCAGTTTCCCCACTGGCCCATGAGGATTGTGCCAGATTTTCTATTTCTACTGTCATGTCTGCTCCTGTTTTTTTTTTTTTTTTTTCCTTGTCTTTCAGTCTACTTGAAGTAGATTCTAAATATCTCTTCTGGGGCCAGCAAATGGCGTGGTGGTTAACATGCTGGACTTCCACATGGCTAAATATGGTTTGAGTCCCAGACCTGGTGGCTTGCTTTCTCCCTTCCTCTCTCTCTCTGTCTCTCTCTTTTTCACACGTTTCCTATAGCAAATTTTATAATAAATAAATAAAATAAAATCTTTTTATTTAAAAAAACTCTCTCTTTTAGTGTCTCTATAGTTCTGTCATCTTGAATCTTTCTCACTTATTCTTTTTCTTTTTTTTTTTTTTAGTTTATTTTTGAGCTAGCCAGTGGTATGGTAGTTAAGGTGGCTGAATCCCATTGCATGGTGCAAGTCCAAGACCTGGCAGTTTGAGAAACACACAGGGCCAGTGTGCGTGTCTGCCCCAAATCTCAAGAGGAGGTTCTAAACCTTCTGTCTTGTTCTAGCAAGTCCATACACCCTATGACCGAAACTAGGGGAAAAAAAGAGAGAGAGGCTTATTTTCTTTCTTTCGTGAGAGAGTGAGAACCCCCAATGGGGTCTTTATGCCACAGTCCACCCCCAGCCTACGTGCCTGGTGTGTATACGGGAACGTAGAGACACCTGGACCTTACAGTGACAGCATCATGTTCTGCGGTGTCCCCAGCTGGTCAGCGTGGTCCTCTGTGGTTGAAACCACGTTACATGGAACACAGAAAACAGGAAGGAGAGTGCCCAGGAGGCTTGTCCTCAGTCTACTCCATTCCTGCCTTTCCTGCCCTTACTTTTCTCAGGTTTTGGTTCACTCCACGTCGTGATCCTCAGAGATCCACGGAGAAATGCACGGAGAGAGGCCTACAGTGGACGGGGGTCTGCGCTGACCCTCTCCCACGCCTGTTTGGGGCCTGGCTCCCATCCGCCCCCTCCCGTCATCCCCACCGGGAACTATTGCAGTGGTCAGCTGTGGGGAGCCCTCTGCCTGTGGGACCTTAGACAACAGGCTTCTTTACTCAGCCTTGGCTTCGTCATCTGGACGACGAGAAATAGTACTAGAAAATCCCTGGGGTCCCTTTCCAGCTCTGGTGACCCCCCCGCCCCCATTCCAGGCTGCCCCCAGCTCATGGCTCCGCTCAGGTGCACAGCAGGAAGCACCTGTAGGTGCACCTGGAGAGCCCCCAGCTGGAGCCTAGGTGCAGCGAGAGATCCAGGGGCCACGTGCTCCCACTCTGGCTGTCGACGTGACCCGCAGGAATGAGCCTGATCCCTTTAATTCTCTGTGTAGACAAAAGTCGGGTAAAGACTACCCTGGTTTCTTCCGGAAAGTCTCTGTGCGCTGTGAGAAAGGGTCCCAATATCTTCTGGGGAGGGGGCGGCAGAGGGTGAAGCCGGGGAATCCTGGCATCTCTTGGCTGGTATTCGATCAGCAAGTGAGCGGCCATACTGCCTTGAACACGCCTGGTCTTGTCTGATCAGCACATACCAGCTGAGTCGAGGACATCGGGGAGGATGGAGTTAATGGGCCTTGCTGAGTGTGGGGGGCAAGGGTCACAGCTGGGCCCTCCAGGGTTCCTGTTTGCCTTTGATTCCATCTGGGCAGGGAGGGAAGGGCCCCAGCCCCCTGAGGCAGGTTTGCTTTGGCTGGAGATCTGACCTAGTCGGTGGCCTGGAGCACCCCGCCTCCCTGCTCCCCCTATCAAGAGGCAGCCTGGCTCGGCCCCCAGCCTCTCCCTTCTCACCTCCTTCTTCCTGGGCCCGCTCTATTTGTCTGCCTGTCCCCCGGTGCTCTGGACGCCCGGCTAGGACCGGATGTCCTGCGAACATCTGGCTCACAGGGCTGTGCCCTCGCTTCTGCATTACAGGCCTCTGTAAGCTTGGGGTGCTTGCTCTCCTCGGCGCCCCGATTTCTTCCTTTCCTTTCTTTCTTTCTTTCTTTCTTTGCTTCCTGCTTTGCTCTCCTCGGCGCCCCGATTTCTTCCTTCCTTCCTTCCTTCCTTCCTTCCTTCCTTCCTTCCTTCCTTCCTTCCTTTCTTTCTTTCTTCCTCCCTCCCTCCCTCCCTCCCTCCCTCCCTCCCTCCTTTCTTTCTTTCTTTCTTTCTTTCTTTCTTTCTTTCTTTCTTTCTTTCTTTCTTTTTGGAGAGGTTTTTGCTATAGGGCGCATGTGCTCGCCAGAAAGACAGAGAGAGACAGAGAGACAGAAAGCGAGAAATCACCCCCCAGGGGGGATGGCCACAACACAATCCCTTCTCCTCCATTCTCCTCTCAGCATCTTGGGCATGCACGCACACACACCCGGTGTGAGTTTAAGCCAGCAGGCCTGGGACTCGAACCACGGTCAACTCCATGAGAGTTCAGCGGCATAGCCATTATGCTAACTGCTGGTTCCCTCGGTGCCCCAATTTCTTCCAAAGTCCAGGATCCTCTCACCCCTGTGCTCCGTGGGGAATGTGAGTGCCCCCTGGTGACTTAATCAGCGGTGTGCTCCAACATCACACAGACATCGGACCAGCCTTTGCTGAGCACCTACTGTGTGCTGTACTCTGTGCGAGGTACTGAGAGACCGTGGTAATCAAGGCCAACGAGATTCTTCTCACCTCATAGTCCTTTCCTCAGACTCTCGTGCCAGCTGGTCACCACATCCCTCCAGGCCGTGCCTCAGCTGCCTTCCCGGGGTAATTGCCTAGCCCTTGAAGACCCCTTCCCCCTAACTTCCTCAAGATTCCCCCACCTCTTTACCCTAGGTTCACAGAGTGAGATTGGGTGGCCCTGGGCTCGGCCTGCCCTGTGGTGATTCTCCCATCCCAGTGATGACAGACTGGGCCACGGTGTCCTGGAACTGCTCTGGCCCAGAACACCCCACCTCCATTGCTCAGCCAGCGGCTATCCAGTTGCCCTCAAATACATCCTTACCCCATAGAAGGGAGTGAGGGTGTCGGAATAGTTAGGGAAGCTCACCCTCTGCCGCAGTTAACTCCCCGTGCCCAGAATCTGTATTTTTATTATCTTATTTTATTTTTTAAATGGATTTATTATTTTTGTTTTGCAATAGGGCATGCGCGCTTGCTGGAGAGAGACAGAGGGAGAGGGAGTGAGAAAGAACCCCTAGTGGGGAGGCCATGCCACAGTCCCTTCTCCTCCATTCTCCTCTCAGGAATTTGGGCACACACACATGTGCCCAATGTGTTTCTCTAATCACCAGATCCAGGGTTCAAACTGCATAGTCAGCTATGTGGGCTTCAGCTGTCTCAACCACCACGTCACTGGCTGGCCTGAGATCAGTATTTTTTTGTTGTTGTTGTTTTTAGGCTTTTGTCCTAGGGCATATGCACTCACTTGAGAGAGACAGCGAGAGAGAGAGAAAGTGAAGAGTGGTCCTCAACCGGGGATGGCTGTCTACAGATCCGAGCTGCTGGCACCTGTCTCCAGAACTAAGACAGCACGTTTTACTTCATCCGGTCCTTGTAATGACTGTTTTCCAGATCAAGAAACTGAGGCACACAGATCCCAAATAACTCCCTCATGTAGGGGACCTGGGATTTGAACATAGCCAGTTGGGTTCCAGAGCCCATACACTTCACTCCTGTGTTGTAAGGACTCAGAGAAGGGTTGGCTCTGGGTTCTTATCTCTAGGACCAGGAGAGCAGAAACCCCCAGCCATAATGGGCACAGTGAATTGCCAACACTGGGCGTCCATGCTGAGCGGGCAATGCAGGTTGGTGGCTGTATACCAGGGCATTTAGAAGGCGATGGGAGATGTGTTCAGCTGGAAGAATCAGGAAGAGCTTCAGGGAGGAGGTGGCATCCTGATTGGGCCTTGGTGGAGAGACGGGGTCTGGCTCAGAGAGACAAAGGAAAGGGAGGAATTTGAGCAAAGGCACAGCTCAAGGCCGGGGCACCCTCCCACCCCCCAAAAGGAGCTGGACACAAAGTTGGACATGGCAGCCCAGAATGGCTGACTCAGGGTCATTCTAAATGCTTGGGAATCTTTTTTTTTCCCCCACTGTGACCTGGTTTTTATTTCATAATCGTAAACTTAACTTTGTAATTTGGTTAGATTTGGAGGGGAATAAGGGAAATAGGGAACCCAGAGGACTGTGGTGAGAGCACAGGTCACAGGACACGGCGAGCAGAGGGGTGGAGAGGGCTCTCCTGAGCTACAGGAGTGGTCCGCTGGTGAAGAGAAAACAAGCTGAACTCAGCGCTGCCCACAGTCAGCCATGGCGATCTGCCTGCTGGTCTTGCCATTCTTGGACCCAAAGCGCGTCATGGCTTCCATGTTATTCATGCCCTCTTTCACCTTGCTGGAGACCACATGCTTGCCACCCAGCCACTCAGCCTTGGCAGTGCAGATGAAAACCTGAGAACTATCTGTGTTGGGTCCAACATCTGCCATGAACAAAATGCCAAGACCTGTGTGTTTCGGGATGAAGTTCTCATCATCGAATTTCTCCCCATAGATGGACCAGTACCATTATGGCGTGTGAAGTCACCGCCCTGGCACATAAACCCTGAAATAATTCTGTGAAAGCAGAACCTCCCCCCCTTTTTTTGAGAGGTTTTTGCTAGAGGGTGCGTGCACTCGCCAGAAAGACAGAGAGAGACAGAGAAACAGAAAGCGAGAAATCACCCCCCAGGGGGGATGGCCACACCACAATCCCTTCTCTTCCATTCTCCTCTCGGGATCTTGGGCACACACGCACACGCGCCTGGCGTGAGTTTAAGCCACCAGGTCTGGGACTTGAACCGCGGTTGACTACATGGGAGTCCAGCGACATAGCCATTACGCCAACTGCTGGTCCCAGCAGGAACCCTTTTAACCAAATCCTTTCTCTCCAGTGCTCAAAGCACGGAAGTTTTCTGCTGTCTTTGGAACTGTGTTTGCCATCAGCTTGAAGGAGATGCGGCTCAAGAGCTCGCAGTCGACAGTGATGTTGGAGAACGCGGTGGGGGTGACCAAGGTTGAGCGCGAGAGACTAGGGTGGTGGCGTCTGCAAAGTCACTTGATAATCTGCAAAGGCTCTGGAAAGAGTCACCTGGGTGGTTGTTAAGACTGAAACAACAGGCACATCTCCTAGAGATTCTGATTCACGAGGGCGGAGGTGGGGAGTGGGAATCTGTGTTTTTACCACCAAGCCAGTTAGAGACATATTGCTATAAACAACATGGAGCCATTTAAAGTTTTGAGCAGGGGCGTAATCTCATTCCAATTGTGCTCTAGGAAGGCTCGTTCAATTGCAGGGTGTGTGCATGTACGTGGACCTGGAAGGGAGAGATGGTGGGGGGCTCTGGGTGGCGAGGGTCTGGGGACAATACATGCAATAACAAAGAGGAGACAGGGATGGATGAGGAACATTTGGGGTGTACAACTGCTGGATTTGGCAACTAATTGGATGTCAGGATAAGACAGGAGGAAACCGGAGCTGGAGAGAGGGAGGTCGGTGCAGAGTTAATTAAAGTCAGGGCAGGGGAGGACGTTGCTGGAGAGAAAAGTCATGAGTTGGCTTTGGGGCATAGTAAGTGTCCGGTGGGCAAGAGGACGGGCCACGAAGTCGCCTGCACAGGGAGAGGAGATTGCCCGGGTAGAGGAACTGGTTGACAAGGAGCCAGGATCTTGGATGGAACCTTGGGCATCACCCAGGGGGAAGGAGGGAGGGTGCTAAAGAAGGGGGAAGGAAAGGCCAGGAAGAGAAAAGAACCTTACCAAGTCCCCTAAAAACCGAGAGAAGAGAAAGTCTTAAGGAACAAGAAACTGATGGTTTCAGATTTTAGATGCCAAGGGGAAATGAAAGCCAGTCACTTATTTTTGTTAACTCAGAAGTCACTGGAGTGGCCTTTGAGGAAACCCTTTTTGAAGAGGGTCAAGTTTGGAAATAAAATTGTGAAGGATGGGGGACAGCAGATGGTGTACTGATTAAGGCACTGGACTCTCACTTGGTTCAAGTCCCAGACTTGGCAGCTTGAAACTCATGCCAGCATGTGTGCGTGCATGCCCAACATCTCAGTAGGAGAATGGATTGCAGTGTGGCTATCCCTTCTAGGGGGTCGATTTGTTGTTTCTGTCTCTGTTTCTCCAGTGAGCGCATGCACCCTATAGCCAAAATCTCTCTCTCTCTAAAAAAAAAAAAAAAAAGTGTGGAGGGTTAAGGAGTGTGCAGTAGGGAATGAAAGGTTGGTAATAAGAGAGAGCAAGGGGTTGGGTTGAGTCCTTTAGAAGAACCTCCTCGCCTCTCCTCTGCTCACAGTGTGCTCCAGCTTTGCGATGAGGCACTGTGACACACGCAGCCTCACCTCTTCTTCACACTCCTCAAAGCACGAGGCTGTAGCATCAGGCAGCCAGAAAAGTAGTGATGCATTTTTTCGTAGAGAAATATGTCATGACTTCTGACATCCCAATAGAATGATTCTCATTTCAGACGATGCAGCTAAACTGGAGGAGGTCAGGGAGGGGATCCAGGCTGCACAGCTGGCAAATCCAGGCCCGTGCAAAGCTATGCTGTCTGCTCCGACCCCAAACTCGACGTTCTTTACTCGGTTAGTGCTACAGTTGGAGCAGGTCTTCCAGGAATTCACACGTTGGGCCATTGTAATGGGATTAAGAGAGTGAAAACTTAATCTGATTATGATATTGTAAGGTGGCACTCTGGGGACGAGATTAGTGACTGGGCTGCCGGGAAGGGGCCCCAAGATTGGCGAGCTTTAAGGAGAGGGAACGAGACCAAACAGCAGAGAGACCTGTACGATACAGAACACACTCCGCTCTGCCCCAGCTCCTGCCATCTGCCACGTTGAGGTGCCTTTGGGCTTTCCAGCCACCAGGATGGTGAGTCAATAAACCTCTGCTTTTAGGAATTACCCAGTCGTGGGTCTTTCTGTTAGGAACGCAAGAGTGGATTGAGACGGTGGGAAGAAAGCAGCTTTATTCCCTGCTCCTGAGCTCCTGGTCGGTAACCCGCCTGGCCCTCCAGTTGTAAATTCCATCCAGTCCCCTTGCCCAGGGACACCTAACTAGGAACCGGGTTCTCTGTGCCAATGTTCAGTGCCTACCTGGTGTGGGGCGTCCTGTTTACCTGGTCCCCCTTATCAGTGCCACGGGCTGGCTGGACTTCCACACCCTGGTGAAGCCCAGACGCCAGCTCCTTCTCTGGAAGCGGATCTGTACTGTCAGATGCCGCACTGTGACGTGGCTAAGCACCTGTGTTGTGGAGTCAGGAGGCCTGGGTAAGAAATCTTGGTCTGGGGCCAACCAGTGGTATAGTGGTTTAGCAGCTTGCAGTTTGAGTCCCGGACTCAGCGGCTTAAAAAGCATGCCGGACATGTACGTGTGCTTGCCCAAAGTCCCAAAAGGAGAACGGAGGAGAAGGGATTGTAACGTGGCATCCTCTTGGGTGCGTTCTCACTTTCTCGCTCGCTCTCTGGTGAGTGCACATGCCCTGAAGCAAAAAAAAAAAAAAAAAAATCAAAACAAAACAAAAAAGAAATGCTGGGTCTGCCTAGAGTTGGGGCCTGTTTTTAGTGTCTCTGAACTTCAGTTCCCCTAATAGCTCTAACTCGCGGAGTTCTTCTGAGAATGGGCATGTGACTGTCAGCTCTTCCCTTCTGTCACTGATTTCTAAAGTCCTGGCCTTCACATGGTCTGCACTTTCCTCTTTAGCGTGACTTGATTGCCGGTGTCCGTCCCTCCCCAGGGCATGGCACTCGGTTCTTCCTAGGCTTCCCAGAAAGCCAGCCTGGGTTGTTCCCTGAGGGATGGAAAGTTTGGGTTCTGAAATACATAGGAAGGGAGACTCCTCTTTTCTTTCTTTTTCTCTTTCCTTTTCTGCTGTTTTTCTTTTTCTTTCTCTTTTCTATCTCTCTTTTTTTTTCTTTCTCTCTCCTTTTTTTTTTTAATAGATATTTTTGCTATAGGGCACAGGTGCTTACTAGAGAAAGAAACAGAATGTGAGAAGTCACACTCCAGGGGGGATGGCCATGACACAATCCCTTCTCCTCCATTCTCCTCTCAGGATTTTGGGCATGCATGCACATGTACCTGGCATGAGTTTAAAACTGTCGGGTCTGGGACTCGAATCGTGGTCAACCCTGTGAGAGTCCACTGCCTTAACCACTACACCACTTGCTAGCTCCTTTCTTCTTTTTTTAAAGAAAGAAAATTTCTCCCTATTTCTTCTGAAAGAGAAAGACAGAGTGACAGACTATGACCAGCCTTGTGGCTTAGTGATTACGAGAGCCAGATCCCACGTAACTGACCCAAGGTTGAATCCTGGACCCAGTGGCTTGATAAATATCCCAGGCACATGTGTATGCATGCCCCAAGTCCTGACAGGAAGAAGATGGATGGGGAAGGGATTGCAGTGTGACTACGCCCTATTGAGGGGTGCTGACTCTCTCTCTCCCCCCTTTGTCTCTGTCTCTCTCTCTGGCAAGTGCATGTGCTCTCTGGCAATTCATAAAAAAGAGACAGAGAGGTAGAAAGAGAGGCACCTTGAACAGGGTCTTCACAGCTCATTCATTCCATCTGCAGCCCCAGTTAGGACCGTGGGCGTGGATGCAACCGGCATTTACTGGAAGACCCTGGGACTCGAACCTGGGACCTGCCCCTGTGGGTCCAGCTTTGCAGAGCATTGTGCTATGACTGTGCCAGCAGGCAGCCCCGAAAAGAAGAGCATTCTATAAGCTGTAGATGGAAGTGGCCTCTAAAGGAAATAACAGGCCCCAGAGTCCTCTCTTGTCACTCACTCACTGCTCACCACTTGCTCAGCGAACATCTGTGCAGCTTCCACTCCTTGCCAGTTGGCCGTGTGCAGTCTTGGGGCAGAGTGAAGCGGAGTTAGCTGTGGCCCCGAGAAACTCAAGGGGAGGCGCAGACCTAACCAAGCCCTGTCATTGTTACCCAGAGCAAGAGACGCCATGGGGGCTGAGGATGGGTGCCGTGGGAGCCTGAGGGGTCACTTTAGCATCAGGACTCTGGGCCCCGCTTGCTTCCATGGCCAGCTCATCCCCCCCACTGCTCCATCTGTTTCTTTGTTTTTGCAGCCTTTATTTCTGGCTTTGTTTTCACTTCACTTTCCTAATAGAGAGCCTTTGGAAAAATTCCACCCATGTTTCAGTTGGCCTAGGGAAAAGGAGAATTGTCCTGTCTTCAGCCAGAATAGCCAAGGGGTTCCAGGCTCCTGGAGTGTCCAGGTGGACGAGGGGACTAGGGAGGAGGGAAAAGCTGAGCTTGACTGAGTTGCTGAGGGGCTCCCCACACTCTCCTCCCAGAGCTCTGATCAGAGGGCGAGTTGAGACCGCCTTCCACTTCACGGAAGCCTGGGAAGCCCAGTTCCATAGCTCTTCCCCACCGCGGAGCGTGGTCGGGTTGGGACCCAGGGTTAGAAGTGACTCGCAGCAGAGGCTCTGTGTGCTCACACGTGAAATGCTCGCTGGTCCCTGTCCCCCATCCTCCCCACACGCTCTCATTTCCCCTTCCCCTGGGTCTCCAGCACTGCATTCACTCATTCAGCACGTGTTTACTGAACACCCACCATGCACAGGAGCTAGAGACACAGTAGTGCAGTAAGACACTTATTTCAAAAGGCCCCACAGACGCCAGACGCCAGGGTTGTGTGTGTGCACATATAAATAAGTGCGTGCAGGTTAGGGAAGGGGGAGGAAGAACGTGAAGAGCTAGAGGTGGGATGCCAGCTCGAGTTTACATCTGGGATCTATTGCTAGCTCCGTGACCCTGGGCAAGTTCTCTCTCTCTCTCTCTTTTTATAATTATTTATTTTATTTTATTTATTCTTTTCTTTCTTTTTCTTTTTCTTTTTCTTTTTGTTTGGAGAAGTTTTTGCTATAGGGTGCGTGTGCTCACCAGACAGACAGACAGAGACATAGAGATAGAAAGCGAGAAATCACCCCCCAGGGGGGATGGTCACGCCGCAATCCCTTCTCCTCTGTTCTCCTCTTGGGATCCTGGGCACACACGCACACGCGCCCGGCGTGAGTTTTAAGCCACCAGGTCCAGGACATGAACTGCCATCGACTACATGGGAGTCCAGCGACATAGCCATTACGCTAACTGCTGGTCCCTCATTCATTTATTTTTTAATTTGACCAGAGAGAGACAGAGGGTGAGAGTGAGAGAGCGAGGAAGTGAGAAAGCAAGCCACCAGCTTCAGGACTTAAACCCTGGTCAGCCATGTGGGAGTGTCTAGTGCCTTAACCACCATGCCACCTGCTGGTCCCCAGACCCTGGGCAAGTTCTAGAACCTCTCCGAGTCTCTGCTCCCATCTGGAAAATAGAGATAACCACAGGGATACCCGCTGGGGTTGCGTGAAGACCGAGTGAGTGAACGGGTGCGGCTGGCAGCCCTGCTGCACAGGGCAGGAGCTCAGCAGTAGGAATTGCGATGGCTCCTCCCCCTCCCTCAGAACCGATGGAGACACACTCGTACATGAACTGTCTCTTGCTCAACCTCAGTGACTCAGAGGCCACCACCTATGTTAACACCCCTGCCCCCCGAGGGCCCTCTGCAGCACTCGGCCTCCAAATCTCTGTGTAACCAAACCACTCTTCTCTCCTGCCCTTGACTGACACCCACCCACCCAGGCCGCTCAGAGGGGGAAGAAGTGACATCACACAGCAAGGGTGGCCAACCCTGCACTGCCCTCTGGACGTAGGTCTGTGCCATCAGTTCCCTCTTTGCTTCTGAGAACTAAAAGGGATGAGGGGGAGCCTCGGGGCGGGGGAAGCCCAGGCACCCACCCGGTGAGACTGGGGAACAAAGAATCTGTCAGGGACGGAGGCTGAGGGATTCCAGCCTGTAAGGATCCATGTGTGGCATTTCAGAGTGGGCGGCAGCTGGCACCAATCCTGGGTACAGAAATGGCAAGGCCCCCTCAGGAGTTAGGGTCAGGTCACGCGAGGCCCTGGGGGCATTGCAACTCCTTTATCCTTGAACAGCTATGCCACCCTCTTGGCAGAGGGTCTGAGAACAAGGGCGGGAGTACAGGCTCAGCCAGTGCAAGAGGAGGCTTGGTGGGGTGGACGCGCACACGCACACACGCGCACGCTAGCCGCCAAGAGGGTACAGATGCCTGGCCCTGGGAGGAACGGGGTAGTGTGCAAGTGCGTGAAGTGTGCAAGTACGTGCAAGTGTGTGGGGGTGGGAGAGACGTGTTGGGCGTGCGTGCTCTCTGTGTGTTCATTTTTGCACGTGCACCTCTGTGTTGGTGTAGCCGCATGAGTTTGCTAACAGGCTGAGGGGAGGACCTTGCTCTTTCCCTGTCTCTGACTCTTTCTGGAGCCTCTCAGCCACTCAGCAGAGAATTTCCCCTTTTAGGAGGGTGGGAAAATACAGCTCATCAAGGCAGTACGGGTCAAGGCTTTATAAACACACAAATCACAGCACATTCTCGCGTGTGATTCTTAGCTCCCAGGAAGCTGGGGTTTATACACATTTAAGGAGAGAGAAGGCCCTGAGAACAATGTGTGCACTTGGGTCATGTCTATTAGTCTGCTGGTTCGATGGGCTTGTCGCTCTGTCTCCATGGCGAGATCTGTGTCTATAGCTTGGTGTGTGCTATGTGTGCTGGGTCCGTAGTGCTGCTCACCTTTAAGAACCGGGGAACCAGGGTCGGAAGCACAGTTTCCACAGGTTAAAATGCATGTCTGGACGGTGGCTAGTCCATTCACCTGGGGCAAGTTCTTTAACGTCCCTGTGCCCCAGTTTCTCACGGGGATAATAATAGCGCCAACCTTGCAGGGTGCTGGGGAGGATCAGACATCACGTTACACACCTGGCACAGGTGGAGATACGCTCACGGTCCTGTCTGAATGTGCTCCGATGCCGTTCTCCTTGGTCGTGACTGCAGGGTGGGACATTTCAGTCAGATTACCAACCGCACTGGGGCAGAGCATAGATCCTCTTGATTTTTTTTTTTTTATTTTACTTTTTGCCTTAGGGTGCATGCACTCACTGGAGAGAGACAGAGACAGTAAAGTTAGAAATCACCCCCCAGCGGGGAAAGCCACGCTGCAATTCCTTCTCCTCCATTTTCCTCCTGGGATGTGGGGCACATAAGCACACACGCCCAGCATGAGTTTCAAGCCGCGGAGTCTGGGACTCAAACCACAGTTGGTCAAGTGGGAGTCAAGTGACGTAACAGTTACGCTATGCGCTGGCCCCGGGTCCTATTGCTCTTTAACAGTAATCCTGATACCTCGTGCTGTTGGCGCCTTGTATATACGTTAACTTGCAGGGACATGGATTAATCGAGCATGGGAACAGCGCTGGCTCTGACGCACTCTGCCCCTGGTGGTACGTGGAGGCAGGCAGGAAGCCGGCCATGCGTGGTGATGACACAATCCAGCCAGGCTCCTGGGTTCTGCGGTCACCACCGCACATCTCACCATGTCTCTGAACTCGCCTTCCTCCCCCTCTGGTCTTGGTCAGACCCTAGGGCTCCCTAAAAGGCTTCCTTCCTCCTTTTCCTGCCCGCCCCGCCGCAGGACACCAGCCTCCGTGGTGGAAAGCCTGGGTGTTCTCTCAGGGTGTGATGCGATCAGTGGGGACCGGAGCGCTCTCCCGGTCATACAGTGCTGTCCTCCTGTGCAGCACATGCGTGTGTTTGCGCATCGCCCTGCTGGGGTGTGCGTGTGACATCTTTCCTCACGAAGCCCTCTCTGCTCCTGTGGACACACGGGTCTGGGTGTGATGGGCCGCGTGCCTGGGCTTGGCTCTCCTCCCCCAGCTCTCCCAGTTACATAAGCGGCTGAGTGCCAGTCAGGCCTGGGCCGGGGGCTCCCCCTGCTGGCCACTGTCAGACCCCACAGCCTGGAAAGGGACATTCAGTCTGGTTCCCTCTGGAGATGCCAGCCCAGTCATTAACACCTTCCCATCCCCAAACCACAAACTGGGGGTGGGCCCCCAACTCCCTGAAGATCCTTCTCGTAACTGGGGGTGGTTATTACTTGTTTATGGCGTGTCTCCCTAGCACATGCCACAGTGTTCCCTGGGGGTAGGGGTCATACTGGCCTTGTTTACCACTGTACCTCCAGTGCCCAGCATAAGGCCTGGCCCAGTGAGTATTTGCTGAATAAATGGTACAAGGGGTGTAGGGAGATTTGGGGCTTTGGGTACAGGCAGGCCTGAGCACGAGCCACCCCTTAGCCCCTTAAAGGCTATGTGGCCAGGTCAGGTGGTTAAGACACTGGATCCCATACGGCTGACTCTATGGCTCTAGTCCTGGACTTGGTGACTTGAAAAACACACTGGGTATACATGTGTGCGTGCCCAAAATCCCCAGAGGAGAGTGGAGGAGAAGGGATTCTAGTGTGGCCATTCCCCCTGGGAGGTGATTTCTTACTTTCCTTCTCTCTCTGGCAAGTGCACGTACCCTAATGGCAAAAATCTAAAAAACAAACAAGTAAGCTTGTGTGGCCTTGGGAAAGGTACTCAGCCACGCTGAACCACAGGTTTCTCCTCCGTTTTAGTGACACCCTCTTTAATATGCTGTGAAGACTAGAAGTAATACCAGAGAGTCTTAACGTGTACATATTCCGTGAATTGCACTTACTACTATCGGTAACGTCTCTCTGCCTCTCCCTCAAGCAGCAAGCAGGCATTGAAGCCACTCAACTTCCAAATAAACGGAGAGTGGTTTTCCTCCAAAAGCTTTCCTGTGACTTTCTTTTTCACATAGTTCAGTTCAGCCTGGGAATGGATTGAGATGAGATGGATCTAGATAGACTAGACTGTAATACCTCGAAGTACAATAAACAGGGCCCCTGCTGTCTGCTTCTGGGCCAGTCCTGGCAGGTGAGGGAGGTGAAGGAGGGCGGGGCCCCTGATTTCCCTTCAGGGACCCAAACATTTGCCTCTGTTTCTCTGGCTCCTCCAGAGTTCCTGAAGGAGGCTTCTTCCCTGAGTTAGGCACTGTGCCAGGCTCTAGGAAATGCTAGGAAATGATACTCAAGGAAAGTCAGGTCTGACCTGCGTGACCTTCCCTCTCTGGGCCTCGGTTTCCCCCTCTGTAAAGGGGTGAGTAGAGAGTGAGAGGGTGGCGGGGTGAGCAGTTTAAACAGTAATTTAAACAGAACTCTCTCCCAGCCTCTATTGTGTGTCAGTTACCCTGTGTCAAACACCTGTGTATTTTATTCCAGCCAGTTATCACAATAACCCCCTGGGGGATGATGTCACCTTGGTTTAACTGGCAGAGGCCAATACTGGGGTTGGTTAAGCAACTGGACCAGGAAGTGACAGCACTCAGACCGGCTACCTCCTAACTCATTTCTCTCTGGTGTTGCCCTCTCAGGGTGGTGGCAAACAGGTCTCCTTCGACCTTCCCAAACCTGCCCGTGCGGGAACTCCTGGGCCCCGCCCGCCAGTGCTTCAGCAGGGTTTGCAGCGAGGACTAGTTGCCCAGAGCAAATAACTGGGTCCTAAGTGCGTGGCCGCCGTCCACCAATCCCAGGGCCCCTGCGCCCAGCTTTCTGGGAAGGGCCGACAGGTGTGGGGCGGAGTGCGCTCTAGGCGAGGTGGGCGGAGATTCGGCTGAGTCTAGCTGCCGCCTGCCGCCGGCACCAGGGACTGGGGCGGGGCTAGAGACCGGGGCGGGGCTAGGAACCCGGGAGATGCCAGGGACGGGGGCGGGGCGGGGCCAGGGTCTGGGCGGGGCCGGGAGCCCGGGCGGAGCGGGAACGGTCTCCGGAGGGAGGGAAAACAGCGGGAGGAGGGGAGGCGGGAGGAGACTTGGCAACACCAGCTCTGCTCCGCTCGCTCCGCGCACCCACGCCTCGCTGCTTCGCTTCCTGCCCCCCACCGGGCATGCGCCCCCCGCGCCCCCGGACCCCTAGAGCCCGCGCTGCCCCCTGGATCCTCCCCAGAGCAGGATGGGTGCCCTCGGCCCCACGCCGCCGCTGCTGCTGCTGCTAACGCTGGGTAAGCCCGGCCCCCGCCTCGGTTCCTGGCCCCGCCGGCAGGTGCCTGCCACCCTGCGCCCGGCCCGCGGCATTTCGGGGCTCCTCGCAGCCCCCTTCTCCGTCGGAGGTATCCCAGCCTCGCCGGGCTCTGCGCCCAGCTGCCCTTAGTGGCCGTCTGCCGAGCCGGTTAAGGGGAAAGCGAGGGCTGTCCGGCTCCAGGCCCCGGGGTTGGGGCACAGTGGCGACCCACTCAGGTGTGGCTTCAGCGACTGCCAGGCCCTGGGGACAGCCCCACTTCTCAGCTGGCGTGCCCAGGTCCTAATGCTGCCACTGCCCCACACTCAGCTGCGGGCCTGGCCTTGGGTGCTCGCCCTGCGTGGGCAGTGCCTGCCCATCGTCGTAATTGCCCGGCGAGTTGGCTGGAGGCCCAGGGGCCGGTTCTGCCCAAGACCTTTGAAGTAAATCTCCTCTGATTGCGCCCCCTCCACACACACACACACACGCTTCATCACGTGAGACTGGGGGACAGTGCCGTCTCTTACCCCATCTCCATGCCGTCAGGGTCCCTGCCCTTCTCCCCCTCTCCCAGACGGCACTTGGCCCTCAGCCTCCCAGCTGATATCACACCCCATTAGTCCCAGCTTCTCTGCCTCAGGAGAAACCAGTCTCCCTGGAGACTCATCCTGGGATCTCCAAGCCCCCGTGGGTGTTCATGGTGGGGTGTTCAGGGTGAAGTTGCACAGGCACATAGGGGTAGGGATAGTGAAATTGTTGGGGATGTGAACTGGAAGGCTTCCTGTAGGAAGTGGTCTGGGGAAGCGTGAGGCATGGAGACTTTCTCTATGTGCGCATCTGTCTGCGCAGATGTTCGGGGAGCTGAATCCCTTGAAGTAAGAGAGCAGCGCTGCGGGGGCAGGGTGACTTCAGAGCCACAGTGGTCCAGGCCGGGGCAGACAGTAGCCTAGCTGCCTTCAGAGGAGAGCTACGAGTGGAGCCAGGCAGTGTTCCCCTGCAGCCGGTCCCTGGGGCCTGCGGGGCTGGGAGGAGCTCTCTCAGGGCCCTGGGCTGGAGGCAGGAAGATATGCACAGAGAGGAGCCCAGGGGTCTGGTTGCCTAGCACTCTGCTGGTTTCCCCAGGGCAGTACAGAGCAGAGGGGGCTCTCAGGGGACGTGTGGTACACAGGCCAGGGAACAGGAGGCCCTGCAGCTCTTCTGCAGACCTGAGCGCCCACTGTGTGCCTGTGGGCACTCGCACTCACTTCGCAGATGAGGACGGTGCAGTGACTGCCCAGAGCACAGCTGTGAGTGCTGGGCTAGGGTTCCAACCCAGGTGACTCTGAAGCAGGCCCCTTCGCTCTTCCTCTTCCTTCCCTGGCAGCGCACAGGGAGGAGGGGCCTGGCGGGGAGAGAGCTGTGTGGCAGCTGATTTCCTAAGGCGGTGGGGGTGACTTTCCCATGGGGATCTCTGAGCATCAGCAGTTGTGGAGCCAGGAAGGTGGGAGGGGGCCCTTCTGAGCAGTCTGCCCCGCAGCGAGGCGGCCAGGCAAGGTGTCAGCTGGGCTGTCTCCACCTTCACCCTGATTATGAAATGCGCCTGGAGCAAGGCCCTCCTGAGTCACTCACTGATTTGCTGGCAGATCTGGGAGCTCTTCACTCTCTCCAGCAAGGAAACTGAGGCCTGGGACTGGGACAGGAAGGGGTTTGGTCTCCGACCACACAGCTGGGGGTGGAGATGGGGCAGGGACCCAGCCTCCTGACTCCCAGCCTGTGCCCCCAGCAGCAGACCATGAGTTCTCCCCGTGATTCAGCCCGAGGGAGAAGGAAGGGCTGAGAGCCCAGCTGGGTGGGGAGTCGGAAGAGCCATTCTAGGGGAGCTAGAGGGCAGACTTTGCCCACAGACTCCTGGGTGTTTTCCACCTACTCAGGCAGAAAGGCCATGGATGTCCCCCCACGTGCTGGAAGTCCCTTTCTGATGGGTGAGGTCATCAGGTCTGGCCTTGGAACTTCCCCATCTTCCGCCCTGGTCTTGTCTCCCTGCAGGGCTGTGTGGAAGCCATCCAGGGACAGCAGGGTCTTGGCCGAGACAGTGCCCTCCTCCTGCCTTACCTTTGTCGTCTGTGAAATGGGGGAGGGGGGGCCTGGTGTTCCTTGCTTTTTGGGATTCTCTGATCTCACTAGTGGGAACTGCGGAAGGATGGGAGGAGAAAAGGTAGCTGAGTCCTCGAGGTTGCCAGGAGTGGTCATGGAGGCAGGGGTAGGGTGGAGAAGAGAGGTTTGGCCTCTGAGGAGTGAGAGAGTTGGGAAGGGACAGCTGTGTGTGTGTGTGTGTGTGGGGGGGTGCCTCTATTAAAAAAAGGGAGCCATATGTAAAGGAGTGCATACCGTATGCAAATGAGACTTTGTTAGGAGTGGGGCAGGGGCGTTGTGCATGGCCAGCTGCCCCATGGCTGGCAGGCACTGGAGGAGGGACGCTCTGTCCCACCCCCAGGCCAGGGCAGGACTCCGTTCTTGCCCCAGAAGCCCCAGCTGCCTCGTAGCCCTGGGGTGAGAGCAGCAGTGAGCTCATGGCACAGCTGGAGGGGGGAGGGCTTTGTGCGGTGAGAACTGACTGGGTCTGTGCCCTGTTTGGCTTGGGCCACTGGCTCCATTGTCCGGCCCAGGTGACACAGCTGAGCCAACCGGCCTTTCTGATTAAGATTTTGCAGAGGAGGGAGCGTGTGGTCTCCCCTCTGACCTGACCCCCGGAAGGAATGGCAGGCACAGGCAGTTGGGGAGCAAGGCCCAGCTGGGATGGAGGGTGACGTCAGGATCAGCCAGAGTCCTGCTCTCAGGTGATCAGCTTCTGGTTGGCAGAAATGGTGTCTCCGGGCTCTGAGACAAACCTGGGCCTGTGCCACCTCCTTGAGACCCCGGTGTCTTATGCCCTAGGATCCCTTCCCTGTCCTCCAAACAGGGCCTAGGCTGTACACCAACTGTCCCCAGGTCTGCTTTCCTTTTGCAGGCAGGGGTCAAGACCGGTGCTGGTGTGTGTGCGGGGCGGCATGGGGACCCAGGCATCAACTCCTACCTTTCCCACAGGAATCGGGTGCTGTGCCCGGGAGGTGCTGGTCCCCAAGGGGCCCCTGTATCGTGTGGCTGGCACGGCCGTATCCATCCCCTGCAATGTGACTGGCTACGAGGGCCCTGCCCAGCAGGACTTTGAGTGGTTCCTGTACAGGCCCGAGGCCCCGGAGGCTGCACTGGGCATCGTCAGTACCAGGGATGCCCGCTTCTCCTACGCCGTCTTCGGGCCCCGCGTGGCGGCTGGTGAAATGCAGGTGCAGCGCCTGCAGGGTGACGCCGTGGTCTTCAAGATTGCCCGCCTGCAGGCCCAGGACGCCGGCGTGTACGAGTGCTACACGCCCTCCACCGACACCCGCTACCTGGGCAGCTACAGCGGCAAGGTGGAGCTGAGAGGTACAGGGCCCCGGGATGGGGCACCCCACTCTCAAGGCAGATGGCAGAGGCGAGGAGGGACTTTCTAACTACCCACAGGTTTTACAGCTGAGAAACCTGAGGCCCAAAGAAGGGAAAGTGACTTGACCCGAGTTACCCAGAGTCCATGCCTGATGAGGGACTCGAGTCCAGATCACATCACTCCAGCCCGTTCCTCCTAGCACAGTAGGCTACTGCCGAGAAGAGAGGAGGGACGCTCCCAGTCCCTCTCCATTCCTGGATAGGGTGGGGAAGCCCAATGGGTTGAAGAGACACTCCTGGGGAGCCCAGGCCCAGACCTGGGGGAGGGAGGAGAGTGGAGAAGGAGTTAGGCCACGTGACTTTCTCACTCTCTAAGCTTCCTTGCCTACTGGGAAGGAAGGAGTCACTTTTCCGAGCATTTCAAGGGGTTGACTTCAAACATAAGGGTGCATAGGCTCTGGCGGTTCTGTGGACTCGCAAGTATTTATTGTGCCTGTGGTGTGTCCAGCACACTGGGCACCGCCGAGGTACAGAAGAAATCGTCCCCGCGCCGTCCTTGCCCTCGCGGGGCTCACAGTCTGTTCAGGAAATGGGTTGTACACAGGAAGCGGTAGCAAGGCTGCCAGCCTCTGGCCCTCCCTCACCCCAGCTGTGCTTTCCAGTTCTTCCAGATGTGCTGCAGGTGTCTGCTGCCCCCCCAGGGCCCCGAGGCCGCCAGGCCCCCACCTCACCCCCACGCCTGACAGTGCACGAGGGCCAGGAGCTGGCCCTGGGTTGCCTGGCGCGCACGAGCACCCAGCAGCACACGCACCTGGCTGTGTCCTTCGGGCGAGCTGTGCCCGAGGCCCCCGTGGGGCGAGCGACTCTGCAGGAAGTGGTGGGGCTCCGGCCCGACTTGGCTGTGGAGCCTGGAGCGCCCTATGCTGAGCGGCTGACTGCGGGGGAGCTGCGGCTGGCCAAGGAGGGCACTGACCGCTACCGCATGGTGGTGGGGGGTGCCCAGGCAGGGGACTCGGGCACCTACCACTGCACCGCCGCCGAGTGGATTCAGGATCCTGATGGCAGCTGGGCGCAGATCGCGGAGAAGAGGGCTGTCCTGGCCCACGTGGACGTGCAGACGCTGTGTGAGTGGGGGCTGGGAGGAATGGCATCTCAGTGGGCACCACGGCCACCAGGGTCATCGTCCAGCTCCGAGGACCTCATCTCCCATAGAGTGGGCAGCCCCGTTAGCATCACCTCCCCCTCTGTCTTGAAGGGCTTTCTCTGCCCAGAGATTGGTGTGGGGATAGGATGGCCATAGCTGGGGGGTGAGATTCAGGCCACCAGGGGTAAGGGGAGAGGATGGCCACGCTGAGTAAGAAGCATGTAGGAAGCCTCCTATTTGCTGCTGTCCAGGAAAGAACCTCAGTTGGGGACTCGGGCATCTCTGTGCCCCCTCCTGCCTCGGTGACACCTTCTGCCTGTGTTTCATTCCAGCCAGCCAGCTGGCAGTGACGGTGGGGCCTGGGGAACGTCGCATCGGCCCCGGGGAGCCCTTGGAACTGCTGTGCAACGTGTCGGGCGCCCTGCCTCCGCCGGGCCGGCACGCTGCGTACTCTGTGGGCTGGGAGATGGCACCTGCGGGGGCCCCCGGGCCTGGCCGCTTGGTGGCCCAGCTTGACACGGAGGGTGTGGGCAGCCTGGGCCCCGGCTATGAGGGCCGGCACATTGCCATGGAGAAGGTGGCATCCCGCACCTACCGGCTACGGCTGGAGGCGGCCCGGCCTGGTGACGCAGGCACCTACCGCTGCCTCGCCAAGGCCTATGTGCGAGGGTCGGGGACTCGGCTTCGAGAAGCAGCCAGTGCCCGCTCACGGCCTCTCCCTGTGCATGTGCGGGAGGAAGGTGAGAGGGTTTCGGGGCTGGTAGACCCTTTTGCTCTGTCCCCATGCCTTCTCCCCTTCTCTGCCAGCTGCCTCCACACCTCAGTCTCACCCCCTCTTCCATCAATGTTGTGGGAATACCCCGAGTTTCTTGGGGTTTTGCTGGGATGGTAGTCCTAGCCCCCTGCCCCTACACCTCTGCCCTGTGTCCTCTGTTTGCAGGTGTGGTGCTGGAGGCTGTGGCATGGCTGGCAGGGGGCACCGTGTACCGGGGGGAGACCGCCTCCCTGTTGTGCAACATCTCTGTGCGTGGCGGCCCCCCAGGGCTGCGGCTGGCTGCCAGCTGGTGGGTGGAGCGACCAGAGGAGGGGGTGCTGAGCTCTGCCCCTGCCCAGCTGGTGGGTGGCGTGGGCCAGGACGGTGTGGCAGAGCTGGGGCTCCGGCCAGGAGGAGGCCCCATCAGCGTAGAGCTGGTGGGGCCCCGAAGCCATCGGCTGAGGCTGCACAGCTTGGCGCCCGAGGACGAAGGTGTGTACCACTGCGCCCCCAGTGCCTGGGTGCGGCACGCCGACGACAGCTGGTACCAGGCAGGCAGTGCCCGCTCAGGGCCTGTCACAGTTTACCCCTACACACACGGTGAGCAGCTCCCCCCTCACCCTTCCCCCCTGCTTCCCTTTCCTTGCATCTCCTGGCCCTCCTTCGGCTGTCCTCTCCTCTGCACCACTTCAGGGGAGAGGCTTGCAAGTGCAGCTCTCTGTGCCTCTCTGCTCCAGGGTCCTTGTGGATGTTGGACTGATTACTGAGAGGGCAGGCGGGGCTGGGGGGAGGGTGGCCTGAGTGTGTGTGTGGAGGTGGCCTGAGTGTGTGTAGGGGGGTGGCCTGAGTGTGTGTGTGGGGGTGGCCTGAGTGTGGGGGTGGGGGTGGCCTGAGTGTGTGTGGGGGGGTGGCCTGAGTGTGTGTGTGGGGGTGGCCTGAGTGTGTGTGTGGGGGTGGCCTGAGTGTGTGGGGGGTGGCCTGAGTGTGTGTGGGGTGGGCCCAGAGCTGGCGGAGACTGCTGAGAGTCAGGTGTGACAGTGGGTGAGGACAACAACCCCCTCTGAACAGAGCCCTGCTTTCTCCTCCAGCCCTGGACACCCTATTCGTGCCCCTGCTGGTGGGTGCAGGGGTGGCCCTCGTCACTGGCGCCACTGTCCTTGGCACCATCACCTGCTGCTTCATGAGGAGGCTGCGGAAACGGTGATCCCCCTCTCCCCAGGTGAGGGAAGAGAACCCCCAGCCTCATCTTTCCCAAGCTTCTCACCCCTAAGTCCTGAGCTAAGCTGCTCGCCAAGGCCTGGACGGGGAGCGGCCAGCTCAGTTCTGCAGGATGCCGGTGGTGGGTGAGGGCCAGGAGGGGCCTGCTCGGAGCGCTCGTCCCCATCTGCTCTGTGTTCCCTCTCCAGGCCTCGCAGGTGTCGATCTTCCGCCTGCTCCAGCCCTCCTCCGGTTGCCTGGGTCCTCTCTCCTGCCTGGACTTCCGTTAATTTATTTGACCTGTCCCACCCAGCGTGGGAGACACGGCCTCCACACTCCACTGCCCTCCCGAACTCCTCCTTCTGGCCTCTGTTTTAATCTCACACCCGTCCTATAGGGAGGCCATTCCCTGTCCCGGAATCAGATTTTTTTTTTCTAAAATGTGAATAAACTTGTTTTATAAAATCCAGGCCTGGCTGTGTCTTCCCCTGCCACGGGGCTGCAAAAGGCTGGGGGTGCAGTCGGGAGGGCAGTGGGGATGACAGCTCTGCTGGACGACCTGGGCCTCTCTTCCCACCACAAACGCCATCTGGCTCCTATGGGCTGTGCCACCCACCCAGGAGGACACCTGGGTCCCATCTGCCGTTGAACTGTCAGTGCCGAGCCAACTCCTGATGGGACTCCTACTTGGGCGGGGACACAGGAAGGGAGGGTAGTTCCAGCTGACCCGGTCCTCCTCCTGGCCTTCTCCCATGGCACAGGACAGAGCTTCCAGGGTAGGGCATCCCAGACTCGTCCACACCACTCTGCCTCACTCACTCTCCTGCTCAGGCCAGTCTTGTCTCTGGCTCCTCCCACCAGGCCCTGGGGCCTCCATCTTTTTCCTCCTGACTTTAGTTACCCTATCTGACAGCGGTGAACAGAAGCCGTAGCACAGCCACCTGGCCATCGGGGATGCAGCAGACAGGGGAGGGCCTTTGTGTTTACAGAGCCACTGCACCTGCCTAACCACCACCACCCAGAACTTCCTCCCCAGCTTCACCCCTCTCCAGCACCCAAGGGGCTCCCTGTTCCTAAAATTCCTAACTGCACTGCACCGGAAGCGGTGTCCAGCCCACCTCTTTCAAGTCAGTTTAACATTTATTGAGCATTACTAGTTTGCTAAGTGTCATTTTTACAGATGAGGGGACTGAGGCCCAGAGAAGAGATGTGACTTTGCCCAGAATCGTGGCGCTAATTAATGACAGTTGGCGTCAGGACTAAACCCCAGGTCCCCAGCTCTGCACAGGTCCCCTGAGTGGTGAGCGTGGAGAAAAGCTGTGTGACGGGCCTCTGCCCTCAGGGAGCAGGAGCGGCCTGCTCTGCCTCAGTTTCTCTGCCCGTGCCTTGGCAACATGGGAGCTACTGTGAGTGTGTGCAGGTGTGGACCCCGAGCAGCTTGCCCCTTGCTGGCCAGGCGCCACCTGTTGGACTGAATTGAACCTAAATGAAACTCTGTGCTCACCCCAACATCTGTCCTTGAGGACTAGCTGCCCATGTTCAGGGACCTCACCTGGGACTGAGGGTGACCCAAGTGGCCCTGCGCCTTGAGGCAAAGATGTCAAGACAAAGGCTGAAGGGAAGGGACGAGAGCTCGGATCCTCTCCAAGTGGACTAGGCTGTGATGGGCTCCTTCTGTGACCCCCTGTCCTGAGCTCAGGAGGTGCAGGCCCCTGGAGAACACCAGCTTCCCAGCCTGGAACAGAGCAAACTGGGGTGATGCACCCCAAACAGCTCAGACTTCCATTCAAGAACAGGAGCTGGGTGGAGCCAAGACCAAGAGCCCATGGTTCTCTCCCTTGCTGGGCCAGTGCTGCCCAGGGCGGGACTTAGGTTTCCCCCGGAGGCCCGCCTTGGGCCCCTCTACTGCCCCTCCTCAACTGGTCATTACTCTCCCCTCGACACGCCCGTGGCTGGGGATGGAGGCGGGCTGCCTCTGGAGACTGGGAAGGGGCAGGAGTGGGATGGGAGCCGTGCCTCCGGGGCCCTGTCCCAGCTGCGCACACGGCAGGCTTGGGCACACAAACGTGCGGCCTCCTCCCGCTTCTCTCACACTCTCTCCCATACTCGGTCCTACGAGGGATCATCTTTGGTCTCTGAAGTCTCTCTTGCTCTGGCTCAAGGCTGTCTACACTTCCTCGTACCTGCCCTGTCCATCACCTTCCTGCTACCTCCCTTCTGCTCACTGCGGCCCCTGGCCCACTGTTCCCTCCTCACACCCAGTCCTCCACCCTTCCTGTCTGTCCACTCCCTGAGGATCCTCAGTGGCTCCCAGCTACTCCCCAGCTCACTCGCCATCTCCATGCCCAGCAGCACGGCCTGGGGCCTGCTTAGAAATGCAGCTGTGGGGAACCAGCAGTTAGCGTAATGGCTATGTCGCTGGACTCCCACGTAGTCGACCGTGGTTCGTGTCCCGGACCCGGTGGCTTAAAACTCACGCCGGGCGCGTGTGCGTGCGTGCCCAAGATCCCGAGAGGAGAATGGAGGAGAAGGGATTGCGGCGTGACCATCCCCCCTGGAGGGTGATTTCTCGCTTTCTGTCTCTATGTCTCTCTCTGTCTGTCTGGCGAGCGCACGCGCCCTATAGCGAAAAACCTCTCAAAAAAAAAAAAAAAAAAAAAAAAAAAGAAATGCAGCTTTGTGGTCCCCACCCAAAAGCAGGCCTCCTGCAGAGGGCCAGGGAGTGGGGCAGCCTGGGTTTTAATGAGCCCTCCAGTGACTCTGGCGCACACACTGGTGTGGGGACTGCTGGCTCACACTGCTGCCTCACTTAGCCCCCGCTTTCTGATCACCGCGACATCCCACCCCCTGCTCTGACAGACCGCGCAGCTCCTCGGTGTGAACCGTATACCTCGCCTGGCCGCCGCAGCCATCATCCTGTTTCCGTGTGCCCTGTATTCCGTGGGTGTCTGCCCCACAGGGCATCAGTGCCTGTGCTCCAAGGACAGACTGCCTTCCAAGGCCCTCCCCTCTCCAAACTCACTTTGGAGATGGCCCTCTGGCCCTTCTCTCCCAGAACCTCTCCCTCCCTTCCTGCCTCTGCAGAAAATAGCCAGCCCTGATTCTCTGCTCCCTGGCCCTGCCCCCAGGCCCAGCTGCTGCTTCCCTGCATCAGTGCGAACTAGGGTCAACTGTGCCTCGCTGGGCGTCCTCGGAGCCCGCCATCTTCCTGCACAGCCTATCATGGTGGTAGGGGTGAAGCTGGGAGGACACCTCCCCATCGCTGCCCACTCCATCCAGCTCTGTCCTCTGGTTCAGCTGGGGGCTCCTGTGTCCGGTTACACAGGGGGGTCATACGGGAAGGCTGATCGAGGAGGTGAGTGGGCTGCACCCCATCCCACACTCTGCTCCCCACGCCATGCACCCTGCTTTAGGGCAGCAAAATCTGGAGGAAGAGGTTCTTTTTGGAATTTGCATGAAGGTGTTCTACAGGTGAGCGGTGGCCTAGACTGCACCAATGTCGATCTGTCCATTTCCCGACCCATGAGCTCTCTGCCACCGCCTTTCCATCCAGCCCCCAGTCCATCCTCTGTCCGTCTATCCGCCCATGAACAGATGCGAAGGTCAGACACAGACAGGATGTTCCCCAGCCCCGCCCTCCCGCTCCTGGACCATGCTGGGTCCTAGCCTCCAGGTCCTGAGGTCCTCTCCAACTTCAGCGATTCCCAGGGACCTTGCCTGGCTCCTCTTCACTCACCTCCAAAAACCGGCTCCCCATTTACCTGGGTCCGGCCCCCGGTCTGCCACAGAGGTCTGGAGGAAACTGGTCACACCTTGGACTCGCTCTCTGGGGGTGGCAGACAGCCATTCTGCTCCTTGTCGGCCCCAGCACCCTCGCCCTCCCCCACGCCCTCCCCCGCGCCCTCCTCCTCCACCTTCTCATCCAGTCGGCTGGGGATGGACCAGTAAAGGTGGGCATCGAGGCGGGCCGCAGCCTCCGCCAGCTCCCGGGCGCTGCATGAGGGTGTGGGCACCTCAAAGGTCTGGTGGAAGCTGGCATAGTCCACCTCGTAGAAGCCGTCCTCCAGGGTCAGCACGGACGTGAAGCGGTGGCCCCACAGCACCTCGTCCACCAGGTAGGAGCTCCGAGCTTGGCAAGTCATTCCTGCGGACAGGGGCAGGGCTCACTTGGGGTCACAGCCCCAGACTTCCCTCTCCTGCCTCTCTGTCCACAAGTCTATTCTCTTCTTACTTCACCTCCAGAGGCCCTGCCTCCCTTAGGTCTAGCCCATCTTCTCCCCTTCTCACCACTGTTCCCGCCCACTCCCCCGCGGGTCTCCGTGGGCCTCAACTCCTCTTTTTTCTCCAGCCCCTGCTTCCCTCTCTCCTCCTTTAGTGATGCCGGCCAGAGCAGCTGAGCCTTGAAACTGACCCAAGGGATAATGTAGTCCTACTTCCCACTCTATCGGGGCTCCCCACAGGCGTATTCCCAGCCATGAGCATCTAGCTTGTTCTTGATCCCCCTCCAAGACTGAGAGCTCACCACTTTATAAGGCGCCCATATTTGGCGTAAGGGCCCTCATCGTTGGTTGTTCTTCACACACAGCTAACATTCGTCTTCTGCATTTCCAGCCCTTGGTTTCATTCCCCTCCCACTTAACAGCCCTTTGAGTATCTGAAAACTGGAGTCTCAGGTTCTCTTGTGTCTTTTCTTCAGCCTGAACACCCCTGGCTCCCTCCCCAGGGCCAAAAATGTTCCTTTCTTGGTTGCACACCAGAATGGAAAAGGAGGCCCCTTTAAGCGCTCCAAATGTGACACGCTCACTGACGACGTGTCCGATCTGTTCAGGAGAGAGGGCTCGCCACTGCTCTCTTCTGGCTGCGATGCTCTAGCTAACCCGGCCCGAGATTACGTTACATAAACATTTTTGGAAGCTGCATCACATTGCTACAACATCCAGCCTGTGGCCAACTAAATCCCCAGGTTTTTTTTTTTTTTTTTTTTTTTTTTTTTTTTTTTTTTTTTCACCAGAGTTCTTCCCTGCTGTGCTTACATAAGTGATTTTTTTTAAAAAAGCCTAAATGTAGAATTTTATATTTATTCCTTTTAAATGTCATCTTGTTGGGCTTGGGCTCATTATCCCTGCTTTTCAAAAGCACTTTGAATCCTGACTCTCTTGCCCCAAATATTGCTGTCCTTTCCAGCTTTATCTCTCTAGAAAAATCGGACGAGTCCCTGGTCCATCTCCTCCACCTAAGTCTCCCCAGCCCTCCTTAGGGTGGGCCATTCTCGTACTCCAGGCCCTCTCCCCCTCTCTGCTCACCTCAGAGCAACGAGGGAGCATGCAAGCTAACCACAGATGGGCTCTGTATGGAAAGCCTGGCCCGGAGACAGCAGTGGTCTCTGGTAGAGGCTGGAATACGAAGTACGTAAAGGAGGGGACACTGCTTAAGGGACACCCGGATGAGAGAGGTTGACAGAGAGGGCAAGGGTGAGGGCACAGCCCTGAGTGGGAACTTCTCTAAAGGGAGAGGGTCCTGTGTGAGATCGTGGCAAAAAGGAGAAACCCAGAGGAAAGAGAATGGGGTGAGTGGGAGGAGGAGAGGAGCTTAGGGGAGTCCAGTTGAGGTGAGGGAGGAATGAGGGAAGCATTTTGATGTGGGGTGTGCATATGCGTGTGTGTGCGCGTGTGCACGTGCATGTAGTACAGGCTCAGGGAGAAGGGGCCAGGGGTGGGGTTTGAAGGCACCACCTTGTCAAAAGGCCAGCAAGGAACACTAGCTCTCACACTGGAGGCAGGAACAGTAGCGCCCCCTAGTGGGCCTTTGGATTTCCACCTGCAGTGTCCGCGTCCTCTTCCACAGCTGGACCTCGAGTCCTAAGCGACCCCATTTGCAGCCCCTGCACTGGTCTTTTCCTACCTGCTCTCAAACCCTTCACCGCGAGACCTAAGTTGGAGGTGTGGGCCTCACAGGGGATTTGCCAGTTACTTCTGCGAAGGGGCTCGCACGGTAGCATCATCTGTGTCCCTGGGTAGAAGTCGAGTCTTTGGATGGGGAAACTGAGGCAGGGGTGAGACCAAGTATCAACCCTTCCTAAAGTCCAGCCTAGGGATAACTCAGGCCACAGAAAACTATCAAATTCCAGGGGCCGGCACCTTTTAGGCAATGCCAAACATCCTTGAGCCTAGCTTCTCCTTCCAACCCTGGCCTACTGAACACTGAAGCCAGGCCTCCCGCGTCCAGCACAGGCTTGGCCACTCACTGGCTTAGGAAACGGGGCGGTTTCCTGAACCTTTTCTGGGTCAGTCTCCCCTCGGAAAGATGAGCACAATCCCAAGCAGCAGCCTGCAGAGGGTTCTTGTCAAGGGCTGAAGGAACAGTGCTTTGGAACGTTCAGGACCCCGAAGGGGCACTTGGAGAGGGTCGGCTCTCACCATTACTTCCCTAGGCCACGTGACACCTCAGCCAGGGCTCTGAGCCAGGGCCGTTTGGGAGAACTCCTCCACGCTTTCTCCTGGGAGCAGCTCTAGCCACCCCCGCACCCCCGCGTCACTGGCATCTCATCCTCCACCAGCCCCTCCACCCACCGTCCTCAGCCCCACCCCCGGGCCCCCGGAAGTCCGGTTCCCCACCGACCCCCTCCGCTCCCGGGGCCCTTCCGCACCCGTGGCTTCCACCATGCCCTCGAGGATGACGACGATCTCAAAGTCGTCCCTCTCCAGGGCGCGGCGAGACGCCTCCCAGAAGGGGCTGGCAGCGTCGATCTCGTGGCTGATGACGAGCGGCGAGACCAGGAAGAGGCGGTCGTCGCCGGTGTCGAAGCCCACGCTGAGGTCGGTCTGGTGCAGCGGGATGAACTCGCCCTCGAGCGTCTGGCGCGAGCGGATGAGCTTGGCGCGGATGGAGGCCTCGACGATGTGCGACGAGCGCAGGTCGCCCACGCGGAACATGAGGCAGAGGCGGCCGTCGCGCAGCGACACCACGGCGTGCGAGGAGAAGACGAGCGTGGCGGCGCGCTTGTTGGGCTGCGAGATCTTGACGAACATGCAGCCCACCATGAAGGCGTTCACCATGGAGCCCAGGATGGCCTGCAGCAGCAGCAGCACGATGCCCTCGGGGCACTGGTCGGTGATGACGCGGTGCCCGTAGCCGATGGTGGTCTCCGTCTCGATGGAGAAGAGGAAGGCGGCCACGAAGCCGTTGAGGTTGTTGACGCACGGCGTCCACGCGGTGTCCTCCAGGTGCTCCAGGTCGCCGCGGCCGTAGGCGATCAGCCACCAGATGGCGCCGAAGAAGAGCCAGGTGAGCGCGTAGGCGAGCACGAAGAAAAGCAGGCTGAGGCGCCACTGCAGGTCCACCAGCGTGGTGAACAGGTCGGTCAGGTAGCGGTAGGTCTCGCGCACGTTGCCCTGCTGCACGTTGCAGCGGCCGTCCTTCTCCACGTAGCGCTGGCGGCCGCGGCGCCGCGGCGGCTCCTCCGGCCCGGGCGAGAAGGCCGCGTTCTCCTGCGCCATGGCCGCGGGCGCCGTGCACTCAGGCGCAGGCCGGCGGGGGCTCTGGGGTACCTCGGGGCTCCTGGGAGGGCTTAAAGAAAGGTTTGGCAAATTAATGGACCCCTACGCAATGAGGAGGCACAACTCGTTGGATGCCCTTGAGCTGGTGCCTTGTGTTTCTCAGCCTCGAGGTCCCGAGGTCCCCGTTTTAGAATGGGGACAGCTCGCACAACCCGCACTGCCCGCCTGCCGCCAGCTGGGAAGGCTGAGATCAAACGGGATACTGTACCCGTTGCACTATGCAAGCTCCAGGGTAACTTCAAGGGAAGGAGGTAGCAGGGATCCTGGTGCCACTGCCTCTAGCCCGGGTGTGCCGCACCCACCGACAGCCCGGGGCAGAAGACGGGGGCCGGGAGGGTGTTTCCTAAACTAATAGACTGGGCCTCCTTGCAGGCCGGCGGTGGGCTGAGACCTCTTTGCCCTCAGGACTTCCGCCCCCTTTTCCTGGCCAGAGTCAGTGCAGCCACCCAGTGACTGCTCTCCACGAGTCAGCCTGGAGGTCTCTCTGGAAGTTCTCCCGAAGACTGACACACAGAAGGGCTTTTCCCCCTGACCTCTCAGGACCTCACTCCCTCTCCTCCACCCGTCCAGTTCCTCCCCTTGGCAAGCTTACAACCGGAAACAAATGGAAATTGGAGAAACTGAGGCTGAACTTTTCCCCAAAAACCCTGAGGCCCAACCATGAGCCTAGCTGCTCTGGTGTCAGCTCCACTTCTCCCTGGGTTCTTTCCCAGTGCACACTGCCGGAAAATGGGGAGCAGGCCGGACAGGCAGCCAGGGTGAAAGGAGCCCAGAGTGCGTCCAGGGTTAGGCTTGCATCCCTCCAGTGTGCTCGTCGTTTTTTTGGAGCGATTTTTGCTACAGGGCTCCTCAGAAAGACAGAGAGGCAGAAAACGAGAAATTGAGAAATCATCCCCCAGGGGGGGTGGCCATGCCACAATCCCTTCTCCTCCATTCTCCTCTTGGGATCTTGGGCACATACACACGCGTGAGTTCAAGCCACCGGGTCCGGGACTCGAACTGCATTCAACTACATGGGAGTCCAGTGACATAGCCATTACGCCAACTGCTGGTCCCAAGTATGCTCTTCTTGAAGACAGAGATGAAAGCAGATCAAGCAAAGCAGGCAGCACCCACGTTGATTTCTCCACACCCTCCAGTTCTTTCCCTCCAGCCTCCCACTTCCCACTGAGTCCTAACACCGGCCCGCCTCCTGCCATATGCCCCAGAGCCCACATTCTGAGCCAAGCCCACCTGATACTGCTTCAACTTCTTCCCTGGAGGAGTTCTCTGAGCTGCAATCTGCCTGAGAGAGAAGTCCAGGCCCGTCCCTAGGCACCCAGGGCCCTTCTCCAGGCATGCAGGGTCCCTTAGGAGGTATGAGGACCATACAAAGAAAGATCTGGAATGAGGATGTGGGGCCTTTCCAGCTCCTCTTCTCTTCCCTGGGAATCATTCTCTCCTTCCACTCCCAGGAAACCTGGGCTGGCTGGGGGCTGGGGGAGGGAGTGACATAAGGAACACAGATGGCCTGGATGTTTGACCAGGTCCCGGGGAGAAACTGCCTGGGTATGGGGCTCCAAAGCCAGCAGTGCAGAATTTAGAATCTGGAGTGAGGAGCTCTGCAGCCGGACCATTGGCGAGGGTGTGTGTGTCGGGGTAGGAGGCAGGAGGAGAAACCAAAGAGATGGCTGGGACCTTAGGGGTACCCCCCACATTTATTTTTCTTGTCGGGGTACTCAGGGTCTGGGAGCACCATGGCAATGGCAGATTAGGGTCCTCCCCTCCCCCAGCAAGCAGCTCAGGATGTCCTCGGAAGTGATCTCGAAGCAGTGACTGGCCCAGAGACCCCAGGTCATGCAGAAAAGTACCCAGCTCCCATGCACCCCAGCTTTGACCCCGGGGAGGCTTCAAGGTGTGTTCACAGGGTTTTGGATCATCTGACACCCGGTCTGCCTGCCCAGGGATAGACTCTGATCACTCCCAGAACTCTCTCTCCATTGCTCCAGGGATCTAGGTGAGCCCTGCTTTGACTGTGTCCCGTCTCTTGTCTTCCTGAGTGTGTGTGTGTGTGTGTGTGTGTGTGTGTGTGCGTGTTTCCCATAGAGAAGGAGCGCTGTGGAACTGCTGCCCCCATCCCAAAATCAAGGACTTGATTTTTGCATCTTCCTTCCAATAACTTCAGTTCCTCCAACCTATTCCTTCTCGTTTCTTGTGCATGCCATGACCCCTTTCCAAAGAGCCCAGTCCCACATTTTCCTGGACCCCTCTTCCTCTCCTTAAAGAGTGCTGGGCAGTGAGGGGGCTTATGTTTTGGAAGGAGATCTGGTGAAAATTCCCGTAGGAACCAGCTCTTCCCAAACCCACACTTGCCTTGGAAATAGGGGCCCAAACCCCAAGTCCCCCACTCAACTCACAGTGCGTGGAGAGGAGAGTAGCCGGCAGCAGAGACCCCAGGGGGGTGACGTCCATTCCCCTGACACCACCCCCCCACGGACCCCCCTGGAGGTGGAGCTGCAGTCACCGCTGCTTCTCCTAAATGTAGCGGCAGCTCTGACTCGGACTTGCTATCTGTGTCATCCCCATTTCCCAGGCTCCCCTGCTCCTCTCTTGTTGCCACAGCAACCAGTCTGGCGACAGCTCCACAGCATCCCCACCCCTCACCAGTCCTGGGTACCACTAGAGGCTGATCTACACGCCATAGCTATTTTTAGCCAACGTCCCTCCTCCTGGACAACTCAGAGCTTGCCTCCTCACCCCCTCATAGGAAAAAAAAAAAGGGAAGAAGCAGATATGCTGGCTCTTTCCTAAGAAGCTCCCTGCTCTGAGAAAATACAAGCCTTGGTGTGTTGGGAACAAGGTGTTTGGTTTCCAGGGGCTTCAGAGGGCCATCTGGTAGCTGGCAGCTCACCGGCTCCAACAGGAGCCTCTGGGTGCTAGTGTGGCTCTCAGGTCAGGCCACTGTCAAGGTCCCAGTTTTGGAGAGGCCACAGATGCAGAAGGAGATAGCAGAGGGAAGAGAGACCCACCTGAAAAAGGAAGCAGGGTCAGAGGCTCTAATCTTTGTCACCGTTTTATGGTGGGACCCACATGAGTCACTTGGCTTCCCTAAGCCCTAGTCATTCCACCTACCCCAGACTGTGGGCCTGTGCAAACATCCCTTCCTGCCTCCATAGGCTATGCAGATCAAAACAGGAGGGCCTGGCAGTGTATTTTGTTATATCAAAAAGCATAGAAATGACCCAAATGTCCAACAGAGAAGAGAGCCTAGGTTAGGGCTTACTAACTATTAATTGAACAAACTTTTAGGGAATCCATGTCCTAGGCAATGTGCTAAATAGGAGTGGGTACAGACACGAATAGATCTCTGCCCACCTTTCCCTGGAGGAGAAAGAAACATAAACACGTAACACTCATACTACAGTGGGTCCTCCGTGTCCACCGGGCTCCATGGTGAACACCTTCATGGTGGGCTGCATGTTCATCTAGATCTTGCAGATTCCACCAAAGATGATCAAAAATATTTGAGGGGCCAGCAGGTGGCGTGGTGGTTAAGGTGTTGGCTATGTTGTTCCCACATAGCCGATTGCAGTTCGAGTCCTGGATGAAAATCACACTGGGCACGTGTACATGTGTGCCCAGAATCCCAGAAGAAGAATGGAGGAGAAGGGATTGTGGCCTGGTCATCCCCTCTGGGTGGGAGTGGTTTCCAGTTTTCTCTGTCTCTCTTGGGGAAGCACATGTGCCCTATGACAAAAAATAAATAAATAAATAAGAAGGAAAAATACAGCATAACGAACTGTTTACATGCAACTATTTACACGGCATTTACATTGTATTAGGTACTACAAGTAATGTATAGATGATTTAAAGAATACAGGAGGATGTGCTTAGGTTATAAGCAAATACTATGCCATTTTATATAAGGGACTTGATCATCCACAGATTTTAGTTTCTGAGAGAGGTCCTGGAACCAATCCCCTCTGGATACCACGGGGCAACTATACTAATAATATTTCTTTGAGCACAGCTCTGAATGAGATGCATATCTCATTTAATACCCACAAAAATTCTATGAGATAAGTTTTGTTCCATTTATAGATGAGGAAACTAAAACTGAGAAAGGTTAAGTGATTTACCCAAACTGGGTGGTGTTTCCATTTTGCCATGAATTCCTGTTTCTGCTGCTCCATATCCTCACCAGCCTTTGGTGTTGTCAGCCACATGCTCTTTTCACAGTTACACCACCTCAGTAATAGCTGTGGCATTTCAATATGACAGTTTACTGTAAAGTCATTGTAATTACTATATTTATATATGTGAGTGTGTGTATACATACTGTGATGTGACAAGCAGAACCTGAAAATAGTCTTATAAATGGATCGTGACTACATAGAAATAGCTGCAGAAACACTGACTGAAATATGAGAAAAAAAAATGGGGAGAACTGGAAATACTTCAATGTTCATTTTCTCCCAGGGAAGTAATTAAAAGCAGAGAGTGGTATACCACTGCAAGATGTTACTATTATTAGTAGTATCATACCCAAGATATTGAACTCTTCTTCTTCAGATCCCTTGAAGTTGGAACAAGGACATTTGAGCTACAGAAGCAGGAAGATGTAGCATTGGACACTGGAGGGTTAAAAGTTCCTGGAATGAATCAGCAAGATAGGAAACAGGGTGCTGGATAATATAAGCTTGGAAAATATCCTAGTCCATCACTGTGTTTCTAAGCAAAAATGCCAGAGACTGGGTAATTTATAAAAATAGAGGTTTATTTGACTCATGATTCTGGTGACTGGGAAATCCAAAGGCATCAGAAAATGGCAGATGACAGAACTTTGAGCAGAGTGAAGCTGGTCTGTATCCATGTGGCTTCTGTCAGTCTCATTTTTGTCTCCTTATAAACCCACTAGGATTCAGTCACGGGGCTCTGTTCTAACCACCCAATCTTTATTCTACTCCCAAAGGCCCCACTTTTCAACAAGATAATTGGATGAAGTTTTTATCCTCTTACCCTCATTATAGTGGCTCAATGTAACAGTTTTGGAGGGACATACTCAAAGTGTAGCAGGAGGCAAGACGCCTTCACATCCCAACTCTCTACTCTACTAGCAGGGTGGCTTTGAGCAAATTACTTCGTCTCTTTAAAACCCTGTTTCTTCATCTAAAAAATGAAAATAGCCATGTTATTCATCTCTGAGGGTTGTCATGAAGATTACCTAAGGCAATTACTGACACATTGTAAGTGCTCAGGAAATGCTAACTACTATCCTCCTCTTCCTTCTGGCTCTCATCTCCGTCACTGTCATCATCACCACCATCGTCAACATCCTCATCCTCACCAGCACCATCACCATCACCCCAGGAATCTCCTGGAAGCCCCACCCAGTCGGTGCTGCCTCCTTTGTTCTGGTACCATTTGGTGAGACCTGCAGGGGGCACTCCTGGTACACCACCCTCTTCTCCCCAGCCCTCTTACTGGTGTTTTTTGTTGTTCTGAGTGGAAATATCGAGTTTTCAGCCTGCGATTGGCATCAGGAGTGCTGTTAAAGCCCCAGTCAACATCTTCGTCTCCTGGGCCTGGCCCTGTCACCCGAGCCTTGGGACTGCTAGCCTGCCCTTCTCTGTCCTGCCAAGCGGCCACTCACGTTGGTTCCACTGTGCCAGGAGTTCGGAGAGAAGAAACCAAACTCCTGGGCAAGAACACATTTGCATAGAGCTGGCCCCGTTTCCTGCAGCGGGAATCGTGGGGCCTGCAGGGCCTCCAGAAGGTGTTTCCAGCCAGCCCCCTGCCTCAGCCCATGCAGCCCAGAATCTGGCTTTGCTGACAAGGAAGGAAACCACCACAGCCTCCTATGATCTATCCCATGGATCTTACAATTTACCTGCTATCTAACTTCAACTCCTCGTTTATCATTGAGTTTGAACGGAGGCAGGAGAACAAAAGTTTAAACTCCTAGGCATCGAAATATAGGAAAAGAGGTGCAATCCTAGCTTTCAGATACTGTGAGAGAAATAAAATGACTTTACAAGGAATCAACATAAATATGTCAGTACAGTTGTGAAAATGAGAAATCTGCTTGGGACTGGAGACTACTAGGGGTGGGAGGGGCACTGCTGGGACCATACCATGTGCCCGCTAGGAAAGAAAAGTCACCCATTCTGAGGATGCATTGCTTGTGGCATGCAGCTTAGAGAGTAGGCATACTTTCCCAGGGACGAGGGGAGTCCCTTTCTTCAGCAGACATAGCTCTGAGCTGGAGTAAGGACTGGCAAGCTGGGTGCAGCACAGTCCTCGACTTGCCCCATCAGCAGTTGGCTTCCTGGCAGCTGTGGGCTGAGCCATGCTTCCTTGAGCAAAATCATGAGACTTCTCGGACAAAAGTTTTAAGGTAGAAGAGGAAGCGTGAAGGGGAAGACAAGATGCTTGAGGATGTGAGTTGATGGTGGCAGGGAGGCCAATCTGATAGATTAGAACATTTGTATAAAATCAGGGGTGATGGGACCCTCCAAAACCCAGGTAGCAGAAGGATATGAACACAGCGAATGACTGTAGCTAGAGAGAGTGAGATGCAGAAGCTGAGCAGAGCCCCAGGGCAGAGCCCAGCAGGGCTCCCGAGGCTGAGAAACTTGCTGCAGAGCCAAGAGGATCAGAAACCTCCGCATACAGGTCTCTCTTGTTTTATAGGCCGGAAAGAGATAGAACATGGTTTAAAAGTTATAAGGTGGGGAACCAGCAGATGGCAAATGGTTATATCACTGGACTACCTGTAGTAGACCACGGTTTGAGTCCCAGACCCTGTGGCTTAAAACTCATGCCAGGTGCGTGTGTGCACGTGCCCAAAAGCCTGAGAAGAGAATGGAGGAGAAGGGATTGCAGCATGGACATCTCACCTGGAAGGGAATTTCTCACTTTGTATCACTCTGTCTCTCTCTGTGTCTCCAGTGAGTGCACACACCCCTTAGCAAAAAATCTCTCTAAAAAAAGTTATAGTGTGGGGCCAGCAGATGGCATAGCAGTTATATCACAGAACTCCCACATGGCTGACCGTGGTTCGAGTCCCCCGAACCCAGGAGGAGAAGGGATTGTGGTGTGGCCATCCGCCAGGGGGTGATTTCTCACTTTCCCTTTCACTCTCTCTGTCTCTGTCTCTCTCCAGCAAGCACAGGCACCCTAAGGTAAAAACCTCTTAAAAAAAAAAAAAAACAGTTATGGTACCAGCAGTCGGCGTGATGGCTATGTCGCTGGACTCCCATGTAGTTGATTGTGGTTCGAGGCCTGGACCTGGTGGCTGAAACTCACGCCGAGCGTGTGTGCATGTGTGCCCAAGATCCCGAGACGAGAATTTAGGAGAAGGGATTGTGGAGTGGCCATCCCCCCCGGGGGAGTTCTCTCTTTCTGTCTCTCTGTCTCTCTCTGTCTTTCTGGCAAGTGCACACGCCCTATAGCAAAAACCTCTCCAAAACAAACAAACAAACAAAACACAGTTATATAGGACTCGCAGATGGTGTAATGGTTACATTGTTGGACTCCCACGTGGTGGACCACAGTTCGAGTCCTGGACCCAGCAGCTTAAAACTCAGGCTGGGCATGTGTGCGTCCATGTTCAACATTCCTAGAGGAGAATGGAGGAGAAATGATTGCAGTGTGGTAATTTCTCACTTTCTATCTTGCTCTCTCTCTCTGTCTCTCTAGCGAGCGCATGTGCCCTATAGCAAAAAATCCTCTCTTTTAAAAACAAAACAATCAAACAAAAACAGTTAGAATGCTTTTAGAGAAGGTCCAAGATTAGCCCTCACTTCACAGCGAGGAATGGGGTCCAAGACACCAGTCAGGACCAAGACCCAACTCCAGGTCCCTGATTGGTTGCTTATTCGCTGTTGCCTCCCTCTTACCACGGAATACAGCTGTTAATGGAGTTCTCATCAGTTGGACCCAATTAGAAAGGTACTAGAGGAGCTACCTAGTTAAAGAAACTCCTCTTTTAAAAAAAATATAATTGGACATCCATAATATGTGTCTTACGATTGTAGGTCTGGGTACATTGCATCTCTTCGAAGGAGGTGATCCACCTAAATAATCCTCTGCTGGTGGCTAGAAGGATATTTCTCCTCTGTTCCCTGAGTCATCCAGCTACTAGGTGTCCCACTACAAGTAGGATTTGTTCAGGATCGTGGGGCCCAAGCACCAAAATGTCACATGGACTCCTGTGGGGAGCCATGCAGTGCCTCTGCTCTTTCCAACCGACCTCAGATGTGACAAGCGTTGCCTTTTCTGAGTCTCCGCCGTGTCTCCCAACCCAAAGCTTTCCCAATCCCCTCTGTCCACATCTGCTTTTTCTACAAAAGCTCCTCATACTGCTCCTCACTTGTGGATCCTCCTTGTAAAGTGAATTATTAATCCCTGCTCTCCTCCTCTGCTCTGGGGAAACCCTTGTGCCATTATGAATGAAATAAAGAGATGATGAGACCAAGGTTGGAAGGAATGAATCTGAAAGGAGACATTGAGAAGAATACGAAAGATACAGTGGATAAACTGAGAGAAGAGAGGGAGGACTTCAAAGAAAGAAGGTTCTTCTAATTATCATTTTGTAGAGTGGACACTGGACATTGTAATTCTGGGGAATTTTTCTTTCTTTTTTTAAAAAAGAATTATTTATTTAATTTTATTTATTCATTCACCTATTTTTAAAATTTGACGAGAGAGAGAGAGAGAGAGAGAGAGAAAGCAAGCCACCCAGTCCAGGACTCGAACTGTGGTTAGCCATGTGGGAGTGTCCAGCACCTTAACCACCATGCCACCTGCTGGTTCCAATTCTGGGGAATTTTTCATACTGACATGTGCGCAGGGGGCCATAGCCTCTAGTTGACAAGTAAGATTAAACCATGCAAATTGTAAAGTCCCTCTAATATTAACCTGAGAGAAGTTGTTGAGTCAAACATATGTAGATTCAGATCCCAAATATAACAGTTTGTGCTGTGTTACCATAGGTAACTACTTGATCTCTCTGAACCCCAGTTTCCCCATCTCAAGATATATCTTGCGTAGTACATAATCACAGATAATAACGTTCTAATTTTCTATACCTCTTATCACTGGCTCCCTATTAAGTTTCTAGTGACCAGTCTAGGACTTTCCTCTGGCCAAAAAAATAAAAATAAAAACTAACATTTGATATATATATAAAGGAATATAGATGACAGATATACATGTATGTGTTTAGATCATAATTTAAGAATAAAAAAATTCAATTTAAATTGCTTTTAAAAATTAGAACATTACAGAATGGTCCCATGACCTAGTGTTTTGAGGAGCCGGATCCTACATGGAGTAGGGTTTGAGTCCTGGGTTTGGCAGTATGCCCAACATCTCAACCAGGTGGAAAGTGGAGGAGAAGTGATTTTGATGTAACCGCACCCCATTTGAAGGTCCTTTCTCCCACTCCCTCTCTCTCTTTTTCTGTTTATTTCTGGTAAGTGTATGCACCTCTGGCAAAAGAGGGAAAGGAAAGACGAAAGAAAGAAAAAGAAAAGAAAAAAGAAAGTGAAGGGAAGAAGGAAGGAAACAGGGAAGGGATGAAGGAAAGAAAGGAAATTAAAGCATCACAGTGCTATTGAAGCTATCCGTGTACATTTCTACCATCTCACACCCTTGCTTTTTCAGCATTTCTAAACTCTTTATAAACTTCCCAGTCTTACCCTGTACCACCCCAACTCGAATTTTTAGTAGATGATTCTTCTGCTGTGCAGAAAACCTAAAGATCATTTGGAAGGAACTTCTCCAGAGGTGTTCTCCTTCACCACAAGGTATCTTGCTGTGCTCCTGCCCTTTGACTGTCTTCCCTCCCGCCTCAGAGCCATACCCTAAGTGCTAAGTGAAGGACTCTGGACCACCATCTGTAATTACACAAGGGCACCCATTTCGGGGTTTTGATACAAGAGCACAGGGACTGACATGTGGCCGTCAGGTTACCTCTTCCTTTGACATTGGAGAGAAGGGTGGAGGTTGGTCAGGTCCTTGGCTGGTAGTGATCTTCATGATCCTGGTAGTCAACACAGGAACAAGAAAGGACATCCTAGGGAGAGAGAGGACAAAGGGAGACTTGGCAAGATCTGGGGCTTAGTTGACATGTCAGTAGAACAATGGCAAAGGAGAAGAGTAAAGACCACTTTTAGTTTCTTAGTTGGGTTGACCAGAAGTAACACAGAAATAGGGAAGTCATGAGCACTGCCAGCCGGGGGAGGAAGATGGTGAGTTCAGTTTAGGACCCGTCCAGTTGGGGCAGAAATCCCCTGTAGGCAACTGTAACTATGGGGTGCTGCTCCAGAGAGAATGTTGGGTTGAAGATAGAGATTTGGGTATCACTCAGAGACAACAGCTGGGACCCTGTAAGTGACAAAGGTTCAAGGAACAAGACACAGAAGGATGACCTAGACTGAACCTTGGGTATTGGAGGAGAGAGTGGCTATGAGTGTAGGTGAGCAGGGGCGGCCGAAGAAGATGAGGCTGGGATAGTACCAGGTCCAGGTCATAACAGGAGGAACTTGGACTCCACTGCACCCGTAGACAGTTGGCAGTTATTGAAAACGTTTAAGCTGGGAAGTGACACAATTAGATTTGAGTTTCAGTGATATGTACATTATTATAATAATTCCTTTATTAAATGCCTTTACATAAAGGAATTCACAGTCTGAATAGTTATTAGGATAGAGAAGATTGGAAGTAGACCTATTAGAAAGCTGTTGCAGTAGCCCTGGTGAGAGGTGGTGATATCCCGACCATAGCAATGAAATGGGAGGAAGGGAGCAATATCTGTGTGATATTCAGGAAGATGCACTGATCAGATAATGGAGAAGAGGGAGGGAGAATGAAGAATCTAGGATGGCTGCCATGTTTTTGGCTGGATGATGGTAGTGTATTCACTGTGGGAAAGAATAAATGAAGGGGAGCTCTCTTGTGAACAAGATGACATGTTCTTTGAGGAGGGAAATAAATAAACTTTAAGAAAAATGTTAAAAAATAAAAGGATAACTATACTTGCTTATAGTTTTGGGGCCAACAGGTGGCATGGTGGTTAAGGTGCTGGACTTCCACATGACCAACCATGGTTCAAGTCCCAGACCTGGTAGCTTGTTTTCTCACTTTCCCTCTCTCTGTCTTTCTGTCTCTCTCTGGTCAAATTTAAAATAATAATAATAATAATAATAATAATAATAATAATAATAAATAAAGTAAATCAGTAAATATGATGAGTTTGAAATGGGCATCCAGGTGGGTTGCAGATATTAACACACAGGTGGCAATTGAACCAAATGCTGAATAACATTATGGGAGAAATAATAAGTACATGATACATGTCTATTAATGATTCCACCACAAGTCATTGCAATTCCTTTACTTTCACTTCTCTGATGTCCACTTGGGTTTTACCAGGGCCTCCAAATCTTCAGTTCTGCATGTCAAGACTGCGGCCTCCTTAGGTATCTTTTAGAAATTCTATTCTTATTACCTCAAAGCTCTTATATCAACCTAGCAGACATGTCCACAGCCCCTCATCCCTACCATTGTAGGAAGGTATTGGGAGTTTGAAGGAGAACATCTGGGAGGTGGTTTCTCATACTGTGTTCTGGCTTCTATTGTATTTCTCTCCTTTCCCAGTAAAGCTCTCAAAAGAGTAACCCGAACTTGTATTCAGACGGCGGTGCCCTGGGAGAGTGTGACACTCCACAAGGCTGACACGCTGCAAGGCCGACCATCATGGGAAAGTCTGGCTTTGCATCCGATGACCTTCCTGAGAACACTGGGCATGCGTGTGCCCATGGTCCCTGGTTGGCTGAGGCTGGCGGCTGGGAGGTAAATCACAGTGTCGAGATCCCATTAGGAGTGCTGCTTCTCTCTCTCTCTCTCTCATGCTTATGGAGGAAGTACATAAATACACTCTAACAACAATAAAAAATAAAGATAAAAGAATAACCTATATGTGTGGACATTTTCTCACTTTCTAATGATACCTTATAATCTGGTTCCAACCTTGCTCCCTCTTCTGAAACTGCTCTCAGATGTCACTCGTGACCTCTTGTTGGCAAATATAATGCTTCCTCTCTCCGCATCTGCCAACTCTGATAGACCTCCTCCTCAACAGCTTGTCCTTCCTCGGCTCTTGTGATATCCATTAGATGTCTCTTGGTCTCCTTCCTGCCTGTTGGAGACTCCTTTGTCTCTCTCCGGGGGTCCTTCCCTCTCCTGTCCTCTAAATGCACTTCCTTACTCTCTATACCAGGCTCTTTCCTTTGCTCAGTCTTCATTGGGAGCTACCATAACTCCCCCTGTCCTGGCAGATGCTTCTTCTCTCTCTGACTCTGGCCCCTCTCCACACCCCTCAGCTCTGATCATGTCACCTCCACTTCCCCACCTCAGTCTCCTCACCAGCTGGCTTGTCTTCACATCTACGTTATGTAATTACTGTCTATCTAGTCTGCTTGCCTACTGTTTACCCCTGGGTTCAAATCATACTGCCCAACTCCATATGAATCTTCCTAAAATCCTGCCATAGCTCTGTCTTTCCCATGCTCAAGGATCTTCCGTTGCTCTCCATTCTACAGAAACTCTGGGCTGACCACGAACTGGCAGGGATTGATATTTTCTAGACTATTCTAGAATATTCTCCCCCTAAAGAAGTCTGTGCCCGTGGTGCCTATCTTTTCCCCAGGGAGGACTATTTGAAATGCACATTTCCTCATCTTTTGGCTTTTAGAGGCTAAACAAAACTAAAATTTCTAGCCTCCCCCCAGATTTATATCAACTCGATATGGTAACACCCGTAATTGATTAGTAGTTTAATGTCTGTGATGAACAAAAATAGAAATAATTTCTTTCTTCTTTAATAAACGCCAACGAAGGAGACGGTGCACACACACACACACACACACACACATCTCTCAAAACCTGGATTCAGGTGATGAAAGTTTTGGGGGTGAAAGGTTGGGGCACACCACCCTGTGCTCTGGCTCGGTGGAACTCTTTGCTGCGCTTTCCCAAGCAGACTGTGCAACCCTCTGCCTTCAACGCCCTCCTTGCCGGCTCCTAGTATCTGAATCCTCTGCATCCTTTGGGACCCTTATCAGATGTCACCTTTCTCCTCCCACGTCTGCCAGGAGCTTCCTAAGTAGGGTGATCTGGTCCTCTCTGCAGCCTTCGGTACCTCCTGCGCTGCGCTGAGGGTTCCGGCTTCTGCACGGAGCCGCTGCAGGCAGGATGTTCTTAGTTTCGCTCCCAGCACCTGGTACTTCGGGAGCCGTGAACAACACGGAAATTGTGTTCACGGATGTAGTCTGCAGCCCCGGGAACCTCAGTCCGGTCCGCCCAGATCCCACTCCCGGCGCCGGCTTCGGCACTGCCTGCTGGGCTACTGGGCCGGCCCTGAATTCATTTCCACCTCATTAACTCGCCCCAGTCCCGCCCCCGCGACTCCGCTCCGGTCTCCGTCTCCGACAAGACCTCTCCTTTTCTTCCTTCGCTCTCCCCCTGTCATCCTGCCAACTCAACGTCTATCGCGTCGCATATCGTCTCTTCATCTCTTTCTCGCTGAGTCTGTCTGGGTCTATGTCTTTGGGTGTTTCTCTCTGAGCCTCCATCTGTCTGGGTCTCTGCTTCCTCGCTCCCCTACGCTCCGCCCTCTGTCCAAGTCCGTCCAATCCCAGCCGCCCGGGCCTGGCGCTCCACTCTCCCATTGGTCCGTCCGGAGCCCCCCGCCCCCGCCCGCCCGGCCCCCCGGCGGGCCCCTCCATTCACACAAAGTTTGGCTCCGGCGTTGCAGAGGGAGGGGGCGGCCCGGCCCGGCCCAGCTCTGCCCCCGGCCGGCCCGACCCCGGCCCCGGCCCCCGGACAAGCCCTTATCTGATCCCAGCTCCGGGTTTAAGAGTCCTGGCCTTGCCCGTCGCACAGCTCCGCTCCTCACTCCTGCCCGCCCCGTCCATCTGTCCCGCTGCCCCGCGGCTCATCCGAGGGGCCACTCCAACTTGGACCCAAGGTAAGACCCTGGCCCTGATGAAGGAGTGCTGCCGCCCCGGCCGGGGTCCTGCCCACCTAACTCTCCAGAGACATCGGGGCCCCCAGCCACTCGGTCCCTACCCTGGCTGGCCTCAGAGGTCTGGTCCTGTTCCCTAGCGTCCTGCCTTGGACAGTCCCAAACCGATCCTCCTGGGAAGGGCTCCCTACGGAGGGAATTCCACCCAGGCTGGTCACCTGAGCCCTCAGCATCTAAGGAAGAGACATTCCAGACGCCCCCTCCCACTGGGCAGAGCTGCAGTTACATCTGCTCCTCCAATCAGTACAGTGACCACCACACATAACCACGCATCCCCCACACTGCCGCACCGGGCTGTGCCCCCTCCTCCTACATGACATGACTTCCATGCCCAGCCCCCCATCCAGTGGCACTCACATACTGACACCCTCTGATCGCTAGTTAACAGTGGGGAGAGCGACATGCTTGCTCTTACATTGGACAGATGAAGTAGCCTGGTCCCAGAGCTTGGGGCTCCCACCCACCCAGTGTCTTCCTTCCACTTCCACTTGGCTTCCACTTCGAGACACCCCTCCCCTTACCCAGTGCAGGGCCACTTCTGTGAGAAAGAGAGGGCCGAGTCGGGCCTGTAAATTCACCATCTTGGAGAAGAAACCCCTACCCATTCTACCCCCTAACCCCCAACTCAGGAGCTACCTAAGGGCACCTGAGTTAGAAAAGAGATGGCCACTGGAACTTCCTGATCTGGGAGGGGAACGCTGACCCCTGGGATAGATAGAAGGGCAAGACGGGGACAAAGTGGGGCTGAGCTCTCTGGTATCCTGAGATTTCATTCCAGTCAACGAAATGCCCAGGCCAGGTGAGACAGCTGTGGGACTGGAGGCGGGGAAGAAGCCAGTACAAATTTGGACCTAAAGGAGGTCAGATCTTAAAGCCTGGTTTTGTTGCTTCTCAACACAGATTCTGAGCAAGGATTCCAGCCGGTCAGCTCTCCTGCAGTGTTTCTTTCTCCCCCCTGGGATTACTTTAGGCAGTCTGGGTGGGAGGGAGCTGGGATGGCAGATCTGGTGCCCTCCGGTGTTGTTTAGGGATGCTGAGGAGGGTCCAGAGTGGGTATCAAGACATCAGCCCCAGGAGGAGCCGGCGGCAGAGGCTGCGTTCAGTTTAGTTTCATCCTGAAACTCTCTCCCTAATCCCCAAGGTTTTCGACAAGTTTTTGGCAGAATGGTGGGCACCACCCTGCCCAGGGAAGGGCTCATTAATTCCTCAGGGTGTAAACTGGATATGGAAATCCAAGTCTAGAAGGAGCCAGGTGTTCCAGTTCATGGTGGGTTCTTCAGGGAGGAGGAAATGGGGGCGATGGGGAAGGAAGGCGTCGGGCCAGGGAGAGGGTCCAGGGCCAGGCTGCGGAAGCAATAGGCATGGCCCAGGCAGTGCCAACTCCTTTTTCTCCCGCCCGCTGCCCTCCCAGTCCTTTGGTGGTGGCGATGAGGGAGTGAGGGAGGGGGAGTTGGGGGTGATCTGGGCCTGTCCAGCCTCCCAAAGCTCTTGCCAACCTGGGTCCTGAAAGGAGCTGCTGTTTTCTGAGCCACCCCCACCCCCTACCAGAGCCCGAGCAGCCAAGTTGTCTCAGCGGATATCAAATGGCAATGACTCCACTGACTGGGGTTGGGTGGGGGTAGAAGGGACTGGGGGGGGGGGGGCAGGGTTATGGTCCCATTTCTTCTTTGACCAAATGCAGAATCCGACTGCTGCCCCCTACCCTGAGGAAAACATCCGTCATACCAGCGACGATTCATATCCAGTCCACGGGCGCATATGTCTGTGGGTGGAGATTAGTTATCTACCCACTGGCATCCTCCACCTCCACCTCCTCGGGTCCCACTGAATGGTGCCCCACGGGTGCCACCTGTGCCACTGTGTGTGAGCTCATTCACACGCCATCTTTTTGGCCTGGGCTAGAAGGGAGGTGACTGGCAGAAGACCCAAGGGTCTTCCCTTGTCCTCCTGGGGACCACAGAGCATGGGACACTTGGATCTGGGTGGATACAGATGGAGTTCTCTAGTGTCATCTGGGGACTGGTGGGATATGGGACTGAGGGCTCTAGAAAAAGCAGAAAGACCTATTTCTTTAAAGGAGAACCCTGGGTCTCCTAATAAAATGCTTCATGTTTGCACATGAGGTAGAAAGATAGGCCAATCCCCCAGCGTTGGTAGGGAGGGAAAGAGCCCCTAAACTTTCCTGCCAAAGATTATTTGGGACAGAAGAAAAAAAAGTCCATACTCCCTCCCCTCCCCGGCCTAGATTCTTCTCTTGCCTGACTGGTCAGTGCTACTGTCCAGGCTGAGGCCAAGCTGTCCAGGACAGCAGTGAGGGCCTGGAAGGGGCAGAGAGAAGGGACAGTCCAAGGCACACTGTTGAGATGAAAGGGCAAAAAGATGAGAGAGAAAGGGGAGATTTGGAATCCAAGTGTTTTAGCACCCAGAGAAGGTGGTTGGCTGGGGCAGCTCCGGAGAACGAGCTTGCCTGTCAAGGTTACCATTTGGCCTCAGTCTCTCCCACATGCTGCGTTCAGTGCTTTTCCTCCCTCTTCTGAGTTGAAGTTACATGTCACCGCCATTCTTTATGGAGAGGGTGCATTCTGGGTGGCCCCTGGACATCCCCTCCCCCCTGAGAACCTTGAAAGGGCAAAGAGCAAAGGATTGTGGGAAAACCCCTCCCGTGGGTGTCTGCCAGCTGGGAGCCTGGATTTGAGGTGGTGGGGGAAGGAGGGGCTAGCTCTGGAATGTAGGAGAAGTAAGAACTGGACTGTGTGGCCCAGAGAAGCAGGGGTGTGAGAGGGCAGAATTAGCATTCAGGCCCCCACACACGTGTCTTGCAGAAAGGGTCTATGTGGCCCTTCTGCAACTCTTGCAGCAGCAGAAGACCTCAGGGAAAGGTTGAAGCTGCAGCTGGAAGGATTTAGGCTCGAGCTCGGGAGGCACGTCCATAAAAGAGAAGCCATTTGAAATGAGAGAGGGTAGGAAAGGGAGACCACCTTTCAGACCAATGAAAACCCTCCAAGCAGCAAAGTCCATCAAGACCTCCAAGAGGAGCTATGGAGCCCAGAGGCACAGGGGGATGTGACCACCATGGCGGGTGTCCCATGTTCAGCGTGCAGTTCTGCATTGCTGTGCTGGCCTCCTGCTTGCTCTGGAGACAGTAGGGACACTGATTAAGAGCACAACCTTGGGGGACCAGCAGTTGGTATAATGGCTATGTCGCTGGACTCCCATGTGGTCGACTACCGTTTGAGTCCCAGACCCGGTGGCTTAAACTATCGCCGGGTGCGTGTGCATGTGTGCCCAAGATCCCGAGAGGAGAATGGAGGAGAAGGGATGGCAGCGTGGCCATCCCCCCTGGGGGATCATTTCTTGCTTTCTGTCTCTCTGTCTCTCTCTCTGTCTTTCTGGTGAGCGCACGCGCCCTATAGCAAAAACCTCTCCCCCACCCTCCAAAAAAAAGAGTGCATTGGAGACAGACTGCCTGGGTTCAAGTCCAGGCTTCACTTCTCAGTAGCGACAGCAGTCTCCTCATCCTCACACTGGGGATGTATAATAATAGTTGTGAGGATTAAGTGTCCGTATTGGTCAAGGGCTTGGGATGGTGTTTAGTTAGCAGGTAAAAAGTGCAGTTGCAGGCTAGCCAGTGGCGTGGTGATTAAGGCAGCTGGATCCCACACAGCTAATTGGGAGGTTCAAGTCCTGAACCCTGTGACTTGAAAAACATGTCGTGCATATGTGCCCAAAATCTTGAGAGGAGAATGGAGAAGGGATTGCGTATGGCATGTCATCCCCTGGGAGGTGCTTTCTCACTTTCCCTCTTTCTCTGTCTCTCTCTGGGGTGTGTAAGCATCCTAAAGCCAATAAAAATTAAGTAAATAAAGTGCAGTTGCTGGTAAGGTTCTCCCTCCTCTCAAGCTCTACTCTGTCATCTTTCCTAGTTCCAGGGCCTTATCCCAGCCCTTCGGTGTGGCTTTTCGGAGGGTCTGTCCCAGGTTTCTACCCTTCAGCACTCTGGAGCTGGGGAAGCTGGGAGAACTAAGAAGTAGACTGAGATGAGGCATCTGTCTTTACTCAGCTGACTGGCTCTCACCAAAGCCGGGCTCCACCCCTACAGCCTCTCTTTCTACCAGTTTTTGCCAGGGAGATGTTCTGTCTTCGATTCAGATTCAATACAGGTGACCGAGATGTCAAACTTCCCCCCAGATCATCTCTTCTCCTATTTTTGGCTACTTCTCTCTTTGTGCCAAAGACACCGGCTTCTCTCTACCTCCTCGTCTCACCTCTGCCCCCCACAGCTCTGCCATCCCTCTTCCCCTCCTCACCCTGACTGTCCTGCTGCCACCCAGGTTTGCTCCCACCACTTCTCGGTTTTCTGCGCCCTCCCCTTCTGTCCCCTACCCAGCCGGGATGCCCTGGACAGCCTCCTTGGAGACCTCCCTGACTCCAGTCTCCTTGATTCCCTCCCTTTACTCCACCAGGAGTTATCACTGGGACTGTCCCCTTGAGGTAGCAGTTTCATCTTGCCCGTTGCCTAACCAGAACCCCTGTTGGCATCAGATGGAAATTTCCCAATCGCAGTGTCTCAGTGACATTATGCCTTTTCTCCATCCTCTCCTGCACCCCCATCTTTTGGACCCTGACCCTGGGGAGCATATCCAGTGGTAGTCTCTGAGCCATGCTCTTCCCCTCACTCTGGCCCTCATGTAGGCAATTCCAGATCCCACTCCTGCAAACCTCCGTCCTCCTGTTTCCCTCTCGCCCTGCCCTCTTGCTTGCCCCTGGCATCTGTGACTTTGTGCAGGAGACCCCACACATGGCGATATTGGAGGGGACATCCTGTCTCTTTCATTGGCCACGAGGCTCCTCGTGGATAGGGCTCTGCCCCTGTCAGAGGGGGCCTCCCTGGAGCTAAGGCATCTCTGGTATCCCTGGACCCCCTGGTCCTCAGTAAAGGGCTTGGCTCCCAGGATGTGGATTGACTGCTGTCCAGCTTGGCCTAGGCAGAAGGCCTTTCTGATGGCTTACTCTGTGGGGTGACCCTGACGTCGGAGGTGTATGTGAACATCCCGCAGTTGTAGGTAAGATTTGGTTATTCAGCTCTCAAGTTGGAGAGAAACTCCGATCTTGCCAACTGCCACATCCAGTGGGGATGGCTTCACCCAAAGATTACATGCAACAGGCCCTAGAACTTCCATTCTCCAGTGCTCTAAGCATTTTTGGTCAAACACCAAAAACTATGCAGTATCCAGGCCCTGCAGAGCCTTTCTCCCCTCTCTAGGGAGACTCGAATCCAGTCTGAGGCTGGGCTTGTCAGTAGGTGCCCTCGTGGAGAAGGGGCAGAGGTCGGGTCCATTATGGGGCAGTCCATTCTCTTGAGCTTGTCTCTGAGCAGGGATTTGCAGGGTTGGAGACATGGGGACACCTCCCAGGGGGGTGGAGGCCTCGCCTCTTACAGTCTCCCTGCCCTGGTCCCTTCATCCCCAGCCCTGACCCCAAGCCAATCTCAACTACTAGACCAGAGTCACATTCTCTCCCCATGTCTAAACCTCCCTGGTGACCAGTGAGAACAAAGGCATGACAACTGCTAAGAGGAGAGAGGGTCAGTGTGAAGCTGGACCAGTGTTCTCACACTTGTTCTCCAGACCCGTTTACACCCCCAAACACGACTCCAGAGAGCTTTGCTTGTGTGAATGTTATCTATCAGTATCTACCACGTTAGAAGTGAAAGTCAGGGAGACTTAAGATAATTACAACTTCATTAGAAAATAACAATAAACTCTCTGCATATTCACATAAATGGCATGTTAATGAAAAATTGCAACATTTCCCAAAACAAACAGGAAGTTTAAGAAGACTGACATTGTGTTGCATTTTTATAAAGTTTTGCAATGCCTGGTTTAATCAAGGATGACTTCTCTCAGCTGGTTCTGCATTCAGTATGTTGCAATACTGCAACACCATGTGCAGGACGCCACTGAATGAATAAGGAAAGTGAAAATGGGATATTAGCATTAGGAATGAGGAAAGTGAAAATGCATTATTAGCATTTTTATGAAGATTGATTTGACCGCCTGAGGCTTCTGAAAGGTTTGAAGAATCCCCCCAAAATTCCTGTACTACACTTTGAGAACTGCTAGTTAGAGGATCCTCGAAAGATATCTTCAGAACCTCTGGTCATTCGGAGACCCTGGGTGATACATCCCTTGTCCGCCCATGATCTGTTGAATGTTTTCACAGGGAGGCAGTAGGAGCCACGGTTAAAGCCTGTGGATTCTGGAGACAAACGACTGACTTGAGCTTGAATCTTAGTCCTGTCACTCACTAGCTGTGTAGCCTTGGGCAAGTGACTAACACCTTTGTGTTCCAGTTTTCTCATCTATGAAACGGGGTCTTTAAAAAGCATCTAGTTGGGAACCAGCAGTTAGCGTAATGGCTATGTCGCTGGACTCCCACGTAGTCGACCACGGTTCGCGTCCTGGACCCGGTGGCTTAAAACTCACACCGGGCACGTGTGCGTGCGTGCCCAAGATCCTGAGAGGAGAATGGAGGAGAAGGGATTGCGGCGTGACCATCCCCCCTGGGGGGTGATTTCTCTCTTTCTGTCTCTATGTCTCTCTCTGTCTGTCTGGCGAGTGCATGCGCCCTATAGCGAAAACCTCTCAAAAAAAAAAAAAAAAAAAAAAAAAAAAAAAAAAAGAAAAAAGAAAAAAGCATCTAGTTTTTGGGACCAGCAGGTGGTGTGGTGGCTAAGGTGCTAAACACTCCCACATGGCCAATTGTGCTTTGAGTTCCGGACCTGGTGGCTTGCTTTCTCACTTTCCCTCTCTCTCTCTGTGTCTCTCTCTCTGGTCAAATTAAAATAAATGAATTAATAAATTAAATTAAATAATTCTTTTTTTTTTTTTGAGAGAGAGAGAGAGAGGTTTTTTGCTATAGGACGTGTGCGCTCGCCAGAAAGAGAGAGGCAGAGAGACAGAAAGTGAGAAATCGGTCCCCAGGGGGGATGGCCATGCTGCAATCCCTTCTCCTCTATTCTCCTCTTGGGATCTTGGGCACGCACACACATGCACCCGGCGTGAGTTTAAGCCACCGGGTCCGGGACTCGAACCATGGTCAACAACTACATGGGAGTCCAGCGACATAGCCATTATGCCAACTGCTGGTCCTTTAGGGTCATTGAAAACTAAATGACATGATACCAGGAACTCAGTCATACAAGATCTTTTAAAATGCCTGAGCCTCTACAGAATTCCACCGCCCACAGACTCAGAAGGCAGGAGGTGCAGAGCGATCTTTTCCAGGGTACAGAGGGAAAGTGACTTGTGCAAGGTCCTAGGGATGGTTTACAGGGTTGTGGGCCCTGGACCCAAGAGTCTAACTCCTAGCCCTGTGTGCTCACCACCAGATGCTTTGGGAGGTGGGGATCGCTGGAGACAGGGAAGGAGGCAGATTTTCTCTTTCTCCTCCAACTCCAGGCAAGGGTCCAGGGCCCAGAGCAGTACAGCAGGAGACTTGAGGGCGGATAGCAGGCAGGACTTCCCTGACAGCAACAGCAACTGGAAAGGCGAAAGAAAGCTGGGAAGACATCCCTAAGCCCAGAGACTTTCCTGTCCTGCCTGTGGGGAACAGATCTGGGAAGAGCTTACAGGTGCAGGGCAGAGGAAGTCTAGAAGTGACTGATGGGTCACTGGGGGCCCATTCCCTTCTCACTGCCTGCAGCCCCTTCCCAGATCACTGCCCCCCACAAAGTTCTTCTGCTTCTCCAGCCCTGGAGCCTCTCCCCCATCCCATCGGCTGACCTAGCCCTTTGCACACAGGGGCCACAGGGCAGAAGAGGGTGCCCTGGGGAAGCCAGCTTGTGCAAGGGGTGCTGACAGGAGTTGGGGAGGGTACCAGGGGCTCTCTGGGCAGGAGAGGGCAGCCTCACATGCTTTCAGCACTAAATAAAGAAGAGCTGTCAGGATCCCTGGCCCTTCAGCCCCCCCGAGCGGGGGTCAAAGACCCGCCTTCCTCAGGCAGAGCCGAACTCCTGGGAAAGCCGAGTGGTTAGGGCAGCCCATCCCTAGTCACCGCTCCCTGCTTCCCTGTCGTGGCTTCCTCAGTCCCCAAATCACAGCAGGCAGAAGTCATCTAAGAGGGTGGCTCCCCAAGGATGCAGGAGCCCAAAGACCCCAAGCCCCAAGCACATGCCCCTTCTGAATTCTGGAGGTTCAGATCCCACCCCGCCCTGTAAGCCAGGCAGCTCAGATGCAGCCTCCATCTGAGTTTGAGACCGTGCTCGCTGTTTCCCACCTCCCACCCACACGATTCCTGTGACTGGGTGGTAAAACTGAGGCCCAGAGTGGTGCTCAGGCTACCCTCCTGCCTGCTTCAGAACCAGCCTGAGACTAAGGCACCTGGCCTCCCAGAGCCTCCTCCCTCCGAAGCGTTTCTTCATTTGGAAAGTCCTCTCTGGCACTGGCAGTTTTGGGGGCCCTAGTCTCAGCTCCCCCTCCCCTGGCTCCTGGGCAGTGCCCCTAGGGGAGGCCCTGAGGGCTAAATCTCCTGTCCTCAGCCCCGCCCCGCCCCCTGCCTCATCGGTGCCAGCAGCCCCCCAGCTCCCGCCCCTGGGCTGTGGGACAGGGAGAGGCCGAGGGGCTGTCTCTGCATACTAATGTCCAGCCCATTGTCAAAGCCCCTTTGTGCCAGGGAGCTCCATTGAGGCGGCTCGGGGCGGGCACAATGGGGGCTCTGTCCCCGAGTTCCCCCAAACAGTCACCTGCTTTCAGAGCCTCCCCTCCCCAACCTCCTCACCCGCCCCAGTGTCCAGAGGGCCCAGAGAGCACGGGGGAGTGGGCCCAGGGTGGGGGGATGGGCAGGAGGTGACCTCCCCACTCCCTGGCAGGCCGGGGAGATGGGCATTTGACAGGGCACAGGAGGGGTGAGGCCTGGCTTGCAGGGTGGGGGCAGGCTGGGGATGGAGTTGGAATGCAGGTTCTGTGAGGGCCAGAAGGGGAAGGGGCATTTGGCCTGCCCACTCCTTGACTCTATATGCACAGCCTGGGACTGTGGCTGCCCGGCTGCTCTCCTCCCCCACCCGAACACCCTGGGCTCATATATGCAGAGACACACAGGCACGCCCTCATCTATGCAGCCCCACACACAGCTCCTGTGCACGCTCCGAGCGCATGTACCCAGGCACAGCACGCCAGTCCAGGCACGCACACCTGGACGTCAGGCTGCCACCGCTGGCATATGCACCTGTGCTGGCCCTCTGCCCTCCCCACCCCTTGCCCATCTGCACCCCCTCTGGCAGCCACAGGCTTCTCAGCATGGTCCCCGTGGCCTGGCTGCCCTCTTCTGCTCTGACACAGGTTATAACAAGTTTGTACTTGTTGTGACCTGCAGAATATGGCCCTGGGGCGGGGAATGTCCCACTGTTCCAAGCGTACTTGCTTACACGTTAACCATGGATGCAGACCCTGCTGAACTCTGAGCACGTGCCCCACCCCCACCGCGACCTGCAGTGAGTCAGTGGGCTAGGCCCCCTCACCCCCAGAGGGGGTAAAGCACATCAACAGAGGTACATGCGAATACCTACCCCACATGCCCAACACAGGCCCAGCGAGCCAGCCCAGGATGGTCTGGGTCATCCCAGCCCCTCATGGCCCTGGAGGTAGGTGGGACAGTTAGCATTTCCCTGGCAAGGCTTGGAGGGTAAGAAGCTGCATCCAGGCAGGTAGTGGCACAGCTGGGGCCAGAATGGAGGTCTCTTGCCTCTAGTTTTATTTGTCTTTTGTTGTTGGCTTGTTGACTGTTGCACTGTCGCTTGGCCCCACTCTGCTAACCCCCCTCCCTGTGCAGAATTCTGTAAGGGGTATCTTTGACCCACCCTCCTTGGGGGAATGGGGGCATGGTGAGGCAGAATGACAGATATGAGACCCTTAAGAGCTTCTGGGTCTAGAAAGAACCTCAGAAGGTCACCTTGACCCCTCCACTGCCTCTGGACAGGTGAACCTGCCTCCTTTCATTTCCTGCATCCCGCCAGCCCCTCCTGCTGCTGATTTGGACTGACAGAGAAAGCCCACAACCTTCTCAGTCAGGGTGTGGAGCTGGCGATCTCTACGGGTTAGAAGTCCCCCTAACTAGTACCTAGCTCTGATCTTCCCTCCTAACCTATTTCTTTCTGTACAAGGGGGTGGCTATGCCTCTCCTACCCTTCTGGTCTGGGGTACCTTCTAGCAGCCGGGAGAAGACTTCCTAAAAAGGGAAGGGAGGGGTCCCACTGGATCCCAGGGACGTGAGGGCTGACTACACAAGGGTACTCTGGGACCCTCCCACCCCTGGGAGGGAACTCTATTAGAAAGGGAGCTAAGCTGACCCTGGCTCACTCATCTGCAATACTGAGTGCTGATCTCCGATGCAGATGCTTCCCTTGTAGAATTGCTTAGAAGAATCCCCAGGGTTCTACTACTCCTTCTCCCACACCCTATCTAGAATATGCTCCCCTCTGCTCCTAGATTCTGCTGCAGCCCCTCATTCATCTGTCCTCCTTTGAGCAGGAACATACCTCCCCCAGCCCTTACACTCTGGGGTGGTTTTTCTGCCTCCCAGTGTCCCTTTGACTGTCCCCTGTTGGAGAAAGAGGCCAGCCCAAGGTATGACTTCAGTCCTTCCTTCTGTACTCGAGTGGTTGGTTACTGCAGGAGAGAGCGAACAGGGGGACAGCCCGCTCCTGTGTCTAGTCAGTGTCTTCGTGCTCCGCTGCCCTGTCCTTCTCCTTAAGTGAGGAACATGGATAAAGAATAAGCAGAACTTTGGGGCAGTGTAGAGAGATGGCCTCCCAGGTGGTGGTGAACCTCTGGGGAGCCTTAGGTCTAAACTTCTCGGTGTGAGGCTCAGAGATTGCTTTCCATAAATGGAAAGGAACCCTGAGAAGGGAGTTGAGGGATGCCTGTCAGGGAAGGCGGCTCAATTACCTGAACGTGCGTCTCCATCTCCACCAAGGGTGCGAGTGAAATGCATTACTTAGGTAGCAGCAGGTAGACCCTGACCCACCAGGAAACATTTCCTCAGCATAAGTTTTTACTCAGCAAAAGGGAGTGATGGAGAGAGGTGACAACTCAAGTTTCCTGATGTGAAGAAAAGGTCTCTTTTTAGTCACCCAGTGAACAAAGGCTGGGCGGCCTGCGAGAAAGACAGTTGCAATGACTCTCAGAGCCTGTGGGCTGTGGGATTCCCAATGCTCTTGCCCATTTTCATAGCCCCAGCGAGAGCGTCTATGGATCTGTTGCCTCCCCATGGACCTCACCATTTCCTGCTTAGTCTAACCCCCATTGCTGGCGTATTTCTGGGCCAGCTGCAGCAGCGGGTGTGGGAGACCCTGAGTCCTGCTGGGTGGCAGCACCAGATCGAACCCAGACTGGGCTGTGGCTGGGATTGGGCAGAAGAGTCCAAGGAGAACTGTCCAACACTAGCGCCATGCCGGCGGGCATGTAGGGACCCCAGGGCCAATGAAGTACTCATGTAGGAAGAGAGAAATCAGGATGAGGCAGAAAGCTCGGGTTCTGTTCTGACTCTGATATAAAACCACAAGTCCTACTAGCTAGCTGTGTGATCTTGGGAAAGTTACCCACCATTTCCATGCCATGGCTTTCTCTTCAGTGAAATGAGGGCATTGGAGGGGGCATCAGTGGGGGTCCTCGCAATGCTAGCATGCCATGCCATGGACCAGTAGTGAGATGACAAACACTGGCTTAAGCAGGCCTGGGCTCACCGTGCAGCAGCACCCTTACGGCAGTTCCTCTGGGCGGGTTAGCTAATCGCTCTTAAATCTAGTTTCCACACCATTAATATAAGGGCTATTACCGATCTCCAGGGAGGATAATGCTCCAGCATTGTGACGGCTGAAACAAGGGAAGTTCATGGGAGTGGGAGGAGGCACAGCCCACACAGACACTCAGAAAGCCTTTTCAGAGAAAGTCATATCTAAGCCAAGACCTGAATTCAGGAAGAGCAGAAATAAACTAGGCAAAGTGGGAGGGAAGAGTGCTCTGGAGAAAAGGCCCTATATCATTTATAAAGAACTGTGGTTGAGGGACCAGCAGTTGGCCTAATGGCTATGTCTCTGGACTCCCATGTAGTCGACCGTGGTTCAAGTCCCGGACCCGGTGGCTTAAACTCACACCGGGCACGTGTGCGTGCGTGCCCAAGATCCCGAGAGGAGAATGGAGGAGAGGGGTTTGCAGCGTGGCTATCCCCCCTGGGGGGTGATTTCTTGCTTTCTGTCTCTCTGTCTCTCTCTGTCTTTCTGGTGAGCACATGCGCCCTATAGCAAAAACCTCTCCAAAAAAAGGAAAAAAAAAAAAAAAAAAGAAAGTGTGATATCTTGGACTGGCAGGTGGCATACTGGTTAAGGCACTGGACTCCTACATGGTTGACCACAGTTTGAGTCCCAGACCTGGCAGCTTGAAACTCATGTTGAATGTGCATGTGTGTGCACCCAAAATCTCAAGAGGGGAATAGAGAAGGGTTTGTGGCATGGCTATCCCCCCTGGGGGGGGGGGGGTGATTGATTTCTCACTTTCTCTTTCTGTCTACTGCACATGCCCTATAGCAAAAATCTCTCTCTAAAAAAAAAAAAAAAAAGGAAAAGGAAGAAAGAAAGCGTGGTCTGTTCAAGAACTGGGAGCAGTGTAGTGTGGCTGCTGGGCAGGGCTCTTGTGAAGAAGGTAGTCGGTGGACAGTGGACATTGGTGCTGGAGGGCAGCATGGGCCAGGTTATTACAGACTATAATAATTCCTCTGCTTCTCCCCCATCCCTTTCCCTACTCTTGCTCTCCGTCCTGTGGGCACAAGGCAGTGCTGGGCTCTCCAGAAAGACCTGATCCATCCAGGGAGAAGCTTCAGGGCCAGAGTTGTTTGACTGGACCAGTTTTTAAGCCAGCCTTGGAGTTTCCTGCCTCCCTCTCACTATGAAAAGGGACTGACCTCCCAATATTGCTGCCATGAAGGCACTCACATATCTACCACAGGTCTCAGTTCCCAGGTGCTCCCTTTCAATGTGGAGAATAAGTAGAGTGTTGGGGCGGGGGCTGAGGGACCGTGGAGTGAGGACTGAGACACTAGACAAAGTTCCTCAGCCAGGACTAACTCAGTTGGAGGAACTGAGTCAGTGCCCGCCAGTGTCAGAAACTTGAAACTTCAAAGGGAAGCTCAGAGGAAGCATTCTCAAAAGATGGAGTGTGACTGCTCCTCTGGAAATGGGGCCTGAGGAGGAAAGAGTAGTGTAGAATCAATCTTACGGGCTCTTTTAAGGTTTTCCTTTTCTTTTCTTTTCCTTTCTTTTCTTTTCTTTTTTTTTTTTCTTCCTTTTCTTTTCTTTTTTCTTTTCTTTTCTCTTTTCTTTTCTTTCCCTTTCTTTCTTTTATTCTCTTTTCCTTTCTTTTCTTTTTTCTCTTCTTTTCTCCTTTCTTTTCTTCTCTTCTCTTCTCTTCTTTTCTCTTCTCTTCTCTTCTCTTCTCTTCTCTTCTCTTCTCTTCTCTTCTCTTCTTTTCTTTCTTTTTTTTCTTTCTTCCTTTCTATGAAAGACAGTACAGACAGGCACTCCCAACAGAGGCTTTAATGCAGAGCTCTATCCCCTGCCTCAGGCAACCAGGGTCACAGGTGCACCTGTGCCCATTTGCACAGGGAGACCTTGGGACATGATGCAAGGACCTTCCTATAGGTTCTTTTAGATAAACAAGTACCAGGCAATGAGGAGGACTCAAAGACAAACAAATTGCAGCTGAAGAATCCATTCAGAAAAGATTCTCCTGTTTGGGAGGATGGAGATGGCCCTTCCTGGCAGGCATGGGCCTGATAAAATGGCCCCTGTGGTGCTGCGTCAGAGTGCTGCCATGCTGGGGAGAGCCCTTCTACCTCTCCTACTTCCTGTTCTGCCTATCGACCCTCCACCCTGAGGCTCCAACCTCCCTTATCAACATACAACTTCTTAGATCACAGAAAGTGTATACACGAGGGGCCTTCACTTGGGATCTAGCCAGCATTTCTCTCTCCTCTCATGTGAGGAGCCCCGTTTGGACCCTGGGGCCCCCAGGTCCTATTAGTGTGAAGCGTCTCAGCGTGGAGACTCTGCTGGTGGCAGAAGAGGTGATAGAACCTTGTCTCCTGGGGCCCAGCATTCTGGGTTTGAGAAGCCCACCAGCTGCCTGGAGCCCCTGAGGTTGGGGGCAAGCAGGTGGGTGAGGGGGCCAAAGGGCAGTGTTTGAGGAACTCAGCACTATTCAACATTCCTCATCACACACCTTCACCTCTCGGCAGGTTGAGAGGTTTTTGGAAACAACCTTACCTTGGGAATTAGGAGGAGGTGGGAGACAAGTGGAGTGGATGCTCCCTGTAATTCTGGGCAGAGTAAATTCTACTCCACAAATCACTGTTGCACTAGAGAAAGCAGAAATAAGGCAGTGGTTCAGCCTAAGCTTCCTCAAGCGGCTGGGTGTGGAGAGGCAATATGTGTGAAGAGTCCATGAGACTTGGAGATAGGACTCTGGTTTGCCATGAAATAAATGTCATCGCATTACTGTACCTGTCTGAGCCTCAGTTTCTCTAGTTCAGTAGACATTTTTTCCTTCATCTGCAAAGTAGGATAATAATAATATCCTTATTTGCATAAGGGCTTTACAGGTTTCACATACTTTATCTCATGTAATCCTGACCACACAATGGAAGGTTTTATTGCTTCCTTAGGTGAGGAAACTGAGCCCCAGGGAGATTAATAGATTGACTGAAGTTCCCATAGCTAGTCAATGACACAGATCCACATGGCAACATAGTGGGAGAGAAGAAGAGATTGGGACTTTTGGCTGTGACCCAGACATGCCAGGATAACAAATAGGTTTCATTTGTTAGGCTAACGGTTTTATTGAAATAGGTCCTCTGTATCACCATGTTAAAAAAGATTTTAAGGGGACCAGCAGTTAGCGTAATGGCTATGTCGCTGGACTCCCACGTAGTCGACCATGGTTCGCGTCCCGGATCTGGTGGCTTAAAACTCACGCCGGGCGCGTGTGCATGCGTGCCCAAGATCCCAAGAGAAGAATGGAGGAGAAGGGATTGCGGCGTGGCCATCCCCCCTGGGGGGTGATTTCTCGCTTTCTGTCTCTCTCTGTCTTTCTGGTGAGCGCATGCGCCCTATAGCAAAAACCTCTCAAAAACAAACAAAAAAACCCTCATTGGATGTGTGTGTGTTGTGCATACCCAGAACACTGAGAGGAAAATGGGAGAAGGGATTGTGACATGGCCATCCTCCCTATGGGGTGCCTTATCACTTTCTCTCTCTTCTCTGTCTCTATTTGTCTCTTGTGTGTGCATGCATCCTATAGCAGAAACTGAGAGCTGGCCCTGTAGCCTAGTGGTTAAGGGACCCATACTGTACATGGCTATCACCAGCCATGGCTAACCACCAGCCCGTTGGTTGGAAAGATGTGCCAGGCATGTGTGCATGTGTGTGTAAAACCCAGACCAGATGGAGAAATAAAGAAGGGAGTATGTCTCATTGCAATTAAAAAACAATAAAGGAAAGAAGGAAGGAAGGAAGGAAGGAAGGAAGGAAGGAAGGAAGGAAGGAAGGAAGGGAAGGAAGGAAGGAAGGAAGATTCTGAGGCTCTGTCAGAAAAAGAGTACTGTTGTGAATAGTGCGATTTGCCACAGATGGGCAGGTGAGTGACAGCTCACATGTTGCATGGTTGACATCTCTAGCCCAGAATCACCTGGGGACTTCAAGTCTTAAGTCCTTCCTCTATACTAATCATTAGGTTAAATCAAAAAGTGAATAAAACACAGTCTCTGCCTTCAAAAGGCTCATTATCTCTTCAGAAGAACAAAGGGAAATGTGGCAAAATGTCCCAGGAACATAGAGGGAGACTAAATATTTTGACCCAGGAGCCCGGAGACACTCCCCAGCAGAGAGGGCATAGGAACAGGTCTAAAATATGCAAAAGATTATAAAAGGAAGAGAGGGACCTACTGGGGAGCTGGGGGGTGGGGAGAAGGTTTTTTTAGGCAGAACGAGCTACATGAGTGAAGGCATGGAGACAGGCACATTCTACATGGCTAGGATATGGGGGACAAAGGGAGAGATGTCCATGAGAGTGGAGTCAGTGGGTAAAGGATTCTGACTGCTATGTCAAGAAGTCTGGGTTTGGGACCAGCAGATAGCATAACGGTTACATTGCTGAACTCCCACGTAGTTGACCATGATTCGAGTCCTGGACCTGGCAGCTTAAACTCACGCTGGGTGCGTGTGTGTGCATGTCCAAGATCCCGAGAGGAGAATGGAGGAGAAGGGATCATGGCACGGCCATCCCCCCTGGGGGGTTATTTCTTGCTTTCTGTCTCTCTGTCTCTCTCTGTCTCTCCAGCACAAAACAAACAAACAAACACACAAAACCTCTGCAAAAAGAAAGAAGTTTGGGTTTCATCACAAAAGCTGTGAGACTCATTAGAAGGATTCACGGCCAGAGCAATGGATCAGCACGTGCTGTACAAAAGTGCTGTGGCAGCTGAGGGGGTGGAGGTGAAGGTGAGCCTGGGGGCAGGAGGATGAGATGTTGCAACACTTCAGGTGAAAGTGAATATGAGGCTGAACTGGGGCAGCCTCCAAGTACATGGAGAGAAGCCCATAATGGCAGAGCTGATAAGACCTGGTGACCAAGCCGATGAGGGGCCAGAGAGAAGCCGGGCATGACTTGCTCTCATGGTTTCTAATCTGAACCCTGAATGATGCTGATTCTGTGAACAAGGAACATGCAAAAGATTCCCTTTTTGGAAGAGAGGACACAGTCTGAACATGTTTTGGAATGCTCCAGAAAGAGGGAGCTGGAGAATACCCAGACACAGGGCAGAGGTGAGGTGGAATTCATGGAGTGGTTGAAACAGGTAAGGAAGGACAGGTGGAATGGTTAGAGCTGAGACCCAAGGGTGGATTCCTGAGAAATACCTGCATTGAAAGGACAGGGAAAAGACTGCATCAAGAGAGATGAATCAAAAGTAGGCAGAGGGGCCAGTAGGTAGCATGGTGGTTATAGTGCTGGATTCCCTGTTTCTGGTCCAATTAAAACAATAATAGTAATAATAAATAAAATTAAACTTTTGTTAAAAGATAGAAAATTATTTTAAAAAATCTAGGCAGAAAAGGAAGGGCCAGCTACAGTAATGCAGCAGAAACTCATGCTCTGAGATGCTGATCCCACATGGAATCCCAAAGCCCAGGTCCTAGGGCCTCCCAGTGCATGCTGTAGGTGTGTGTGCCTGTGATCCTGGTTGGCTGGGGCTGGAATTGATTGCAGTTGGGGGTGCTGATTCTCTCTCTGAAGAAATAAATGAACATTTAAGAAAGGAAACAGACTGGGAGAGAGAGAGCCTGGAGAACAGGATGCAGGGAGTAGCAATGAGTCTCCACATACTTAGTGCCTCACAGCTCATGAAGAACTCTATTTACGTACATGATCTCGTTCAATTCTATTGCTATGATTAGCCCTTTTTAAAGATAAAGGAAATGGAAACGCAACAGTTTAAATGATTTAGCCCATCCCGAAGTCTTGAAATGGCAGAGCCACTTAACAGCTAATTGAGGTCTACGAAATCTGTGATTACCACCATACTGCAGTAAAAGTCAAACAAGGGCACGTCAAGAATGGTCAGTGCCAGCGTCTGATGCTGCAGAGGGACTGCAGGAGTGGAAAACCGAGAAATGCCCTTGGACTTAATGATCAGAAGGTCAGCTGTGACTTTGCTGAGAGCTTCCTGTTGCTTTAACTACCATGGAGAGTGGCTATGTGAAGCAAATGGAATTGTTCTGAATTTGTACAAGTGCTCCGTAGACTGTGAAGCCTCATATTCAAGGTGGTTGTTACTATTATTTTTATCATTATTAAATAATTATTGAACTATCTGACACTGCCCATGTAAGACTTTTTTTTTAAAAAAGTTTATCTATCTCTGCCTATCACCTACCTATCTATCTATATCTATCTATCATCTATCTCTCTATATCATCTCTTCCATAACTGAGAGACAGCATCCCCAACAGGGTCCCTGTGCCATGATCTACTCTAGGCTCAGCCAGCCCTGGATCATGTACATGCACGCATCTAGCACATTCAGGGAGGTCTCTGGATATGAACTTTGAACCTTCTCATGTGGGTCAGCCACACAGAGCATTGTACCACCATCTGACTCTCCTTTTTATTTTTTATTTTTTTTAATTTTCAATTTCATGTGGTTCAACCTAACAGGAGTGAGCCACAGTGGAGGTAGGACTGATGAGAATGTGAGAGCTGCACAGGCAAGGGCAGTTCCATGGGCCTAGAGAGCCCTGCCCCCTGGTGGCAGGGAGGTAAAGAGGCTTCAGCACAGGGCAGAGAGTGGCAGAGAGCTGGTGAAGCTTGAGCTTTGCAAGAGTTCCCTCCCACCTCCCGCACTTCCCCATTGCCTATCTATAGTCTCATCAGCCCTGTCTGCTTGTAACTCAGCAGAGACTGGGGTGGGAGGAAACTCTCCTGACTGGTATCTTTGGACATAAGGTGGATATACACGGATCTCCCATGGAGAACCTCAGAGGCCTAGACCAGGCAATGACTGGTAGGAGATCAAGGCAGAGCTTTCTCGTGAAGGCCAGATCTTGAACAGACATCTTGGTTACTGTCCTGTTTCTCCAAGCCCAAACTCTCTGAGAGTCCTGCCTGCCCCCCAGTATTCTTGGGAACATTTTCAGTATCCCATGTCCTACCAGTAACAATAGGTGTTACTATGCCTGCCATTGCTTCCAGCTGAACCTTAGTGCTGACACTGATGTTCTGGCTCTTCAGCCGAGGTGAAGAGGGATGGGTTAATATCTCCCAGCAGATGCTCTTCTGAGCTGAGCACCCAGATGGGACCAAGCTAGGAGGCTCTCTGGACTGCTGGAGCTGGAGCTGAGGAAGCAGTGGTACGGCCTCTGTCCTCGGTTGAACTCTGAACAGTGCCAAACTCCCTACAAAGGACCAGTTCCCCACAAGGCCCAGGGTGTGTGGCCCTGCTATCCTGGATGAGGGTTAGGAGCAGACACCGTGGCTGAGTGATGACTCAGGGAGGGAGTGTGTTGGGAGGGAGTGTGTTGGGGTAGCAAGGAAGGTTGTAGGACAGGGGCAGGAAAAAGCAGTGCCCATTTGCTGTGTGTGCCAGGATGTCATTTTCCATCTCCAGCCAGGGACAGAGGGGGCCCCTGAGATGCCAGTCTCCAATCAGTTCTCTGTAGGAACACTGCTCCCTCTTGCAGAGGACAGAAGTGGGTGGGTGCCTGGGTGAGAAGTGGGCAGTGGTTTTCATCAGCCCACAGTGGCAGGCAAGGGTGATGTCTGAGCAGAGGAGAACATCTGACATGGCCTCATCTCTTCGTCCCTCCCTCTTTTGACCGGAACGCACACGGGGGGGGGGGGGGGGGGGTCAGAAGGGCCAGACAGAGGTCACAGGCTCCCAGGAAATGCTTTGAAGGCTCTATCCTTTCTTTTGATCGGACTATGAGAACTTTCCAAACGTTGACATAAGGAAAGAAAAGCCCATTCTTCCCTGGGCCAGGACTTTGGTGTCAGGCTGGGGATAGAGGATGGGAGGAAGAAAGGGCAGGAGACCCGAGGGTGGGAGACAGAGGCAGTAGTGACTTCGCCTGGACACACACACACTGGCCTCCTTTTCCCCACCTCAAGATTTGTGTGCCTCTGGCTCCATTTCTGTTTATTTTCCTTGGGGCAGGACAGGAGGGAGATTAATGAATGAAGACATTAAGTTTGAAAAGAACCCCAAGCCCAGCTCCATTCTTCTTCCAACCTTGAGCGCTTACATAATCCTGCCGTGCTTTTCTTCGTGCCCTTCCTCTTATACCCCTCTCCTTTCTCTTCTCTCCTCTCTCTCATTAAGAACACTTGGAAGTCCAGAAATGCTTCTTTTTAGTTCCTAATGCAGCTAATCTCCTTCTGGAGGCCTCTGAGGTCACTATTCAAGTGGGCTCTGGTGTCCAAAAAGAGATACTATGGCTGGTGGGAAAAGGCTGGTCTTTCCTGTCCCCATCAAGGCTAGTGGGAAGAAAGAGACCAGACCACATGAGGGGATCTCAGGCTGGACAAGTTTTAAAGGTGGAAGTGATCTGAGACATCTTCTAACAGCATCTTCCAAACTCACCCAGCAGCGTGCTGTGAAAGGTAGCAAAGAGGAAATTCATATCTCAGAAGCTACAGGGATGAGCCAAATGTTGTCTGACCTTGGATAGCCTTAAAATCTGCTTTTAAATAACGTACATTTTTCATTCTACTCTATTATTATTTCTTTTTTTTTTTTTTGAGAGGTTTTCACTAGAGGGCGCGTGCGGTTGCCAGAAAGACAGAGAGAGACAGAGAGGTAGAAGGCGAGAAATCACCCCCTGGGGGGATGGCCACGCCGCAAACCCTTCTCCTCCATTCTCCTCTCGGGATCTTGGGCACGCACGCACACGCGCCCAGCATAAATTTAAGCCGCTGGGTCCAGGACTTGAACTGCAGTCGACTACGTGGGAGTCCAGCAACATAGCCATTACGCTAACTGCTGGTCTCTCTATTATTATTTCTTTCTTTCAATAGAGTGAGAGATACAGACATAGAGGAAAATAGAAGCACCTTCAACAATGCACCAAAGTCCCTCTGCCCTCAGCCTTCCCAGTTAGCTAGCCTGTGGGGATAGGCATCTGGTTGACCTGGCAACCCAACCTGCAATCTTCCATACATATCAGCATCATGTGGGTAATGCACTACCACTGTGCCACCAAGCCAGTCCTATCATATATCTGACATGACCTCATCTCTTTGTCCCTCCTTCTTTTGACCAAAAAGTACACAGGGAACCACCATGTTGGCCCCTTTATATTGTATAATATTAAAACAATATTTTCTTGGGGCTGGCAGGTGGCATGGTGGTTAAGGGTGCTGGACTCCCACATGGCCAACCGTGGTTTGAGTCCCAGACCTGGTGTCTTGATTTCCTGCTTTCCTCACCCCCTCACTCTCTCCCTCTCCAGTCAAATTAAAATACATAAACAAATAAATGAAATAATTCTTTTACAAATATTATTTTCCTTTGGGAACCAGCAGTTAGCGTAATGGCTATGTCGCTGGACTCCCACGTAGTCGACCGCGGTTCGCGTCTTGGACCCGGTGGCTTACAACTCACGCCGGGCGCGTGTGTGTGCGTGCCCAAGATCCCGAGAGGAGAATGGAGGAGAAGGGATTGCGGCGTGACCATCCCCCCTGGGGGGTGATTTCTCGCTTTCTGTCTCTACGTCTCTCTCTGTCTGTCTGGCGAGCGCACGCGCCCTATAGCAAAAAACCTCTCAAAAAAAAAAAATATTATTTTCCTTTGAAAACTCTGAGCAAAACTGGTATTTCAAGAAGATACGAGACATAGTACTGTGGCTTTGAGTACCTCTAGGTTCTGCCAGGGTTTGAGAAGTGTGGAACTAGCATAACCCCCTTATTCTCAGATGAAGTAAGTAAAGGCCTAACGGGTTTAGAGAGTTTCCCAAAGTCACAGCCAGGCAGCAGCAGGGTTGAGAGCGGCACCTGAGTCTTTCACTTTCCACTCAGCAGTGAATGCTGCCTCTGAGCATCTTGCAGTCTTACACAAACTCGGGCCTGGTTCCCTCCCTCTAGCTCCAGAACACCCTACATGGATATACATCTGGCTCAACTGTCTAAGATGACGGTAAGCTTGGAGACCAGCCCAGCCTCAGGTGGTGAGAGCCTCAAAACCCCTCTGCCTGTGTCCAGGGCTCTCCCAACACACAGACTTGAGTATGGTGGACAGACACTGGGGCAGGAAGTGCTCTGGTGCTATATATCTCTATTTATTTATCTACACAAAGCAGTGATTGATTCAGGAATGCCTTCTGACTTAAAATAAATAGATTCATTAATAGCTATAGTGGATATTTTTCTTATCTGCCTGGAAACTGCCTCCTTTTCTATTCTCATTCCCAAATCCCTAAATCAAGAAGTCCTTTTCTGGAGAGAATATTTGGGAGGCTTTAGGGCTTAGAATATTTCTGTTAACATGAGACATAGTCCCATAGTTCTTGGGACATAGCAGAACAGGAGGGTCAAGTGTGACAAATAATTTGAAAACAAGAGCTATGATTTGAGGGATAATTTAAGTTGAGGGGACTTGAAAAAGTTTCTAGAAAAGTGGAATTAAAGTATGAGTTGATTTTTGGTGCAAAAAAATTAAAATCCATGCATAGTTTTTCATAATGTACACTTTCCATGAAGTTTTTAAAGACCCCCTTGTATTCCTCCATATCACCATCTTCAAAAATCAGGTCTCCAGGACGAGACACAGAAGGTGGGAAAAACTACAAGAAGAATGGATGATCCAGAGAGATTGTAGGAAATAAAAATACAAAGAGGAAGGAGAAAAGAAAAGGGGATGAGGTAGAAAACATTTTAGTAATATCCAGGATGAAATACAAGTGGGAGAAAACAGAGCAGCACAGATAATAGAAGAGATGAGAAGAGAGTTGAGAGTCAAAAAGAAGAAAAGGGAGAAAATAAAGACATGCCATGCAAAACTAGAGGAAGAAACAACAGCATAGGGCAATCATGAAGGAAGAATATCACCTCTAACTGTCAGATACATGGGCATCATTGTTGGTAAATTTTCATGCTGGTCTGGCTCATGCTAAGTTCCAGCATTTTCTAGATATCATCTTGTCTGGTTGTTGATGTTGACTTTGCTCAATGAAAGCAAGTTTGCTATACTATTAACCTGAAGCTATAGTAGAAAGACTTTGGAATCCAGCCAGAATGAAATACAAATCCCAGCTCTGCTACTCCTAAATTGTTTCCTCGTGGCTCTCTGAGCTTAATTTCCTTCCTTATCAGCAATCATGAGGATCCTAAGATCTGCTTTACAGAGTTGTTGCAAAGATGAGATGCAAAGTCTTGGCCTAAAGTAGGTATTCAGTAAAGGATAATTTCCTTCCCTTTTTCTCCTTCCATTTTTCTGAACCAAACGTTCAGAAGAGTATGCTACAGTTGAACTAGAGTACTCACCTAGAGGGTTCTGTGAAGGGACATCTAGCAGGCCAGAGCACTGTGGGGAGGAGGCTAAGGTACTGGATCTGACCCCATGGGAGCCACAGGCTCCACACACATGCTGTGGCTGTTGCCTCTCAGTCTGGCTGCCTTAAACACATGAACCTGGCCACAAGACAGGAGGGTGGTGAGGTGTCAGAGCACATCACTGTTTTTTCTAATTTGTTCTATTAAGGTCTTCTATATCCTCCTAACACTTCTATCAAAATAAATGTTTCCTATTCCATGGTTGACCCTAGAATTCCTTTTTCTCATACTACTGATTTCACTTGAAGATCTTACTTTTTGACCCTCTAAACCTAAACTTCAACAGTTTAAATCTTATATATCCTTCAGGTTCAGTCCCTACGTCACTTTTCTCTATGGAGTCTTCCCTGAATGAAGAAGTCAGGTTCAGAGGGAAAAGTTCAACTCCTGGTTGTTACTTATTAAGTATGTTTCCTAGAAAATGGGATAATATTTTTATAAGATTGTTTGAGGAGTTGTATGAGCTAACATTTATGGAAAAATAAAATCTAAAAACTTATTCCAGTGCCTAGCTCATAATAGTGCTCAATTAATACATTAGTTACCTTCTCAACCCTGACTCCTTGAGCTAAATGTCACCTTTTCTTTCACAAATCTCCCTTGCTCTTCATTGATACCTCTCTAATGGTACTATCATTTCTTACCTGTTTTATGGTTGCCTCTTTTATTAGATGGTAAGGTGTTCAGGGACAGACTCTACATTTGATTTACCTCCATAAATCCAGTGCCTTGTTTAAAATCTGGTACCCAGTAGATGCTGGGGAAAAATGTTTATTGAATGAATGCGTGAAAACACAACTCAAACTGCATGTGGTAGGCAACATCACTTTTTTTTTTTTTTTTTTTTTGCATACCTATTAGTGTTGGCAGTTAGCTCTCTGGAGTTTTCATATGTACAAAGAAAAGACAAAACATAAGAAGTATCAAGAGATGACACAAACAAAGAGGAATAAAAGGGCACTAATGGCCTTGAACTGCAGTGACATTTCATCTATCCTACCTTGGACAACATCTCCTCAACCTTACTGTGAGAAGGGAGTCCATTCAGATTTTCTCAGATTGACTCCTATGGCTGGAGTGGATTTGGAGCCCCCTTCTACTCATTGATTCATAACATACTTCTTGAGCACTTACTATGTGTCATACGTTGTGCTGATCCTTAGAGTAACCAAGATACATTATGCCCAGATCCTCCTTTCAATAAGCTTACTTGTAGTAAAAGACAAATGATGTACTATGGGCCAAGAAATGTGCCAGCAAAGGTATGTTTGGATATAGATATACATATATAGGAAGTCAGGAAAGGAAAGTATTATTGAAGACTTGGGAATAAGAGAAGGCTTCATAGAAGGGGCCATGCAAACTAGGCTCTGAAAGCTAAGACTTGAATCTATACAGATAAGGAGAAAGGGGCTGCTGGGAAGAGAGAAGAGCATCAACAATCACATGAAGGCAGGAAAGCAGGTGTATGCACAGGGAGCAGGAAACAGTCTGTTTGCCTTAAGTGTGTCATAGAAAGAGTGGTAGGAAATAAGGCTGGAAAGAAGGTTTAGAAGCAGATCATGGAAGACCCTGTATGCCAGTTTGAGTTTGGCCTCTGGTAGATAACAAGGAGACACGAACTATTTTTGAACTGGGGAAGGAACTGAAATAGAGTATATTAAAAAGTGGGTGCATTTAGGAGACCAAAACTGTGCATGAGTCCAGTTTCATAATTTAGAGAGTCACATCATCTCTCTGGGCCTCAGTTTCCTCATTCATAAAATAAGAATTATGATCTTAATACCTCATAGAATGCCATGAGAATAAAATGTGAACGTGCTTCGTAAGGTAGTGGATAAATGTTCACTGATTCATGACCAGAGGTGTAATTGAGTAAGAGTAATTCAGTAGCGATGTAGGATGGATGTGAAGAGAAAGGAATGAAGACAGGAGATGAGTAGGAGGCTGACATAGTGATTCAGTCAGAAGGCATTAAGTGCCTGAAGTGAGACGATGAAATGAAAATGGAAGAGGCACAAGTAATAAATCCATAACATGTAGCATTAGATGAATGCTGAGCTGAGCAAGGAGGGGTGTTTGAGATGATTCCAAACCTTTGGGCATGGGAAGATGATGGCACCTTTAACTAGTAAGGGAACCAAAGAGGAGCAGCAGGTAGGAGAAGAAAGATTCATTCCCATTTGGAAGTGAATGCATTTAGTTTCATATTCCAAAACTCCTTTGAGTCAGGCTGTTCTTGCCAAAGAGAACATAGATGAAATTCTTTATCTGGTGTTCCTTCCCTGCCCCTTCCACATACTGCTTCTGAGAGGGTGCTAAAGCATCCTTTCCAATTGCATAATTGAGCATAATCAACTCCAAGGCTCCTTAGCAATTTACAAGGCTTATTCTCTCTTCATTAACCTGCAAAATGAACAGCTGCAAAAAAGAGAGCTGGGATGTTTTGGGGGAAGTCTGTGTAAACTTGGGACCCTTTCCCCTCCACCTGAAGGTCTCCATAAACTAGGTGTTTCTGGTGAGGCAAACCAGGTTGCACTCTTCACTCAGGCATTGGCCTGTCCAGATAAAGCTTCAGTCATTTCTTTACTCAGTCTTTCTTTATAAAAAAATTTATTCTTTCTGTGTGAAAGAGATAGAGACACAGGGTTCTGACACCAGGATTCACCTCAAAACTTCAGTTAGCCCCAGATCATGGGCAAGCACATGCCTGGGGTACTCAGGGAGGTATTTAGACTTGAATCAGGAACCTTCTCATGTGGGTTAACGTCTCAGAGCATTGCATTTTACCAGTATGCCACCATCTGTCCCCTACTCAGTCTTTCTTACTAATCCATTCTAGGTTTGGGGGAAACAAATAAAAGCTATATTTTGTGGCCTTAAATTAAGAGCACACAGATAAGCAATGGTAAACAAAGTACCATGATGTTTTCAAATGGTGATATATACAAGACCAAGCTGAATAAAGTCATATGGGGATTGGAGTGAGAGGGGTAACAGAGAAGATGAACTGTTTCTTTGGGAGTCATGGAAGGCTTCAAAGGGCACAACTAACACTTGAGTCAGGTTTTGAAAGATAAGCAAGAGGTCAACTGCAGAGCAGGGAAGTGCAAAAGCAGGTCAGAGGCAGGAAGGATCCAACAGTGAGGTTCTTTGTGGAGATGGAGTTTAGAGACATGTGGAAAATTAACAAGAGTAAAGTCAAAGTAGAAAGGTATCTAATCACAAAGGGCTTTGAGTTCTGTGCTAAGAGTTGTACAATTTACCCTAAAAGCAATGGGGGCTATGATGGCTCCGTATTAGCCTCAAGAGTCACAAAAGCAATGTCTTTCCTCAAGAGCAATCCTGTACTCAAGAAAGGTTTAAATAATCTATTCATTCTGGAGAAAAAATAATTCTCAAGGAAAATAAATAAGCACTCAGGTAAAAAAAGACAGCTCTAGGGAGATCTTACAGGCATAATGTAGCAGGTAGAATGCATCAGGTAGAAGTGGTATTTGCTGAAGGAACATACTGGATATCACTGTAAGTATGACTGGCCTTTGTCTTAGGGAAGGATTCAATAGTTCAGTTCTTAGAGGAGGAAAAAGGTGGATGTCTCTGTTTCTGTGTCTTTCACTACCCAGGCCGGCCTGAATTCAGTCTGTGGTATTTGGCTGGGACTGTTTTGGGGGAAATAGCACCCTCTAGAGGACATAGTGGGTGTGTTTTGGGTGGGACAGCAACAAATCATTCCCAGAACTTTGGCCTGCATCCTTACCCAGAGGCCTGGCCAGCTTGGGGGTGGAGCGTAGCTTATTGTTTGTCCACTTCTGACTCTGGTCACCGTGGAGAACAAAGCTGCCTGGCTGTGGGAGGTGGCACAGCAGCGGGGAGCAACAGATAACAGCTGGAGGTGGCAGATCTAAAGGCTGACAACAATAGGCACAACAGCTGGAGGCGGCAGGCACAACAGCCAAAGGCAACAAAGAGGCTAGCCAACAGCCAAACCCTCCAGTGCCCATAAGTGGGTAGCTCCAGGTTCTGTCTTCTTTGTCTCAGCATGGTTCGCCACACAGAGTACCATGGAGGCCTCCTGACCCACGAGAATGACCATGGGGTACAAAGAAGTAAGTTGCTACAATTAGCAAATTTTGGACAGAAGTCAGAAGACTTGGGTTCTGGTTCCAGCTCCACCACTAATCTACTTGATGCAAATCTGAGCCTTATTTACAAATGATGTTTTTCTGATATATGTATGATGTGAGAATCAAATGACATATTTTATAAATTTGTAAAGTGATATATAATCATACACTATTATTGAAAACAACATCAAGGCTTTCCTTAGGCCTCCATTCCCCTAGATATGCAAAATCCCTCAACACAAACAAAGCTAGGGCTTCAAAAAAGGATCCCTGAATTTCTTTGTAGAAAGTGAAGGGAGTGCTTGCTTCGGCAGCACATATACTAGAATTGGAACAACACAGAGATTAGCATGGCCCCTGTGCAGAGATGACATACAAATTCATGAAGCATTCTGTATTTCTCAAAGCAAAATAGACATTGCATGTCCCTGCTCAACATATACCGAATGTCGGCACTTTATGACAGAAACTAAAAGATTGGAAGATATAATAGCAGAGTTGGCAAGTGTATATTACCAGAGACTATATAGGAGAGGGTGGAGAGTTGGGGGGTAAGAAGGAAGGGGTGGGAGGGGTGGGGGAACATTTAATGGACACAGCAATGTAAAGTTATTTGTTGAGGATGATGTGTATGGTAGTATCTTTGACTTGATTGACACACAATACTTGTATGCCTTGAAAAACCATATTGTATGCAGTAAAGACATACAATGATTAAATGTAAAAATAATAATAATAATAGAGAAAGATGGAACGAGAGAAAGAAAAACAAAAGTAAAAAGAAAGTGAAGGAATAGGGCCAGTCTTGTAGCCTAGTGCTCAAGGGAACCAGATCCCATATGGCTAACCACAGTTCGAATCCTGGCTCCAGTGGCTTGAAAAGCACGCCAGCATATGTGTATGCATCCCTGAAGTCCTGACAGGATGGAGAAATGGAGAAGGGATTATGCTGTGACCATGCCCCGTTGGGAGGTGTTTTCTTCCTCTCTTTCTCTGGTGAGTGCATACACTCTCTGGCATGAAGGAAGGAAGGAAGGAGGGAGGGAAGGAAGGAAGGAAGGAAGGAAGGAAGGAAGGAAGGAAGGAAGGAAGGAAGGAAGAAAGGGAGAGAGGAAGGGAGAAAGAGAGAGAGAAAGGAAGGAAGGAAGGAAGAAGGAATTGCAGGGGTAGAGATGAGGAAAAGGAGGAAGGCATCCTGATCATTCATGAATTTGATGAAAACTTGGACACAGTCTTTCAAACTCCCATCCAATACTTTAATCTTCTCTCTAGGATCTCTGGAAAGTGCTCATCCAACCTATCCTTGAACATCATCAGGGATAGGGCACTCTACCTTTTAAGAAGCTCTTTTCCCATTTGGACTGTCCTGATTGTTACAATGCTCTTTATAGTATCAATCTAAAATCTTTCTCCTTGCAACTTACAGGAGTTATAGGAATCAAATAAGGAGGCATGCTAACATGTGAACTCTAAAATGGTATAGAGATACAAGCATTGTAATGATTGTCTGTTATGATTACTACTGGACCTATTTCTCTTAAAATTCCAAGAACAAGTCCAAACCTTTGTTCACATAATAGCCCTTCAAAACAAATATTTGCACACATCTATTAGACCCTTCATCTCATCTCTTTGCCTAACTTACATACTTCCTTCATTTATTTCTCATGTGATCTGGTTCTGAATAGTCTCCAGCCTGAGTGTTCCTTGATACTGGATACTGCAGGTGTGGAATGAACAGAGGAGAGGAGAACCAACTACTTCCTTATTCCAGAGACTTTAGTTGAACTAAAGTAGTTTAAGATTGCTTTTCTGGCAACTAAAATATATGAATAACTCATACTGGGTTATTTTCTGCCAAAATGTTTAATTTTCCTTTCTTGGTACTGCTTGCTAAATCACAACTTCCCACTCCAAAACTTGCTCAGGTAATTTTTGGAGCCAAGTACATAATCCAGCATTTACCCTTTTTGTTAGATTTGGCCCACTCACCTGGCTTCTTTTGGATCCTAATTCTGTCCCAGACCCTGCATTTGCAACCTGTCCCAGCTCCTGTTATCCATGTAACTGATGATCCACTCTTGAGGGCAAGGCCAAAGACAAAGCTCTTTGGTGCATCACTAGACACAGAATTCCAGGCAATCATGTTCTACTTACCAGTACCACTGACTTTTTAAGTCACCTAGTTAAATTCTGTTAATTTTAATCTTATCACCAAGGCTATAATGAGAGATCTTGTCAAAATACTTACTGTAACTTAAATACATTTTATCTATTGTATTTCTCTGATTTGTTAGTTTAGTAACTTTATCACAGAAGAAAATTGGGTTATTTTGATGTGACTTTTTTTTAGTAAAACCATACTGAGTCCCATTGATAACTTCATTTTCCCCACCCTGCCCAAGTACTCAGTCTTAAGATTTCATTGTAGAACGTTGCTCAGAATCAATATCTAAGTTCGTGAAATGTACCTCATTTTTAGTTTTGCAAATTAGAATTATGTTCATTCATCTTCAACTCTGCAGCAATTCCTCTGTCCTCAAATATTCCTTGAAATCTCCTGTAGAGGTTTACACTTCTTTTCAGGACTTAGGATCAAAAGAGAAGACATGCTAATCTGTGACTTTAAAATGGTATACATAAATTGAGACAGTTGTCACTGTCATTACTATATACTAAATAGGGTTTTATTTGGGCTCTAAATAATTCTTCTAACTTCAGAATTGAAGAGCTTCCCTTGTGCTCCAGAGTAGCCAAGGGTATTGGGTAGTGAATGGCAACCAAGTCTGGAGAGTCGTCTCACATAGCTGGAAGTTCCAAATGGCCCATGGGTTCATAAAATGGGCATTATGGTTTCCTCTGAGCATTCTTGGGATTCTCATTCTTTGATGATCTCCAATTCAGTACCTTCCCAGATGCACATAAAGTTGTACTACCCCTAATTTAGTTTTCTAGAGGAAGGTTATGAGGAAAATAGGGTAGGAGGAAGCAGTGGTTAAAAAAAAAAAAAAAAAAAAAAAAAAAAAAAAAAAAAAAAAAAAAAAAAGAACAAAATGTAATAGTTCAGGGGGCAGGTGGTGGTGCCATGGGAAAATACAATGCTACGTAAGGCTGACTCATGTGGGAAGGTTCCAGGATTGCAACTGGAGACCTCTGAATATGCCAGGCACATACATGTCCATGATCCAGGGCTGGCTGGGGCGGAGTAAACTGTGCCATCAAGACCCTCTTGAGGGTTCTTTGCTTCTGTTATCTGTCTCTCACTCATGGAGAATTAACTTTTTAAAAATGCAATGCATGGTTTAGAATTTAGGGAATGAAAAATGTGGTGGCCTCTGTTCTTCAATAAAGGTTAAACTCCCCAGAGATCATCTGCTCTCTCCCAGGAGATCTGGCCATCAGATCCAGAGTCCAAGGGCTCAAGCAATTCAAATTCTTTCTGTGCTGGAAAAGTACAAGTTACTTTTTGGGTAGGAGTGCCAGGCACCTTGTATTGAACTGTCTCCTATTTCAGTGCCTTGTCCCACTTTCTGCTGATAGCTATTTGTCCTGATAGGACAAATAGCAATCCTGAATTTGAGCCTGTGCAGACATTGCCACTAATATAAACTCCTAACTCTCCTACTTCACTTAGTCAAGACATTTTACCACCTACAAACTGGCATTTCTGCCAGCTCCTGGGGAAATGTTCCAGTGCTGCCAGGAAGCTTGTATGTGTTGTTTCTCCTCCACCACTGCTTATTTCTTCTTGCTCAGATTCTGCCTGTGTTCTTCCTAACACTACCTTAGACATTGGCCCAGACTGAATTTCTCCAGATGATGCCAACAGATGATGATGATAAAAAAATAAAATAGGGCAGGTGCTCAGAGAGCATCTCAAAGGGTGGAAGGATGGGCAATCCCAGCTATTTTCTGAGTCAGATGATATATTAGTATCACCAATGAGTAATGACATGGGCTAGGGGAGAGAATGGTGAAATTAAGGGTATATAAATATGTGTGTGTGTGTGTCTAAGAGGGGTTGGCCTGCAAGGATTTAAGTAGGAGAGTCTTTTTTTTTGCCACATGATAGTCCTTTATAAGTGTGGAAGTACCCTATTTCAACATGTGAGACCTTCACAGGACTGGTTTTATGGCAAATGGAGATGAGTAGTGTCTCATCACCACCATAAAGGACCTTTTAACTTATTACTCTTTTTTGTCTGCCTCTCCTTTTCTAAAAATTGCAAATACTAGGGCCAGATGGTGATGTAGAAGTAAAATTCAACACTCCATTAGGCAGTCCCATATAGGAAGTGTGGAGAGCGGCCATTCTCAGCAAACACGGTGACCTTCAGACACATGCAGAAACAGCAGTTCTGTGTGAGCTTCATTTATATAGATATGAAAGCAATTAACATATGAACACGTACCTGTGTGCTGTTATCGATACTGCAAAGTGGTATCAGGTGAAAGGAAGTCACATGTGTTTATCAGAATCAGCCCCAAAAGATCAGAGAAATCACATGGCACCAGTAGTTTTCATTTCATTCAGCCAATTAACATCTGAAAACAACTGGCTTTGCATTCCATTCCTCTTCCCCCATTTTCTGCCCTATAAAATAATAAACCTGAGGCTGGTTCAGGGTTGTGGCTTTCTCCATCAGCAAAGTCCAGCCCATCTGATACTCGCTTTTCTTGTGTGTCTTTGTGTGTTTCTTTTTATGTTTATTTCTAATCCAGAGCTCCTCCTCACTCCCCCCCCCCCCCCGCCCCCCAGAAAAACGTGTTCAGCCGAGCCAGCCTCAGCAAGGAAGGTTCTAGTTCAATTCTGGAGATCTCCCTGAGTATGCTGGGCATGTGCTTGCCCACGACCCAGGGCTTGCTAAAGGCTAGGGGTGGATTATGGTATTGGGATTCTGTTGGAGTATTCTCTTTCTCTCATTCATGGAAATAACTAAACTTTACCAAAAAAAAAAAAAAAAAAGTGGGCCAGTTAGTGGCATGGTGGTTAAGACAGTTGAATTGCACATGGACCACTGTATGGTTCGAGTCCCAATCCTGGCAGCAAAAAAAAACACCCTGGGTATGTGTGTGCATGACTGAATCCTGAGAGGAGGATAGAGGTAAAGGGATTGCAGCATGAAAGCAATTACTCTGGGAGGAGGTGCTTTCTCACTTTTCCTCTCTCTCTCAGCAAGCACACATACCCTATAGCAAAGTTTTGGGGTTTTTTTTTTTGAGAGGTTTTTGCTACAGGGTGTGTGTGCTCGCCAGAGAGACAGAGACAGAAAGTGCGAAATCACCCCTCGGGGGGCTAGCCACTCCACAATCCCTTATTCTTCATTCGCCTCTCGGGATCTTGGGCACGCATGCACACGCATCCGGCATGAGTTTAAGCCACCAGGTCTGAGACTTGAATCATGGTCAGCTAAGTAGGAGTCCAGCGACATAGCCATTATGCCAACTGCTGGTCCCCCTACAGCAATTTTTTTTTTAAATTACAAACATTAGACTATTGCAATTATTTGCTTACTGAACATGTGTCTTTCTTACTAGGTTGTGAGTTCTTAGAGAACAAGGTATTATCTTTGACTTACACCTTACCACAGTGCCTAGTATATAGTGAGTGCTCAATCAATATTTCCTAATAAAGGAATAAGTGGCAACAAAATTAATGTTAATTCCTCTTTTCCATTGGGTGTTGTCTAGGAATTGGCTAGATTTTTACAATAAGCTCATTGTGCTATCTTTCTCCCACCAGATGACATCAGTTGCCAAGGTATATTACAGTCAGACTACTCAGACAGAAAGCCGGCCCCTGATGGGCCCAGGGATACGACGGAGGAGAGTCCTGACAAAAGATGGCCGCAGCAACGTGAGAATGGAGCACATTGCTGATAAGCGCTTCCTCTACCTCAAAGACCTGTGGACAACCTTCATCGACATGCAGTGGCGCTACAAGCTTCTGCTCTTCTCTGCGACCTTTGCAGGCACCTGGTTTCTCTTTGGCTTGGTGTGGTATCTGGTAGCTGTGGCACATGGGGACCTGCTGGAGCTGGGCCCTCCGGCCAACCATACCCCCTGCGTGGTACAGGTGCACACGCTCACAGGAGCCTTCCTCTTCTCCCTTGAATCTCAGACCACCATTGGCTATGGCTTCCGCTACATCAGTGAGGAGTGCCCATTGGCTATCGTGCTTCTTATTGCCCAGCTGGTGCTCACCACCATCCTGGAAATCTTCATCACTGGTACCTTCCTGGCGAAGATTGCCCGGCCCAAAAAGCGGGCTGAGACCATCCGTTTCAGCCAGCACGCGGTTGTAGCTGCCCACAACGGGAAGCCTTGTCTTATGATCCGAGTCGCCAATATGCGTAAGAGCCTCCTCATTGGCTGCCAGGTGACAGGCAAACTGCTTCAGACACACCAAACTAAGGAGGGCGAGAACATCCGGCTCAACCAGGTCAATGTGACTTTCCAAGTAGACACGGCTTCTGACAGCCCCTTCCTCATTCTACCGCTTACCTTCTACCATGTGGTAGATGAGACCAGTCCCCTGAAAGATCTTCCGCTTCGCAGTGGTGAGGGTGACTTTGAGCTAGTTCTGATCCTAAGTGGGACAGTGGAATCCACCAGTGCCACCTGCCAAGTGCGCACTTCCTACTTGCCAGAGGAGATCCTTTGGGGCTACGAGTTCACACCTGCCATCTCACTGTCAGCCAGTGGTAAATACATAGCTGACTTCAGCCTTTTTGACCAGGTTGTGAAAGTTACCCCACCTGGAGGCCTCCGTGACAGCACTATACGCTACGGAGACCCAGAAAAACTCAAGTTGGAGGAGTCATTAAGGGAGCAAGCTGAGAAGGAGGGCAGTGCCCTTAGTGTGCGCATCAGCAACGTCTGATGGCTTGTTCCCACCTCCCCTCCCACTGGTCTCTTTTCCTCTCTTTCAATGCCTGGGTAAGGGATACTACCCAGGTTTACTGGAGAGCCCAGAAGCACCCATCCTCTGCTCCCTCTTCTTTAACCCTGTGGCACGTTGGTAGGTGAGGCCAACTGGGGGTCCAAGTTTCTCTCCCTCTACCTCCTTTGGCTACCCCGCTTCTGCTCTGATACATATACCTCCCTTAAGCCAGGATGGGGGAATGAGAGGAAGATTAGGCTGATGTGACTTAGAAAGCCTCAGCCATGCTTGGAGACTTACATTAGGAGGACCATGTGGTTGGATAGACAGACTCCCCCCACCTCCCGCCACCACAGGAAAGTTTGGTGACTTGAGGATGGAGACCTCTCCCTCTCTCATCTAACAAGTTCCCTCAGACAAGACTCTGATGGTTGTTTTTGGGTTTGTACCTTCAGAAACATAGGATTTGGAAATCAATTTACTCTTAAATCATTACCAATCCCTGTTGCAAGAAGTCAGGATTTTTCCTGTTGAAGCTAATTTCTGCTGGTAACTCCTGAACATAACCTAGAACATTTGCCACCACTGTTTTTCCCTTCTAGTTTCTCAAGTGGGCCCTCCCTTAGGATACCAGTTCTCTTATAGCCTCTATGAATTGAGGTTGGTTCAAGAAAGAGTCACACCACTATACATGTCCTGGATTTTGAACTCTTCAACTTGGAGTAACTTATGCAGAGCTGTTGTCTAAAATTTTTAACCTATCTTCCAGGCAGACTGGAAATATTTGTTTCCCCACATCCTGTGAATAGGGGGATCCTAGCCAATAAGCTCCCTTGAAAACAGTCCAGTGCCCAGGCCCTGTGGAAAGGTCTGAAAATGATACTTCAGATTATGTTCTACCTGACTTCTCTTTTTTCTTTCCTGCCCAGCCCAGACTCCTCTTCCTTTAACCCCAACTCTTTGGAAGTAAGGGAGGGAAAATGCAAGGGCCTTTTCTTGACACTGATTTATGGGGCAAAAAGTCCCCAGGAAAGTTAAATCAGCCCCATCAAGTGAGATGGGTAGCTTCTCAGATTTCCAGACTACTGTACAGAGCTTCTGGGAATTGGTGATGCTTTGTTAAGGTTTGGGCAACACAGAAATCTGTGGCTGGTAGCCACTATTCCCACTGTTGGCCCTCCTGGTGCTCTTCTGAAAAGTGTTATTTCATTAGGCAATGCTGGGAGGGAAGGAAATCATATTTCTTGATTAACAACCATGGTCTCCTTCAGCCATTCCTGAGACTTAGTCTAAAATAATGAATCAGTGTCATTGGTACTCTCCTCTGCCACAAAGCCAGTTTCAGGCAAGTTATGAAGCATACTTTAAGAGATCAGACTCAGATCCTTCCTTGCTCCCTGGTGAGGACTTTGGTAGAGGTCAGGGAAGGCATAGAGGCACCAGAACTTTCTCTGAAGTCCCAAATCCCAAGAATGCTTTATGACCTCATACAGGTAATACCAAGGGACCCCACAAAGTGGTTTGGTAGAAAATCCCTGCATAATCAAGTGGCGGCTTACTGAAGGATTCAGCCAACTGTTACAAGTTATACAATATATACACTCATCTGTATGCAGAGAAACCCACACAATTTTGAGGCTGGATCCATGGTCACTAACTACTACAGCTACACAAGGTCCAATTGTATTGAGGTCTCCGTGAACTCAACAATCTGTATCTTGAAAATGAAGACCCTCCAGTTTTTGCTTCCTGGTGATTCCTCTTCTCTAGCTCTCATGAACACAAGAACCAGAAAAACATGAAAATTCGAAAGAGAACAGAAGGCAAAGAGCCAGCTTCTGTGCTCAAAACTTTATTCAGCATTAGACTTACCTGATTTTTCGATGTATGAGGGTGAAATGTACTTAGTATGCACATGCATGCGCATTTACCTGCATGTATTCACATCCATGTACACACACGCCCACGTGTGGATTTTCTTACCCGCTGGCAAGTTATCCTCCATCTGGTTTCTTCTGTACACAACTGCTTCCCTCCTGAAAGGATCATTCCCTTCCCACTCCCCTGCTGCCTATTCTAAGCCCCCAGACTCTCCTCAGATTCTTGGATAACAAAGTGAGAGAACAACATTTTCTAACTTATCCTTTTTGTACCCCTTCCACTATCCTAGGCTTTGTTCCAAGTTGCACTTTAAATCATATAGTCCTATGAATGCAATCTGGCCTCTTCTCCCATACTGCACCCAAGGGACAACTCTCTTCACTCCCACCGCTAAATGACTGTTCAGAGTACAACCTGTCTCTGCTGCCCTGGAATCCTTTCTAAGGTTAAAGGACAAGCTATAGAAGCAGCCAGGTCTGGTGAGAAATGGGTTCACACCAACCACAGACTTGGGATTTTAGGAGAACACTAGGCATAGATGTTAAGGGAGATTTTAGGAGATGGGCAAAACAACTGATGGAGGATACTCAGGGTATAAAGATGAGACAGGATTGTGCTGAGAGACCTAGTAAAATTAATAAAATCCTTGTCTTACTCAGACTAGCAAACTAGAGGTGGGTGGAGGCTTGGGAAATTAGGATATCGTACATATAAAAAGCTTATCTAAGGAGAAAGAAAAAGAGATAATATATATAGTGAGATGTATATAAATGTATATATGCCCAAATATACTGCATGTACAGAAAGAAAGTATTCAGAGACCTTAGCATAGGAAACAGAGATCTTTTCCTAGTTGTGGGGTAGGGCACCCAAACTCTCAAGACTTAAAACCAGTGATCCTGGTTCAACATGGATGTGAGATAGCTGGAGGATTTCAGGTCTGATGATAGGAAAGAGAGGTGTAGAAACTGTTTTTCAGAAGCATCCCTTGAGGCTTTTAATGAACCCTATTGCTACTGACAGAACCAGAAGAGTTAGAAAGAAAATGGGGAGGGGAAGAGTTCTCATCCATGGAAATCTAGGGAAATCTACTATTGAAGCCCCCATCCCTAGCATTGTTCTGCCATTGTAGCACCTTTAAAATAAATAAATAAATAAATAAATAAATAAATAAACAAACAAACACTTCGTATCTCTATCTCGAAATTGAACTATACCACATTTCCCCTTCTTCCACAAGTAGCTGTAGCTCCAGCCTCTGGGGTCAAATAGAGAGCCGAATACCTTGGTATATGGAGGTACTAAAGGGAAGCCTCAATCCTATAATTCAAATGCTTGGACTGAAGAGTTGTTGGGTCCAAGATATACTATGTGCAGGGATTCAGCCCTCCATATGGCTGCAAGCAGCCTTGGGAGTCGACACTGACATTTGGACATGTTGGGTGATGCTTTGGCTTTGATGCTTCTAGATGAAAATGAGGAGTGGGGCTACCAGCTGCTCTAAGGGATAGAGCAATACCACAAGAGGCTTCTGAAATCCCTATACTGTGTTTCACCTCATTATTGCTACTCCTCCAACCCCTGTCAGCTAATATGACTAGCCAGGGATTTCCTTATGAAGTCTGAGCAGAGAAAGGAAGCCAGTTATACAACTGCTACAAGCCAGGGGCACTGCCCCCTCCTCAAGGCTGCTAAGCTGGTCCTTAGTCCTTGCTAGTAACCTAGTTTATTTGTAAAATAATGTACTACCTTTGCTGTAAAGTTATGAGCTACCAGGCTCAGTAATGGTCAACTCTACTGAAAAAGTAGTATTTAGGGATAGTTCTTCCATTCACTGCACTAAAGACTAAACCAGGTCAAACTCACCTGGGGAGGGGGGAGGTGTGGGGGTGTGTTTTGGTTTGTTTTACTTTTGTCTGTTCAGAACAAGCAACTAAATAAAATGAATGAATCTATGATCTTCAACTAAATAAAATAAGTCTCTGGTCTTCAACTAAATTAATGAATCTCTAGTCTTCTCTCAGGTTCCTTTTAGAAACTCAAATTAATATTATTGTTAAGGCTTGAGTCATAGGCCTACCTATGGGAGAGGAGAGTTGAATTAGGCTGTGCTGAAGAACATGCCTCCTGGTCAGGTCTGTCAGTTTAACTTTTCTCATGCTTCTCACTAATAATAGCACTCATTCCCTCCACTCTTTTCCCTGCCTCCCCTCATTAACTTTAGGATCCTTTAGCAAATACATTACAAATCAGCTCTTAAACAACAAGGTTTTGTAAAACAGGGGCCAGAGGGTGACACACTAGAGGAAAAATGTGACACTGAGGCTAATCCACATGGGAAGGTTCCGGGTTTGCATAGAGATCTCACGAGTATGCCAAGTATACATGTGCCCACAGTCTGGGACTGGCTGGGGGTGAACTGTGGCATCTAGACCCTGTTGGTGGTGCTGTCTCTCTATCTCTCTCTAAATCATGAAATAAACAAATAAATTTAGAAAAAAAAAAGTTAAGATCCAGGAATTTGAAAATCAGCTTAATCTAGGAAAGTCAAGTTGTTTTGGACCCCCAGCATTGTTCCTTTTGGCCACAGATCATAAACTCAATTTTCCTTCCATGCTACTGTGTAGACTTGTGGCCAGTTTTCCTTGTATATGCTCAAGACTCTTTGGTCCTACTCCTTCAATAACTGGACGCTTCTTCCACCAAATCTCAAAGAAATGGATTCAGTTCTACTTTTATCACTAGCCTGAGAAAGGTCTGGTCGTCAACATTCAGCTCTGAATCCTCTCTGGTGAGAACCAACAGATCATACAGTCACTGACTCTTGTTCCCCAGAAATGCAAGAACAGAGGAAGAGGGAGAAAATTGGGCCTCTTATTGTCAACAAATACTTATAACATTTAGAAAGCACTAGGGATGAGTCATAAGACATATGAGATATGTAAGATATATGAAATGTATAGTTCCTACAAATTTGAAGGAACCTATAAACTTGTGGGAAAGAGAAATAAAATAACAAGTAGCTATACTAAGGACATATAGCAAGTAGCATTTAACAAATATAATTAAGAACAATAACAAACAGCATATACTAATGCCAGATACAGCATTAATAACGTGTTCTTTTCCATTTTTTTTTTTTTTTTAGAGAGAGATCTTTGCTATAGAGTATGTACACTCACCAGAGAAACAGAAAGCAAGAAGTCACCCCTCCCCAGGGGGAATGGCCACACTGCAATCCCTTTTCCTCCATTCTCTCATGATTAGGGGCATGGACGCACGATATAAGCAAAGCATTGTAAGAATCCAGAAGGTATATCTAAGGGACAATCAGTAAATCTACAATAGGGGTTTTGACTAAGGTGCAAGATGCTGGACATAGAAAGAATTAGGAATAGATTCAAAAGGAATTACAAAGCAGGACATATGAACAAGGTCTAGCAAAAAAGTGAATTAATCAGGATTCTAGCAGGCCTCCCATGTGGCCTCAATCTGAGAAGCAGTGTCTTAACTATGCACACCACTGCAATTGGACCTAGACATGTTTTAATGATGGGATTATTTGCAAATCAGTCCTCAACAAATACAGCTATTATGTTTATATTTTTACAGCTATTATAAATCACCACCATGATCATTATTTCAATAGTGATGTGCACTGTTTGTACATATGCCCAATGCACTGCAAATAAATAAAAAGGCAAACATTATTGATCTTAGGCATAAACGATGTATGATGGTTCAACTTAACCCTTTTTTTTTTTTTTTAAACTTTACAATAGGTTTATGGGGAAGAAATTCTATCCTAAGTCAAAGAGAATCTGAACTTACCTACTTTCGGACTTTATAATGAATTTATCCAGATTATAACTCCCATATAAATTGAGGAGCATCTGGACTTATGATAATATGACTTATGATTTTACTGTGGGTTTACTGAAGTATTAAATCCACTTTCAACTGCTAATATTTATGACTCATGACAGGTTTATCTGGATGTAACTCCACTGTTAGGCTGAAGAGCATTTGTAATGATACCAAGGAATCTAAGAGGAAATAGAGATATCAGAACATAAACATGGAACGTAGAGGATTAACATGGTATCTTTAAAACTGGATGAGTAAATGGAAGGGCCTCCTTTCCTGTCATTCCAATATCCCAAATTCCATGGCCATTCCTATATTAAAGCATTTGTCACACTACTTTGTTATAACTAGTTTGTTTTTCTCTTTCCAAGTTTTCCATCAGGACACTCTTGAGTTCTTTGAGAACACAGAGTGGTTTGTTCTACCCCCCGCCACCCCAGGTTTTTGTTATAGGGCATGTTATAGTGGTTTGTTCTACCACCCCCCAGGTTTTTGTTAAAGGGCACCAGAAAGACAGAGAGATACAAAGCAAGAAATTACCCCCCATTCTCCTCTTGGGATCTTGGGCACGCACGCACATACACCCAGTGTGAGTTTGAGTTTAAGCAGCCAGGTCTGGGACTTGAACCGCAGTCAACTACACGGGAGTCCAGCAACACAGCCACTACGCTAACTGCTGGTCCCGGATTTTTCTTTTCTATATCTCAGTACCTACCACAATACCAGACTTATAGTAGCTATTCAGCAAAAACTGAATTGATTGTGGACTTCCCTTCTCAGAATACTTCTAGGCTGTTATCCTTGGATTACTCCCAACCCATTTTCTCTTTCAAATATACTTTACCTATGTCAGGGTCTGCCCCCTTCACCTACCTGTCTCCAACCTTTACACGAATTTTTCACCAAGGCCTGCAACCCATTCGCTTTTTCCCTTCTGCAGTCACATAATGCACTTACAGTTTCACTAAAGATGTGATATTTTATTTCAGACTGTACTCATAATCCTTTCAATAAGGTTGCAGGGTTCTAGAGAGTAGGAATTACATATTAACACTTTTTTCAATTACTCAATTTACTGCAGTTTTAGGCACATAGTAAATACTTAGTAAATCATGATTTTACAGACTGAGCTTGATTTTATAGATTGAGCTTGCTTCCTAGGGGAAGTCTTCTAAGCTTTCTGGAATTTAGAGCCTAGAAAAATCACCCAGGACTGTGACCCACAGGATCTTCCTTGTGAATGATTTTTCTCACGCTTAGAGCCTCTGCGCCCCAGTCCATCTATCTTCAGACAGCGGAGATTGGCATCTAAATCGTTCCGTGTGAGAAGAAACCGGGCTGAGGGCTGGGGTAGCTTCTGGGGAGCTAATATTTGAAGGATGGGTACGTGTTTGCCGGGGTGACTGGGGGTGGGGAAAGCAACCTTGGTAGAAGAAACAGCACACACAAGGGCACTGAGGCATGAGGACCTGACACTGTTGAGGAATTCTGTAAAGCTCCCCTGTCCCCCTTCCCTTCCTATACTTTCCACCTAGGGTTGCTGGAAAACATACAAGCTTGGCCACTAAATCTGAATTTCAGATAAACGACTAATAATTTTAAGACAGATGTATGCTCCAAATACTGCATGGACATACAAACCAGGGCACCTTTCAACTCATCCTGGGGAAGGGGGGGGTCCTCAGGACCCACAATGCCCTCACGAATACCGGCGAGCTGGTGGACTAAAGCTTGAGAAACTATGTTAGGCTTAGGGGTCGCCAGCCCAGGTCTGAGAACGTGGCTCGCAGCTCGCTCGGAGGCTGGGGTCCGTCTCTGCCAACGGGTATTAGGGTAGGAGTACAGAGGGCCGCTCACAGGAAAAACTCACTCTGCTCTACGAAACGCCCCCGCGGCGGCGACTTTCCCGGCAAGCGGAAATCATTTACTCCAGAGACCGGAAATCCCGCCTCCGTCGGAGGAAGGAGCCGCAGCGGGACAACCAATTAGAAGGCAATGCTTTGGTTCGGGCCCTGCGTGAAGGGAAACCGGAAGCGGCTCTGGGGCGGGGCTTCATGCCGGAAGTGGCGGTCCAGCCTTCTTTCGGTGGGCGCGTGGGCTGGTTGGAGATGCGCCGTCCACCTGGGGCGAGGAGCCGAAGCGAGAGTTAGCGGTACAAATGCAGTCTGGGGTAGTGGCTGCGTGCCTGCCGCAGGGCTCGGCTAGATGCTGGAGAGAATGGTTCCTGGATCTGCGGGCGCTCCCGGCCGGCGTGTTTGGCGTGGCCTGCCTTGCCCGAGTCGCCCTGGTTTTCTATGGGGTCTTCCAGGACCGGACCCTGCTCGTGAGGTACACGGACATCGACTACCACGTCTTCACGGACGCCGCGCGTTTCGTCACGGAGGGGCGCTCCCCTTATCTGAGGGCGACGTATCGTTACACTCCGCTGCTCAGTTGGCTCCTCACTCCCAACATCTACCTCAGTGAGCTCTTTGGAAAGTTCCTGTTCGTCGGCTGCGACCTCCTCACCGCTTTTCTCCTCTACCGCCTGCTCCTTATGAAGGGGCTGAGGCGTCGCCAGGCTTGTGGCTACTGTGTGTTTTGGCTCCTTAACCCCCTACCCATGGTGGTATCCAGCCGAGGCAATGCGGACTCGATCGTCGCTTCCCTGGTACTTATGGCTTTGTACTTAATAGAGAAAAAGCTCCTCGCGTGTGCTGCTTTGTTCTATGGTTTCGCGGTGCACATGAAGGTGTATCCGGTGACCTATATCCTTCCCATAGCCCTGCACTTGTTTCCCGAACGCGACAATGACGAAAGCCTCCGTCTGTCCCGGTGCGCAATCTGGGTTCGCTTGTACGAATTCCTAAAGAGGCTGTGTAATCGGGCTGTGCTGCTCTTTGTGGCAGTTTCTGGACTCACATTTTTTGCCTTGAGCTTCGGCTTCTACTATAAATATGGCTGGGAATTTTTAGAACACACCTACTTGTATCACCTGACGAGGCGGGATATCCGTCACAACTTTTCTCCGTACTTCTATATGCTATATTTAACAGCAGAGAGCACGTGGAGTTTTCCCCTGGGACTTGCTGCATTTGTGCCACAGTTCATCTTGCTTTCAGCAGTGTCTTTCGCTTATTACAGAGACCTTGCCTTTTGTTGTTTTCTTCACACGGCCATTTTTGTGACTTTTAACAAAGTGTGCACCTCGCAGTACTTTCTTTGGTACCTCTGCCTGCTGCCCCTTGTGATGCCACTAGTGAGAATACCTTGGAGAAGAGCTATAGTCCTCCTAATGCTCTGGTTCCTAGGGCAGGCCTTATGGCTGGCTCCTGCTTATGTTCTTGAGTTTCAAGGAAAGAACACCTTTTTGTTTATTTGGTTAGCTAGTTTGTTGTTTCTTCTCATCAACTGTTTCATTCTAATTCAAATTATTTCCCACTACAAGAAGGAACCACTGACAGAGAGAATCAAATATGACTGATACAGTTTAGATCTTCTGCCACTTTTGTATATGACAGTTTGATCAGTCTGTACGGACCAAAATAGAACTTTAGAAAAATTTTCTGAGTATTCTAAGCACTCTAGTGAAAGGTCCCCTGTTCCAATGGAAATTAAAACCTACATTTGCCTTATAAAGGAGACTCGATAATTGAGGTCCACTCTAGGAAATTTTAGGATTCTTTTTTGGGACATGATGGGTAATAAAAGTTACTTAGAAACATTCTTTTAGAAAAATAGAGAAATAGGGGCCAGCAGGTGGCACAGTGGTTAAGGGTGCTGATTCCCACATGATTCGAGTCCTGGACCTGGCATCCTTTCTCACTTTCCCTCTCTCTTCCACTTTGTCTCTCTGGTAAAATTTAAAATAAATAAAGTTAAATAATTATTTTTTAAAAGAAGAAAAAGAGAAGTATAGTTAGAGACGAAGTCCTAAGCCAGTATTTGTTAAGTTATACTATACTATTCTTTTCAGCCGTCTTATCTTTTAACCCCCACTTTTTCTCTCTAGTTTTTTCCTGACAGTTGTCAGATTTCACAAAATATCCCTAAAGTACAGCTTTTAAGATATAAACCATTGGAACCAGCAGTTGGTGTAATGGCTATGTCGCTGGACTCCCATATAGTCGACTACAGTACAAGTCCTGGACCCAGTGACTTAAACTCAAGCCAGGCGCGTGTGTACGCGTGCCTGAGATCCCGAGAGGAGAATGTAGGAGAAGGGATTGTGGTGTGGCCAACCCCACCCCCCCGCCCTGGGGCTGATTTCTCACTTTCTGTCTCTGTCTCCATCTGTCTTTCTGGCAAGCGCACGTACCCTATAGCAAAAAAAAAAAAATAAAATAAAAAACAAACCTCCAAAAAAATTGAAAAGATATAAAGCATTGGAGGATTAGCAGTTGTCATAATGGCTATGTAGCTGGACTCCCATGTAGTCGACTGTGGTTCGAATTCTGAACCCGGTGGCTTAAACTCACGCTGGGTATGTGTGCATGCATGCCCAAGATCCCGAGAGGAGAATGGAGGAGAAGGGATTACAACATGGCCATCCCCCTTGGGGATTTCTCGCTTTCTGTCTCTCTGGCGAGTGCATGTGCCTTATAGCAAAAACCTCTCCAAAAAAAAAAAAGATACAAAGCACTGGGACCAGCAGGTGGCGTGGTTAAGGAGTTGGGTTGGGCACTCCCACATGGCTGACCATGGTGCAAGTCCTGCATTTGGTGGCTTGCTTTCTCAGTTTCTCTGTCTCTCTCTCTGGTCAAAATAAATGAATAAATGAAATAATTAAAGAATTATTTAAAAAAAGAAAGCATTAAATACTATGCTTAGTTGTAAAAGTTTTTGAATTCTGTATTAAATGTGGGGCGTAAAAGGTAAATAATCCAAAGAATTTAAATTGTAATCATCTTTTATGTATTTTATAATTTTTCAGCACTCAGTCCTAGTAGTATTAGACCACCTTTTGGTTTTGTACAAAAAGGATTAAGTTAACTTAATTCACCTTTAGAATTGAATTTTTGCATTTTAAAAAATACCTTGAAGCCAGGAGATGGTGTGGAGGTTAAGCTGACTAGCTCCCACATGGCTGACTGCACAGTTTGAGTTTACAGACCTGGTGGCTTGAAAAACACGTGGAGCATGTGTGCACGTGTGCCCAAAATTCCAAGAAGAGAATGGAGAAGGGATTACAGTGTGGCCATTCCCCCCATGGGATATAATTTCTTACTTTCTCTGTGTCTCTCTTTGACAGGTACACAAGCCCTATATCAAAACTTAATTGCTTTGATGGTTGAAATCCTTTAGCAAAAAACTATTAGGACATCTTGGTATACTTTTACCCCTTTAAGTTTCTGATTCTAAAAAGTTTTCTCATTTAGAATTTAAGTCAACCAAGTGTTATCTGTGTTGTAAAAATGAATACTAATAGATTTTAGGTGAGAAAACTTTAAATTGTTAGTAAGGCATTTCCCAGCTTCAGTATACCTCACTTATGAAAATTCTATGATAGAAGAACATCTTGGAGGGGGACTCCTGGAAAGTGTAAGTATCCTAGGAGCCATTCCAGACCAAGAGACTGATGAGATGGTGGCAATGAGGCATTGGTGAGCAGATCTCTTTTAATCACTATTTTTTAGGGGAAAAAAATAAAAACAAACAAACACATTTTTATAGTGTTTAAGCAAACATCCTAAAAAATAAAAGAAAAAAATAGCCAATTTAGGTTGGGGACTTCCTAATATTCTAAAATGCAATAGCAATATATGACTGCTTTTGTGATTGCAATTTTAAAAGATGAGCAATTTAACACATTGTTCTTTCACAGTAAAAAAAAAACACCAAAACACCAAAACAAAGCATCCCAACAAACAAAAAGTTCAAAAGAATTATTAGTAATGTATTTCTGGTCAGTTCAATCCTAAAAATGTTCTTAAAAATAAGGGATTTATAGGCTGATCATAATTAATGCTATTACTGGTAACACTTTGTTGGGTACCTTTTGGGACCTGCAAGTAGAAAGGAGAGAATGGGTGTTTCTGCATGGGCTATTGTCTGGGTCACAATAGCAGTCAGTTGTAGTTCTGGACTCACGTTAGGTCTTATCTTGAGGACTCTATATGACTGTTCACCAGTGGCCTTCCAGTATAGTAGTGCACAGTCATGTACTTCCAGAGCATTTTACTTTAATTTTTTTCAATAATAATTAAAACTTTTTTATTAACATATTTTTAATAGAGCTGACAGGGAAGGGGTTGAGTAACAGAATTTCCAGCAGCTTGAAAATTGTGCCAGACATGTGCATATCTAAAATCCCAAGAGGGGAAAGGAGGAGAAGATTGTGGTAATCATCCTCTCTAGAGGGTAATTTTTCACTTTCCCCCTCTGTCCTCTCCAGCAAGCATGTGTACCCTATGGCAAAAATCTCAAAGCAAGACAGACAAAATTTAGCACTGAAGTTGCTGAATATTTTATCATGTGGATGTTTGCATCATGAATACATCATTCTTCCACTGTTAGTCCTTTAAGATTATTTCCGGTTCTTAATAATTTCAATAAAACTTTAAACATATTTCATGTTTTAGGCAATTCCATCAGGAGATTTTTTAAGTAAATAAATTGCTGTGATCTTCAGAGGGTACTTCAACTTAAGATTCCGTCCTGTGAGAATTATTTACCAAAGAAATGCAGATGTTTCTTAAGAGATGCAGAGGGTATTTTGCAGTTTATATTCAGCAAAACATTTAATAAGTTAACTCAAAAAATATTTTAATTTGGTCTCTTTGGGGATGTAATTTTAAAAATTTATTTCTTCTGGTTTTGTAAAGTTACTTTTTAGCTTTTCACTTAAAACCCTTTTGGTTTTTTTAATTAGTGCTGTCTACCTGAAAAGGAAGACTGGGGCACAGTAAGTGAAACAAAAGTAGTTTGAGTCTAGAGTTTAGGATGATCATTTGGCCTCTACAGAATCCAGATTGCCTCAAATAAATGTGCCAAGGTCTTAGAGATTTCAGGATGATTTTAAAGGCAAAAGTCACGAATGTGAGAGGAGGATATCACAGAATCTTGTGTAGCAGTGACATAAAATGTAGCCAGTCATTTTTACTACATTTTATGGTAAGTGGAGCAGAATGATCATGTGGAGTCACTTTGAGCAAAGCATGGTGGAGACTGAATCTGGAAGGCAAAGGAGGGACGTATGTTGACAATAAGGATGTTTATAAAACAAAAATGTCCAGTGAATTTATGTAGCATCTTGAACTATTTTAGATGCACATTCTTAAGAAAGACTCAGATGAGAGTTATTTTCTTGTGGTGCTGACTCAGGTGAACAAGAGTCTTTTATTTTCAGAAAAGAATAAAGAGATCTATTCAGGGATATATCGACTCCCCTAAAGTTTTAGTTGTAATGTTTTAGCGTGAGTGACTCCATTTTGGTCCGGTCCATTGAGGCCTAGAGCAGGTGCTTAATCCACAAAAATTGGCCTCTTATAATTTTTATTTATTTACTTTTTAAAAAGAACTATTTTATTCAAACTTTATTATTATTATTTAATTTGAGAGGGATAAAGTGACAAAGCAAGCAACCAGGTCCAGGATTCAAATCATAGTTGGCATGGGAGTCCAGTGCCTTAACCATCACACCACCTGCAGGTCCCACAAGTTTTTTATTTATTTTATTAGTTATTATTTAATTTGACCAGAGAGACAGAGAAAAAGGGAAAGTGAGAAAGCAAGTTGCCAGGTACAGGACTCAAACAACGGTCAGCCATATGGGAGTCCAATGCCTCAACCACCCATCACTTGCCAGCCTCTTATCATTTTTATTTAACAGTCCTTTAATAACACCCTAAATTTTTATAGCACTTTGCTTTTTTTATATGTAATTCTTTTTTGTTATTATACCATCCCTTAAGATCAGTATAGCCATTTACAGATAGCTGTTGTCAGATTAAGAGGGATGGTTTTCAAGATAGCCTGTTCTAAACAGAGGTACTACAAAACACATTTTCTTTTGTAATTACCTTTTTAAGATTTTCAAAATGTGGTTCTTAAACATCCTTACATAACTTATGTAAGCCTATTAGAAAGGCTAATACTCCTACTTCCTGCTCCCTTTTTCCCCACATAATATAATTTTTAAAACCATAGATTGTAATTACTAACGTCTCACTGTCTGGATTCTGTAAGTGGCAATATTGTTTCAGAAGTTGTATAGAACTTCTTTAGTTAGTTGACTTATAGCTGACTATAGTGTTGTTTTTCTATCAATCAGCTGTTTTCTGCATTACCTACCTCCCTTCTTTTTTTTTTTTTTTTTTTTGGAGAGGTTTTTGCTACGCGCTCGCCAGACAGAGAGAGAGAGACAGAGAGACAGAAAGCAGGAAATCACCCCCCAAGGGGGATGGCCACGCCGCAATCCCTTCTCCTCCATTCTCCTCCCGGGATCTTGGGCACGCACGCACACGCGCCCGGCGTGAGTTTAAGCCAGCGGGTCCGGGACGTGAACCGCGGTCGACTATGTGGGAGTCCAGCGACATAGCCATTATGCTAACTGCTGGTCCCCCTACCTCCCTTCTAACCATCTGTATTGTAAGAAGAAAAGGAAAAAGATAGGAAATTCTACCTGGGATGATCCCTAAACGCAACCTCTTCTACCCCACCCCCAATGCTTTGTTAGGAAGTATTTTAAACATTACCTATATAACTATCATCTAAGTTCAATAATTAGCATTTTGCTTTATATGTATATAACAAGGAATTATTGAAAGTTCATGGAAATATACATTATTAAACTGCATAGATTTAAATTTTTTTTGCACTAAAATAAACATACATTAATTCTGATCTCCCACAGAGAGATCAGAGCTCTACAATTTTCTTATAGAGCTCTAGAGAGAGCCCTTGTGGGGAGGAGTGGCCATGCCACAATCCCTTCTCTTCTCTTCTCTTCTCTTCTCTTCTCTTCTCTTCTCTTCTCTTCTCTTCTCTTCAGGAGCTTGGGCAAACATGCACATGTGCCCAGTGGAGTGTTTTTCAAGCTGCTGGGTCTGGGACTTGAACCACAGCTGTTATGTGGAATCCAGCCACCTTAACCACCATGCTACTGACTAGGCCTCCACAAACTTTTCGAAGCCCCTTTGTATTATTTATTTAATGTTTTCCTTTTTTTTTTTTAAGAGGTTTTTGCTATAGGGCGTGTGCGCTCTCCAGACAGAGAGAGAGACAGAGAAACAGAAAGCGAGAAATCACCCCCAGGGGGGTGCCCTCGCCACAATCCCTTCTCCTCCATTCTCCTCTTCGGATCTTGGGCACGCACGCACACGTGCCCTGCGTGAGTTTTAAGCCACCAGGTCCGGGATGCGAACCATGGTCAACTACGTGGGAGTCCAGCGACATAGACATTACGCTAACTGCTGGTCCCTATTTAATGTTTTTCTGAACCAGGTAAAGTTGCAAGCATTGTTGAACTTCACCACTAAATATATCAGCATGATTTTCTAAAACGATCTTTTATTAAAATCCTAATACCATTATCTATTTTTTAAAGAATTATTTTATTTAACTTTTATTTATTTGTTTATTTATTTATTACTTATTTTAATTTGACCAAAGAGAGAAAGAATGAGAGAGAGAGAGAGAGAGAGGGAAAGTGAGAAAGCAAGCCACCAGGTCTGGGACTCAAACCACAGTTGGCTATGTGGGAGTCCAGTACCCTTAACCACTACGCCACCTACTGGCCCCTATCTAATGTAATTTAACATCTTGTCTCCACCCATGCCCACCCTCCAGAGGGTACATGTGTTTGCCAGAAAGAGAAAGAAAAAGAAATCACCACTCAGTAGGAAATGGTCACACCTCAATTCTTATTCCTTCATTTCTCCATCCCATCAGTATTTGTGACAAGCAGGTATATATGCCCAGCATATTTTTCCATCTGCTAGGGCCAAGATTTGAACTGCAGTTGGTCATATGTGATCCAGCTCCCTGTGCATAGCTCTTAACTGCTGTGCTTCAGGGCTGGCCTCTTGCCCCATTTTCAAATTTCTCCAATTTTGTGTGCCTGTTTAAAGAACAGATGTTCTTGGATCTCAAAGATTGCTTGAAAAAAGAGCATGATAGCTAATCCATAATTAAGAAGTTTAATTCTTTTCCTAGTCTTTAAAACAAAGTGAGAACCTGAGACCAGCAGTTAGTGTAATGGCTATGTAGCTGGACTCCCATGTAGTCGACCGTGGTTCGAGTCCTGGACCCGGTGGCTTAAACTCATGCCAGGCGCATGTGTGTGCATACCCAAGATCCCGAAAGGAGAATGGGGGAGAAGGGATTGCAGCTTGGCCATCCCCCCGGGGAGTGATTTCTCTCTTTCTGTCTCTCTGTCTCTCGCTGGCAAGCGCACATGCCCTATAGCAAAAACCTCTCCAAAAAAAAAAAAAAAAAAAGAACTTAAGGGACTTACCTTATTTTAAAGTTGAATGAGTAATTATTTTATGCATAATTCTTTCTCCCTCAGAAAATATACGGTAGTAATCTTTATGCTTTAACTGGCAGATTTTCCAGATAAAAGGTTATGTATGTTTGGAATCTTAATATTCAGTCTCCTCTCCACCTTACAACAGCCAGTTAACTAATTTTCATCACAATGAGGTTAAGTTTTTCAAGACTTGGGTACTTATTCTGCCTTTGTGGTTTTATTTAATTTTAACAACACTTCAAAGTTGGTATTCATGGGCTTATTTTATAGATGAACAAGGAGGCTTAAAGATTAAATAATATGCTAATAAGTGACAGAGCTGGAATTTGAATTGAGGTTTTCTGACTAAAATGTCATGCTCTCTTTGCCATATTGTTTTCAATTTTTCCAGAGTACTCAGACCCAGCAGATTAAGACTGCTGCAAAATAAATGGAACTTGATACTAACTCTGACAAATGTCTTGCAAGCAATTTGTCCTTCCTAGTCTTTTAGGTTATTTACTTGAGGGGCAATTCTCTTTGAACTGTACCAAGTTTCTGTCATTCCCAGACTTTCTTCTTTAATGATTCCAGAGGTTCAGTAGGGCTGGCATAAGTGGTAGGGTGTTGCTGTGGTGAAGCTTGTGCCACGTGGCAGGCCTGAGTTTGGATCCCATACCAACCTGACTAGGCCAGGTAGCACCTGTAATCCTAGCTAACTGGGAGATGGACTAAGCGTCATGATTCTAAGACCCTGTTAACAAACAAACAAACAAACAAACAAACAATTTCTCTCTCTTTCTCCCTCCCACTTCCTACACTCTCTCTCATGGGAAATTAAAAAAAAAAATTATTGATTTCAGGCCTTTCAGAACCACTTTCCTTATCCAAACCCTCTCTCAGCAAGTTGTGTCATGTCTTTGTTACTGCTCGTTTTACCATGCGCCTTTCCTTCATAACCTGGTCTAAGAAGTTGATTTATTGAACCATCTTAGCACACTATTTGTAAACCAAGCTACAGAAAGTATGTGACCATAAATTTCAAAATTCATTGTTAAATTGCCCTTGCTCTGCAATGTACATTCTACAGTGTGCCTTCATACATTTAGAAATTGTCCTACACTGATGGTATAGCATAAGGAGGGTAGAGATGTCTGGCTCATAGCTCAGGGGGTAACCACTGTGCATTGGGGCCTGGATCCCACATTGTCAACTGTGGCTTGAGTCTTGCCCTGGTGGCTTGAAAAACATTTCAAGCATGTGCATAGGTATGCCTAAACTGAAGGGAAGGAGAAATGGAGGAAAGCAACTATGGCATGATCATGCCTAACTGAGGATACTTCCATCACCACCCTCAGCTCTTTGTCGAGTGCACACTACAGAACAAGGGCACTGTAATTACCCTCTGGCAATTAAAAAAAAAAAAAGTACAGTGACCAGCAGATGGCAATGGTGGTTAAGACACTGGATTTCCACATAGTCAACTGCAGTTCAAGTCCCAGACCTGGTGGCTTGAAAATCACAACAAGCAAATAATTTTTTTTTTTTTTTAAAGAATACAGACTCAACGTAACTAACGTTCAGATCCCAGTGCATGACCTTTAGGAAGATTCTCATATCTAGATACATTAGTTTTTCTATCTGTATTAGTGGGTGACAATATAACCTTGGAGTTGTTTACAAGGATTAATGAGATAATAACCAAAATTCTTATGCTGGCACAGAACAAGCTGCTATGCGTTTACAAAACTTTAAAGAAGGTGTCGTTTTGGGACTCTTGACTTAAACCTATTCCCTTAAATCAAATGTTTATAGGTAAAGAACTGGGAGTTACATAAAGTAATTGTTTCAGCTACCTGTTGCTGTAAACTCCATTTCTTCTAGTTTTGATCTGGTTCTTTGAAAAAATATTAAATACTTATACAAGGGGACTTCTAAAAATTAGTGGAAAATTAAAATATAAGTTATTTTGACATAATTTTTTTAAACCCATGCATAGTTATTTCATTTACCATGACCTTTTTGAAGACCCACCTCATATGTGGAAATGTCTGGACAGATTCAGCCCTGACAGCCCTGTGTTCATGTATTCATGTTGTACATTAGCTAACTCAAAGCAGTGGAGGTTTGGTTTATGCCCTATGTTACACAGCACTTCTTTTCTCCATTGTATCCAGAGGTCATTTAAGGGTTGGTGTTCTGTAGATGGAAGCACATGTCTTCTGCCTAGCTCAGAAGTATCACAATAACACAAGCATTTATTCAGGACTGATCTAGGAGAACCATTCATTTACTCAAAACAAAGCATTCGTATTATCCTGAACAAAAACCAGCCTAAATGGAAACTTTTCTAGCTGCTCAGACACTGCTAATTGCTCTATCTACTGTATATAATAAAATGACACTTACAGTGAGTATTTTAAAAATAATTTAGAGTTTGAATATTTGAATCACAGTTTGTTTCACAAAGGAATATTTTAGCCTTCTCTGCTCTCCATTTTTTCTTGTGTGTATAACAATTGATTATAGATCAAGGCCCTGTGGCAGGTCCTATAATAGATGAGTGAAATGAAGTCCATGATCTTGGGAATTTTTTCTTTTTTTTTTGGAGAGATTTTCACTATAGGGCGCATGCGCTCGCCAGACAGACAGACAGAGACATAGAGACAGGAAGTGAGAAATCACCCCCCAGGGGGCATGGTCACGCCGCAATCCCTTCTCCTCCATTTTCCTCTCGGGATCTTGGGCACGCACGCACATGCGCCCGGCGTGAGTTTTAAGCCACCGGGTCCGGGACGCGAACCGTGGTCGACTATGTGGGAGTCCAGCGACTTAGCCATTACGCTAACTGCTGGTTCCCAAGTCCATGATCTTAAAAAGTTAAGAGTAAGAACAGATACATACTACATTCATACAATATTTTATGAGATGTCATTAAGTTCTACAGCAACACTGTAATTTGTAAAAAGGAAGGGAAGTGCTTTCTCCCTCTCTCTCTGTTGAACACCTGCATACTCTGGCAATTAAAAAAAAAGTTCTCTAAACTCCAGTCTTGAAGATGAAAACCCTAAGGCTCAGAATATATGCATTTTGGCCAAGGTCAGGGTTAGTATCTGAGGCAACACGAAAACCCAGATCTGGAGCCAAAGTTAATATTCCTTTCTCTGTGTGTTCTTACTTTGCAGCTGTGGCGAATGGAAAGTGAGCCACTGAACGCTAGAAGGCAAATAGTTTAGGAAAATGATAGACCCATGCCACACATCATTCACTCATCCAGTAAGTACTTATTAGGAGCCAGGTTTATGCCAGGTAATCAGCCAGGCTGGGGTCTAAGGATGGTTAAGACAACAATCCCACCTTCAGTGTCTAATAGGATGGAAAGGTGACTGTAACTCAGTTTTAGCACAATGGCTAGAGTGAAACACACGCCATTCACGAATCCTTCAAGTGGACAAAGCTAGCACAGACCCTGTGCCTACTAAGTAGGTACGGAGCTGTTCGTTATCTTACCTGTCCTCTAAAACTGGGTAAGTACCGAGGGCTTTGAAACTCCCTGCTCAATTTCACCCAGTGATTAATCACACCTTTGACAGTCTTTAGGGTAGCTCATAAAATCTGTCATGATTCAGCTCTTGCTCACAGCTCCAGCTTCATCGCCCACCTCACCCCACCCTCCAGTCATACCAAATTACAGCACCGCTTCGCACTGTTTCTTTGGCTAAAATGTCCTTCTCCCCTTGTCTCTCTCACCAGCTCCTGTCCTTTTTGAGGATAACCTTGGCAAAATGTCCTCTGACACAGCCCCTCTGTTGTGTCATAAAGATCTCACTGCCTTAGAATTTCCCCTTTGTCTGACTGTGGCATCTAGCTTCTGGGCTCCTAGGGATAGGACTATTCCTTTTTAATTGATACTATTTTCCCAGGGCTTTCCCAGTCTTGATCAAAGACAGACAGACATAACCAACATCACTGAGCTGTCGAGTGCTCCACCGACTCTACTAGGGTTGTTGAATTGAGTTGTACATGGATTTGTCACATGGGTGCCGGTGACTGTGGGCACTGTTGCACATGTCAACGGTGGCAGCTGTGAAAAAGAAAGCAGTCTCTCAGTGCCTGTCGTTGCTGAATGCCATCAGTATCCTCCTATTTTCTAAGCCAGGACCTTATAATCATCTCCTATCCCTTCTCCTTCGCTTGCTACCGCCCTCACTCTGAGCAGTCACTAAATTCTGTCACTTTTACCTTTGACTGTCCCTAGAGCCCGTTGGCATCGTGCCATCGTCATTGCCAGCTCTACGGCTCGGGCCCTCATTATCTCTCATCTGGAATCGATAGCTCCTGGCTGCTCTTCCTGCTTCCCATCTCTCTGGCCCTTCATTCCACCTCTCATTTATCCTCGCCACTGCTACCAGGGTGCTGTCCAGAGCAGATCTGATCATGTCATCGTCCTGACAAAAATGTCCTAAGAGGAGTCTGTCACCTGCAAGAAATGCAGATTTCCGGGCCTCCTCCCAGCTGGCACTGATCTCCCCTCCTCAGCCTCCTCTAGTCCACTGGGGGATGCGCAGGCTCCTGAAGTCACACATTTGCCCACGACGGTTTTCTGCCCAGTGTGCTCACGTCTATCCTGGCCTTTGGATGAACTGCTCCTCATTCGTGAAGACCCAACTCACAGGCCTCTTCCTCTAACCAAAGGCGTGTTAGGTAGCTTATGGAGAGAAAAGGTGGATAATTGAGGGAAAAAAAGAAAAATAGGGCCAGAGCTGTAAGATTCGATAAATAAGCTCTTTTTTTAAAAAAAATTGCTGGAGGACATCTGTGCTCACTAGTGGGGGCAGAGAGAGAGGGACAGTGAGAAAGCACCTCTCCCCCCGTGTGGGGCGGTGGCGATGGCCATGCTGCAATTCTTTCTCCTCCCTTCTTCTCTCAGGATTTTGGGTGTGCCTGCACATGCGCCCAGCATGTTTTTCAAGCTGCTGAGTCAGACTTCAGCCATGCAGTCAGTTATGTGGGATCCGGCTGCCTTAACCACCATGCTGGTCAGCTGCTGGAGGACAAGAATTATGTTTTGGGGCCAGAAGGTGGTGTGGTGGTTAAGGCGCTGGACTCTCACATGGCTGACTGTGGTTCAAGTCCCAAACCTGGTGGCTTGAAAGTCACACTGGGCACATGTATGTACATGTCCAAAATCCCAGGGACAGAATGGAGGAGAAGGGGTTGTGGCATGGCCTCCCCCCCACCCTGAGGTAGATGTGATTTGTCACTTTTTCTCTCTCTGTCCCTCTCCAGTGAGTATGGCAAACTATGGCAAACGCCTAAAAAAATGAAAAAATTATGTTTCATACTTGTATCCTTAGCATACAGTGTAAGTGCTCAATAAATGTTAAGTAAATGAAGTGAGTGAGGAGGGAACAAATGCCATTGAGCTACTATTGTAGCCTATGAGGGGGGTTCTTTAAAAAGTTTATGAAATCCAGTCACAGTGGCTCAGAAGTAATCTAAGACCTGAAAGGCTGGAGGCCATCAAGCTGACTGCAGGTTCGGATCCCCTGGTTGACCTGAAAAACACTCTGCACTTGGGTGCTCAGGAGCTGGAGGAGGGCTGGGGGAAGGGGACAGCTGCATAATAAGGCCCTGATAAGGGGGCCTCTCCCCTCGCTTGCTCACGTATGTGCACACATCCTCTATCCTGAACAAAAGGTCATGGAAATTATGCACTATGAAAAAACTATGCATAGATTTCAAATTTTTTTGCACCGTAATTAATTCATATTTTAAATTCCATTTTCCCACAGACTTTTTTAAAGGTTTGCATATTTGTTAATTATTTATTTTTTTATTCACTCATTTATTTATTTATTTATTTGACCAGAGAGAGACACAGAGAGAGAGAGGGGAAAGTGAGAAAGCAAGCCACCACGTCCGGGACTTGAACCATGGTCGGCCATGGCCCTCATTATCTCTCATCTGGAATCAATAGCTCCTGGCTGCTCTTCCTGTAGAGCAGGAGTATCCAGTGCCTTAGCCACCATGCCACCTGCTGGTCCCTCCACAAACTTTTTGAAGCCTTCTCACCTATACTTTTTCTACATCATCTCATTTAATATAGTCCTCCAAACAATGTTTTTGATATATTATCTACTGATGAGAACACAAACTCAAAGGGGGTAAATGCTTTTTTGTTTATTTTAAAGAGAGAGAATTTTGCTATAGGGCATGTGTGCTTGCCAGAGAGATAGAGAGAAAGAGAGAAAACGAGAAATCACTCCCCAGGGAATGGCCATGACGCAATCTCTTTCCCTCCATTCTCCTCCTGGGATTTTGGTGATACATGTACATGCACCCTGCTTGAGTTTCAAGCCACTGGGTCCAGGACTCGAACCACCATAAGCCATGTAGGAGTTCAGAGATGTAATCATTACATCATTACACCATCTGCTGGTGCCAACACTTTTTTTTTGTCCTCAAGGTTATAGGCTTGTGAGGTATAACTAGAGTCGGACCCTAAGTCTCCCTGACTCCAAGCCTTTCTTTTTCTGAGTGATTCTCGGACAGGGGCTATCCCCCCTCCTTTATCCCCCCCAGCACTGTTTCTCTGGAGACATTTTTGGTTGTCACAGCTGGGACAATATTACTGGCATCCAGTGGATATAGGTTGAGTATGCTGCTAAACCGTCTACAGTGTATAGTAAAGCCCCAGAATAAGGAATTATCTGGCCTTAAATGCCAGTAATACTGAGGTTGCATTCAATCTCAGAGACTGTGGTTTAGATTAAGTTTCTACTCAAGGCTCCAACAGACTACACTAAACATAAAAATGGAGTCATGTTAAATGCCCATGTCACCAAGTCAAAACTAAATTATTATCTGATTTTCCCAAAAATCAAGAGAGATAACAGCCTCCTTTCCCTAACAGTCCTGTTATGGTGGGCATGATAATGAAGTTACTTTGTTTAACCCTTAACACAAAAGAAGTAAACTAAAGCAACCTGATGTTAAGTAATCAGTTAATTTCCTACTGTTCTTCCTCCCTGTCTCCATCTTTTGACTCGAAGTGACCAATCTGCTTTTTGCTGCTTTCTTCAGCCTTTGTCTATAAAACTGAGCAGTCTCCTCTGCTCAGTTCATTGGAACACTTATTCTGTTTTATGAAGTGAAATGTTGTCTAATTCTAGAATCATAAATAAAGTTAATTGAGATCTTTAAACTAAATTGTTGTAATTTTGTATTTTGACAAGATGTCAAAGTGGTTTTTTTTTTTTTTTTTTTTTTTTTTTTTTGAGAGAGGTTTTTCGCTATAGGGCGCGTGCGCTCGCCAGACAGACAGAGAGAGACAGAGAGACAGAAAGCGAGAAATCACCCCCCAGGGGGGATGGCCACGCCGCAATCCCTTCTCCTCCATTCTCCTCTCGGGATCTTGGGCATGCACGCACACGCACCCAGCATGAGTTTAAGCCACCGGGTCCGGGACTCGAACCGCTGTCGACTACGTGGGAGTCCAGCGACATAGCCATTACGCTAACTGCTGGTTCCCGAGATGTCAAAGTGTTTTTAAGACAAAGAGTCTTAATCTGTTCAGGCTGTTGTAACAAAATACCATAAACTGGGTAGTTTATGAACAACAGAAATTTATTTCTCCCAGTTCTGGAGTCTGGAAGTTCAAAATCAAGGTGCTGGCAGGTTTGGTATCTGGTGAGGGCTTGCTTCCTGGTTCATAGATGACCGTCTATCTTCTCATTGTGCCCTCATGTGGAGAAAGGGGTGAGGGAGCTTTCTGGGGTCTCTTTGATAAGAGCACTAATCCCTTTCATGAGGGGTTCTCCCTCATGACCTAATCACTTCCCAGAGCCCCCCACCTCCTAATCTCATCACCTTGGGGGTTGGAATTTCAACATACGAAGTTGGGGAGGATATATTCAATTTGGTGTATTAAGAAGCCCTATTCTAGGCTATGCTTCCTCTAGTGGAAAGCAAGTAATCAAACAAAATAGCTGCATCCATGACTGTTTGGGGAGTCATACTGAGCTAAGAGGAGTGTTAGGGGATTGGGGCCAGTCAGTGCTGCTGACATTGTGCTATCATTTAGAATGTCCCACCAAAAGTCATGTTTTGGGACTTGGGTATATTATAAAGATATGTCAGGGTGGGGCCTTTGGGTGCAATAACGTCACGGCAGGGTCTTAATGACCAATTTCTGGTGTGATTATAAGTGAGGAAAGGAGACCAGAATGTGCAGAAGCTTGCAGACAGCTACCCTTCTCAAGACCCTGTGCTCTGCCATGTTGGAGCCTCACCAGAAGTTGACCTTTGAACTTCAGACTTCCAAACCGTGAGCTGAATAAAATCTTTTTATTTTTTTTTTCAATGAATCACCCTGTCTCAGGTATTTTTCAGATATTAGTACACAGCAGTGGACTAAAACATGTTGGTAGGAAAAATAGACTCTTCAGTCTAGTTTCTAACCTGCTTCCAATTTTATGGTCTTTTCTCTACTGCATCTATCGAGTCTTTCTTGCTTCTATCTTTCTTTTTCTTCTCCACTTTCTTTCTTCTTAGTAAACTTTAATATTTAGCTTGGAGAATGCAACCCAGAAAGTTACAACATCTTCAAACCTCTTTTCTAATTAGAAGATAGAGTCAGTACATAAGAAGCTGAAGGTTTCAAATAGACAGCATCTCTAGAATCTGGGAACAAGTCCAGAAATGTCACCCTGTGAAATTGACAGCCAAAAGTAGATGAGATTAATCTCTGTGATAATCTTCCCAGGAAATAACCACCCACAAAATTCTTGGTAAGTGAGCTGCTGATAAGACTTGGCTGTTTCCTAATCTCAGTCAGGGTCCAAGAGTGCCCCCCCTCCCAAACCTCCCAATAAGGAAAAGCATTTTAAATGTAACGTGTGGGCCAGCAGGTGTTGTGGTGATTACAGGTGCTGGATTCCCACTTGGTCAATGGTGGTTCGGGACCTGGACCTGGTAGCTTGCTTTCTCACTTTCCCTTTCTCTCTCTCTTTTTCTGTCTGGTCAAATTAAAAAATGATAATAACAAATGGAATTAAATAAATAAATAAATAAATAATTCTTAAAAAAATGTAACATGTATGAGATCAACTCTAATCTGGGAAATTATGAAGTGGCTGTCCTGAGAAAGCCTTCTAATGTGGGAAGTTCTTTAATTTTTTAAAAGAATTATTTTATTTTACTTAAACTAATCAATTAATTAATTGATTGATTTTAATTTGACAAGAGAGGGACAGAGTGAGAGAAAGAGAGAGAAAGTGAGAAAACAAACCACCAGTTCTAGGATTTGAACTGAGGTTGGCCATGTGGGAGTCCAGCATCTTTAACCACGGTGCCACCTGCTGGCCCCTGTGAGAAGTTTTTAATGACTCCTAAGTGCAACTGCCTATAACTGTTGCGTATGCTTGTATATTGTTTTTGTTTTTTTCTTCCTCGGCACAATAAACTCGAGGAGCAAGGAACCAGGTGTATTTTATTGGTGACTCTGGCAGCAGAGACATGAGAGTTGCTAGAGAAGGGTGGGGATTAATGGTGCAATGGTGTGCGTATGGAGGAGGTGAGTGGTCACAGAAATACTCTCTGGAGAAGTGATCTCTTAATCAGGAGTCTAAGAACACTGGATGCATGCAGAAGTGTGTGCGTGTGTGTGTGTGTGTGTGTGTGTGTGTGTGCAGTTTGTATTTCCCTCCACCCCATGGAAATGTCTATAGCATACATCACATGGGTTACTGACCACCAAAAAGTAAAACCACTGGCTCTGGTGATTGTATACAGCTACTGTGGACAACAAAATGGGAAGAAGAGAACCTAGGAAAGCAAGGGAAATGAGCACCTCCTAGGAGAAAGAGGAGTCCTCTTCAGACCTGAGAGCAATTGCTTGTGTACAATTATTTTTATTTGATTTAATTTATTATTATTATTATTATTATTATTATTATTATTTTGTTTGACCAGAGAGAGAGAGAGAAAGTGAGAAAGCAGTCTGCCAGGTTTAGGACTCGACCTAGAGTTGGCTATGTAGGGGTCCAGCACCTTAACTACCATGCCCCCTGTGGGGCCCCTACTGAGGAATTCTAAGAAGTTATAAATTACATTTTTAAAAACTACTCTGGCTATTCACTGGAGAATGGATTCTAGAAAGACCAGTTAAGGGGTTATTGCAATAATCCAGATGAGAGGTGACATTAGGACTTGAATCAAAGTGATGGCACTGCCAAAGGACTAATCACAACACTTTAGTTTAAAGACCTGAACTGGCTTTATTTGTGAGCCTATAATTGGACAACACGTCATTCTGTGCAATAGAACGAATGTGCCAATGAGATGAGCAGAAGAGGTTGGTTTTATAGACAGAGAAGGACTGAAGAAAGTAGAAACAAAGAACAGAAAGCAGACTGGTCATTTCAAAGCTGCTTTTCTTGTACGATGGGGACAGAGAGACAGAATAAGAGGAAAATAACTGAGAACTTTACATCAGCTTATTTCAGGCTACTTTTTATTTTTAAAGAGTTATTTATTAAATTAAATTAATTATTATTATTGTTGTTAAAAATTTGCAACAGGGCTTGTGCACTCACCAGAGAGAGACAGAGAGGAAAAATGAGAAAGCAAGGTGCCAGGCCTGGGACTCAACTGCAGTCAGCCATACGAGAGTCCAGTACCTTAACCACCACACCACCTGCCATCCTGGAGGTTACTTTTTTGTAAGGATTCAAAGCAGAGAGACATCATGACCATGCTGACCATCCCAACTGGCCTGTTTAGGAAATTTGGGAAGGTACTTATTCTAGTCTACTTCGTACTAGTAACAGAAAATACCTGAGTCTGAGAACTTAAAGTGACTAGAGTTTTTTTTTTTTTTTTTTTAAATTATTTATTGTATTTTATTTATTTATTCATTTATTTTTTTAATTTGACCATAGAGAGACAGAGGGTGAAAGTGAGAGAGAGAAAAGTGAGAACGCAAGCCAACAGATTCAGGACTTGAACCCTGGTCAGCCATGTGGGAGTGTCCAGCACCTTAACCACCACGCCACCTGCTGGTCCCATGACTAGAGGTTTTTTCGGCTCATGGTTTGAAGCCCAGGATCTAGGGCTACCTCTGGTGGCGTCTTACAGGATCCTGATCACGTCACCAGGGTTAGAGAGTGGAGCAGTGCCCACTGGAGTCTGTTTTGGTCTCCTTCCCTCTCCTTTTAAATCTACCAGAAATCAATCACTAGATTCATCTAGTAAACATCCTACCATTTGAAGTTCCAGACTGGTTCTTACTTAAGTCATTGGAAAATCTTTCTGGCTTCTCTGTCTGTGTATTTGAGGGGCTGGCAGGAATTCACTAAGAGTTAACAACTGGGCCTAGAAGGAAGGCCAAGTCTCTTTGGGCCTGTAAATATTGGTATAATATCTATTAACTACATTAAATGGCCGTGGATAAACCAGGTACTTACAGGTAACTCTAATAAACCACATGCAGGGAATCCACTTTGTGGATAATTTGCTATGAAATTTAAATTTTGCATAATGGTAAATTAAAGCCTTCCCAAGTTCTCTTCTTAAGTTTTGCATATTTCTGGGGTGGATCTTTTTATCAACATTTAACATATGGGTTTATTTTAAAAGCAGTCCAAGTATAACATAAGTAGAAAGTTAAGCCCCTGATTATACACAGTGTGTATATTTAAACACACACACACAAAACTAAATCCTGCAAACTATATCTAGCTGAATTAGTTAAAACAGCTAAATAACTATAATAATCGTAGTTCACCTGAGGACCCCAGCTTTCTTTAATTTTCAAGTAAAAATATTTTTCCCTCCTGTTATTAAAACAATGTGTTCATTACAGGAAAAAAAAAAAGATCTTGAAAAAGAATTTTGGAACACAATAACTACAATTTCTCAATCCAGAAATTATCATTATCTATACCTAGGTTTTATCCTTCCAGGATTATTGTCTATATATTGTGTAGTTTGGAGTCACACTATTTTTGTTTGTTTATTTTTTGTTTTTTAATTTTTTGGTGCCAGAGAGCATATGCTCTCACCAGAAAGAGAGACAGCAGACAGGGAGGGAGAAAGCACCTACAGGAGGGCCATGGTTATGCTGCAATGCCTTCTCCACCTCTCCCTCCTTTTGGGATTTTGGGCACATAGGCTCAGGCGCATGAAGTGCTTTCAAGAAGCTAGGTCCAGGATTCTACTCATACGCTGTGGGATCTGGCTCCCTTAGCCACTAGTCATAGGGCTGGCCCCACACTATTCATTTTAATTTAAAATAAATTTTTCAAAAAACTCTGTAAGACTATGCAGACTTTAATTTTTTTTTCTTTTTTTTTTTTTTTGGCTAGAGGACACATGCGCTTGCCACAGAGACAGAGCGGGGGAGATGAGAAATCACCTCCCATGTGGAATGGTCATGTTGCAATTCCTTCTTCTCCATCTGGGCCTCCCTTTGGGATTTTGGACCCACATACCTATGCACCCAGTGTGTTTCTTAAGCTGCCAGATCCAGGAATCAAACCACATGATTGGCCATGTGGGATCTAGTTGCCTTAGCCACCAGCCCAAGAGCCAGCCTAAGACTATTTAGACTTCAAGTAACTGACAAGAATTTCACAGGGCGAGTGTACGAATTTAGCTATTTATCTGCCAGTGTTTGCAGTTTCTGTTTTTTTGTTTTCTGTTTTGCTAGTGTATCAGTAATGACCTCCTTGCAGCAATTGGGTCATCGGAAAAGTCATGACTGATTTTTGCATAGAAAAGTATGTCTTGGGACCAGCAGTTAGCGTAATGGCTATGTTGCTGGACTCCCATGTAGTTGATTGCAGTTCGCATCCTGGACCCGGTGGCTTAAAACTCACGCCAGGTTGGGAACCAGTAGTTAGCCTAACGGCTATGTCGCTGGACTCCCATGTAGTCGACCACGGTTCGCGTCCCGGATCCGGTGGCTTAAAACTCACGCCGGGTGCGTCTGCAGGCATGCCCAAGATCCTGAGAGGAGAATGGAGGAGAAGGGATTGCGGCGTGACCATCCCCCCTGGGGGGGGGTGATTTCTCGCTTTCTGTCTCTATGTCTCTCTCTGTCTGTCTGGTGAGCGCACGTGCCCTATTGCAAAAACCTCTCCAAAAAGAAAAGAAAAATATATCTTGACTTTTCCAGTGACCCAGTATATCCTTGTATATATTTGTATTTCCTTAGGCTAAAGGTATGGAAATACACTTGCTGAGTCAAGGGGTTTTGACCCATATTGCCAAATTGTTCTATAGGTTGTATAAATGTATACGTCTACCAATAATAAATGCATTTGGCAACACTACACCTCCGAAACAATTAAAACAGTTTCTGATCACCTCAGTAAGGGAATAGCGTTTTGTCAATTTGATTTCTGTGGATGTACTTGAGGTAGACTATTTGCAACATACTCATTGTTGGCATTTCTTATTTTATGATTTGTTTTTCTACATCCTGTGCTCAATAGTCTCTGGAGATGCTTGCTATTGATTTGTGAGACCAGTCTGTTTAGATAAGGGGTATTGATCTTGTATATTTCAGATATTTTTCCTAGTCTGCCATTGGACTTTCATTGTTTGCATTGCAAAGGTCAAAAAGCATCTGTGATCAAGGTGGGTTTCTCCTTTTATGATCTCTGTATCTGCTGTTATTTTCAGAGGGTATTCCCAACCCAAGATTATGTAAATGTTTATCTATGTATATATTTTTTCTGCTTGCTTAGTTTCATGTTCTATATTTAACTCTTTACTTTGTAGGCTTTATTTGGTGTAATACAAATAGTAGGGGGACCAGCAGGTGACGCGGTGGTTAAGGCTCTGGATATTCGCACATGGGAGACCACAGTTTGAGTCCCAGACCTGGTGACTTGCTTTCTCACTTTCTCTCTCTGTCTGTGTCTCTCTCTCTCTCTGGCCAAATTAAAATAAATGAATGAGTAAATAAAATTAAAATAATTCTTTAAAAAAGTAGAAATGTAATTTTATTTCAAATTGATTCATCTTTGCTCCAGTTTCTTATTTCCTCCAGTGTCTTTGCAGACTAGTTGTATAAAAAAGTACTGATAAAAAGTAGCATACGGAAGGCCCATATTATATCTAGCTTATGGAATAGTCTGTTTAGATACTTTTTAAAAAAAATTATTTATTTGTTCTATAAGAGAGAGGAGAGAGAGAAATCCCCAACAGGGTCTGAACACCGCAATCCATTCCCAGCTTTGCAGCCCTGATCATCCTGTGTATGCTCAGCGTACTCAGGGAGGTCCCCAGACTTGAACCCAGAGCCTTCCCAGGTAGGCCAACCTCTCAGAGCATAGAGTTTTACTGTGGTGTTACTGACCAGTCCCTGGTTCAGGTAGTTTTTAAATTAGTTACCCACATATAATAATGAGTGTGTTTCATATGAATATCGGGTTTCACAAAACTCTCTGGACAGGTTGGGCTATGTGGCAACTGTGAACTCACAGTCCATCTTGACAAAAATGAGCAGGAGCCGGGAGTTGGGAGGTAGCTGCGGCTGACGGGCAGGGCAGGCCCGCACCAGCTGCTGTAGGCCCACACCAGCTGCTTGTCCCTGGAGGCATGAGAGGCTGGGAACACTGCTATTAAGTTTTTTTTTTTTTTTTTTTTTTTTTGGAGAGGTTTTTCGCTATAGGGCGCATGCGCTCGCCAGACAGACAGAGAGAGACAGAGAGACAGAAAGCGAGAAATCACCCCCCAGGGGGGATGGTCACGCCGCAATCCCTTCTCCTCCATTCTCCTCTCGGGATCTTGGGCACGCACGCACACGCGCCCGGCGTGAGTTGTAAGCCACCGGGTCTGAGACGCGAACCGCGGTCGACTACGTGGGAGTCCAGCGACATAGCCATTACGCTAACTGCTGGTTCCCTGCTATTAAGTTTTTTGAATGCTTGTTTGCAATGGGACACATTATAAGAATTCTCTAATTAGCAATAACCATTTTGTAGTAAATTTTATTGGATTTTCGAGTAATTACATCATCAAAATTACAATTTTGTCTCCTTTTCTTCAATACGCATACTTCCTGATTATTTTTTCTTGCCTTATCACATTTGACCGAAACTACCTAATCAAGTGGCATAATGGTCATAATAGCAAACAGCTTTGTGTTGAACCTGACTTTAATAGAAATGCCGCTTGTGTTTGATTATTATTATTATTTTTAATTTTCAGAGGATGCATGCGTTTGCCAGAGAGAGAGAGAGAAAGAGAAAGAAAAAGTGCCCCCTTGGGACCAGCAGGTTGCATGGTGGTTAAGGCGCTGGACACTCCCACATGGCCGACCGGGGTTCGAGTCCTGAATCTGGTGGCTTGCTTTCTCACTTCCTCTCTCTCTCACTCTCACTCTCTGTCTCTCTCTGGTCAAATTAAAAAATAAATGAATGAATAAATAAAAAAAATAATAAATAATTTTAAAAAAAAGTGCCCCCTAACAGGGCATGGTCATGCCACAGTCTCTCCTCTATTTCCCCATCCTGTTGGGATTTGGGACATGCCCATGCCTGCGCCAGACCAGGATTTGAATCGTGGTGGACACGTGGGCTAGCGCTCCCTTCAGCACCAGGCCATGGACTGGCCCAACAATGTATTGTTTAATTTGGGCCTTATTGATCTACACATACATAGAATCATACAGTATGTGTATTTTTATGATACTCTTTTGCCCAGAACTCTGGGTATGTGATTCATGCATGCTAACGTGTGGTTGAAGCACCCTCATTTTCACTGCTGCATTATTTTTCCATTACGTGAATTTATGAACTATTCTGCTATTGAAACACATTTTGCATTTAAAGTCACAGAGGAGAAATAAGCTATTTCTCAGTGTGAATTACCTGTTTCCCCATCACCACCACCTGGATGGTTAGAGGCTTTTTTTCCTCGTCTTTAGCATTCAATGCTTGCTAGAATAAATCCAGATGCATCCTATTTTATCAAGTTTTCCTCCGATTGGTCCTGTTATTTGTATGTCTGCTCATTTTTCTCCACATTCTCACCCTCACAACAGAAGGCTAATGCCTTGCTCAGCATGAAAATGGAGAGGTTTTTCTCTGAGAGACTGCATCTCTGTGGAGGCCTTTCAATCTCAGCACAGGAAGCAATTGTGTGTTTTCTTGACCTTCACTATCTTAGAAGTCTCCCTGTATGGGAGGGGTAAGAAAAGAGGTGACCTGGGTCAGCAGCCTCACCTCTGGCTGAAGGGCTCCCTCCATGATTGTTGGGTAGCTGAAGCCCCCAGGGCAGCAGTGGCCCTCTAGCCAATGTGGCTGCCCTCTCCAGGAGCCAGCCTCCCCAGCACCTCCGCCCCATCTGCCTTGCCTTCTTCCAGGCTCTCTGCACCATGCTTGAGCCTTAAGCTAGCCTGGGGCCACTTGGCCCTCCTTGAGAGCTCCAGCACCCCTCCCTTTCTTTCTTTCTTTCTTTCTTTCTTTCTTTCTTTCTTTCTTTCTTTCTTTCTTTCTTTCTTTTTTTTTTTTTTTTTTAGAGGTTTTTCGCTATAGGGCGCGTGCGCTCGCCAGACAGACAGAGAGAGACATAGAGACAGAAAGCGAGAAATCACCCCCCAGGGGGGATGGTCACGCCGCAATCCCCTCTCCTCCATTCCACCCCTCCTTTTCTTAAAACAGTCATAGGCTTTGAATCTGTCAGCACCTTCCACAACATGACAGTCTCATGACCCTCACTCATCTCTGCCCTCAGACTGTCCTCTGTCCTGGAGGTCATTTCAGCTGGGAATCAAGGAAGGAAAGTGTTAAGTGCATTGACTCAGATTGTCACTGTGGACTGGAAACACCATCTATTTCACTCGTTTTGAGTCTCAAATTGAAAAGTGGGCCTTTTGAGCATTCACGATGTCTCCCAGAGCGTGACGAGGAGGCAGAGACGGATAGAGATGGATAGGCAGCTTCTGTTTTCCAATCCATACCTTGAGGAAATCCCAGCCTATTCAGCAGTTGCAGGGGAAACTGCCTGATGCTCCCTGGGATTTATAGTCACCTGGAGGAGGCACATTTGTTTCTAATGTCAAATAAAACAATCTTTCCCCCTTAGCCTCTGGACAACAGAAAGGGAGATTGACCATTTGCCAAGCGTATTATAAAAAGGAAAAACACATTGGATGAGAGGTTAGACAATGTTCTTAATAGTCTTGTTTCCCAGCAATTGTGTGACTAGTGTTTTCTTTTGCTGTGAAGGGGAGTCCGCCTCTCTAATCCTGGCACCTTGAGATACCCGCTTGCTTGTTCAATGTCAGCTAAAGCTCTGGTCAGTGTTTGAAGGATGGGGCTGTCTTATGGTCACATGGATATGTTGATTATCTCCAGGGCCCAGCAATTCAGAGATGCCTTCCCTTTTGGGATCACTCTTGTTAAATTCCTTTTCACAGGCCTGAAGTCACCTTAATACTTAGCACGCAGTTAAGATTCTCCTCTTTCTCCTGGGAGACAAATGAGATTAACAATTTGTGACTTTGTTTATTATTCTTAAGTAAGGTGCATTAAAATTTATGTGCATCTTTCCAAGAGAAGATAAATTATACATATTATAAGAAGGGAAGAAAAGACATAGTGATTATGAAATTCCTTTGAGAACAGCTCTTTGTTTTTTGCTTGCTGCATAATTGCCTATCAGTGTAGACCCACCCATTCCTTGGGTCTAAAATGTTGGAGAGTTATGGTTGGGAGTCTCAACCTTGTAGTCCCTGTAGTTGGAAAGATCATTGAAAAGTCTCTTTTTCCTTCCCCTCTGAGAGTTACCTAGCTGTGCCTTGGGGCTCAGCTGTGGTCTGGGTCTCTTCTTCCTTGCTTGGGAAAGGTAGGTAGGGGAGGGAAGATAGTCTTAAGAAGAAAACTTACCTTCAATCCAGATCACATGTTTCTTGGACTTCCTCAGATAGGGAAAAAAGAGAATAGTAAAATAACTCTTTGATTCTATTATGCCTGTTGGAAGCTTGAGACTCAAATCACTTTGCCAAGTGGGTCCCACCCAAGAAGGATGATATCTCTGATTTGATAAGGTTTTGAAATAGTATATTTTGAATCTTTTTTTTTTTTTAAATAATTGCCAGAAGGTATGTGCACTCGTCAAAGAGTGAGAGAAAGAGAAAGAAAGTACACCCCCAATGGGGCATGGTCATGCCACATCTCTTCTCCTCCATTTCTCCATCCTCTTAGGATCTGAGGCACGAACACATATGTGGCTTGTGTGTTTTTCAAGGCCAGGATTTGAGCTGTGGTCAGCCATGTGGGGTCCACCTCCCTTAACCACTGCACCACAGGCCTGCCTCTGTTCATTGTACCTTTTGGGTGTAGCGAGACAGATGTCTGGGAGCCGAGAGACAGAGATAGCCCAGGGACTCGCTGCCCTCTTTGCTCCCTTGCCTCACTGCATGCAGTGATGGGCAGTGTCCACTGCTGGAGCTCTGCAGAAGGTGGGACTCTTCAGTGGTCCTGGTCGTCCCTGAGCCCAGAGCTGTGTGTAGAGCGCACCCCCAGCACAGCCTGTGGGGTGTGGGGGGTGGAGAGATTCTGACCCTATTTGTAATCTCTCCAGGGGCAGGCAGTGTACATCAGTGGAGCTAGCCAACCACGGCTTCCTTATTAACCAGTAACTGTGCCTTTGTTTCCTCCTCTGTAAATGACAATAAAACTCAAATGGACTTTCAAGAGATGTTCTGAGGGTGAAATGAGCTAAAGCTGGTAAGACCCTCTCAGGGCCAGAACAAGTGCTTCATCACTACCAGTTATTCATGTGTTATTATTACTTTATTTGGATCACTGAGGTGGAGATTTCTCTTTATTCTTTCTTTTTAAAAATTTGCTATATCCCTCCTGGGCAGTGATTTCTCACTTTCTGTCTCTCTGTGTCTCCAGCCAGCACATGCGCCCTATCGCAAAAAATCTCTCTCTAAAAAAAAACAATACTACAGAGGAAGAGAGAGGGAAAGTAAGAAAGCACCCCTCATGGGGGATGGCCATGCTGTAAATCTTTCTCCATGTCTCCTCTTGGGATTTTAGATACGCATGCATATACGCCTGTTCAAGCTGCTAGGTCTGGGCCTCGAACTGACGTAGTTGGCTATGTGGAAGCCAGTGCCTTAACCACCACACCACCTCCTGGCTGCCTTCTTATTCTTCAATAGAAATATTTTAAAAACAAACAACTTGATTTCTTATTGTTTCAAAGTTTATTTTATTTATTGACAGAAGAGAGAGAGAGAGAGAGAGAGAGAGAGAGAGAGAGAGAGAGAGAGAGAGAGACCATCCACAACAGGGTCTCCCCGGGCAGCAGTTCTTCCTCATCTTCCAGTCAGGCTGGGATTATGTGTTCAGGTCAGCATGGGATCTGAACCTGGGCCTCCCATGTGACTCCACTAACATGATCAGTGCCCTGTGACCTGCGTCAGAGGCTGGACCCAGACACTTTGACTTCTAAGCGAAGATTAATACTTTTTCTTGTTTATTTATTGATCTATCTGTTTGTTTAATGAAAGAGAATAGAGGGAAGGAAGGCACAGAAAGAGAGGCTTTCTCAATCCTGCTGAGATTCGCCCCCTTCCCAGCCAATCAGGATCACAGGCATACACAGGCCTGGCTTGGACCAGTTGACCTGGGAACTGAACCCCAATCTTCTATCTGCTTCTGGCTTTGCAGAGCGTTTTGTTACTACTGTGTTACTACTGTGTCACTGCTGCAAGTGAAGATAAGCTTTTAAGGAGAGTATGCGGGTATGCGGAGCTCTTACGTGATACCTTATTGCAACTCTCTAGTCTTTTTCTTGGTTGGTACACCGAAAGGCTTAGACACTTTCCTCAAACACCATAGATAATACTCACAAAGTCTCTTAATCTCGTCCAATTCCCACGAGAAGGAAGGCTGTTATATAGTGATGACAGTGTAGCTCAACTCCATCACAACTTCTTCCCAAGAGGCTCCTGAAACACTGCTTTTTAGCAAAGACGCCTTCCAGCAAGATTGACTAGAAAAAGAATTCTCCCACGACTTATAAAATCAGAGATATGATCTCATGGAAGAAAATCTTCCTGTTGATTTGACAAAAATGCTTAGTTAAGGAATGAGTAGATAATGTGCGTGTTTTATTCTACAACCAATTTCTAAGCTCTTAAAGTAACAGGGGCCAGGGTGCCTACTTTTGCAGCCCGTAAAGGTTTAGTACAGAACTTTAAAATGTGGTAGGCATGGTAAATGTCGATGTGGGTTGGCCAGGTTTTATAGTAAAAATGGAGCATTTTCTGAAACTATTGAAAGAGCTGTGGAATTCTTTTTTTTTTTTTTTTTTTTTTTAAGAATTATTAAATTAGGGAACAGCAGTTAGCGTAATGACTATGTCGCTGAACTCCCATGTAGTTGACCGCCGTTCGAGTCCCGGACCCTGTGGCCTAAACTCACGCCGGGTGTGTGCACGTGCGTGCCCAAGATCCTGAGAGGAGAATGAAGGAGAAGGGATTGTGGTGTTGCCATGCCCCCTGGGGGTCGATTTTTTGCTTCCTATTTCTCTGTCTCTCTCTGTCTTTCTGGTGAGTGCACGCTCCCTATAGCAAAAGAAAAGAAAAAAAAAAAAAAACCTCTAAAACAAAGATTTATTAAATTAATTAATTATCATTATTCAATTTGATGAGAGAGAGAAGGTAAACTGCGAGATCTGGGACTCAAACCACAGCTGGCCATGTGGGAGTCCAGCACCTTAACTTCCACACCACCTACTGGGCCCTGCAGAATTCTTTTTGAAAACAAAATGTTATTCAGAAAATTCATATATAGAAGCCAGTAGGTGGTGTGGTTGTTAAGGCAGTTGGATCCCACATGGCTGACTATGCAGTTTGAAACCTGGTCCTGGAGGTTTGAAAAACACACTACGTTTGCGTGTGGGCGTACATGCCCAAAACCTGGAGAGGAGAATGGAGAAGGAATTGCAGTATGGCCATCCTGTCTGGGGAGTGATTTCTTACTTTCCCTCTCTCTGACTCTCTCCAGTGAGTGCACCAGCCCTATAGCAAATTAAAACAAAACAAAATTCAAATATGAAAAAATAAAAAGCTTTTTTTAAAGAAAGTATTTATTTGTGTTTATTCATTCATTTATTTTAATTTGACCAGAGAGAGACAAAGAAGGAGAGAAGGAAAGTGAGAAAGCAAGCCACCAGGTCCGGGACTCGAGCTGTGGTCAGCCATGTGGGAGTGTTCAGTGGCCTTCACCACCACACTATCTGCTGACCCCCCAATAAAAGTGGGTCAGCTTTTAGCCTGGTGGTTGAGATCACCATACCTGACATGGTTAACCATGGCTTGAGTCCCAGCTGGCAGCTTGATAAACACACTGCGCACACATGCGCTCATGCCCCAGACCCTGACAGGATGGAGGGATGAAGAGATCACAGTGTGACTACACCCCACTAGGGGGTGCCTCCTTCTCTCCGTCTCTTTCCGTCTGTCTCTCCTGTCTTTCTGGTGAGCACGCACACCCTCTGGCAATTAACATTTATAAAAAAGGGAACTGGCAGATGGCGTGGTGGTTAGAGGGTGCTGGACTCCTACATGGCCAACCGCGGTTCGCATCCTGGACGTGGTGGCTGACTCGCTCTCTCTTTTTCACTCTGTCCCTCTCTGGTCAAATTAAGTAATAATAATAATAAAATTAATAAAGCTAAATAAAATAATTATTTAATACGATAAAATAAAGATAAAAAGATGTGCCTACATGAGAGGGTGAAGAGAAGAGCCACGCCCAGTTGGGCCCTGCCTTTCATATGGGGGGGGCCCTGCCTTTCACATGGTGCTTTGAGGGGCACAGTAGACAAGCCGCTGAGATGGCATGATCCATGCTGTACCAGGGGACTTTAAACAGTTTGTGGAAAAATCGAATTAAAGGACGAATTTATTTTGGTACAAAACATTTTGAAAGCCATGCTTAATTTAATTTTTTTTAAAGGTTTTTGCCATAGGATGTGTGTGTTCACTGGAGAGATAGAGACAGTGAGAGAGAAAGTGAGAAATCACCCTCACGGGGAAGGCCACACTGTAATCCCTTCTCCTCCTTTCTCCTCTTGGAATTTTTGGGCACACGCACACACACACACACACACACACACACCAGTGTGATTTTTCAAGTTGCCAGGTCCGGGACACAAACTGTGGTTAGCCATGTGGGAGTCCAGCACCTTAACCACTATGCTATCTACATAGTTGTTTTTTTTTTCTTTTTATAGCATACATTTTTCATTAGCTTTTTAAAGACTTTGTATAATTCAAGGTGAGGCTCCTGAGACCAAATGACTTAACCGAATCTGGTTTAAAAAAAAAAAAAGATGGTTATAGTAAAAATCAGGACCAGGACTCAGGCCTTTAACTGTACGCAGAGATCCCAAAATCTCCCTTTTTCTTTCTTTGTGTGAAAGGAATTTTTCTCATTTTGACTTATACCAGAGACTAATGGCTTCTCTGTGCAATACCACAATGTACCAGTAGATGTCACAATTTGCCATATTATTGTGTATATGGGCTTCTGCCTGAATTTTACTTGAATTTCTTAATTCAGGGTCTATATTCTCCTGAGAATCCTTGGATCTATTTGGGAGATCAAAGAAAACTATGAGAATGTCTTAAATTGTGTTTTAATCTTAATGAAAAAATTTAAAAAGCGATATTTTACCCATTATATAGACAAAACTCTTAGCTGAAATTAATTTTTAATGGGGGGAAAAAAAGGATGCTTCTCGAACTCCAGGACTGAGGAGCTTTTGAGAGATGTCTTCAAGGAAAAGACACGATCGGATTTGAATTATACCAAGATGGAGTCTGGGAGAAGTGAGCGTGTGGGAGCTGGAAGGCGATTCAGAGTAGAGCACGTAAGAACCGAGGAAGCAGATGTAGAGGCCGCCCTCCCTCTGCCTGGCAGGCTTGGCTGGCAGTCTGTTTATAGGCTCTGAGCTCCCAGCTGTGCCACGTGAGTCCTGGGGGCTCCCAAATGGCAGGGGCTTTCCCGCTCCTGCTCCTCTTGCTCTTCCAGCCCCAAGGAAGCAAGGGAGCTGGACAGCCCCCTTTGGGCCTGGCCAAGGCTATCCCGTGGGGGTGGAGCAGAGATTCCAGAATGCCGATAAACTGGGGTAACCAAGGAGTGGACATCAGAGGCAACCCTGGTGCTTTCTAAGTAATGATTGCCAGCCTCCACCCCCAGGGGATTCTGACCCAGCTGCGTTAGGAAAGAGACAGAGAGACACCAACACAGTCTTCAGGCTGCAGTCCACGCCTGCCCCAGCCAGCCCAAGCTCAATGGCATACGTGTGCCCAGCTGAACAGGGAGGCCCTGGGACACAAACCCGGACCTGCCCACTGCACACCACCTGGCCCTGGCTGTGTGACCTTGACTGCGTTATTTAACCTCCTCGAGGCTCCGTTTCCTCAAGGGCGCCATAGTGACACTGACCATATGGTGTGAGGCTAGAAAGAGACAAAGTGTGAAAACATAAATATTAACTGTCATTATTATGATTATTTCACCTGATAAAAGTATTTTTATAACCAAAGACATCGGAGGCCAGTTCTACGGCCTAGTGGTTAAGACCAGCCATGTGGTTTGAGTCCCAGCCCAGGTGGCTTGAGAAACATTCTGGACTACTGGCTAGTTTAAGTTTTCATTCAAAACACGTGGAAACTGGGGTATAAGCGGCCAAGCGACTCTCTGGTTATGTTTCACGATTTCATAATACGGCACAATTATTTATAAAACAAGACAAGCCTGTTCTAATCTTCTACAGGTGTATCCCCCCCACCACCACCACACTCACACACAGGGAAACTTGTGTATGTTCCTATTTGAATTTATAAAATGGATGAAATACAAAATAACCCTTCACTTTGTAATTCAGCATGCTAAGTAATTCTGTTTATTTTTCAATTTAAATTTGATCTTTATTTCTTCTGCTTACAAAAGCAATCCAGAATAAGTTTGTAAAAATTTCACCAACCAAGGCTGCAGGAGGCAACTGGGTTTTCCCAAAGCCCCTCGTGCATTTCAGTCCGATAAGGAGGGAGGATACAGGGTACCACCCAGCCCTGACTGGCACACAGGCCTCCAGCACCACCCAGCTACATCTCCAGGCCCAGGGTGAGCAGAGGGGGAAGGCCTCTTCCTCCAGAGCCTTCTCATGCCCACATGACCCTGGCCACCCTGCAGAGACAGTCTCTGTAGGCCTGTCTTCTTCCCTCCTCCAAGGCCTCTCCTGACCCTCCCTCCTCCAAGGCCTCTCCTGATCCTCCCTCCTCCAAGGCCTCTCCTGACCCTCCCTCCTCCAAGGCCTTGTCGGAGGCCCAGTCTTCAGTAATGGAGAAACACTAGAAACTCCATCAGTCTGTCTGTCAGAGGCAAGAGGGCAAGAGGACAGGAGGACAGTGGTGTCTACCCATGTCTGAGAGGTGCTTGGAGACCCGCTGTCCTTCCCAGACTGTAGTGGACGTCAGTTGCCTCAGGTGCTTTTTATTTTTTAAATTTTCTTCCTTTATTTTTTAAAGGATTTTGCCATAGGGAGCGTACATTCATTGGAGACTTAAGAGAGACAGTGAGAGATAAAGTGAGAGACTAATTCCCAGGGGCGATGGCCGTGCCACAGTTTCTTTTCCATTGTCCTCCTGGGATTTGGGGGATATGCCCTGTGTCATTTTCAAGCCACCTGGTCTGGGACTCGAACTGTGGAGTAAGCCATGTGGGATCCAATGCCTTAATCACCATGCCACCTGCTGGCCCCTCCAGGGCTTTTAAAACAGTCATTCCCCACCTCCACCCCAGGGATTCTGACTCAGCAGCTTTGGGACTTTGCATTTCCATAAAGTACCCCAGCAGACCTGACTCAACTGATTCTCAGCCCTCACTGGACCAAGAGCTGCCCAGAGAGGCTGAGGGGCCCGGCTTCCCCCAGGTGGGTGTTTTAGCTCTCAGGCCCCAGGGCAGAGGTCTGAGGGTGTCCAGAGGAGCCCCTCTTCCTTTGCAGACTTCTTGGGCCGCCTGCAGTGTCATTGTTATCTGTTTTTCAGCCAGGACCTACAGGGAAGATGCTCGGCTTAATGGAGAGACTATCAGGTCAGTCGCTGGAATGCAGGAAGACATTTAGGTTAAATGACATTGAATTGAATTATTTCTCGGCTGCTTTGAACTGAGGCCTGTTCCTTCCTCTGTATTGTACCTCCTCTTCAAAATACTTGGACCCTCGGGAGGGCTCACAGGAGGGGGCGGGCCTAGTGAACTGATTTGCTGTGGGAGTGAAAAGTTACAGAGGAGAGGGGGCGAGCAGCCCTTAGCACCCTTCATTTAGCACGTTTTGTAAGACCCAAAGGGCTCCTAGTTAAAAATCTTTAGGGGCAAGAAGCATTCCTACTTAGACTCTGTTCTGCTTCTCTCTCCATTTGTAACGAGAGGCCCAGCTCTTACTCTTAGAGACAAACTAAAGAATTTGTACAACAAATAAGAAGCGACAGCAGGTCTGGAGGGACATGGGGCATTGTTACTAGGTGTGCCTCATCCCTCCAGTTCCCGCCCCCTGGCCTCCCCAGCACTCCCTCTGTAGGCCACATCTGCTAGGAGGGGTCCTCTGAGCCACCTGCACGCACGCCTCCTTCTCCCTGGTCTGAATTCTTATCACTGTTCTCCTGAGCCACCAGCATGCGTGTGTCCTTCCACCTGGTCTCAGCTCTGTCACGTTCCCCTGAGCCATCTGGACACACTTCTCTCCCTGCTCTGAGCACCCATCCACACCCGAGTCTGGTCCACGAGCTCTGGGACCCTCTCCCGTCCTCATGTTGCTTCTGTCTGGTCCCCAGTACAACGCAGACGTGTGCCCTCTCTGGTGGGGCTGGGCAGGGGGAGCAGAGCCACGTGGTTGGGATTTAGAGCCAACTGCAGCTGCAGCCCCCCCACCTCACCCACCCCACCTCGTGCCCTGGACAGAGGTGCTCAGGAAGAACTGCAGCTGCGGCCTCAGTGCACTGTGTGGGGAAAAATGAAAGAAAACAGCAGACAAGACAGTGGTGAGCGGGGTAGACAGACTAGGAATAGAATGATGGAGAATGACTTGCTTGGGAGCCATGGGCTCTGCAGGCTGGGATGGAGGAACGTGTGACCTCCCTACTGCGTCGTTGGCATTTGGATGCTGGGGCATCCGAGACCTTGGAGGAGAGGCCAGGCCATGATGCCCTTGGGGAGACCCTCTTCTCTCCTCTTTTGGCATATGGAAATCTTCACACCTTCTTCTTTTCCTGTCACCCAAAGGAGAGGGATTGGGGAAGCGGGCGTGAAGGCTACTTTAAGTGTGCTAAGTAAAACCCCCAGCTGGATTTTCTGATGCATTCCTAAATTCAAATATCCTTCCCCACTTGCTTCCGTATGACTATAATTCAGAGGAAGGACCTAAAATGAATATGCTTAACCAGGATCAGAAAACGTGGTCATGGCTGGGCTTGGGGTCTGTCATCCCAGCCAGATGGAAAGGTGAGGCAGAAGGGTCATGAATTCATGCCAATCTGGGTAAAAACCTGTCTCTAAAAAAAGAAAGGAAAAGAAAAAGAAAACGACAGGCCCAGCCAGATTGTAGCATACTGGTCTGTATGGAATACAGACCAGAAGGAATATTTTGGTCAGAAGGAATATTCTGTCTTCTAAAAAAGAGTTATTTCATTTCTGTTATTTTAGTTTGATCAGAGAGAGGGAAAGTGAGAAAACAAGCCACCAGGTCTGGGACTCGAACCGTGGTTGGCCTTGTGGGAGTCCAGCACCTTAACCACCATGCCACCTGCCGGCCCCGGGAATATTCTTTGAAGTGGGAGTGGAGGCAGAGAGGAAAGGTGCTTTTGCGGTCCAGCCCCAACCATCAGAGCAGTACCATGCAGAGCCATGGCAGAGCCTGGAAGACAAAGGAAAATCAGCAACACCAATCCCTTATTTAAAATTTGGGAGGGCTGCAGGTGGCAGGGTGGTTAAGGGCACTGGACTCTCACATGTCCAACCACAGTTTGAGTCCCAGACCTGGCAGCTTGCTTTCTCACTTTCCCTCCTTTCTCTTTCACTCACTCTATTCCTCTCCGGTCAAATGAAAATAAAGAAATAAAGTTAAATAAAATAATTCTTTAATAACTTTTTTGGATGGTTGGTTCGCAGTGGGGTTTTTGGCATTGTGTTAGATGATTAACAATATTGCATTAAAGGGCCAGCCAGTGGCATGATGGTTAAGATGCTGGATTTGTGGCTGACCACAGGGTTTGAGTCCTGGACCCTCTGAAAAACATGCCAGGTGTGTGTGTGTGTGTGTGTGTGTGTGTGTGCCCCACTTGAAAAACATGCCAGGTGTGTGTGTGTGTGTGTGTGTGCCCCAAATCTAGGAGGAGAATGGAGGAGAGAGTTGTGGCATGGCCATCTCCCCTTGGGGGGGATACTTTCTCACTTTCTTTCACTCTCTCTCTCCAGTGAGTACATACATTTATAGAAAAAAAAAATGTTAAAATATTACTTATCTTGATTAGTGAGTATTTTGGCTTCCCCTTCAATTTTGACCTGAAGTAATGACTTCTTTGCCTCACTCTAGTCCCAGCCCTGGCCCAGGGAGTGCCGGACTGGGGAAATCTGTGGCCACTGGTCCTGAAGGGGCCTTGCACCTCTCTCTGTCAAAGGGAAGGTCCCCAGCAGGACTGCAGGGCCATTGGGAAGGCAGAGCTGTCGGCAGCCGTGTTACTTCACTCGGTGACAACGGCTCCACTGGCGAGGGCTGCTAGGAATGAACAGACGCATGTCCCGCCTCGTCTCTGTCCTCGACACCCGGTGAGGATGAACCCCACGGGATGACATGCTTTGGAAAGCCGGTGATCCAACTCTGTAATAAAAACAAGGCGATGTTGTTATCATGGCTAAAGTTCTTTTAAAATGTACACAATTATTTCTCCCATGACCAAAAGAGAGGAGGAGACAGAGAGAAAGCACCCCAGCAGAGTCTTGATGCCGTGATCCACCCCGGCCTCAGCCGGCCCTGGGTCGTGGTCACAAACCTGCCTGGTGTGCTCAGAGGGGTCTCTGCACACAGACCTGGAGCCTCCCACGGCTCAGCCCTGCAGAGTACTGCGGCTACTGCTGTGCCTTCCGCCATCGGCCCCTCCGTGCTAAATGTCACACTCTGTTCTCATCGTTTTCTCCTGTTGGTAGATTTTTTCTTTCCTAGATGTTTTCAGCCTTTTGGATTATTATCATTTTTTTAAGTTATTAGTAAAATTACTTTGGGTTTCTTGAGCACAGGCATCTTTTCACGAGTGATCTGCTTATAAGAGGGGCAAAGTCTGCCTAAAATGGAAGGAAAAAATTATTAATAATTTGCAAAAGGAATACAGGAAATTTTGAACAACACAGAGGGTAGGGATGCCGACCCCCATGCAGTCAATCATCCTGAGACAGAGAGAGAGACAGAGAGAGAGACAGAGAGAGAGACAGAGAGAGAGAGAGAGATACCCTAGCAGGGACTTGATGGCATGATTCAACCCTGGTCTTAGTCAGCTAGTACAGCACGACCTCAGGACACGAACCCAGCATCTTTCATACGGATTCAGCACTGAGTTATCACAGAGCCCTGGGACCAGCAGTTAGCGTAATGGCTATGTCTCTAAACTCCCATGTAGCCGACCGCCTTTCGCGTCCCGGACCTGGTGGCTTAAAGTCATGTCGGGTGCATGTGCGTGCGTGCCCAGGATCCCGAGAGGAGAATGGAGGAGAAGGAATTGCGGCGTGGCCATCCCCCCTGGGGGGTGATTTCTTGCTTTCTGTCTCTCTGTCTCGCTCTGTCTTTCTGGTGAGCGCACGCGCCCTATAGCAAAAACCTCTCCAAAAAGAAAAAAAATTATCCCAGAGCCCTGAGTTCCCATAGTTAGCCCGTGTGGACCTTTTTTTAAAGTATAAATTATTTTAAAGAACTATTTTTATTTATTTATTTATTTATTTATTTATTTATTATTTAATTTGCTACAGGGCATATGTGCTCACCAGAGAGAGAGAGAGAGAGAGAGAGAGAGAGAGAGAAAGGGGAAGTGAAAAATCAAGTCACCAGGTCTGGGACTTGAACCATCATCTTTCATGTGAGAGTCCAGCGTCCAAAACATCATACCACCTGCTGTCCCCTGCAAGGAACTTTTGATTCCCCTAAAACTTTAACTACAAATAGTCTACTGTTGGGGCTGGCAGGTGGCGTGGTGGTTACGGCACATCGTAAATAACTCGCTGAGTTGGTAAACCTGGTATAAACCTCTCCTAGGGCTGAGAGCTTTACCAGCAAAGTCAGTCACTCTGTTCACCTGTGGCCACTGGCTCCTACCCCCTTTGAAGACGAGAAGGGCTTGCATTATCATCGATTTATGACTTTCTGTGCAGAATGTATTGAATGTAAAAACAGCGTCTGGCTCCGTTTGCTCTCTCAGAGACTGGCGAGGTCTGAGACAGATGGGCCAAGTTCGTGTGCCCTGCGATGGGTATTTCAGGTTGGCACCTGCCCGGCTGCTGTCCCGGCTGAACTGGGCAGCTGTAAGTTCATCGCGTGGACCACTCCAATACCATGGCCCCCTCCCTCACTGATAGGCCCTCCACACTATTGTCTATTTTTTCTTCTTGTCAATCACCTATCAGTCCTAGATCCCCCTCTTTTTCATGCGGCCAGCCGGGGCTGCGGAGGGCGTGCAGTTGTGCTCTATGACCCTCCTACTTAAGGGAATATTGTACTATATGAATTCAATGGCTTGCACTTCCAAGTAATCGGATGTAACAAAAATGGTCTAAGTAATAATTTCTCCAAATTAAGGATATTAGCATAAATTTAGCTTGCTCCTTTTCTCTTCATACCTCCCAACACTTCCCCCAGCCCCGTTCAATAATGAAAGACACCCCAATGAGAATCTCATACAATCTACGGATTCTTAGGGCAATGTCTCCAGCCGGTTAACCACACTTCCTGTTTTGTCTCCTTCTAAGTCTCTCTTAAATTCACCATACCTCAAGGACTTAATTAATTACATCAGTAAAGACCTTATTTCCAAATAAAGACACACGCTCTGAGGTTTCAGGTCAACATGGAAGTTGGGGGGATGCCATTCGGTCTACTGCACCTTCCCACCAGATGGTGCACGTTGGCGGTGTTTTTTCCTCTTTAGACGGGGTTTTACCACATCTCCACCCTCCTCCCTCAGCCTCCCAAGCTGCTGGGATCATGGGCGCAGGCCGCAGTGCCTGGCCCTTAAGTTGGACCAGGAACAGAACCCCGGCCTCCTGTGTGGTCCCAGCCTGTGGAGCGCTGAGTCTTAGCAGCGCACAGTGGCTCAGTTCGTTACCTGCATCTTTGATCTCAACCTCAGAGTCGATTGTCCCTTACATATTTTATGTAGATGAATGGCTGACATAAATTTTTTTGGAAAACTAAACATCAAGCTTGACAGATTTTATCAAATTTTCTCTCTGGTTAAAATTCATGGGCCATGAATCTGGCCAAATGTCTTCCAGCTTGATTGAGTATGGCTGAAAGGCAACCCTTGGTATAAATCCAGGAAAACACACGGCATAAATTCAGGACAGACTTCACCCACACTTGAACTCGGGGATCAGTGTGGCACACCAGTTAATAGTTGCTTTCTATTTCATCTTTGCCTGTTGACGTGTTTGAAGCATATATTTTAGACTTTAATTATAGCTGTTTATAAACCTGCTTTTTTCCCCTAAGTTTATTGGTAAGAACTGGTGATAAAGGAAGCTAAGAGGAAGTCAAAAGTTTTACATTTGAAAAGGAAAATTTTGCAACAAAAGAATGATTTCTTGTGGCATCCGATTACTTAAAGACATAATTTTTCATAAGTACAAAATTTATAGTTGTTGGAAAGAATATTAGCCCAAAGGAAAAAAAGAAAAGGCTCTCGTAATCTCAACAATCAGTATGAACAGTTGTTAATAATTTGGAGCGTACTTTTTCAGTCTTCTTTTTCAGACCATATACACATGTAAATATGAAGTGTACAGACAAAGAGATCTGGACCAATTTGTGGCCTGGTGGTTAAGGGAGTTGGATCCCACATGGCCGACCACATGGTTCAAGTTCCAGACCCAGTGGTTGGAAAGGAGAAGGGATTGCAGCATGGCCATCGCCCCGGGGTCATTTCTCACCTTCCCTTTCTCTGTCTCGACCCAGTTAGCACATGAGCCCGATAGCAAAAAACTAAAAAAAAGGAAGAAATTTTAATTACTTTTCTGGCAGCTGGAGATACAGTTGGAGATGAGCGGTCAGGAAGTAGAGAGAAGGGGGCGTGTGAGCTGGAGGGCTGAGGGGGAGTTCTGGCAACTCTGAAAAGGGCAGAGTCCACAGAGGAGTGTAACCAGTGAAGACTTCCCTGTGGTTGGGAAGGCCTGGTATTAAATGTGAAGGGGTTTCCTGCCCTGTGCTGTAATTAAGCTCCACGACCCCATCCTTCAGTTCAGAGTTTGCAATTATTGACTCCCATGGGTTAGTGTTACAAAGGACACAATGGAATAAAGTGAAAAGGAAGAACAGAGAAGCTGGGAGCAGGGGCTAGGAGCATACATTAGTGGAAAATCAGAAAATACCATGGACGGACAATATTGTAGTCAACTTTTTTCAAAAAGCAAAAAAATATCAACAACATGCCCTCGTAGTGTTAGATATTCTTCTATATTGCCATGGTGGTCAATCGTATGTTCTTAGTCCTCTTTCAAAGACTAGAAATGCCAGAAGCACAGTAGACAGTATTACAAGACTCAAGACAATATTAAATAATCAACAATAATGTTGATACAGTTGTTAATGCAATAAAATTTTGTTTATAGTTTTTCTCCCCCAGAGCCTACGTAGAGAGCCTAATGTCAGAGAGGAGTCTGCTCAGGTTATGAAGGAACTTGAAAAAGTTTGTGGAAAAGTGGAATTCAAGTGTGAGTTTATTTTGGTACAAAAGGACATTTAAAATCCATGTATAGGGACCAGCAGTTAGCGTAATAGCCATGTCGCTGGACTCCCACATAGTCGACTGTGGTTCGAGTCCCGGACCTGGTGGCTTAAACTCATGCTGGGCACGTGTGTGTGCGTGCCCAAGATCCCGAGAGGAGAATGGAGGAGAAGGGATTGCGGCATGGCCATCCCCCTTGGAGGGTGATTTCTCGCTTTCTGTCTCTCTGTCTCTCTGTCTGTCTGGCAAGCGCACACGCCCTATAGAAAAACCTCTCCAAAAAAAAAAAAAAAAAAAAAAATCCATGTATAATATTTTGCACAAAATGCATTTCCATGGACTTTTCAAAGACCCTCCCTTGTACATAAAATAATCTCAATAAACATTCTTGTGCCTATAGTGTGGCCCACATCTCTCATGATTTCCTTTATTATTTTTTATTTTTTATTCATGTTAGAATATGTACACATGTGAGAGAAAGAGAGAGGGAGGGAAGCACTCTCCGCGCCACCATCCCCTTCCTTCAGCCCTCTAGGCTATATGACCTTGGGGTGGTATATTTCGGATTGATCAGGCTCGGGATTTGAACTGTGATCACCATGTGGAATCTGACTTCTCTTGAATAGTATGTTAACTGCTGTGCTATGGTGTTGGTCTTCAAATTATTTCCTTTAAAATCCTAGAAGTAGAATTATAAAAGTCAAAGAAACACTTCACAATATTTGACAAGCATTATTCATTGTTTTCTCAAAAAGCAATCATTGGGACCAGCAGATGGCGTAATGGTTACATCGCTGGATTCCCACATAGTTGACTGGGTTTGAGTCCTGGACCTGGCAGCTTAAACACACCAGGTGCGTGTGCATGCATGCCCAAAATCCTGAGAGGAGAATGGAGGAGAACAGATTGCAGTGTGGCCATCCCCCTGGGGGGTAATTTCTTGCTTTTTGTCTCTCCATCTCTTGCTGTCTCTCCAGTGTTTCTCCACATGCCCTATAGCAAAAATCTCTCTTTAAAAAAAAAAAAAAGAAAAGAAAAAAAAAAACTATTATAAATTTTACTTTAACCAGCCAAGTATGTTTTCCAAGACTGGTTAATACAACTATTTCTTCCCCCCCTGCCGTTTATAGTTTAAAAAGTAGCCCATGACTATTTATATTTATATTCCTTGGTTACTACTTGTGAGGTTGAACACTTTCTGCCCATCTACATTTTTATTTTATAAATTTTCTGTTTTTGATCTTTGCCCATTTTTCCTATTAGGATGCTCATCTTTTTCTTATTGATATTATGGCCTCTTCATACATTAAGAATATTTACTCTTTATTGGTCAACGTATTTCAGGAAAGATCAGCCCAATAGCACAGTGTGGTGTGTATAGGGGCCAGATTCCACATGTTGACTGCAATTCTGACTAATTCTGCCCCTGGTGGTTTGAAAGACATGCTGTGTGTGTGTGTGTGTGTGTGTGTGTGTGTGTGTGTGTGTGTGCCCCAAATTCTGATGGGATGGAGAAGTGGAAGAAAAGAGATTGTAGCACCACACCTCACTGGAGGGGTGCTCTCTCTCTGGCACATGCACACACCCTAAACCATGTGCATGCATGTGTGTCATATTTTACAGATGTTTTCTCCTAATTTGTCAATTGCTTTAAACTTCAGTTATGGGTCTTTAGGGACCTAGAGATGTTTTAAAATTTCATGCATCACTCATAGCCAGATCCCTGAAGTTTTGTCCTGTGCTTCTAAGAGGACCAACCAGAGAAAGCCAAACACGTTCCCCAAATGGTTCTAGTTAGCCCATTTCCAGCTTTTCCCTGTCAATGATCTATCTATGTGTCTTAGTTAGTGTATGACTTGGTTATTGTTCTATTAACAGGAATATCTGAAACTGGATGATTCATAAGAACAGAGTTCACAATTTGGAGGTCTGAGATCCACTAACTAACTTGTGATGAGACTCCAACATGGTGGAGGGTAGGATCTTGAGCAGAGTAGCTATCCATCAATTTCTGCCCACTGTGGTCTCTTTTCCCTCTCATAAACCCATCCTAACTCAATCACAGAACCCCAACCTAATGACCTTACCACACTGAAAGGCCCCACTTGGGATACCAAGAAAGGATTAAGTTTTCACTTAATGCCTTTATAATACAACCAAGTTCTAACACCTGAATTTTAGGGAAAGCCCAAATTTTAGTAGTTGGCTTGGGCTACTATAACAAAGCACCATACTGGGTTGCTTATAAGTAATAGAAATTTATTTCTCGCAGTCTGGAGGCAAGAAGGCTGAGATCAGGGGGCCAGCAGGGTTGGGTTCTCGTGAGGACTCTCTTCTGTTTTGTAGCCTATTCACTTCTTGTTGTGTCCTTACTTGGCAGGAAGAGGGCAAGGGAGGTCTCTGGTCTCTTATAAGGGTACTAATCTCATTCACGAGGGCTCCATCCAATTATTTTTCAAAGGCCTCACCTCCAAATACCATCACATTGGGGTTAGGATTTCAATATGTGAATCGGGGATGGGATGAGGCACAAACTTTCAGTACATCATGCAGAGTACCCCTTAAATCTTCCCCTACCCTTCACTCTCCCTACCCCCTAAAGCTCCTCGACTCCTTGCCTGCTTCTGGGGCTATCAAATGCAAGTGATGGTGGGTGACCCCCTTTGATAACAGCAATCTCAGAATAAATAGCCTCTATTAATTTTTGTTTGAGTGTTCTTTGTTTATTCCTATAATATTCTTGGGTTTTAAAGGTAAGCCACTATGCCAACTGCAATTAAGTCTTTCCTCCTTTCCAAAACCTGTATATTTATCACATTTTTTATTCAGATAGCTGCACATTTCTATTTCCGAGAGCTGTATATTTCTGGCTTATTGCAGATCGTTCAAGTGACCACAACAATGTCATGTGGTAGTGGCAACGACAGCCATCTTTATCTAACTCTCAAAGTTTTTCCTTTAAGGGCCAGTAGATGGCGTAGCAGTTGCATCTCTGGACTCTCACTTGGCCTACCACAGTTTGCGTCCTGGACCCAGTGGCTTGAAAATCATGCTGGACCCATGTGCATGCATGCCCAAGATCCTGGGAGGAGAATGGAAGAGAAGGGATTGAGGCACGGCCCATGCCCCCAAGGGAGGATTTTCTCACTTTCCCTCTCACTGTCTTTGCTTCTCTCTCTCTCTCTCTGGTGAGCACACATGCCTACTGGAGAGGCAAAAATCTCTCTCCAAAAAAAAGTTTTTTCTTTAAATAGAACACTGCCTATTGTTTTGAGATGGATATTCCTTCTCCTACTAAATAAGTATATTTTCATCTCCAGTTTATTTCATTTTTTTAATCAGAATGTGTGTTTTCAGTGTCTATTGAGTTAATCTTTTTCTTCTATGTGTATATCATATTAATAGATATTCTAATTTGAGTCCTTGTAGTCTTATAAAAATAAACCTACTTGATCACAGTGCATTATTCTTTCATCACATTGCTACATTTAATTGGCTAATATTTTATTCAGAATTTTTGCATCTATATTCATAAGTCAGACTGGTCTGTAATTTGCTCTTTTTGGTGCTATTTTAGTCAGATTTCTGACTTGAAATCTATGTGGTGTACTACTAAATTGAGAACCTGCTTTTGTTGTTAGTAATAACAACTGGCTGTTTGTTTAAAATACACATATTTGTCATTTTAAGAAACAACCTACCTAGATTTACCATCTTTGGAAGGTGCAATTCCTTTTGTTTGTTTGTTTGTTTGTTTCTTATATGAGCAAAAGACAGAGAGTCACCTCCAACAGAATCTTCACACCACTATCCACCCCTAGTCTCAGTCAGTGTGGATCACAGGCACACTGGAGGTGCCTGGTGTGCTCAGGGAGGTGCTGTGATGAAAACCCAGGGCCTTGGGGACAGCAGGTGGTATGGTGATTAAGGCGCTGGACACTCCCACATGGCTGACCATGGTTCGAGTCCTGGACCTGGTGGCTTGCTTTCTCACTCCCTCCTCCCCTCTCTATCTGTGTGTTTCTTTCTCTGGTCAAATTAAAATAAACGAATAAATTTAAAAAATTAAAAAAAAAAAAAAAAAAACCCAGGGCCTTTCCCATGTGGGTCTGGTTGTGTTCCTGTGACACCTATGCCTGATCCTTGGAAGGTGCAATTCTTTTTTCATTTTTAAAATTTACTAAGGTATATGTACTCACTGTGGGAAGAGAAAGGGAGAGACAGAGAAAGAGAAGGAGGGTTAGAATGCACTCCTCGGCAGGATGACCATGCCATAAATACTTCTCCATTCTCCTCTTGGGATTTTGGACATGTACACACATATACATGGCATGTTTTTCAAGTTGTGAGGTGTGAGACTTGAACTATGAAGTAGGCCATGAGGGATCCAGTGCTTTAAACATCATGTCACTGGCTGGCCTGAAAGATGCAATTCTTTGGCAATGTTTTCCTCCTTATTTCATGACTGCTAGTCCTTTCTGTTCTTATACATTCTCTTGAGTCAATTTTGACCATTTATACTTTCCCCCAAACTTACCATTCTATTAAGGTTTTCAAATAAATTGGTGAAAAGTTTTAAATAAAAATACTTAAAAATTTTAATCTCTTTATTTAAAAACATTTAAAAAATTGAATTTTAATCTCTACATGTGTACTTATAATCTTTAGTTTAACCTATGATGTATCTTTCTTAATTTGGTGCATTTTGTATTCTTCTTTCTCTCTCTCTTTTTTTTTTTTTTTTGGAGAGGTTTTTGCTATAGGGCGATGCTCTCACCAGATAGACAGAGAGAGACATAGAGACAGAAAGCGAGAAATCACCCTCCAGGGGGGATGGCCATGCCACAATCCCTTCTCCTCCATTCTCCTCTCAGGATCTTGGGCATGCACGCACACGCACCCGGCATGAGTTTAAGCCACCGGGTCCGGGACTCGAACCGCAGTCGACTATGTGGGAGTCCAGCGACATAGCCATTACGCTAACTGCTGGTCCCTCTTCTTTCTCTCTTTACAGGTGTAGATGTTTTTACTTTTTTTCTTTTTTTGGATATTTAGTGTAGTCTACAAAGTGTAGTTTGGATTTCCTCCTGAGACAAGGATTTGAGTTCAGGTAGGGTATCTGGTTGGTGCAGGAAAACACTGGAGGGGAGCAGGGAGGTGACACAGGTGAGAAAGGTGGCCAATTAAGTATGAAGTGTTCAGTCGCTACCTTTGTGATCCTGGAACTGAATGTGGAGGAAAAACAAGTTTTAGAGGAAATCCCACCCCAGAGGATGGGAGTGGGGTTATTTATATGCAACTCCTGATGTTTACTGGTGGAGGGTTACTTTGTAGAGGTGGAGTGAGGTGGGACAGTGGTGTAAGGGTATTAATTCCCTGGCACTTGTGGCCTGTCTTGAGCACAGGGACAAAGGTCTCCCACAGCCTCAGAAAAAACTGTTGGGCAAAAGAATGCAGCTATTGACCCTGGAATTCTTTCTAAAGACAGTGGAGCAATAAGTGCTGGACATATCAGAGGGACTCTGGAGCTTATTTATCAATTCTGCTGCCTCAGGTTTCTAATTAGTTTCCTCTTTTAGCTTTATTGTTTCTTCTGCATTTTGAGCTTTAATTTAATGTTTCTCTTTTTAACTTCTTGAGTTATATCCTTGCTTTGTATATTTTCATTTTTTCTTATTTGATAATAAAAGCAACTCAGGTTGGTTGTAAGGAATAATTGTCTTTTTTTTTTTTTTTTTTTTTTGGAGAGGTTTTTTGCTATCGGGCGCATGCGCTTGCCAGACAGACAGAGAGAGACATAGAGACAGAAAGCGAGAAATCACCCCCCAGAGGGGATGGTCACGCCGCAATCCCTTCTCCTCCATTCTCCTCTCGGGATCTTGAGCATGCATGCACATGCGCCCGGCATGAGTTTTAAGCCACCGGGTCTGGGACGTGAACCGTGGTCGACTACGTGGGAGTCCAGCGACATAGCCATTACACTAACTCTGGTTCCTGTGTGAGTTGTTTTGAAGAGTGTTTCAAACCAAGTAGTTGGGTATTTTTTGTTTACATTTGTTTTTTTAATTTTTAGTTTTACTGCATGGTAGTAGTAAAACTAGAATGTAGTAATAGGTAATGTCTTTTCTCTTTTTTTAGTTTTTTTGCTATAGAGCTAATACACTTGCTAGAGAAAGACAGAGAGAGGGAAAGTGAGAAATCACCCTTAGGCGGAATGACCACACTACAGTCCTTTCTCCTCTATTCTCCTCTTGGGGTTTTGGGCATATATGCACATACACCTGGTGTGATTTTCAAGCCATAAGGTCCAGGACTTGAACCATGGTGGCCATGTGGTGCTGGGACTTGCTTGGCAGAACACTTTTTTTTGAGGGGGTGGGGGAGCTGTGGATTAGAAATAAACATAAAAATAAACACACAAAGATTTATAAGTATAGAAAAGTGAGGATTGGGTGGGTTCGACTTCTCTGATGGAGACATCCATGATCTCAAACTGGTCTCAGGTTTATGATTTTATAGGGCAGAAAATGGGGGATGAAGAAATGGAATGTAAAGCCAATCGTCTTTGGATGTTAATTGGCTGAAGATTTGAAAATGACTGGCGCCATGTAGTTTCTCTGATCTGTCAGGGAAAATTCTGATAAACACATGTAGGTTCCTTAGACAGACACTGCTCTGCAGTTTGAGGCAGATAGCATATTCACATGCAAATCGCTTTCATCACCATGTAAATGACAGCTCATGGAACCACATTTGTACATGTGTCTAAAGTTCACCATGTTTGTTCAGATTGGCCACTCTCCACACTGACAGTCCAGCACCTTAACCACCATGACACCTGATGGCCCCTATGTCATGTGCAATTTCTAGTTTGGAATTATTTAGGGTTTTTGTCTGCTTAATATGTCATTGATTGTTCAAACTGTTCTGTGAACACTGAAAAAGATGGTGTGCTCCTTTTTAGCATTTTTCCATATTTTCCAAGTACATCCCAGCAATGACTTTTTTCAGGAGTTCTACTTCTTTATGTTTGATTACTAGGTCTGTTAAGAACTGACAAAGTCCTCACAGCATTTGTATTTTGATTATTTTCTCCTCATTATCCAGAAACTAAAGGTTTATGACAAACGTACTTTCATTGTAGATTTTCATTTTCGTGAGTTTTCCCTTATGTTTTCAGCAGTTTAGGATTTTAATTCTCCTTTACCTCTCCATCTTTCTTTTCTTTTTCTTTCTTTTTTTTTTTTTTTATTGGAGAGGTTTTTGCTATAGGGCGTGTGCGCTAGCCAGACAGACAGAGAGAGACAGAGAGATAGAAAGCGAGAAATCACCCCCCAGGGAGGATGGCCACGCTGCAATCCCTTCTCCTCCATTCTCCTCTCGGGATCTTGGGCACGCACGCACACGCGCCCGGCGTGAGTTTAAGCCACTGGGTCTGGGACTCGAACCGCGGTCGACTATGTGGGAGTCCAGGGACATAGCCATTACGCTAACTGCCGATCCCTCCATCTTTCTTTTCTTTTCTTTTTCTTTCTTTTTTTCTTTTTCTAGACTTTTCTCCATAAGGTATGTGTGTGCTTGCTGGAGAGATACAGAAAGAAAGGGAAAGTGAGAAATCACCCTCTTGGGGGATAGCCACATCACAATCCCTTTTCCTCCATTCTCCTATCAGAATTTTGAGCACATACACACACATGCCCACCATGTTTTTCAAGCTGCCAGATCTAGGACTCAAACCACAGAACCCAGGTGTGGGATCCAGCTCTTTAACAACCATGCCACTTGCTGGTCCTATCCATCTTTTATTTCTAAACATATTGAGTCACTTTGTTTTGTATGTGCCTCTTGTGGACAATATAAGAGTGGATCAAATTTTTTATTTTATATTTTCTTTAAATATTTAATGTAATTTATGATTTACATATAATCATTACACATTTTTGTAGGGTACACAATGGTCTTTAAAAACATGTACACACAGTGTAATAAACATATCAAAGATATAAACATATTCACTGCTTTCAATGTTTAACATTATATTGTGTTGTGAACATTTGAAACTCACTCAGATGTTATTCTGCAAATATGAAGTGAATTGTCTATGATGTTCTTTACTGTGAGATACAGTTCCAAAGAAAAACATATTGATTAAAAATCAGGTAATAAATGATCTCATAAATTAACAAGATAATCTTAACATAGCCAGTGAAAGAAAAATTTGTAATTTCCAGGTAAAGGATTTGAGAGATAAGAGTTTATAAACTGGGGGCTAGCAGGTGGCATGGTGGTTAAAGCGGTGGACTTCCACATGGCTGATTGCAGTTGAAATCCTGGATCTGGGATTTGCTTTCTCACTTTCCCTCCCTCTCTCTCTTTCTGTCCCTCTCTGGTTAGCATATGTGCCCTATATAAATTTTTAAAAATAATTATAATAATAAATTAAATTAACAATTATTTTAAAACAAGTTTATAATCTGAAAATATTCTGTGGGTATCAATGATAGCTCTAGTTAGAGGTAGGTAAAATTGTACATAACAATAGCTTATTAGGAAGAGATAGAAAAAGAACACTTTTACTCACATACTGTGACTTCTTATAAGCCATAGTACTGTACTATGCATAAAGAAATAAGTCCTTGCAAAAACAAAAACAGCAAAATTGGAAAAAGATATATAAAAGTGAAGACATGGTAAAATTGTGATTTGGTGATTTCTTGGCTTTATAAAATTCTTCATTTTAGCCTTTTAAAAATTCTCCCTCTAAAATTGGGAAATTTTTAGCTAATATATTATAAAAGATGCTTCCTATGCCTTTACCCATCTCTTCTCCTTCTGGAATATCTATTATGTAGCTATTCAGCCTTTTAATGGTGTCTAGGATTGTCCATATGTTGTTCTCATTTTTAATCATTATTCTGTTCTTCTCAGTTGTTTAGATTAAATCAGAGGCTTTGTCTTCAAGGTCAGATAATTTTTCTTCTGCTTGGTCTAATCTGCTGTTGATGCTTTCTTTTTTTTTTTAGCAGTTTATTATAATTTATTTTATTTAACAATCTAGGAAGTTCGCAGCCATCAGCAGTTCCAGTGCAATTTCAGGTGCAATTGGGAATTCAGGAATCTCGGTGGAGCTGTTAGTATAGCGAACCTTGTAGGTAAAATACATGCATACTTTTGATAGTACATGTGAAGGAATCTCTCTAAATTGACCCCATTGGTTTCGTTCTCAGCAAACTGACCTGGGCCACTCAACATGGCTTTTATTGTTCCTGATGTTAGTGCATGTTCTCTTTTTACAATAAATTCGTGAGCATCAGAAGATATCAATTTGACATACATGGCACCAGGGTCTTCACAGCCACCATAAGTTTTCTCCTCTCCATCCATTCTGTTCTTATGAACTTTTACTTTGCTTCCACAGGAACTTTAGTAGTTTTTCGTCAGCCCTGGAGCCACCAAAGCGGAGTCCTCGCGTACGTACCGCCACAGCCCCTAATCCAGGGCCACCCCCGCCACACCCAGCTGCCTATCCTGGTGGGTTCCAGGGCAGCGGGAGGAACCTGCTGTTGATACTTTCAAGGGAGGTTTTGATTTCCTGAGTCATATTCTTTGTTTGTTTCTGCGATAGGGCACATGCATTTGTCAGAGAGAGACAGAGAAAGGGAGAGGGAAAGTGAGAAATCACCCTCCACCCCCATGGAGGAATGGCCATGCCAAAATCCCTTCTTCTCTATTTCCTTCTAGGATTTTGGACCCTTATGCTCATGTGCCTGGTGTGATTTTCAAGCTGCCAGGTCTGGACTTGACCCATGATCAGTTATGTGGGAGTCCAGTGCCTTAACCACTATGCCACCTGGTGCCCCTCTCCCTGCATCTAGTCTTTATCCCCAGAAATTCTGCTTGCTTCTTTTTCAGTGTGGCTATCTCTTTATAGAGTTCCTCTTTTAAGTCATGGAAGAATTTTCTCATCTCCTGGGATTGGATGTCTGTTTTTATCTGCACCTTGTTGAGTTTTGTTACAATGAATATTCTGACTTCTTTTTCTGACATGTCTGCAATCTCTTGTGTTTTATCTATTGTTGGTTAGAAGTTATGACCCTTTGAGTGGGAGGTGTTTTCTGATTTTCTTGGGGATCTGCTTTGAGTTTTAGTAATCTGGTTATATTCACTTCCTCCTACTTCTTTGGAGTATGTTTCTGTAGTTGTGCGCGCCTACACTTCTCTGTTATATGCGTAAACTCTGTACTAATTTCTCTCCTCTACTGTGGGTGAGAGTACCCACAGTCTGGAATCCACAGTAGGAGTTTTGGGTTCAAGTTTTCAGAGGGGCGTTTCTCTCTTTTTACTGCTAAGAGAGTTATGGGGAAATAATTTCTCCAGAGTTTCCTATTTCAAGGTGTTTGGTTCTCGGATACCTTAATTGCTCCCAGTGTGGATAGAGGTTGAATTGATAGGTAGAAGGTAAGGTGGTAGGCCACTTCATGTGATGTAGGCTTGAAAACCCCTCCTCCCCACAGCAGCCTGGACAAGAGTCCCTGCTGATGAGCTCAAGCTGAGTGGCTTGGCTTGTGCCTGCCTGTTGGTCCTACTGTCTTTGGGATTGTAGGGTCTTTGTTTCTCCTTCTATCTCTGGGATTACAGAAACCAGGTATTGGTTCTTGAAGGCCAGAGAGTCCCTCCTCCCCCACAGCAGGCTGGGCAGGGATCTCTACTGAAGAGCTCAAGCTGAGCAGTTTGGCTTGGGCTTGCTTGTTGATTTGTCTATCTCTGATTGAAAATCACTGTCATTTAATAGAGAAATGCAACGTAGATATACAAGGGACTTCAGAAAGTTTATGGAAAAGGGGAATTAAATTAGAAGTTTATTTTGGTGCAAAAATAGGAGAAATCCATGCCTTTTTAAAAGAAGTATTTATTTAATTTTATTTATTATTATTATTTTTCAATTTGATGACAGAGAGAGAGAGCATGTTACCAGGTCTGGGACTTGAACCACAGTCAGCGATGTGGGAGTCCAGTGTTTAACCACCTACAGGCCCCAGCTTTTTTTTTATGATATATATTTCATGAACTTCTTTTTTGGTGGGGGAGAGGTTTTTGCTATAGAATGAGTGAGCTCTCCAGAAAGTGAGAAATCACCCCCCGGGGGGATGGCCACGCCACAATCCCTTCTCTTCCATTCTCCTCTCGGGATCTTGGATATGCACACACATGCACCCAGTGTGAGTTTAAGCCACCGGGTCCAGGACTTGAACCCTGGTCGACTACATGGGAGTCCAGTGACATAGCCATTACACCAACTGTTGGTCCCTCATGAACTTTTTAAAGACCCTTGTACTGTCACAGATATTGTGTGTGACTTTCTGATGAATTCATATTAATTCGTTGGTGTGGTATAACAAGAAAAAAATTTAATCTTTGTCCCCACTTTTGGGGCTCAAAACTTGGACAAGCATTGTGATTTCCTGAAATAGGAGCAAATTTTTTATTCTTAATGAACCCCTTTCAACTTTACTTGGATTTATGCTAATGAGGTGACTGTTGGCAAAGTCCCCTAGATTGCTTCAAGATGAAGCTGCTCAACAGAAACACCAAGCCTTGATTAGAAACTTGGAACTTTCTGCCCCATCCCCAAACCTCCAGGGAGAAAAGAAGGACTGGAAATTGAGTTCTATCACCAATGGCCAATAGTTTCATCAATCATGCCTACAAAACCTCCATAAAAACCCTTAACAATGGATTTTGGGAGCTTCCAAGTTGGTAAGCACATTTATATGCCAGGAGGGTGCTAACCCCAGCTCCATGTGGAGGGAAACTCTTGCACAGCTCTTCATCTGACTTTTCATTTGTACGCTTACTAACTAACTGGTGAAGATAAGTAAATGGCTTACTGATTCCTGTGAGCTGTTCTAACACATTACTGGAGCTGAATGAGAATGGTTGTGGAAATCTCCAACTCTGTAGCCAGCTCAGACAAAGTGTGGGTAACCTGGCCTCTACTGCTTCTGACTAGCTATGAAGTGACAGTGGTCCTGTGGGACGGTGCCCTTAGACTTGGGGAGTATGCCATGAATCTAGGTACTGTCAGAATTGAATTTCTGAATTACAAGATACCTGGCTGGTGTTAGAGAATTGGTTCATGTGGGGAAAAAAAACCCTCACACTTGAAAAAGATGGAAATCTGTGTTTTGTTTTTTTTTTTTTATTGTTTTGCCATAGGGCACATATACTTGCTATAGAGATACACAGATAGACAGAGAGAGGGGAAATGAGCAAACACCCCTCAGGTAGGATGGCCATTTGCAATCCCTTCTCCTTAGTTCTCCTCTTGGGATTTTGGGCCTGCATGCACATGTGTCCAGCATGATTTTCAAACTTCCAGGTCTGGGACTCAAACCATAGTCTGCCATGTGGGAATCCATTGTCTTAACCATCTCTTAGCCCAGAAATCTTCTTTTAGTATATGTGTTTGCTAATTGGCATGTGTAAATATATATATATATATATATATATATATATATATATATATATATAAAAATAAAATATATAAATATATATATATTTAAAACAAAACAATAAACAAATAAACAAACAATTTATTTTTATGTTTGCTAATTGGCATGTGTAAATATGTATATATATTTAAAACAAAACAATAAACAATAAACAAACCTTGCTATTCAAATTGTAAGGATTGTTCTAGAGCAGTTCCAACCCAGTCTCATGGATGGTTGTGTCAATTATATGCTTCATGATGCTTTGGAACAGGCCTTTTATTGCCACTGTTCCTTTTGTTTGCAGTAACCGCTCAAGACCTGGACCTTTCTGCTTGGTTTCTCATGAAGCCTGCTATGCTACAGTGCCCAAAAGGATTCCATCTGGACCCTTCCAGACTGTTCCATGGCCTACCCTTGTCTCTGGCCTTTGACTCTGAAATTAGGAATGTCTTAGATTTTTCTTCTACTGTTCTTGCAGTGTTCGGGAAAGAGAGACAGTCATACTTCTTCAAAGAAGAGAGGTGAAAATCACTCTGAAGTTTTTGTTTAGTCTAGTCCCACCTGAAACTTTATCTAGTAAAAATGCATTGAAGTTTCTGGCATGTGGTTAGTCTTCTTTTTCTGGCCACTGGTAAAAGTCTAATTTTTAAAAAGTGAGAGCTTGACTCTCATGCAAATAGAAAATTAATTATGTCAGGCCCAGTCATGGTAACACAGGCAATGAGGCACCACCGTGTAATACTGGAGCCATGTGGGACGTCCAGGTTTGGAATCTGGTCAGTATGAACATGCCAGACATACCATTGTACATCCTTGATCCTGCCTGGTTGGGAGGCTGGGGGAAGGACTGCAGCATGCCAAGATGCTACCAGAGGGTCTATCTCTAACAAATAAAGTAAACTTTAAAAAAATGAACTGTGCCCTAGTGGTTAAGGGAGCTGGATCCCAGATCCCACAGAGCCAACTAGTTTGAATCCTGGCCCTGGTGGCTTGAAAATACACCAGGTGCATATACATGCATGTCCAAAATCCCAATAAGATAGAGAAATGGAGAAAGATTGCACATGTTCGCATCCCATTGAGGAGTGCTCTCTCTCTCTCCTTTCTCTCTCTCTCTCTCTCTCTCTCTCTCTGTCTTGCTGTCTGTCTCTGGTGAGCATACACACCATGTGACAACATTTTTGAAAAAGTAAACTGTCACAAATGTTATTTGATTCACTAGTCAATGAACTGGTAAGATTTTAAAACTTGTTCAAAAAGCATTGGAAAAACTGAATATAGGTTACACACAGACACGTACAATGCAGTAAAGAAATACAGGGTCAGGATCAGCAATTAGCCTAATGACTATGTCGCTGGACTCCCATGTAGTCGACTGCGGTTCAAGTCCTGGACCCGGTGGCTTAAAACTCATGCCGGGTGCGTGTGCGTGTGTGCCCAAGATCCCGAGAGGAGAATGGAGGAGAAGGGATTGCGGCATGGCCATTCCCCCTGGGGGGGTGATTTCTCGCTTTCTGTCTCTCTCTCTCTGTCTGTCTGGTGAGCGCACGTGCCCTATAGCAAAAACCTCTTCAAAAAAAAAAAAAAAAAGAAATACAGGGTAAGGTTGGTGTATGAGATACAAAATTTGAAGTGTTAGAGACAATAAACTGCAACCTTTGGGTTATCTGTTCCACTAGACAGAAATTATTTACATCTTCATTGGACAAAAAGCTACAAGTTAATGTCCCAAGTGTTAGATCATTTTTGTGACACAGTTATGTTATTTTCCACTTACATATGACTCTTCCAGCACTGAATGGACGCGGAGGATCTGTCCCTAATCCTTTTGTTGGCATCTTCACACAGAGGACCAGAAAAAGTATTCGTGTTCCATTACAGCTACCTTCTGAGAGCGTTTTCATTTCTCTTATCAGTGAACTATTGAGAGAATTGATACAGCCTTGGCTAAACTAGATGTCTTAAAGTATAAAAGAAGCTTCTCCAACATTTGTCACAAATGCCTTAATAATTTTAAAATGCAAACATAAAACTCAAATAAAGAAGGATTACATTATATGCTTGTTTAACTTAAGTAAATCCAACTATCTACTGAGCAAGGAATGGCTTTAAATAGTAAGGGATTTCCACAGACCGCTCCACTCAGTGAGTATAGACCACAGAAAGTGTGTGAGACGGAGACAGCAATCTGCCTCCATCTTTGTAATTCTCAGTTTTCTTGTGTGATCACTTGGTATACTAAGTGTGATTATAATGTTTAAAAACACATGTAGTTTGAGCCACATGTTCCCTAAATGAAAGCCACTGACATCAAGTGATACCATAAATTCCCATCTAGGAGAAGCCTGACTGAATTGGCTGTTCATGTCAGCTTTTCTTGGATTTTCATGGGTAATTTTAACATTGTGTCTAATTTGCCTCATACAAAGTCTTTAGATATTGTATTATTGGATAATTTTCTTTTCTTGCCTTTTTTTTCTGTTTTCTTCTTCTTCTTTCAAATTTTGCCAGAGGACATGTGAACTTGCTAGAGAGAGAGAGAGAACGCCAAAGAAGCACCTCCATAGAGAATGGTCACACCATAATCCTTTCTCCTCTATTTCTCTCTCCTTTCGGGATTTCAGGCATGCATCCCCACGTGCCTGCTGTGTTTTTCAAGCCCCTGGGTCTAGGACTTAAACCCCCGCTATCAGCCATGTGGAGCCCATTGCCTTAACCACTATGCCTCCCCTACCCTCCTCCTCTTCCTTCTTCTTTTAATTGCCTGAGAGGGTGCAAAAATCACTAGAGGTAGGAAAAAGGAGAGAAAGAGAAAGAGAGAGGGAGAAGCACCTCCCTGTGGAATACGATCATGCCACAATCCCCTCTCCTCCATTTGCATCCTGTTGGGATTTGAGGCATGCATGCACATGTTCCTGGTGTGTTTTTCAAGCTGCTGGGGCTGCTTCCTGAACCTCAATTGGCCATCTGAGATCCTGCTCTCTTAACTGTTAGGCTATGGGGCTGCCCTTTTTTTTTTTTTTTAAGTTTATTAATTTGTTTATTCCATGAGCGAGAGAGACAGGAGACAGCACCTCTGACACAGTCTCAGTGCCGTGATCCTCTCCTGGCCTTTAGCCAGCTCTGGATGATAGGCAAGGACATGCCTGGTATACTCCGGAGGGTCTTTGGACTTGAACCTATGACGTTCCCATGTGAGATTGCCTCGCAGAATGTCGCCTTTTACTTCTGTGCCCCATTCACCCAGAGATGCTATATTAATGTTCTATTGTTGTACAACAAATCGGCATACATTGAGCATCGTAAGCAGTGCACACATTTATTAACTCACGGAGTCTGTGGGCCTGGGTTCTGGGCACATGACCAGGCTGGAGACCTTTAAAGTATAAATTGCCCACTTGACCCTGAGGACAGCACCTGCTGTGTCTCTTCAGATCTTTGAAGTGGAGAAAGGAGCCCAACTGCCCTCCATCATTAGGCAGAGGGTGCAAGCTTCCCGCCGGAAGAGTACAGGCAGTGGGGAAGTGCATTCCAGCCCCCCGTGGGCCAGGGCAGTGGTTACAGATAGAAGATTCTGGAGTGCTGGATACTTGTGTACCTTGGCTACTGTTCTGTCCTCCAGGGTCAGCATCACCGTGAGGACTGGCTTTAGAGCCTTTCACAGGGGCTGGACTGTGTGTGTGTGTGTGTGTGTCTTCAGGGATAAATAGGAGAAGCCTGGAGGGTTTTTTTTTTTTTTTTTTTTGGAGAGGTTTACGCTATAGGGCGCGTGTGCTCGCCAGACAGACAGAGAGATAGAAAGCGAGAAATCACCCCCAAGGGGGATGGCCACGCCACAATCCCCTCTCCTCCATTCTCCTCTTGGGATCTTGGGCACGCACGCACATGCGACCGGTGTGAGTTATAAGCCACCAGGTCCGGGACGTGAACCGCGGTCGACTACATGGGAATCCAGCGACATAGCCTTTACGCTAACTGCTGGTCCAAGCCTGCAGGGGTTTTCTGGCCTAGGGACACTCTTTTTTTTTTTTTTTAATGGTAGAAGGTAGGATTTATGTGTTGGACTTGTAAATGAGAATGCAACAATACTGTCAGTTCTAACCAATGCCGACTTCTTCTCTGAGAACCGACAATTGTATTTGTTTCTTTTTTTTCTTTTTTTTTTACACTTTTTTTATTTTTAATTTTTAAATTTTTAAATTTTTATTATCATCATATTCTTCTTTATATTACATTGAATTACATATAACTTTACAGTGTATTACATTGCTTTTTCAAAAGGGAATGCCATGCATGTCAGTCAGTACAGAGACATTAATCTCCCCACTTCAACATTCAATATCTTTTCTATGTTTTCCCCAATCATTATTATTGTTATTCTAATTATTTTTTAAAGCAGTCAATTGCTATTTCTCATTTTGCTTATACAAATACTTTGCCCATCATGAAATACTTCTCAGACAAATCCAGTTGAGAATACTATACATGTCAACATCAACAGTTAATAAGCCATATCTATTTCTCACTAACGTCCTGCCTCTCTATTGTTCACTTGCTTTCTTTCTCTATCCTCTTCTCTTCACTTCCCCCATTCCACACTGTCCTATTCTCATTAAGTACCTTCACTGCTTTTATGTCCTCCAATTTTTTGCTCTCTACCATAGAGTGCGGGTAGTCGGTATATATTAAGTGGATACATACAATATCTTTCTTTCACAGCCTGGCTTACTTCACTCAGCAATTTATCCTCCGTATCTGACCACTTTCTATCAAATTCCAGGGTCTTGTTATTTTCTATGGCTGAGTAGTATTCCATAGAGTATATATACCACACTTTTCCAATCCATTCATCAGTTTGTGGACATTTAGGGTTGGTTCCATGTCTTGGCAATTGTGAATAATGCTGCAATAAACATTGATGTGCAAGCACTTTTCTGACTGAGCATTCTCCTGTCTTTTGGGTAAATACCCAGAAGTGGGATTGCTGGGTCAAATGGTAGTTCTATTTGTAGATCTTTGAGGAACCTCCATATTGTTCTCCACAGTGGTTGAACTAGTTTACATTCCCACCAACAGTGTAGGAGGGTTCCCTTTTCACCACATCCCCGCCAACACTTATCACTTTTTATATTCTTAATCTTTGCCATTCTGACAGGGGTTAGTGGCCTAGGGACACTTGTGAGGAGGATGTTGCAGAGCGAGGGAAGAAAGGGAAGCAGGCTGAGTCCTGAAGCTCCTGAGCTGCAAGAGCTGTCGCAGTTCTCAGATGGAGCTACGTTTCCTGCTCCAAAAAGCCACCCAAATGGTGGCATTTTAAACACTGCGGTAGACTGTTGGGTAAACGTTTGGGATCAGAGGGAAGGGACTGAAAGGATGGTCTATGGCCCAGAGGGCACAGGTGCTCTCAAACTCTGCACTATGTAGAAGAAAAAGTCTCCATTTCTTATTTCTTCCTTCTGCCCTGTCGGTCAGAAATGAGGATGTTCCCAAGAGGGCTCTTTGGTCAGTGTCATAGACTTGCAGAGACCAGGGAGCAGAGGAGCGCCAGGGACAGCTGTAAGGCCGTCTGTGTGATGCTACCTCTCTGCATGTGCGGGGCCTCACCTTTGTGCTCTTCCGACCAGCAGGGGCCATAGCCCAGAGAGCCCTCGCTGACACACAATGTGAGCCATGTAGAGTAGCCACTTTAAAAAGGTTCAAGGGCAGGTGGTTAAGGCACTGGACTCCCACATGGCTGGCCATGGTTTGAGTCCTGGACCAGGGCTTGATAAATCATGCTGGATGCATGCATATACATGCCCAAAGTCTTGAGAGGAGAATGGAGGAGAAAGGGTTGTGGCGTAGCCGTCCTCTCTGGGAGGTGAACTGTCACTCTGTTTCTCTCCAGTGGGCTCACATACTCTATAGCACAAACAAACAAAATTAAAAGGGACAAGGAGGGGCCAGCAGGTGGCATGGTAGTTAATGCACTGGGCAGTCCCACATGGCTGCCCACGGTTTGAATCCCAGACCTGGTGGCTTGCTTTCTCACTTTCCCTCTCTCTCTCTCTACATGTCTATCTCTGGTCAAATTAAAATAAATGAATGAATAAATAAAATTAAATAATAAAAAAATCTTTACAATTAAAAAAAAGGGACAAGGAAAGAAGTAGAATTTAATTTAAAGAATATATTCTATTTAATCTGATGTACCCCAAACAGCATTTAAAAAAACATTTTAATTTATTTTAATTTGCTGTAGGGTGTGTGTGCTCGCCAGGGAGAGAGAGAGAAAGTGAGAAAGCATCCCCCGGAGGATGGCCATGCCTTCTCAGGATTTAGGGCAAGCACGCACAGGTGTCTGGTGTGTTTTTCAGGCCATCCAACTGAGACTCAAACTGTGAAGTGAGCCATATGGGAGCCAGCTGCCCTACCACCATGCCCACCTGCTGGCCCCACAGTGTGGAGAATGGAGTGCAGGAAAGGAGGATGGGTGGGTGGGGGAAGCCAGATCAGTAAGGAGAAGCAGAAAATGGGATCTGCAGGCGGGTGCTCCAGTGGGGGATCACCATGCCTGTGAAGGATACAGAGCAGAGGGCGGGGGAGGTAAGGAGGAGAGTTCAGGCCCTAGGGCAGGTCCCGTGGCTGTGAAATGAGAGAACAGGAAGAAGGACTGGAGAGCAGGAGCTTCAGGCTGCAGTGGGTCTGAGAGGTATCAGCCAGGCTGATGTCCCAGAGCAGAGACTGCCTGTGAGTGAAGTCCCGTGTCAGGCAGAAATGGCCTTTCATTTATGTTTAGGAGCAGCCGGGGAAGCATGACTTTGCCTAAATGCTTGGTATATCCAAAGACACAGCCACTGGAGGCTGTCAGCTGGCGAGGCTCCTCGCAGGAGACCCCCCTGAAGAGAGACCTGAGCATCCTGTCCAGCACAGAGGTGGCTATGGCAGCCCCGTCGGAGCTAAGGCTCTCGCGAGAATGGAAAGGAGTCACTGGCTAGAACGCCCTGTTCTGGGAAACCCGTTTCCTTCCAGCCTCCTGAAAGGGCTTAGCATGTGAGACTGCCGCCCCTCTCTCCTTTTTCAGGTTGGAGAATGAAGGCCTCGTGCAGCCTTCCTGAGCACACCACAGGCTCAGAAGCCATGGGAGTCAGCTCAGGTTGCCACAATGCATTGCAGAGAGTGGAGGGTCTTCACCGACAGAATTGTGCTTTCTTCTGTCAGACTGAAAATCTGAGGTCACAATGACAGAGGGGTTGGTTTCTTCCGAGGCCTTTCTCCTTGGCTCACAGGTGACTGTCTTCTTGTGTCCTCACCTGGCTGCTCCTCTGTGCACGTATATCCCTAGTGTCCCCTAGATGTCCTGACTTTTTCTGTAGACACCAGTTTGGAGTAGAGGGCCAGCAGGTGGCATGGTGATTAAGATGCTGGATCCCACAAGGCTAACTGCACAGTTTGAGTCCTGGCCCTGGTGGCTTGAAAAACATGCCAGGCGTGTGTGTGTGTGTGTGTGTGTGTGCCCAAAAATCCTGAGAGGAGAGTGGGGAAGAGATTGTGGGTGGAGAAGGGCAGGCAGTTAAGGCACTGGACTCCCACGTGGCTAACCACAGTTTGAAGCACCTCCCCATGGGGTGATTTCTCATTTTCCTTCTCTCTGGTGAGCATGTGCGCCCTATAGCCAACAATAACAGCAACAGAAAATTGGAGTATAGCCTGCCTTAATGACCTGACTTGAACATAACTACCTTCTTAAAAGATCCTATCTCCAAATACAGGAGTGCTGAGGTCCTGGGGGGTGGGCTTTTAACCCGTGAACTTTAGGAGAAGGCACAGTTCAGCCCACAGCAAAGAGTTCTCTCTCTTTTCACTGTGCTGAGACACAGCTCATTTTACTAGAGTCTTTCCGTTTGTCTTTTTATTCCTCTGGTCTTTTCTGCATGTTCAGTTTCTGTTTTTCTTTTCCTTACTCTTCTTGCATGGCCTGATCAGCTTGTGCTTGGACCACGCTGGTTTCTCCTCCGCAAGCGTCCTGTCCTCCCAGTGACCCAGCGTCTCCTTCCCGCCCTGTTCATCATATACGCCGTCATTGAAGAACTTTCTCTGAAACCTGCCACCTCCCCCTCAACCTTCTTCCTGTACATCCAGAGTGAGATGTTATTGCTTTCTCCTCTATTTCCTGATCACCTTATTTATCCTTTGGGCATTTGTATTATGTTATAGATTTACTCAAAATATACAGGTTTGATCTTGAGCGTAAGTGCACTCATATTGAACATATTGTTTTAAAATTTGTTTACCTAAAAAATGTCTTTGGGATTTTTCTATAGCTATATACACGGATCGTTGTACTAGGGGTTTGGAGAATCTGAATTCTTCTCTGGAAGAGCACTAAATGTTAGGCCTAAGGGGCAGCTTGGTTGGTGTGCAGGGTTATCCACCCAGAAGGAAGGTTTATTGAAGGGAACGTCAAGTGGCTGAGAGGAGGCCTTCTGGGAAATGTCTTGCTTTAACCATGAACCTACTTGTTACAAGCTAAACTATGCTCCCTTCTCATCTCATGTTCATTGTCCATTGTTCTTGGTACCTCAAAATGTGACTGGATTTGGAAGTAGGATTTTAATTTTTCTTCTGTGAGTGAAAAAGAGAAAGAGAAAATACCTAACAGGGTCTTGATGCTATGATCCACCCAAAGCCTTCAGCCAGCCTGAATCATGGGCAAGCTCATACCCTGAATACTCAGAGAGGTCCCTGGACTTGAACTAGGAACCCTCCCATGTGGGATTTTCTCAGAGAACATTGTGTTTTTACTGTTGAGCCACCATCTGGCCCCTAGAAATAGGTTTTGAGAAGAGGCGATTAGATTAAAATGAGGTGCTCTGGATGGGTTTTAATCTCATCTGACTGGTCTCCTTATAAGAAGAGGTGATTCGGTCATAAACACATGAAGAAGAAAGACAATGTGAAGACACTGGGAGAAAATGGTCATCTATAAACCAAGGGGAGACACCTAGAATAGATCTTCCCTCAGAAGGAACCCACTCTGCAGATACCTTAGTTTTGGACTTCTAGCCTCCAGAACTGTGAGAAATCAAATTTCATTGTTTAAGCCACTGGTCCGTATTTCGTCACGACAGCCTTAGCAAATTAATATACTATTGCATTAGGTGGGTTTTTTGGATTGCAAGAAAAAGAGAGAGGCTTAGGCTTAGGACAGTGCTGGTTATGAGGATTTCTTGTAAGCATACAAGGATTAACTATCTGTCTCAACAACCTCCTAGTCAGGCACATGGAGGAGTGAGAATTACTCCCTGCTGCTCAGGAAATGCCAGCCACCATAATGCGGCAACCTCCCATCCCTGCAGCAGTGACATCTGCCTTAGTTACAGCTTCTCTCCTTACTCAATTTCTCTAGTTTCTTTACCAATATTTCTATTATCTCTGCTTTCACTGTTTTTTTTTTCCTTCTCTCTATTTCATATTCAAAATTCTCCAGGAGAGACTTTAATTGGCAAAAATAGACCTATATAAATGAAACTCTGCTATAAAACTACCAGTCCTCGATCCTTTGTCCAATCATCCATGTCCAGGGCACTGGATCATCAGACTCAAGGTATAGCAAATTTTGTCAGAGTGACAACAAAAAATTGATTTCTTCTGAAGGAGGGCATGAATTTGGCAGGCACTTAGAACATCAGGAACTTCTCTCCAGTCCATCCATTCCAGCATGGTCTTGGGCGGATGTATCAGTTTGCTAGGGCAGCTGTAATAAAATACCACAGACTGGGGGCTTGAACAGCAGAAATTCATTTTCTCACAGTTCTGGAGGCTAGGAGATTAAGTGTCAGCAAGGCTTGTTTCTGCTGAGGCCTCCCTCCCCTGGCTTGTAGACAGATTTCTTCTTCTCGTGTCTGTCCATGGTTTTCCTCTATGTGCGTCTGTGTCCAAATGATCTCTTCTTATAAGGACAGCAGTCATATTGGGTTAAGGTTGACCCTAACAAAACTCGTTTTAACTTGATTATTCCCTTAAAGTCCCTGACTCCAGGTACGGTCACATTCTTAGGTATGGAGCTTAGGACGTCAACATGTGGCTCTCAGTTCAACCATAATGGAAGGGAAGCACTGTCCTACTTCTGCCCCCTCATAGGAGGAAGCCCTAGTCCTTTGGTGAATGTGTGGTGTTCCTTCCTGTAGTCCCTGCTTCTGCCATCTGACACAAGAAAGGAAAGCCAGGTGGACCCAGGAGACACGGCATGGTCACAGTGATGGAGAAGGATGTGAAAAGAGCAGGAACCAAACTCTCAAATGAACAATCTAAACTCATCGTAGCTCTTGTTCCTCAGGAATCACGGTTGCCCATCAGTGGAGAAGGTGGGCAGCCACTTGGGCAACGATGTTGGGCACCTCCCTGTCACTAGTCACTTTTGAGAGAGAACAGAGGTAGCCATGAAGTGAAGGGACAAGAGGATAAGAGGTACTAAAGCTGGTGGCATGGGTTAGGGGGATATGGCAAAGAGGGAAAGGCTGGGAAGTGCTTGAAGGAGATGAACCAGAGGAGAAAGCGAGTCCTCCCAACATGAGCACAGCCAAGGACTCGGCTCCTTGTGGAAGGTGTCTGCATCCCAAAAGCCCAGCTGCAGAGTGCCTGGGGACCACGGCAGTATGAGTGGCTAGAGAGGAGCTCGCAGCAGTAGAAGACCTGGAAAGAAGGAAGATTCATGTCGCTGACCAGCTTTAGACTTCCTTTGTCTTGTTCTTGCTCCGAAGGTCCTGATCTTCTCTCCCACCCTTCTTTTTCACTAACTCCCCATGACTACCCTGTGTTCCCTCAAGACCTGACCTTCTGATGTTTCCTGCAATATCTAGTGACCTCCCAACCACACCTTTGTTCCTGCTGTTTCCTTCATGTAAAATTTATTTTACTGAAAGCTGCTCCTAAATGCCTTCACAGTGCCATTCTCGAGACTGGCAACAGGACAGGCCATCTTCCTTCTTTGAACCCTCACAGCACTCTGGCACTTTGCTTTTTATCTCCACTCATGTTTTGTCCTACATAGCTAGACTGTCTGGGGATGAGAACTGTTTTATGAAACATTATTTTCCCAGTTTTAGCTAACACAGTGCCTTACATATGGTAGAATTAAACAAATCCTTGCTAAGTTGAATTGAAATAAAATTTAAAAACTGATTGCCGTATGTTAATTTCTCTAGGTCATTCACAGTAAAGAATTCCATGAGACTCTCTTCTAGTCAAGAAAATATGTCCTGGCTACCATACTTTGACTCTTGTTTTTTTGCAGCTCAAGTTGATTTAAAGCACTTTGCTTTAAATGCTTAAGCATGCACATTTACCAAAATGACCTCATAGCTTCATCTGCTTACCGAAGGAGATTTCCATTTTTTTCTGAATATTTATAACATCTTAGAACAATTTCTAAACAGAAATATGATGTGGCTTCCTCTTATTTTCCTAGCTGCATTTGCATGTTAAAAAAAGAACCTGGGGGGACCAGCAGTTACCGTAATGGCTATGTTGCTAAACTCCCATGTAGTTGATCGCAGTTCGAGTCCTGGACCTGGTGGCTTAAACTCACCCCAGGCGCATGTGCGTGCGTGCTCAAGATCCCGAGAGAATGGAGGAGAAGGGATCGCGGTGTGGCCATCCCCCCGGGGGGTGATTTCTCACTTTCTGTCTCTCTTTCTCTCTCTGTCTTTCTGGTAAGCGCATGCGCCCTGTAGCAAAAATCTCTTAAAAAAAGAACTTGGGGAAGGTGGTAGACAACAAGAAAAAAATCAGTGGAATTTCAAGTGTAGGGGTGGGAGGGTCCAAGAGAGATGTGATTGAGAGGTACTTCGCTCAAACCGCTCAAACGATACCACCTGGTACCTCTGCTCCTCTGGGTCTGTAACCACTATTAGAACTTGCCCCTACTCACGCCAATTTTTGCCATCATAACTGTTATCAGTGAGCTTGGAAAACCAACATGACCGAACAGCAGCTAAGATGAAGCAATAGTGACAGCATGCAGTAGACACATTTAATTACATGCAAGGCTCATGTCGTGCCTCGTAATAAATAAGCATAAGTGAGCCTCCTATTCCCTCCAACCAAAAACTGTATTTTTGCACAGTCAGATATTCCTGGTGTCAGTCTGGGCATGGCGGAGTGGAAGAAGCCCCGCTTTCTGGAAAAAGAGAGAGCCAGTTACTGCTCGGTGTTCATCGTTGCAGGGAAATCCTGCCTTCTTTTACTACAATAGTGACCAAACTGCAAGGACCACCTGGTGGGTGGGGCAGCCCGGCCACATAAACCTGAGGGTCTCCCTGTTTTGAGGTTCACCCTGCCTTGGGGTCTCCGCTTGATTACTACCACCGACATCTACCATGCTGAGCTTCCGGGAGCTCTGTTTTTTCATCACGCAGCTGAGCTAGACTGTACTAAAGACAAGTCTTGAGACAAGTCTCTACTAAAGACCAGAGAAAAGAAAAGGGAAACAAAATAAAACAAAGCATACAGGTGTCTGCCCTACATGATAACATTTGCACAGCGTTATCAGCCTCCCTTCTTAACTCATGACCTGTCTGGACTCCATCCTAATGTCAGACTCCAGATCACAGACAAAGAGAAAGATACTCTGAAAGGAAAATGAGGGCCAGCCTGTGTCCTGATGTTTAAGGCAGCAAGAGCCCACACGGCTGACAGTTCAAATCCTAGACCTGGTGCCTTGAGAAATATGCCAGGTGCTTATGCATGCGTGCCCCAACTCCTGAAAGGAGGGAGAAATGGAAAAGGGACTGTGATGCAGCTATACCCCATGGAGAATGCTTTCTTACTTTTCTCTCTCTGGCAAATTTAGAAAAAGAAAAGAAAAATGGTATATATTTAGGAAAAGTTGTTGAAATGCAGAATCAGCCTGCCAGAGCAAACAGCAGCTATATTCAGAAGGGTAGGGGAAAACAAATTTTTTTTTTTTTTTTTTGTAGCGGTTTTTGCTATAGGACGCATGTGTTAGCCAGAAAGACAGCGAGAGACAGAGAAACAGAAAGCAAGAAATCACCCCCAGCGGGGATGGCCCACACCGCAATCCCTTCTCCTCCATTCTCTTCTCAGGATCTTGGGCACGCATGCATACGCGCCCAGCATGAATTTAAGCCACCAGGTCCGGGACTCGAACTGTGGTCAACTACATGGGAGTCCAGTGACATAGCCATTATGCTAACTGCTGGTCCAACAAGTGTTTTTAAAAGAGAAAAATGAGGGGTATTATACATATTGTTGGAATAATTATCCTTGGCTATCAGGATCAGTGACGAGGGTGGCATCAGTCCGGGCTTGGACAGGCAGGCTCTGGATGGTTTTCTTGAGGATGCAGTCCTGGGTCAGGTTGCCGAAGTCTTTGTGCAAGGTCGTGGTTCTGCAGAGCCCTGTGACAGCTCTTGCTAGCAGGTATACTCATATTGGTTGAAACCACCCCTTCAAGGCCTTCCCTGGCTTGGGTTTAGTTAGGGTTTAACAGAAGTTGACACAAATGACTCCATTTTGATCCTGACAACTGTCACTCCACCATCGTCAGCCAGGTGGCTATCTTCTTCCTTCAGTCTGGAGCCGGGTCCCTGAGAAATTAAAAATTTTTCTCACCAGCTCATCAGATCCGATCCTGCCTAAAAATTCACACTCTTCATAATAGTTGACACCAACTTCGAGTTCTTACAGAGCTCTCTCTCCACCCTGATCCTGGGGCTGGTGCTGCCTGCTTCTTCCCAGAGGGTGAGGGGTTGTCTCAGAAGTCCCACCTGACCTCCATTCCTAGTTCCTCCTGAAGCGGGGGAAGGGAAGTGAGGAGTACGCCTTAGGCTGGCTCCACAGAGAGGAGAGAGCCTCCACACCGGGGGCTGTACCAAATGTTCCCATGCAGCTTATCAGGAACAGTGACCTGGTGGGGCAGGGAAGTGATGGGGGCTGGCATTCTCCCAATCTGTGTAGGGAGAGGGAGTGAGAGAACTCACAGATCCCCTCGTTCACCATCCCCGTTTTTATCCCCTTGGTCCCTCAGGGAGTCCCGATAATCTAACCTGCTCCCCCAGCTCTCTCCACTGCAGGCCCTCGGAGGGCAAGTCAGGCGAACCTTTAATTCCGAGCTCCTGCCTGCCTTTGTGTGTGCCTGTGCTCACTCCTGTCCTGACCACCCAGGCAAGAGCTGTGTGAGGGGACAGTTGTTGGGCTGAGATTGCTTTAACCCTGACTCTAGATCAGTTGGGCGGCTGCAGCTTACTGAGCTCAGGCTTTTGTGCCTGTTGGGCAGAGTTGTATTCTGGGTCCAGGTGACAGAGCCTCGGGGTTTCTTCCCTCTTGTGCATGGCCTTAAACTTCCCTCCCCTTCCCAGGGCGGGGAGGAGTGCCTGGGCCTGAACACCTCCTGCTTTTCTTTCTCAGCAATCTGCTTCCATTCACACCAGGCCTCCCCACCAACCCAAGTCCTAGTCCAGCCAGCTAGAGCTGAAGGACTATTCACACATGCATGGCATGACTGGGCTTTCCCAGAGAGAGAGGGAGAGAGAGAGAAGAACCAACCCTCATCAGAAAACTCTTTTTCTTCCCAAGTGAAGACTACATTTGCTAACCTCACATGTCTTCCAATACTTTCAGGCTCAAAAAGTTAATGAAAAAAATACATACTCTAAAAACAAACAAACAAATAACTATGCATGGATTTCAATTGTTTTTGCACCAAAATAAATTGTACTTTAATTCAATTTTTTTCTCTAAACCATTTTTTAAATGCTAAAAAATGTTTGGGAATGTGCACACACACCAGAGACAGAGACACGCACAGAAAGAGAAAGCTCCCTCGACAGGGTCTTGTTGTGCCCCAGTACTCAGCCCTCCAGCAACGCAAGAGTTGTGGGCTGCCCCTGTGCCCAGCATGTATCCAGGCCTGCGAGGTGTCTGAATCTGCAGTCAGCACGTGGCCTCCAGCCTTGTAGGTCGCTGTTCTAGCACTGTGCCACAGGGGTGGGCCCCCGTGAACTTTGTGGAGACCCCTCTCACACGGGCCTGTAGCTATAAGGGCATCGGCTCAGTCTTGCTTTGTTTCTCTTATCCTCTGACACCGAGGAAAATGCCAGCTTTATGATCACCTTCCTGGCCTTCTCACCTACTCTTCCTACACTGCCTCTGCTACAGTCTTATGAATTCTTCTTGCTATCTTTTTTATTTATTTTTTGCTTGCCAGATGGGTGGAGTGGTGGGGAGAAAGGACCTCCCAAAGGGATGTGGTGATGCAAATCTTTTTCCTTTATCCCTTCTTCACGTCAGGATTTTGGCACACATGTACGTGCACCAGGAATGTTTTCCAAGCCTTGGGAGTCAAGATTCCATCCATGGTCTGCCATGTAGATATGGCTCCCTTAACTTCTGCCCTGCAGGATCAACTCTCTTGTTTCTATCTGCTCCCAACCACTCCTCCCAACCACTTGGACTCTTCAGTTTCAAGAAATAAATCCATACTCAGGTAATTTCAAATAAGAGAGATTTATCAAAAGATACATGGGAAAATAAGGAAGACAAAATTGGAATAGTCTGTTTAATCTAACTTTAATTGAAAAATACACATGAGGGACCGGCAGTTAGCGTAATGGCTATGTGGCTGAACTCCCGTGTAGTCGACCGCAGTTTGAGTCCTGGATCCGGTGGCTTAAACTCACGCCGGGCACATGTGCGTGCATGCCCAGGATCCTGAGAGGAGAATTGAGGAGAAACGTTTTCGGCGTGGCCATGCCCTCTGGGGGGTGATTTCTCACTTTCTAACTCTCTATCTCCGTCTGTCTTTCTGGTGAGTGCACGTCCCCTATAGCAAAAAACCTCTCAGAAAAAAAAAAAAAAAAAGAAAGAAAGAAAAAGAAAAATACACATAAATGTGTTAAAAACATTAATTTAAAAAAAAAAGAGAGGCACATCATGAAAATTGTTTCTCTCCCATCCTAGCCTATGAGTTAGTTACCCAGTCTACCCAAATACTGTAAGAATTTTATATGCTTATGCAAATACACATGTGCGTGTGAATAAGTATGAGTATTTTTTTCTTTTTTTAAATTTGCTATGGGTACATGTATTCACAGAAAGAGAGAAATCAGGAAAGTAAGAAATTTCCTCCTGGATGGGACCAGCAGTTAGTGTAATGGCTGTGTCGCTGGACTCCCACGTAGTCGACCGTGGTTCACGTCCCGGACCCGGTGGCTTAAACTCACACTGGGCGCGTGTGTGTGCGTGCCCAAGATCCCGAGAGGAGAATGGAGGAGAAAGGGATTGCAGCATGGTCATTCCCCCTTGGGGGTAATTTCTCGCTTTCTATCTCTCTGTCTCTCTCTGTCTGTCTGGCGAGCGCACACGCCCTATAGCAAAAACCTCTCCAAAAAAAAAAAAAAAAGAAATTTCCTCCTGGAGATGGCCGTTCTGCGATCTCTTCCCTTCTACTCTACTCTTGGGACTTAGGGCATGCATACCTACATGCCCAGCATATTTTTCTAGCTTCCAGGTCTGGAACTCGAACAATGCAGTTGGCCATGAAGGATCTGGCTGCCTTAACCACCGTGCTACCAGCTATCTCTGTATTTCTTTTTATACACAAATAGAGTTACACTGAACACATGGTTCCACATGTTCTTATTTTTTTGCTAACACTGTCTTGAGGTTCACTCTACATAAGCATTTCTGGATCTACCCTTTTGTGGCTATGTCGTATTTCATTATACGGCTGAACCATAATTGATTTAACTAATCTTATATTAATAATTAGTTATTTTTACCCTTTTGTTTTTATAAACTACATATTATATATATGAGGGGACTTCAAAAAATCCTTAGAGGGAACCAGCAGTTAGCGTAATGGCTATGTCGCTGGACTCCCACATAGTCGACTGCGGTTCGTGTCCCGGACCCGGTGGCTTAAAACTCACGCCGGGCGCGTGTGCGTGCGTACCCAAGATCCCGAGGGGAGAATGGAGGAGAAGGGATTGCAGCGTGACCATCCCCCCTGGGGGGGGTGATTTCTCGCTTTCTGTTTCTATGTCTCTGTCTGTCTGGCGAGCACACGCGCCCTATAGCAAAAATCTCTCCAAAAAAAAAAAAAAATCCTCAGAAAAATGGAATTGAAGTACAAGTTTATCTTGGTGAAAAACATTTTTTTAAAGAATTATTTATTTTATTTTATTATTATTATTATTTTTAAAATTTGACCAGAAACAGACAAAGAGAGAGAGGGAGAGAAAGGGAAAGTGAGAAAGCAAGCCACCAGATCTGTGACTCGAACATGGTTAGCCATGTGGGAGTCCGGCACCTTAACCACATGCCACCTGCTGGCCCCAGTGCAAAATATTTTTTAAATCTATGCATAGTTGTTTCTTTTTCTAGTTGCCATAGGACATGTGCACTCAACAGGGGCCAGGGAGGAACTGAGGGAAAAATGCTTCCAATGGGGTGTGATCATGCCCCAATACTTTTTCCTCCATCCATCTTTACATCAGGATTTGGGGCATGTGTGTACAAGCTTCCAGGGCCAGGATTCAAACCCCAGTTGGCCATGTGGCTTCTGGCTCCCTTAACCACTGAGCTCTAGGACTGGCTCCGTAGTTTTTAAATTACACACATTTTCCACAAACTTTCTGAAGACCCCTCATTTTGTGTTATATAAATGTTGTTTATATATAAAATTCAAAAGCATAAGGCCAGCAGGTGGCATGGTGATTGGGGCACTGGGTCCCACAAAGCTGACTTTGCTATTTAAGTCCCGGGCTTAGTGTCTTGAAAGACACGCTGGGTGCATGTGAGTATAGATCCAAAATCCCAAGAGGAGAATGGAGGAGAAGGGATTGTGGTATGGTCATCTCCTCTGGGGGTAGTTTCTCTCTCGGTTGGATGAGTGCATGTGCCCTACGGAAAAAACTGAAAAAAAAAAAAAAAAAAAAAAGAAAAGAAAAGAAAAGAAAAGAAAAAAAAGCAACACTCACAAACTGCACTCTACTCTCCTTCCTTGAGTCCCAAAGAGTGCCACGTGTGCCATTGGCATCAGACACCAGGGGCGGTTAACGACCCCTAAATCTCTATTTCCAGCCTGGAGTAGACCTTTACAGTACACATAGACTGGATGGATGGATATCTCCATGTGGCCATGCCAGGAGTGCCTCATCTTCAGATAAGCTCATTTTAACTTCTCATATTTTCCCATAAGCCAGTTTCACCTCTTCTGTTTCCTATCACCAAGGCCTCTCCCCCCTCACCCCTGCTCCCATCACAGCTCCAAGTCCATATTATCGAGTCTCATAGGTTCTACCTCCCTCCATTACTCATATCCACTCCCTCCTTCCCACCTTGCTGCCACTGTTTTAGCTAATACCCTCCTCTCTTGCCCAGGAGGTAGGCAGTTGCAGTGGTCTCGCCCTTGCTCTCTTTTTTCCCCTTAAACTTATTTATTTCTTCCATGTGACAGAGACAGAAAAAGAGAGGAAGAACACCTCCAAGGGTCTTCATGCCATGATTCATCCCAGTGGTAACCAGCACACGTGCCCTGTGTAGCAGGGAGGTCTCCAGACACAAACCTGGAACCTTTCCACGTGGTCAGCCTCTCGAACACTACGTTACAGCTGCACCATTGTTCGCCACCCATGGCCTTTTGTTCTCATCCTGTTCTGATCACTCTTCATACTGCAGCCACAGTACCAGGATGGCAAATGCGATTGTGCTGCTCCTAATCTCAGTTTCCTCCTCTAGGGTAGTTTGAATTCCTTTGATTACGACCTTTCCAGACTTACTTCTTAGTGCTACCTTCCTTCTATCTGCCCTCTTTGGCCATACAGACCATAGTCTACCAGTTTCCAAAACAGTCCTGCCTGCACCATTACTCATGCAGCTGATCTCGAAAGAGCCTCGTCTTACACCTCCTTATACTGACAACTTAAGTTTTAAGGTGAGGTCAAGATGATCTCATCTGTTTGGGTCTCCTCCCCAGTTAGAACTGGCCAATCTCCCTGTGACACTTGTCAGACTTTGTCTCATTGCTTATCTATTAGACTGCAAAGCAGTGTAGACTTGAGTGCTTGGCTTATAGAAGGTGTTCAATAAATTGGTGAATGAATAAGTCAGTGAATGAATAAGAAACAAATTCAGTTTCTCTGCCTTTTGTTGAATCAGTACCTTTGTCAAACAGGAGAAAATGCTGACCTATATACGAGTATCCAGACTCCCAGTCAGATCAGCCAGCTCTTGGAGACCAAGTGCTCTGTGCTTAGTGCTGATACAGGGACCAGGGTTGAGAATCTGAGCCTGTGTGCAGCAATTTCCCTAAGTTCCAGGAGTAAGGGGAGGTGCCCCAGAGTCCAGAAAGAGGCTGATACACCTATGTTTTCTTTTCTTTTCTTTTTGTTTTCTTTTTTTTTTTTTTTGGAGAGGTTTTTGCTATAGGGCGCGTGCGCTCACCAGACAGACAGAGAGAGACAGAGAGACAGAAAGCGAGAAATCACCCCCAGGGGGGATGGCCACGCCGTAATCTCTTCTCCTCCATTCTCCTCTCTGGATCTTGGGCACACACGCACATGCGCCGGGCATGAGTTTAAGCCACCGGGTCTGGGACTCGAACTGCGGTCAACTACGTGGGAGTCCAGCGACATAGCCATTAACCAGCTAACTGCTGGTCCCCACCTGTGCTTTCTTGCTCATGAGGGGTTTGGGATGAGATTCCCCATCTATAAATCCTATTTGGACAATTCCTTATCTTTATTTTCAAGACTTACTCCCAGACATGGGTTTTGGCTCCTTGAGGCTACCTGAGGCTATCTGATCTATGGGAAATTCAAGGGCTAGGAGAGACCCTTGTCCTGTCCAATCAGGGCAGAAGACTTAGGTTCAGGGTGAGGAGACACAGGGAAGCCCCTCTGCATGGCTGGGAAGGAAAGTGAAGCCCCTGCTGAGGATGAGTGTGAGCATGAAGCAGTGATGGTGTTGGTCCTCTGGAGTGGGGGAGAGGAGGCTCCCCCAAACCCCAGATTCTCATGGGATCTGAATCTGCAACTGACGCTGCAGGTGGGGGCTATTGGGTCAGCCTGGACTGAGGCAGGGTGTGAAGTGTGAAAAAATGGGAATTGTTTTAGGAGAAGTAAGACAGCTAAGTGGTTGAAATGATTCCAGCTGGAAGCAAACGTAGCAGCGATGAGGAAAATCCAGCCGGTGGTAGGGCCAGGGAGAGAAGAGAAGAGAAGAGAGATAGGAAAGGGTTGAGGAGAAGGGGCAGGTAAGAGGAAGGAGTGAAGGAAAATGAGAGGAGGTGATGCAAACAGAGCTTCTGTCCTGGTCTGGATGAAGGACTGGAGACGGTGACAACTGTGAAGGTGTCATCCAGTGTCTCCTCCCCAACAGGAGGCCTTAGGCTGGGGGGCAGACGGAGAAAAGTCGGCAGCGGAGAGAGGATTCTCAAATCTCATGTAATGGACCTAAGCAGTGAGATGGGCCTCCTTATGACCACAGAGGTTCTGGATCCTTCTAGAGAACCGATTTCTTGAAGTCTCAAGTCTGAGCCATCTAGGTTTGTGTTGAGACATGGGCCACTCTCTCCTGCAGCCAGGGTATGCTGCAAGCAGGGTGACGGACAACGACACACACACACACACACACACACACACGACAAGGAGATGAAGAAGGGGCCAGAAGCCCGTGTACAGGACTTGGGGACCTGCAGGAGTCTGGCATCCTCAGCTTAGCCCTGTTACTCTCTGGAGTCTCTGGAAGCCTGTTTCTCAGAGCTGGCTACACTTTCTGCTCTCGTTGTGGCTGGGATGGACATTGATACCGGCCTGAAAGCCCTTCTACAGAGGAGACCTCTATGACCCTGCAGACAGGCCTCCTCTTCCCCAGGGCTCCTCATTGTGCTGGGGAAGAAACAGCAGCTGTTTTGCTCAGGAGCCTAAATTCATGAGTAACTTGGAGGGTCTGAGTCTGGATGTCAATGGTGACCTTGACACAGCGTCCTTCCCCAACAGTCCTGCCACCACCACCTGCCATCCCAACCTTCCACACCTGGGACTCTCTTACCCAATGAAGCAGGAAGACAGAATGAGTGTCTCAGCCTCAATGCATGTCAGCAATTCTGTGTCTTCCTTGGCCTCAGAGGGTGCTGCTTGAAGTCTCTCCTCACCTCACTCAGAGCAACCCCTCTGGCCCCCTCCAACCCCTCTGGACCATGAGCAGATGAAAGGCCTCCATGGCTGTGGGCACGTAGAGTTCCTGCTTGAGTCCCTGACCTTGATTCCCCCCTGAGACCTGGTTCCCAGCAATGTCCTTGTCAATGAAGGGCAGTAGTCAGGAGTCTAGTCATGCCTGGACTGACCTGGTTTGATAAGTTGGTTTGTTCCTTTCTTGCTTCACACCGTGTCCTAAAGATGAGTTTTACATGCTGTAAACTGGAGAGTTAATCTCTGAAAAGAAGTCTGCTGTTCGCCCTCTGTTACTGGGAGGTGATCTCCAGAACCTTGGAATGTCATGTTTGGTAGGAGTGTCTTTGTTTGTCTTGGGACCTTGGCCACCAGAAAGTCCAACAATGTGATTTATGATGGGGCTTTGGGCCAAGAAGTATCATTTCTACCTCCAGAGGGGCTGGAGACTAAAGTTATCAGCCCAACCTTTGGAAGGGCTGGTGACAAGGTCAGCCATGTGAACAGGGTGTGCTCCAGCTCCAATAAAAACTCCAAGGCTTGGGAGAACTTGCATGGCTGGCAATACTCTGTATGTTTTGCCACACACCTGGTGCCAAGAAAGAAACACTGTCCTGACTCCACAGAAGAACACAGGCTTGGGACTTCCCAGACTGCTGTGCTCTTCTTCCCTAGACTGACTTTAACCTGTATCCTTTCCCTGTAACAAACCATAGCCATGAATGTAACAGTTTTCAATGTGTTCGGTGAGTCCTTCCAGGAGATGATTGAAACCTAGGGTGGTTGGTAGAGCCCCTTGAACTTGTAATTGGTGTAGGGAATGAAGATAGTCTTGTGTGAACTAACTACACTTCTAATTACACTTGGCTAAACTTCTGCATGATGACTTACAAAATGTACACAACGTGGCAAGATAAATAAACAATCACTCAGGAAAATGAAGTGAGAAGAAAGCAGGGTAAGAAATAAGTTGTAGTTGGGGACCAGCAATGGTGTGGTGGTTAAGGCGCTGGACACTCCCACATGGCCGATTGTGGTTCAAGTCCTGGACCTGGTGGCTTGCTTTCTCACTTTCTCTCTTTCTCTGTCTCTCTCTGGTCAAATTAAAATAAATGAATGAATAAATAAAAAATTTTAAAAAGTAAGAAAGAAGTAGTAGCAAGGAACAAGGTCAGTATCCAAGTTGCAAGTTTTGGTGTTCTATCCGTGCTATGGGAGGGCTGTGACTGTGGCTCTCTCCCGTAGGAAACTCTAAGAGGACAATGAAGTCTACTATAAAACCACAGGACTGTTTGGGGAAATGGCCCTTCTGTTTCTGTAATTGGGAGGCATTTTTCTCAAAAGGCTGCTGTGTGATAGTGAATAATATCTTTAGTCAAACTTTCCATAGCCCCATCGAGTATTCTTGCTTTATAACATAGGTTATGGACATTGCAGAAAGTCTTTCGCTGGGGCAGGTCTGCGTTGTCCCCATATGATGGGGCTTGGGTTTCATCTTTATCATTCAGCTTATCTGGCTGAGTGATTCTCAATGGAGTCACCCTCGCTCAACTTTGAGCACCTCTGCCAGAGTGACCCATGATTATGTATAACGACATTCTTTTGTGGTGTTGGGCTGTTAAAAAAAGGGGGGGGGGTGATATATGCTATTTTAAAGGATTTTGAACAGAATGGGGGAGGGAGATTTTTAAGGGAAATTCCCCTCCCAAGAAATCTTTTCATGAATCTAATATGCAAATAGTGAAAATCTATCCATTCTATTTATAGGGAAGCGGAAGTCTGGGCTTCTCATCTGTTAATACTGCCCCACTTCTTGTCCATCTGAGAGGGTCCATGGAACCCTAAGGGCTCCAAAGAGTTTATATTTAAGCAAAGTTGAAATTTAAACAAAGTAGTAAGGTAGGTTATACCCTCTGGGCTCTATAAGAGTGATCCAATTTTCACTGTATTTGGGTTTCTTGTAAGATTTCTTTAAATAAAAGTGGGACCAGCAGTTAGCATAATGGCTACATCACTGGACTCCCATGTAGTCAACCGCAGTTTGAATCCTGGACCCAGTGGCTTAAACTCACACCGGGTGCGTGTGCATGCATGCCCAAGATCCCAAGAGGAGAATGGAGGAGAAGGGATTGCGGCGTGGCCAACCCCACTGGGGGGTGATTTCTCACTTTCTGTCTCTCTCTGTCTTTCTGGGGAGCGCACGCACCCTATAGCAAAAACCTCTCCCCAAAAAAAAGTAAAGTGTGTGTATACACATATATACATATATTTATATTTATAATTATATTTATATTTATATTTATATTTATGTGTATATATATTTCTTCCATGAGAGAAGGAGACAAAGAGCATCCCCAACAGAGTCTTCCATGCTGTGGTCCACCCCAAGCCTCAGCCAGCCAGGATCACACGTGCCTATTCTGCAGGTATAGACTTCAGATGTGAGCCCAGGACTTCCCACGTGGCCTCAGCACCTTGGAGCATTGTATTAGGCTGCACTAATGCAGCTGGCCTACACAGATATCCTTTGAACTTTAGCAATCGTTGTAGAGGAAGGACTAGGCTGCATAGCCCTAGGTAATACTTCATCAGGTGAATTTATTTTATTTTATTTTTGTGCCATAGAACATGTACACTCACTAGAGAGAGACAGAGAGAGACACAGAGGGGGAAAGTGAGAAATCACCCCCCAGGTGCGATGGCCACTCCACAATCTCTTCTCCATTCTCCTCTTGAAATTTTGTGAATGCACACATACATGCCCAGTGTAATTTTCAAGTGGCCATGTCTAGGACTTGAACCATGGTTGGCCATGTAGGAGTACAATGCTTTAACCCCAGGTCACCTGCTAGCTCCATCAGGTGAACTTTCTTTTTTGAGAGGTTTTTGCTATAGGGCACGTGTGCTCACCAGACAGAGAGAGACAGAGAGACAGAAAGCGAGAAATCACCCCCCGGGGGGATGGCCACGCTGCAATCCCTTCTCCTTCATTCTCCTCTCAGGATCTTGGGCACGCACGCACACGCGCCCGACGTGAGTTTAAGCTGCCGGGTCCAGGACTCGAACCGCTGTCGACTACATGGGAGTCCAGCGACATAGCCATTACGCTAACTGCTGGTCCCATCCATCAGGTGAACTTTTGAAAGATAGTTAGGGACTATATTTCTTGTCTCCCATCCACCCCCCAATGTATCTATTCACAGTCAGCCATATTTGTCAGCTAACCCTGTCCTGACCCAGGGGGATAGTCGAACATGTTTCCTGAGGGAAGGAGTGAGAGCTGGGACAAGTGGCGCAGTGTTACAACACAGAGACGACACAGTGTCTTCAGGGTCATCCGTTTATTGTGGGCAGCACGGTACAGCACGGAAACGACACAGTCGTCTATTATGAGCAGCACGGAGATGACATGATGTCACAGCTCTTCAGGGTCTTCCAGAGATGATGCGGTGTCAGCCTCTTCCGGGTCGTCTGGAGCCAATGCGGTGTTGCAACTTTTCAGGCTCTTCAGGGTCTTCTGGCGATTGTGGGCCAGGCATTGTGGTTATATACATGTTGCTGGTGGGCCATGATTGGTTGTAAAAGGTGGGTTATGATTGGTTGCTTTTGGACCAATCATGAGGTGCCGAATATGCAAATCTGAGGGATTCTAGTGGCCAATCAGAGCAAGGTTTTGAAGGTCAGGTTTTTTTGAAGGGAACCAATCATGGCAATTGTTTGCTCTCTGAGAAACCTCCGAAGACTCGCAGACTCGCTGGTGCGCAGCCTCCCACATAACCCTAGTTCCAGGAACTATCAATCCTAGGAAAGTTCTCTCTACCTCTTCTTCCCCTCCCCACAGGCTGATTGTAGAAGTTGCCCCTCAATCCTCCACTTCTTTTTCTGTCCCTCTACTTCCTGTTCTAGTAGTTTCAGGGGGAATCCCCAAGGTCCTCCCCACTTCTTAGCCATTTCCCTAGGCTGGGACAATTTCTCTATTGTTGGTGTGCTTTTACCAGAATGCTCTTCCCTCAGAGAATGGGGACCTCTCAGATCCAAGAATTCTTGTCTCACAATCCATGGACTAAACTCTAAGCTACCTCCAGTTCTCTGAGGTCAGGTTGCCAGACAGCCCTTCTCTCCCCTAAGAAGGATTTGAGCTAGAGAGCAAAGTGCCATGGGGTGTCGTCAAACTTTTTAAGTAACAAGTTCTTTGGGGAACTTGACAGGGGAAAGAGAGCGTTTTGTGAATAATGAATGGAAGAGCTGCAGACTTGACCAAGAAAAACGTTTAATGGAAGCGAGGGGATTGGGTAGTCCTAAAAAAGGAGAAAATGAGGTTGTCTTCTGAGTTCCGAAGTCAGTATTTAGTGGATTAGAGATAAGATGTACAAATTATCCCCAAAGAAACAATCAGGGGCAACTGTGGTGTAATGGTAACATAACTGGACCCACATGAAAAGGTCCTGGGTTTGCATCCTGAGACCTTCCTGAGCACTTGGAAGACATGGGCTCATAATGCAGCCTGGCTGAGACTAGGGTTGGATTGCTGTGTAAAGACCTTTCTGGGGGTGTCCTCACCTTCTCTAATGGAAGAAATAAATAAACTTAAAAAAAAGAAAAGAAATAATGATCAAACTAGGGCACGTACCATATTAGAAAAATAATATGAGACGGTGTGAAAAATATAACTGAATAGGTATAGAGGGAATGTACCTCAACACAATAACACCCACATATGACAAGCCACAGCTAATATCATGCTCAAGGGAGAGAAGTTGAAAGCTTTTCCTCTAAGATCAGAAACAAGACAAGAATGTTCACTTTCATCACACTTTTTGGAAGTCCTATTCAGAGCAAATAGTCAAAAAAAGAAATAAATAAAAAGCATAGACAAGGAAGAAGTGAAATTATCTCTATTTGCTAAAGACATGTTCTTATATACATACAAAAAGCTGACTCCAAAAAAACCTGTTAGAATTGATAAATGAATTCAGTGAAGTTTCAGGATACAAAATCAACATATAAAAACCATTAGCAATTCTATACACTAATAATAAGCTATCTGCAAAGGAAATTAAGAAAGCAACCCCATGGACCAGCAGGTGGCATGGTGGCTGAGGTGCTGGATACTCCCACATGGCTGGTCACGCTTTGAGTCCTGGACCTGGTGGCTTGCTTTCTTACTTTCTCTCTCACTCTCTCTGTCTCTCTCCAGTCAAATTAAGATAAATGAATGAGTAAATAAAATTAAATAAATAATTTTTTTTAAAAAAAGAGAAAGCAATCCTATTTACAATAATAATAACAACAATCAAAATACCTAGATGTAAATTTAACTAAGTAGGTGAAAGACTTGTGTATTGACAACTATAAGACACAGATGAAAGAAATGTAAAAAATGTAAATAAGTAGAAAGATAGTCTGGGTACATGGGTTGGAAAAACTAAATTTGTTAAAATGTCCATACTATCCAAAGCAATATACAGATTCAGTGTGATTCTTATCAAAATTCCATTGTCATTTTTCACAGAAATAGAGAAAACAACCTTAAAATTCATATGGAACCACAGAAAACTGAATAGCTAAAAATCTTGAGGGAAAAAAAAAAAGCTGGAGACATTACACTACTTGACTTTAAATGTATTATAAAACAATTGTAGTCAAAACTTAAGACTCTTAGGAGTGGCACTGACATAAAAACAGACTTAGCAACCAATGGAACAGGATAAAAAGCCCAGAAATAAACCCTCATTTTTGTCATTTCTTTTTGTTTTGTTTTTTTGCCATAGGGTACGTGCACTTGCTGGAGAGAGACAGAGAGATGAAAAGTGAGAAATCATCTCCCAGGGGTGATGGGCACACTACAATCTCTTCTTCTTCATTCTCCTCTCTGGATTTTGAGCACACACATGCCAGCGTTATTTTTCAAGCCAGTGGGCTCAGGGCTCCAACCACAGTCAGCTATACAGGAATCTAGTGCCTTAACCACCATGCCACCTGCTGACCCATGGTCAACTGATTTTTGACAAAGATGCCAAGAACACACAAAGGGGAGAGGACAGTTTATTCAACCAATGGTGTTAAGAAAACTGGAGAAGAATGAAATTACCCTCTTTTTACACTATGCACGGATCAACACAAAATGGATTAAAGACTTAAACATATGGCTTCAAACTGTAAAACTACTAGAAGAAAAGATAGAAAATAAACTCAAAGATATTGGCCTGGGCAATGATATTTTTTAGACAGGACCCAGCTCAAGCAAGAGCAAAAAGAGGGCCAGCAGGTGGTGTGCAGGTTAAGGCAGATGGATCGCACAAGCCTGACCCTGTGGTTCAAGTTCTGGATTTGGCAGCCTAAAAAACACACTAACATTTTTGACAAACGATACCAGTCAATCCATTGGGAAAAGGAGAGTCTTTTTAGCAAATGGTGCTGGGAAAACTGTGCATCCACTTACAGAAAGATGAAACTGAATCCCAATCTCTCACAATAACAAAAATCAACTCAAAATGCATCAAAGATCTGAACCTAAGACCTCAAACTATAAAACTACTGATGGAAAACACTGGGGAAACTCTGGGAGACATTGGGTAGGGAAAGACTTCTTGAATAAGACTCCCAAAGCACGGGCAACAATCCCTAAAATAGACAAGTGGGGCTATATCAGATTAAGAAGTTTCTGCACAGCAAAGGACACAGTAATTAATGTGAATCAATGACCCTAAGAACGGGAGAATATTTTTGTAAAACATGCCTCAGACAGGGACTGCTAACCAGAATACACAGGGATCTCAAGCAGCTTACCCCCCCCCAAAATCTAACCCAATTAAAAGATGGGAAAATGAACTGAACAAAAATCTCTCTAAGGAAGATATACAAACAGCCAAAAAGCATTTGAGGAAATGCTCAACATCCCTTATCATAAGTGAGATGCAAATTAAAACCACTATGAGATATCACCTAACCCCTGTCAGAATGGCAAAGCTTAAAAATACAAAAATTCATAAGTTTTGGTGGGGTTGTGGTGAAAGGGGAACTCTCCTACACTGTTGGTGGGAATGTAAACTGGTTCAGTCACTGTGGAAAACAATATGGAAATTTCTCAAAGATCTACATATAGAACTACCATTTGATCCAGCAATCCCACTTCTGGGTATCTACCAAAAAGACAGGAGAATGCTCAGTCGGAAAAGTGCTTGCACATCAATGTTTATTGCAGCACTATTCATGATTGCTAAGACATGGAACCAACCCAAATGTCCACGGACAGATGAATGGATGGAAAATGTGTGGCACATATACTTTATGGAATACTATTCAGCCATAAAAAACAACACAACTCTGGCATTTGATAGAAAGTGGTCACACAGATAAGGTTTATTACCTGTTGATGAGGATGTGTTTGGTGGTCTCAATTGGGCTGGACTGAGATGTATATCAGGCTGGGTAAAGTCTCTTCACAATCTAAATGATGCATAGCAATTTAATGTATGAATAATAATAAAAAATATAAAAAATAATAAAGTTAAAAAGAAAGTGGTCGAATATGGAAGATCTATTGCTGAGTGAAGTAAGCCAGAATGTGAAAGAAGGATATTGTATGTATCCACTTAATATATACCAACTAGCCACACCTTATGGTAGAGACTGAAATACTGGCAGGCATAAAAGCAATGAAAATAGTTATTGATGCTGAAGACAGTGTGGAATGAGGTGGGGGGAGATGGGAAGAGTATAGAGAAGGATAGGAAGAGAACAAATAGAGACGCATGGCATTAATGGGACACAGAAATGGTTTATTACCTGTTGATGATAACATGTATAGTATTCTCAACTGGACTGATCTAAGAAATATTTCATGTTGGGCAAATTCTCTTTACAAGCCAAATGATAGTGATTGAATGTTTTAAAAAATAATGAGAATTAAAAAAAAAAAGAACTAGATCAAATACTGGCTGAACAGAATTACAGTTTGTATAGATCAGATTTGGCATAAAATTGAGTTTGCGATGTAATGTAAATTGTCAAAGTGATATTGTTTCAAATTTCATGTGGCTTATTTTAAAAATGATATATATAGGGACCAGCAGGTGGTGTGGTGGTTAAGGCGCTGGACATTCCCACATGACTGACCATCGTTCAAGTCCTGGACCTGGTGGCATGCTTTTTCACTTTCCCTCTCTCTCTCTTTCTCTGGGTCTCTCTCTAGTCAAATTAAAATAAATGAATGAATAAAATAAATAAATAAATAAATAAATAATTCTTTTTTAAAATGATATATATCATACAAAAAAAATAAAGCTTAACTTAATGTGAAAAAACAAAACACTGTGTGTATGTCCAAAATCCTGAAAGGACAATGAAGAAAAAGAGTTTGTACTGTGGTTCCCAGGGGTGATTTCTCACTTACTCCTCTCTCTTTCTGTCTCTTATCTATCTCTAGTCAATGCATGTGCTCTGTAGTAAAACAAAAAGAGCAAATATAAGCAGATGGGATTATATGAGACTAAACACTTCTGTGTAGTTGAAGAAACAATAAACAAAACTAAGAGACAACTCACAGAATGGGGAAAAATTTTACAAAGCATATATATAGTAAGGGTTTCATGTACAGAATTTAAACAACTCAATAGTGAAAAAAAAAAACCAAATAGCTTGTTTAAATAATGGATGCAGAACCTGAACAGACACTTCTCAAAAGAAGATGTAAAAATGGCCAATAGAGGGCCAACAGATGGTGTAGTGATTAAGGTGTCGGACTTTCACATGGTTGACTGAAGTTCAAGTCCTGGATCCAGTGGCTTGAAACTCATGCCAAGTACATGTGCGTGAGTGCCCAGAATCCTGAGAGGAGAAGGGAGGAGAAGGGATTGTGGAGTGGCCATCCCCCTTAGGGGGGATTTCTTCCTCTCTCTCTGTTTCTCTCTGTGCGTCTCCCGCAAATGCACATGCCCTATAGCAAAAAAATTTCTCTTTAAAAAAAGTGGCCAATAGGTTCATGCGGAAATGTTCAGTACTTTAAAATGCAGATTAAGGGGCCAGGCAGTGTATAACAGTAACACTCTGTGAAGCTGACCCATATGGAAAGAAAGGTTCCAAGTTCACATCTGGAGATCTCCCTGAGCTTACTAGGCATACATGTGCCCAGGATCCAGGCTTGTTATGTATCTTAGTGTCAGGATCCTGTTACAGGATGTTGTCTGTCTCTCTGTCTATCTGTCTCTCTGTTTCTCTTGCTCCTAAAAGACAGGGAAAAAAAAAAGAAAAAATTTAAAAATGCAAATTAAAATCACAATGGGTTATTGATTCATACCTATTAAAATGACTTTATTAAAAAGATGAAAGATAACATATATTGGTAAGGATGAAGAGAAAAGAACCTGTATACTGTTGGTGGAAATGTACAATCATTATGGGAAATAATGTAGAGTTTCCTAAAAAAAAAAAAAAAAAACAAGAATAAGGACCAGCAGGTGACATGATGGTTAAGGGTTATTAAAAGTAAATAAATAAAGTTAAATAAAATACTTATTTAAAAAAAAAAAAAACAAGAATAGGGAACCAGCAGATAGCGTAATGGCTATGTCGCTGGACTCCCACGTAGTCGACCGCGGTTCGCGTCCCGGACCCGGTGACTTAAAACTCACGCCAGGCGCATGTGTGTGCGTGCCTGAGATCCCGAGAGGAGAATGGAGGAGAAGGGATTGCGGCGTGACCATCCCCCCTGGGGGGTGATTTCTCGCTTTCTGTCTCTATGTCTCTCTCTGTCTGTCTGGCGAGTGCATGCGCCCTATAGCGAAAACCTCTCAAAAAAAAAAAAAAAAAAAAAAAAGAATGGAACTACTGTATGATTCAATAATTCCCCTTCCAAAAGAATTAAGATCAATATGTTGAAGGGATGTCTCTACTCCCATGTTCATTGCAGAACTGTTCACAGTAACCACGGTACAGAACAACCTAAGTGCCCATCAAAAGATAAATAAATTTTAAAAAATTGTATGTGTATACAATGGAATACTATTTAGCCTTTAAAAAGAAATAAATTCTGTCACTTGGGACAACACAGATGAATCTGGAGGACATCATGCTATTAAATAAGGCAGGCACAGAAATACAAAGCCTGTATGATCTCACTTACATTTGGAATTTTTTTTAAAAGTTGAATTCCTAGAAGTAAAGTAGAATGATGGTTATCAGAGGCTGGGGAAGGGGAGAATGAAGAAATGAGTCAAAGGGCACAAAGTTCAGCTGGAAGAATAACTATCGAGGAATAACTATTGCACTGTAAGGTGACCATAGTCAATAATACTGTAGTGCATATTTCAAAACAACTTAGAAAGTTCATTTCAAATGTGTTGCCACAAAAATGTCAATTGAAGAGATAAATGTTAGCTTGATTTAATTACTCCACAATATATAATATACATATATAAAAACATCACATTGTACTCGTATAGAGTAAATATATTCTATTTACAATGGAACATAATTATGATCTGTTCATTAAAATAATATAATTTTTTATTTTTTTAATTGCCAGAGGATGTGTATGCCTACCATAGAAAAAAAGAGGGAGAGAAAGCACCCCCCAGTGTGATGTGGTCATGCTGCAATCTCTTCATTACTCCATCCTGTTGAGATGTGGGGCATGTACACATGCCTGGAGTGTTTTTCAAGCCACCAGGCTGAGAACTGAATCATAGTCTACCATGTGGGATCCTGCTCCCTTAATCACTAGGCTATAAGCAAAAAAATTTTTTAAGAAAAAAAATTTACTTGTGGGAAAGGAGTGGGTACCTCTGGAAAAGCAGACAACGAGATTTTGTTTTATTTTGTTTTGTTTCTGAGTCCAAAGTATTATGTTAATACTCAGTGAACTAGAGATGAGATAAAATATCTCTAAAGAAGCAAATGATCAAATAAAAGTACTTAGCTTATTAGAAAAACAAGATAGGGACTAGCAGGTGGCATGGTGGTTAAATCACTGGATTCCCACATGTCTAATCATATTTCAAATCCCAGACCAGCAGCTTGAAAATCATGTCAGGCACATGTGTGTGCATGCCCAAAATCCCAAGAAGAGAAGGGAGGAGAAGGGATTGCAGTGTGGCAATCCGCCATGGGGGCGGGGGTTCTCATTTTTCCCTCTCTTTCCAGCAAGTGCATGTGCCCTAGGCAAAATAAAAAAAGAAAAAAGAAAAAAAGAAAGAAAGAAAAGAAAAGAAAAACAAAGTGACAACAAAAAATAAAAAAGAATAAATAAAACAAGATGAGATGCCATGGACACATGGCGAAAAAAGAGTCACAGAAGTGTGCATCCTGATAAAGTACGACCACATTCTGTCTGGCCATGCATCAGCCAGGGTGTACTATCCAGGCAGCCCTGCAGGAGGAGTCACAGCAGAAATTGACACAGTAGTCGTCATCAGGTTGTGGAAACGCAGATCATCTCCTTTCCTCTGCACTGTGCTCCCAGGCAGCCTTCTGTCGGTAGCAGGCCATACTGCCTGTGTCAGGATAATGTAAAGCTGCAGCTGCCATATTGGATCTGAACATGCTCACCAGAAGAAACTTCTAGCCCTCATCCCTCTCTATTCCTTTATTCTGCTTGGTTTTTGCTCGTGGTACTTTATTACTTGATATTATACACTTGTCTGTTGCATTTGTTGATCTCTTTCCAACTTCTATCCCAGCAACAATGTAGACACCATATCTACCTCGTTCACTGCTGTATCCCATACCTAGAACAGTGACTAGCACGTTAGTGAAGCTTAATAAATATTGGTAGGATGAATGGTTAATTTAACATGTCAGTTGATGACAGCTCTGATAAGATGAGGCAGTATCTCAGATTGTGATCAATGCTGGGACATTAATGAGCTGGAGTTTGAGTCCGAACTGCAGTGAGTCAGAGCCTACACAGTGCTGAATTAACTAGGAAAAGTACCGTCATGCACTGCCACGTCTGAGTGGCTGGCTGTCCTTCCTCGGGCCACCCACCACCGATTCCTTTGTGCTTTCCTTATGTACCTCTGGTCTCAAATACAAGTTAGTAAAAACAAATGAATACAAATGCAAATTAATAATGACACCAGGCAGAATAACATTTACATAGGGCTTTCTGTGTGCCAGACAGAACTAGATATAGTTGTTACATTCCAAATTCCTTTAGTTGAGGGAAAGTCTGCAAGCTAGGGCCAGCAGGTGGTGTAGTAGTTAAGGCACTGGACACCCATGTGGCCCACTGCCCTTCAAGTCCCAGACTCAGTGGCTTGAAACTCACACTGGGTATGCGTGCATGTGCCCTAATAGCAAAAATTCCTTTAAAAAAATTCTGCCAGCAAGATACCAGAAGACCAAGTTTTGGCTCCAATTTTGCTGCTAAACTGTGTGGCCTTCAAGAAGTTCCTTGGGGGGGGAACCAGCAGTTAGCGTAATGGCTATGTCGCTGGACTTCCACGTAGTTGACCGCGGTTCACGTCCTGGACCCGGTGGCTTAAAACTCACGCCGGGCGCGTGTGCGTGCGTGCCCAAGATCCCGAGAGGAGAATGGAGGAGAAGGGATTGCGGCGTGACCATCCCCCCTGGGGGGTGATTTCTCGCTTTTTGTCTCTATGTCTCTCTCTGTCTGTCTGGCGAGCGCACGTGCCCTATAGCAAAAAACCTCTCCAAAAAAAAAAAAAAAAAAAAAGAAGTTCCTTGGGGGGACCAGCAGTTAGCGTAATGGCTATGTCACTGAACTCCCATGTAGGCGACCGGGTTTGAGTCCCAGACCCAGTGGCTTAAACTCACGCCAGGCGCGTGTGTGGGCGTGCCCAAGATCCCAAGAGGAGAATGGAGGAGAAGGGATTGCGGCGTGGCCATCACCCCTGGGGGTGATTTCTCGCTTTCTGTCTCTCTGTCTTTCTCTGTCTTTCTGGTGAGAGCATGCGCCCTATAGCAAAAACCTCTCAAAAAAAAAAAAAAAAAAAAAGTCCTTGGGGCCAGCAAATGGCGTGGTGGTTAAGGCCTTGGACTCCTACATGGCTAACTATGGTTCAAGTCTCTGACTTGATGGCTTGCTTTCTCACTTTCCCTTTTTCTCTCTCTCTGGTGAGCATATAAACCCTGTACAAATTAAAAAATAATAGAAATAATGATAAATAAAGTAAAATAAATAATTCTTTTTTTAAAAAAAAAAGAAGTTCCTCTACCACTTTGACCTCTAGTTTGCAAGTTTTTAATTTGTGAAACAGGAGTTGGACAAGATCGGTAGATGCTAAATTTCTGTTTTTCTTTTAGCAACGGTATTCTATTTTCAAACAAGTTCTGCTTCAGAAGCCCCATATGTAAAAAGATAAAAGCAGAACATCGCAGGTTGCTGCTCCCTGGCCTTGCACCTGCCTTTTTTGCAAGCTCTCCATGAGACAGCTCTTCAGAAAGCCCAGAGAACAGATTAAAAGCCCCTGGAGGCCCTCTCATTTTCTGCGAAGCCCAGTCTAAGAAAGCTGCAGTGTCATTTCATGGCTGTACTGGGGTGGGTTTGGGGGGAAGAAAGCTTTTGTGATGGAAGACAAAAGACAGCACTGGCTGGAGAACTTCCGCTCTCCTCCAACAGAACAGAACAAGAGGGCAGGCAGAGAGTAGCCATGTTCCAACTTTGGTTTCCAGTGGAATCACCTGGGGACCTTGACAAGGAAGTACATTCACAGCTCTCCCCACGTTGTCATCGCGGCGCAGTGGGTCTGGGATGGGGCCAAAGGATAAACATTTAACCAGCCCTCTGCATAGTTACGGTGCAGGTGCTGCAAAACCTACATTTAGAGAGCAATGAGCATGAGGGAATTCGAGGACAGGCGTCCTGGAGGGACACACGACAAGGCCATTTTAGGAAAGAAGGACAGACAAATCACACTTAAGAAATAAGCTGAGGGGTGGGTGTGTGCATATGAGCCACTCTGGGATACGCGGTGTCTGAAAGACAAGGAAGGTGTCGTTCGGGCAGTGTGGTTCACGGGTTTAGCCTGGAGTGCTACATCTCTGCGTGTGTAATGCGTGCAGCTGGTGAACAGGCTGCCGGCCTGGAAACGCCCGTAGGGCTGTCTATCCGGCACCAACGCCTGCTGTCTCCTCAGACCGGGTGTGATTAGTGTGGCCAGCTAGCATTCTCAAATAAACCTATCCATGCATCTATGGTAGAGACTTCCTGCATATTGTCTTTCATAACCCCAGGCCCTGAGCAATTACTAGGAGGCCCCACGACTCCTTAATGCCAGAGCCCACTATCTTTATGCTCAACGAATCTTCAGTAATAACCACATCTCACCATCACTGAGCCTCCACCGCGAGTCAAACTCTATGCTAAGTGCTTTACAGGCGTGTTTTTCTTTTGTTTTGGTTTTGGTTTCATTCGATTTTCACCACCATTCTATAAAGCGGGTATTGTGAATATCCATCCTGCTGAGGAAGAAACTCAGGCAGCTGGGTTCCAGATGCATGCTCTCATCCACTGCCTGCCCCACTGCCTCCTTCCAGATTTTCAGGGGCGTTTGATAAAATTTTGCTTCTATTCCAGGGTAATCACATAATATATACTCCAAGCCAGGACACTTTTTGAGATTGAAAAGGGGCACTCTTTTTTGTTGTTTGTTTGTTTTATAATAATTTATTTATGTATTTGTGTATTTATTTATGTATGTATTTATTTATTTAAATTTGACTAGAGAGGGACAGAGTGAGAGAGAGAGGGAAGGTGAGAAAGCAAATCATCACGTCTGGGACTCACACCATGGTTGGCTAAGTGAGAGTCCAGCACCCTTAACCACCATGCTATGTGCCGGCTGCAAGGGGGCACTAATAATCAGGCCAGGGAAGCCAGTGGTATGGTGGCTAAGGCATTGAATCCCATGTGGTCCAGACACAGTGGCTTGAAAAATGCATAGGTTCATGTGCATGCATGCCCAAAATCCCGAGAGGAAAATGGTGGAGAAGTGACTAGAGTGTGGCCATCCCCCCAGAGGGAGGTGCTTTCTTACTTCCTCTCCCTCTCTCTTTCTCTTTGTCTCTCTCTCTCTCTACCTGTCTTTCTCTGGTGAGCACATTCACCTTATAGCAAAAAAAAAAAAAAAAAAAAAAAAAAAAGAAATTAGTCCAGGACAATAGGCTTCAACTGGGATTGTTGAGGGAATTCGAGGATAGGCATCCTGGAGGGACACTCGACAAGGCCATTTTAGGCCTTGAAACCTTGCCATAGTCACCTCCTCTGTTTCAAGCTGTAGCCATTTTTGTGAAATGCCTGCCCTTCACCTAAGCCTTCAGTTGAGCAGATAACTTTGCCTCCACTTTAGAGAGAACGTTGAAACCACCAGACAGGACTCTTCCCTGCCTTAACTTCTTGCCATATACAACTCTACCTGCATGTCTCTCCATTTTTTTCTCATTAAAATGGAGAACTAGCTTGCAAATCAAGGCCAGGTTCTCTTCCTGGGCTCTGAAACTCAGCTCCCTCCCATCTTCTGGGGCGGGTGGAGGAGTCCTTGCTATTTTGATCAGCTCCCTTTTTCCTGCATCTTCAGCCCTTTCTCCCAGCAGCTCCTCTCCTCAGCATTAAATATGTTAACATACATTCCATTAAAAAAATCAATATCCTTGATTCGATGGGCAAATTTATAAAATAAATAAATACCATGAAGAATATCAGATCCAACATTTACAGGGCATCACTACTGCCTGGGCTGCAGCCACATAGGAGGCACAGATCTGATTCCTCATCCACCCTGAAAGCTGGTGTGGCGGCAATGCCTGAAGTCTCAGCTGCCAGGGAGGCTGAGGCAGCAGGATCGAGAGCGCGAGAGCTTACTGCCAGGCCAGCATGGGCAACGTGGTGGCCCTGTCTGAAAAGAGCTGGGTGTGGTGGTGTGCACCTGTGGTCCTAGCTGCTCGGGAGGCTGGGCAAGAAGATCACAACACAGCAAGGGTATCTAAAACACCACACACACACACACACACACACACACATACACACTCAGTCAGCAGCAATAACCCTTCAGCCGTGCTCTCCCTTTGCCTCCCATCTGTATTTCCCCTCCCTGTCAAAGGTAAGCCCCTGAGAGTACAACTCATGAATTGCTGGACAGGTCTGTAAGGCCCTGGCAAGCTGTCTGCAGCACACCTTCCTAGTCTCATTTCGACTTCTCTCCACCACCCTCTGTCAGCCCCACTTACTCAGGGGTCTGCCTGGACCTCCATTGCCCCATCTCCTGTGAAAAACACTCACCCCTGTTTCATAATGAGCCCTTTGGGTGTGCTTTAATGACTTGTGGACGGTTTCAGTTCTGAGTGATGCCGTCATGGTTCAATGGAGTAATCATCATTTTAACAATGACACTTAAAAAAGAAAAAGAAAAGTCTGGCCCCTGTGACCTAGTAGTTTAAAGGAATTGGATCTCACATGACTGGCTGTGGTTTGAATCCCAGCCCTGGAAAACAACCCTTGAAAAATCCCCCCTTGAAAACCATGCTGGGCACATGTGAGTGCACGTCCAGGAGAAATGGAGGAAAAGGGATTGTGGTATGACCATGCCTCATGGGAAGATGTTTTCTCCCCCTCTCTCTGTCTATCTGCAGCGAGTGCACATGCTCTCTGGCAATCAAAAAGAAAAGATAAATTAGAAAGAGGGGGGAAAGCAGGGAAATCATATATGAAGTGTACAGGCCAGCCCCAGAATGGAAGGCACGTGGAGGTCTCGACGTGCTTTGCCTCAGTGGGAGTTGGTTTATTTGGAACCTACTTGTCAATGGCTCCTCCAGGACCATGGCTCTACTGTGGGGGTCCCCATCTTTCCAGATCCTAAGGGCAGTTTGCACAAAGGAAGGAAGGGAGTTTGAGGAGGAAGTCTGAGCAAAGGTTTGGGTTTTTATTTCACCCCGTGCCCATTCTCTCTGTCAGAGCTGGGCCAGTTTTTCTCTACACCCTCTTTCTCAAAGCTGTTTTACCAGAATTGGTGTATTGGGGGGGAGGTGCTTATTTCTTATTGGCTTATTTGCTCCTAAAGACCCAGAGGAGATCTACGTTTTACTGGTGCAACTACTTTATCATATATGGCAAAGTCTTAGTGTGAAAAACCCAGAACCGAGAACTTGGGTGGAGGAAGTCTTTCTGGGCAGTGATCCCAGAAGAAAAAATGAGGAAAATGAGACAGGGCAAGGAGAAAGCCAATTAGAAGGTTGTTAGTAGCTGATAACAGTTGTGGGTGACAGGCTCAATGCCTTGGAGGAGTCATGAAGGACATGCCTTAGAACTGTCCCATGAAGGCCAGGAAGGCTGGGACGTTTCCTCTCATCTCCTCCGTGGGCTGGTGTTGACTCCAGCTTTCCGGCTGCCCCTTACTTGGGCCGAGTGGTCTTTCTCTGTTGCAGAGAAAGCGCCAAAGCAGAGGCTGCCTGGGTGCGAACCTCATGGAGGACTCTGACATGAAACTACCTGCCACGGTAGTGTAGAAATCAGGAGGGTGAGCAGGCTGTGCTACAGGGAACCGACGAGTCTGCCGGAAGCAAGATGTTAGAACTCTCTCTTCCTGCCTTGGTTACGCTCAGCTGACGCTGTGACAGGTATCAGGAGACAGAAGGCAGAGTGAGGGAGCCCTCCCCCGTGGAACTTAATGGAAATTAAGGAGAACCTGTGTCACTGCTCCTGGAACTTCCTCCTTCCTGGGTAGAGAGTTGAGAGGAGGCAAATGGGAGGTCTTCTTAGCAAGTCACATTTCATCTAACCTCAAGCCAGGTGAAGGGGTGGGATTTCAAGGAGAGGACTTGCAGAACTTTGGGACAAGTACACTGTGGAGGATAGCCAGAGGAGATGGTGCCTAAGATAGGCCTGGGATCGCTGAAACTGAGTATGGGCTCCCACTAGGGAGCCAGAGCATGGTGCCATATTGTAGATCTTGGAATCCATTGAGGTGAGGAATACATATGGTGGGCAACTGGGGGCCACAATGACAGTTAGCGTGCTGGGCTCTCTGCGGAGCTGTACAATAAGGATATTTGGGGAGTGAGGGGAGGAGACTGAAGAAATGCGGCCGGAAGTCCAGGGGCTGAGGAAGAAGCTGCAAAGGACCATCCAAAACAGAGGTGTATCCCCCGAAGCAAGGGCAGGAGAGAGAGAACCAGCAGAAGCTCTTAATTGGCAAAACTACTCAGCAGAGAAGAGTTCATCTTCACCATTGCCAGCCCACAGAGCGTGAAGCCACTCAGGCAGGCCAGGGCCGTGCAGCACCTCCCTGCCCACCCAGCCTCCTGGAGGGAGGAACTGAGAGCTGGGGGAGGTGGGAGGGGGCACCACAAGTAGAGCAGGGGAGAGGTCAGCTGGGAGGAAAGAGAGAGCAGAAGGACCTTTCCCTCCTCCACTGCAGGCACCCATACTGAAACAGATCCCAGACAAGGGAAAGGGAGATTACTTGATTGTCAGTTAAGTTTAGAATTTTGTGTGTCACATGGACAGGAAGTTCTCATTTTGGCACTAAGACCAGAAATCAAAGCCAGAGCTCTCATTTGGAGCAGAGAAGACTACCACTGAGTAAGATGGACGACGCAAAGCAGAAGGAAGTTGCATTCAGCTCACACTCCATGAGTTAGGGTGAAAGTTAGACTTGAAAATAGTGCTCTGAGACACGACTTTCTCCACATTGGACTGGAAGAGCTTAATGAAGACTGGGGGGGGGGGGGGTGTAGAAATGATTCCTTCTCCTCAATAACTATAATGGATTGTTTGTGCTTATTTATGGAGACGCTGTAACAAATCCAAACACAGTCACCCTCCTGCTACCAGCATACTCACCGCAGCAGCCGTGAAGGTGCCCTGCTCTCTCTGCAAGAGAAAACTGATCTGTGGCTGCACAGAATACAGAGAACCGTCTCCCTCCAGCACCTCTGGATGTGAGCTCTGCCGGGGCAGCTACAGCCTGAGGCTGTGCATGGTGTGGGCCCTGGCACCCAGACATTCTTGCACAGAAAGGGTCCTAGTGCCTGGACATCCCTGTCTAGCACGGGCCTTATCTGATGGGCAATCTCTGCACCAGAGCTTCCTGCTGAGTTCATGGAGATGGTGAGATCTGTGTCAAGGTCTGATGTGGGCTGCTTCCTTCCCCTTTTTATCTTTCATAGGCATTAACCCCCTATTTACAACCTCTTTTACTTTACACAGAGAAATAGAGGAGAAGGGATTGGAACATGTACGTGCGCTCGCCAGAGACAAACAGATAGGAAAGAGAGAAAAAGACAGAGAGAGAGAGAGAGAGACAGCACTCCCAGCACCTCTACCCCGAGGGGGGTGGGGGTGGCCACCATGCAATCTCCTCCAGTCTCCTCTTGGGATTTGGGCACACACTCATACATGCTCAGGGTGTTTTTCAAGGAGTTGACCATGTGGGATCCAGTGCTTCAACTTCCATGCAACCTGTTGGCCCCAAAGTTGTTTTAGTTTAAACTCCAGCATCTGCTTCTCACAGACCCTCAATGATGTACCCACCCTTTAAATACTGAATATCATGCACATTTTTAAATTTCTTTTTCCTTCTCTTCTCTTCTCTTCTCTTCTCTTCTCTTCTCTTCTCTTCTCTTCTCTTCTCTTCTCTTCTCTTCTTCTCTTCTCTTCCCTCTTCTCTCCTCTCCTCTCCCCTCCCCTCCCCTCCCCTCCCCTCCCCTCCCCTCCCCTCCCCTTGCCTCCCCTCCCCTCCTCTCCTTTCCTCTTCTCTTCTCTATCTTCTCTTCTTTTCTCACCAGGATGGAGAAATGGAGGAAAAGGGATTGGAAGATGGCCATGCTCCATGGTTGCGCCCCCCCTCTCCCTCATGAGTGCACATGTCCTCTGGCAAAAACAAACGGGCCAGCAGGTGGCGTAGTGGTTAAGGCGCTGGACTCCCATGTGGCCAACCACAGACCCAAAGGCTTGAAGATCATTCTGGGTGCATGTGTGTGTGTGTGTGTGTGTGTGTATGTGTGTGTGTGTGTCCCAAATCCCTGGAGAATGGAGAAAGGATCGGGCATGATCATTTCCCCTGTGGAGTGATTTCTCACTTTCCCTTTCACTATCGTCAAGAGAGCGCATGCACCCTATGGCAAAAATCTTGAAACAACAAACACTTTCTGCTTCCTGTTCTTTATTTAGTAGATACTATGCATCCTTGAAGTCTCAGCTTAAATATCACTTTTTCTTGATAGCTTTACCCTGACCCTCCTGACTCCAACTTTGCTAAATTCCCTTGCTATCGGCTACCCTGATTTCTTCTTGGTTAGACTGATTAAACTAGTTACTTGTCTAATGTCAGTTATTAGCTTCTGAACTTCACAAAGTTATGATCTAAAATTTTTGGTCGCTGCTTGGCCAGCAGGTGGGATGGAGGTTAAGGTGGGTGAATCCCACACGGCCGACTGCACAGTTCAAGTCCTGGACCCAGCGATTTGAAAATCACACAGAGTGTGTGTGCATACGTAGCCAAAATCCCAAGAGGAGGAGAATGGAGCAGAAAGGATTGCAGTGTGATCATTTCCCCTGGGAGATGATTTCTCACTTTCTCTCTCTCTGGTTGAGTGCACATGCCCTATAGCAAAACTTAAAAACACAATACAATAAAATCTTGGTCACTGATAAATCCTCAGTACTTAGGACAGTGTGTGTGGGCCATAGAATTTCCGTAAGTATTTGATGGAGTGTTGACTTTGCTAACATAAAGGTATGAAATGTTGGCATAGGATCAGAAGTGACTATGAGAAAAATTTTATAAAATTGGTAGAAAAATGGAATTAAGGTGTGAGCTGAATTTGGTGCAAAAATTTTGAAATCCACACATAGTCTTCTCATGGAACATATTTTTGATGAACCTTTTGAAGATTCCTTACTTATCTGACTCCATTGAACCCTTGGTTTTGAGACGTGACTCTTGTTTCCTCATCACAGTTCAGATTCATCTAATTGCATATTAGATGAAACCAAGATTATGGCAGAGATGTTGCAGGAAATCCAAGCAAGTGATTGTCCAGTCTTTGCTTGAGTACTGGGGAAAAAAACTATTTTCTGCACCAGCCCATTGCATTCTGGACAGCTGACTATCAGAAAGATCCCCTGATCCGCCACAGTCACCTCCTGAATCTGATAGCTTATAACTTTGATTAACACTGTCTTCTCAATGATTTAAAGTCTTTTCATAATATTAACAACCTAGATCAACTCTCTGGTCTGCCTTTTTAAAAGAGAATCGAATTATTTCTCCTCTGCACAGTCTCTCAGGTGGGAACGTAGCTAGCTTTAAATAGAAAGCCTTCCTTTGTTCATCCATTCTGAAGATATAAGTTGGGTGCTAACAGATGTCCAGCCTGGGGCTTTAGGGGGCAGTAGTGGGGGACAAGGAGGAAATACCAGATAGAGTCTTTGTCTGGGGAGATAGAGCTGTATATAAGGTCAGGCAATTGCAGCAACAGAGGAACTACCAGGAGAACTAAGACAAAGTGTACTGAGAGCCAATGGCAGGATAGGGAGTGGCCAAGATCCTGCGGCATGTGGTATGTGTGGGGATCTGGGAACACAGAGGGAGCTTTGAGAGGTTTCCTTAGTAAGTGGGGTCTGAGCTGTGTTTGGCGGGCAGGACTATGAGTCTGTGGGTAAACCGTCTTGACAATAAGGCTCCGAGAGAGAACCCCTTCCATTATACTCAGGGAGGGGCTTAGAAAGGGCAGAGGAAGTTAGAGAGCTGCTAGCTGGGGTGGCAAAGATTTCTTTCTGTCAGGACATCCCTAGGAAGTTCCTAACAGCCTGTCTTCTCCACAGCCCTGGGATTGGCCAAGTCACACGCCTGTGGGGCTTGGGCCTGCTGACATGGGGCCCCTTCCTTGCCTACTCCTTTTCATGCTACTGCAGCAAGGTGAGTGAGACAACTGCCAGCTTCCCCTCTGTCCTGTTTTCTGGGTCTCAGGCTAGTAAGGCCCTCCTTAGGGACTTAATGTACCAGCTTATTGCAGGACAGGAAAGTTGATCTGCATTGTGTAAAATCCTTGTTTCTTTAGGTCCGTATCTCTAACAGTAGAGACCCATCCTGAGAGGTAACGAAAAACCACAAACACTTGTAAAGTAGGAATAGGGAAGTTTTAATAGGAAAGTGAGGATCTTTTTTTCTTTTTTTGGAGAGGTTTCTCGCTATAGGGCGAGTGCGCTTGCCAGGCAGAGAGAGATAGAGAGACAGAAAGCAGGAAATCACCCCCCCAGGAGGGATGGCCACACCGCAATCCCTTCTCCTCCACTCTCCTCTCGGGATCTTGGGCACGCACGCACACATGCCCGGCGTGAATTTAAGCCACCAGGTCCGGGACTCGAACCGCGGTCGACTACGTGGGAGTCCAGCGACATAGCCATTACGCTAACTGCTGGTCCCAGGAAAGTGAGGATTTTTAATAGAAAAGTACGTCTCCATGCCTGAAAGGCATGCACATGGGCAGCTACCAGAGACAATGGCACTGAGCATGGGGTCAAGTGTGACATTTATTCTAAGAGTTGATAATGAATACTTAGAAGGGGAAGGTCTGTATCTGGCTTCTTTGTTTGAGTTTGCAGGCTGTTTCCTACACTTGAGCATCTTTCTCACATGGGAGGGATTCAGTTACTAATCCCATATGCTCGGTGTGGATTTAGAAGGTATGAGCATCCTTATTTGGATGAACTGCCCAATTGTTTATTGCCCCAGTGGGAATCAGGATGTTGACCAAAATGTCTCCTTGGGTCCTTTTGTATTTATGAAGAATAATAAGAGAGACATGAATAGCCTTCCTTATGTGGCTTTCTCAGGTAGTAAAGAAGAAAAATGGGATCTTCCCCACTTCCCTCCAGGAGCTGGGTGGGAGGAAGCAGTCTCTGCAGAGGGTCTAGTTGTAACTCCTAGTAAGTTGTCCTGCTGCTGTTATCCTAGGGCTGCCCTCTCATTTCTAGCTGACAACCACAAGCTCTTTTAGGGTAACAGGACAGAGTGAGGCTTCAGGGCAGAGATGAGGGCACCTGGAGATATGGAAGGGGGACTACCTAGGGTGGCAAAGGAGAGATAAAATCTAGAGGGTGAAGGGACAAAAAGGGACCTGCTATAGTCTAAGCGTTTCCCTTGAAAATTCATGTGTTGGGAACCAGCAGTTAGCGTAATGGCTATGTCGCTGGACTCCCACGTAGTCGACCGCGGTTCGCGTCTCAGACCCGGTGGCTTACAACTCACGCCGGGCGCGTGTGCGTGCGTGCCCAAGATCCCGAGAGGAGAATGGAGGAGAAGGGATTGCGGCGTGACCATCCCCCCTGGGGGGTGATTTCTCGCTTTCTGTCTCTATGTCTCTCTCTGTCTGTCTGGCGAGCGCACGCGCCCTATAGCGAAAAAAACCTCTCCAAAAAAAAAAAAAAAAAAAAAAAATTCATGTGTTGAGCCATTATACAAAATTAAGAAGGTGAAAGTCTGGTCCAGTTAAGATGTCAAAAAGTGGAGCCTTTGGGAAGAGATGAGGATTAAGGTTATCAGAGTAGGGTTTCTATGATTGTGTTCTGGTGGGTTTACCACACTTGCAATGTCATAGGAACTCTGAAAGACTCCCACCAGAGGTGACCCCTGGACCTTGTATTCATTCACAAACTGTGAGGTAAATAAACCTCTATTTTTATAAATTACCTGGTTTCAGGTATTTCCTGTTATTAGCAACAAAGTGGACTCGCCTGGTAGGTGTTCAACTCAGGTACCAGGGAAATCTAGAACCAGAAGTGGCAACAGGAGGGCAAAATTGAGTGCGGGTCACAGAAGCTACTCAACTGAGGCTGAATCATGGTTCCCATTGCCAGCTTCAGTAACCCAGAGACACCACGCAGGCAGTTTCCATCTCTTTTCCTCCTGTATCTGCAGCCAAAGGAGACTCGGGAGATGACATGAATCCCAAAGAAGTAGTTGCAGTCCTTCAGGAGTCTATCAACTTCTCCCTGGAAATACCTCCCAATGAAGAGGTTGAGAACATCATCTGGTCCTCCAGTACAAGTCTTGCCATCGTGGTGCCAGGGAAAGAGGGACATCCAGCTACCATCACACTAACCGACACTCGCTACCAGGGCCGAGTGAGCTTCCTGGACTCCAGCTCCTCTCTGCACATCAGTAATCTGAGCTGGATGGACTCAGGCCTTTACCGAGCTCAAGTCAACCTGCGGACATCCCAGTTCTCTACTACGCAACTCTTCAATCTCCGAGTCTACCGTGAGTTTAGGCGGGGAACCAAAGGCTGCTTCCCATGGCTCTCCTGAGTTTCTCATGCCACAGTGTAGAGGTTTGGGACTTCAGGTTATTGTTTGAGGGGCTAGCACTAGAAGGCGAGCCACCTCCAAAGTGCCCAACTCCAACATCTGAGCTGCAGCAGCAGGTAAAGTGTCCTGGAGCAACGAGGCACCTAACCTGGAGGCTGTTTCCATGGAGGTGCCCACCACAATGAGAGTTTAGGGGCTTCACTTATAGACCTTCTAGGTGCTGCTGTCTCCCAGTGAGATTGTGCTCCCTGGAAATGAACCCTACCCTCTTCTTGAGCCTTTTACCCTTGTGTTATTTGATGGCTATTTGTCAGTAGCTTCTCTCCACTTGAGTCAGATTTCTTAGTGCCCGTCACATGGAGCCTACCTTGATTTTTTTTTTTTTTTTTTTTTTTTTTTTAGAGAGAGATTTTTGCTATGGGGCATGTGTGCTCATCAGAGAGACAGAGAGAGAGAAAGCAAAAAATCACTCCCCAGTGGAGATGGCCATGCCACAACCCCTTCTCCTCCATTCTCCTCTTGGGATATTGGGCACATGTGCACACGTGCCTGATGTGAGTTTTAAGTCCCTGGGTCCAGGACTCGAACGGCGGTCAACCATGTGGGAGTCCAGTAATGTATCCATTATGCTATCTGCTGGTCCCTACCTTGATTCTTGAAGAGACACTGGTTAAAATAAAAGGCCAGGACTAGCAGGTGGCATGGTGGCTAAAGCACTGGATCCCGCATGGCCAACTGTGTGATTCAAGTCACAGGTGCGTGTGTGTGACTGCCCAAAATCTCGAGAGGAGAATGGAAGAGAAGAAATTGTGGTGTGGCCATCCTCCCCGGAAATTGATTTCTCCCTTTTCCTCTCCATTTCTGTCTCTCTCCCTTTCTCTGGTGAGAACATGCGCCCTATGGCAAAAATCTAAAAAAAAAAAAAAAACACCTTGGAAGAGGTGATAATAGCCAGGTGCTTCAAAAGGTTTGTAGAAAATGGAATTAAAGTATGAGTTTATTTTGGTGTATAAAAATTGAAATCTGGGACCAGCAGTTAGCGTAATGGCTATGTCGCTGGACTTCCATGTGGTCGACCGTGGTTTGAGTCCTGGACCTGGTGGCTTAAAACTCACTCTGGGCACGTGTGTGTGTGTGTGTGTGTGTGCCCAAGATCCTGAGAGGAGAATGGAGGAGAAGGGATTGTGGCGTGGCCATCCTCCCTGGGGGGTGATTTCTTGCTTTCTGTCTCTCTGTCTCTTTCTGTCTGGTGAGCGCACATGCGCTATAGCAAAAAAAAAAAAAAAAAAAAGAACCACACACACACACACACACAAACTGAAATCTATGTATAGTTTGTTTGTTTGTTTTCTTTGGAGAGGTTTTTGCTATAGGGTGCGTGTGCTTGCCAGAAAGACAGAGAGAGACAGAGAGACAGAAAGCTAGAAATCACCCCCGGGGGGATGGCCACCCCACAATCCCTTCTCCTCCTTTCTCCTCTCAGGATCTTGGACACACACGCACACGCGCCCGGTGTGAGTTTAAGCCACCGGGTCCGGGACTCGAACTGCTGTCGACTACGTGGGAGTCTAGCGACATAGCCATTATGCTAACTGCTGGTCCCATATGCATAGTTTTTTTGTAATATGCACTTACGTGAACTTTTTGAAGATTCCTATTTTATGAGATCAGCGAGGCACAATTGGGTTTGGGAAAAGGAGGGGTACACAGAGAAGGCATAAAAGGGAGGTGAGGTGCCACAGATAGCTCTGTGTACCTTCATGGCTACCCTGGGGACCTCAGACCCACAGGTTTCATAGTGGCTGTTGTTTATTTTTGCTTATTTGTTGTTTAGATGAAGGGTATCTCAGGGGGCAGCATAAGTAGCATCCCTGGGTTGAGTGTTTAGGAAAACAGACCCAACTGTGAATTGTTTAGATGGTTTTTGTCTTTCTCCCTTATTTATCAATAGGACGTTTGTTGGAACCCCAAGTCACAGTGAACTTCGAGCTCTTTGGGGACGGTACCTGCAACATGTCCCTGGAATGCTCTGTGGAGAAGGCAGGCTTGGATGTGACCTACAGCTGGCTTTCCTGGGAGGATGGTGCCCATACAGCCCATGACGGCTGTGTCCTCAGCACACCCTGGAAGCCTGGGGACAATACCTTCTACACCTGCACAGCCAGCAACCCCGTCAGCGATGTTAGTTCCCGTCCAGTCTCTGCTGGGTCCTTCTGTGCAGGTACCAGGACCACAGAGACATCCCTGAGCTCATAAAAATGTGGGCCTTGAGGTACCATCTCCTGTCTCAGCTCTTTCCAAGGGAGTACATGGAATCCAGAACCTAACTGGCTCCCACGGAGGCTTGACTGGGTTGGGGAAGGGGACCCTCACTTGTCCTATTGCCTTTAACTTCCAAGGTCTCTTTTATTTAACTTGAGAATGCTTCCTAGATCTCAGTCTCCGAGCTTCTGTGCACAGAATATATATTATCGGAGACACTTACAAAGGGACGTCAACTGATGGTGAATTTGAGACCCCTTCAGTGGAATTTGGGGTAGGTGGAGTGTCTCTCCTTCTGATGAGCCCCTCTTCCTTCTGTCCATCCCAGATCCTGGCTATCCTTCTGAGAAGCCTGCAGCATTCATCTGCCTCCTGGCCAAGGGGTCGCTCCTCCTCTTACTCTTGGTGATTCTGGTCGTGGGACTCTGGGCCACCCAAGTCCAGGAAAGATGCAACGCACCAAGGACGGAGAAACTCAGGAGACACAGAATGGAACTGAGGAAGAAGGATCAGCCTGGCCCTAGCCTGGCCTGACAGCCTCGGGCAGACCCCTGCCCTTAGTTCTGTTCTTCCTCGCTCACAGGGAGTCCTTCTTCTGCTCTCCTCCTGCCATGGGGCTCAGTGGTGGATATCCAAATGCTCACACTTCTGGGGGAAGAATGTCTGGCAATAAAATGCCCACCACTTCGAAGGAGCTGTATTCAGTCCTCCTATCCTTGCTGGGTGGCTCTGGTAAAAATCACACCCCACGCCCAGTTGCACTGCTTAAATACTGTGCTCTACAGGCTGGGCCTGTGCTGGAAGCCCTGTTCAATTCCTGGTCCAAGCTAAAGGCCAAGCATGGTGGAGTATACCTACAATCCCAACTACTGGGGTGGGAGAGCTGAGGCAGGAGAATCTTGAACTCAAGGGTAGCCTGGAAAATATAGCAATATCTTCTCTAGAAAAGGGCTGGGAGGTCAGCAGGTGACATAGTGATTGTTGTTAGACTCCCATATGACTGATATGTCATGTTTGAGTCCCAGACATGGTGACTTGAAAATCATGCCACGTGTGTGTGTGTGTGTGTGTGTGTGTGTGTGTGTGCCCAAAATCCCAGGAGGGGAGTGGAGAAAGGATTGCGGTGTGGCCATTCCTCCTTGGGAGGTTTCTCATTTTCCCCCTCACTGTGTCTCTCTGTCTCTCTCTGGTGAATGCACATACCCTACGGCAAAAACCTTAAGAGAGAGAGAGAGAGCGAGCGAGCAAGTGCTGGATGTGGTGGTGTGTCTGGGACATTGAGGTAGGAGAATTGTGACAATAAGACCCGGTCTTAACAACAACAACAACAACAAAAAGCAAAAAGCACCTTGCCTTCTGACCTTTTCCTTCCATTCCAGTTGCCCTCCTCCAAGCCAGCCCGCTTTCTCGGCCAGCCTTTGGGAAGGAAAGTGAGTCTAGAAGACCCTCTCCCTGTGAACCATCAGTGTGCTCTTACTGCCTGTCCTGCCCTGCCCTGCTCCCTACCAACAGGCATGCCATTTACACTGCAAATGAGAAAAGTGAGAGATTCTTTCTTTTGTAAAAGAATTATTTTATTTAACTTTATTTATTTATTTTAATTTGACCAGAGAGGGACAGAGTGAGAGCAAGAGAGAAAGAAAGAGAGAGAGACAGAGAGAAAGCAAGCCACCAGGTCTAGGACTCAAACCGTAGTTGGCCATGTGAGAGTCCAGCATCCTTAACCACCACACCACCTGCCGGCCCCAAGAAAAGGGAGAGATCCTTTAACCTTGCTGGACTTGTGACTCCTGGATGGACGAATTTCAGGTTCTTAGAATCCTGCCCCACAGTGGAAAATACTTTAGCACTTACTAAGTGTCAAGACCTGGGATTTCCCTGGGGTGACAGAAAAGTAACTGTCTGCTTTCAAGGAACTCTTTGCAGAGTGTGTAAAGATACAATTACCTGATCTGACAGGTGGTGTGGTGGTTAGGGTTCTAGATTCCACATGGCCAACCATGGTTCAAGTCCCTGACCTGGTGACTTGCTTTATCACTTTCCCTTTTTCTCTCTCTCTCTTTCTCTGGTCAAGCTTAAAATATAATAAAATTAAATAAATAATTATTTTTGGGGGACCAGCAGGTGGCATGGTGGTTAAGGCGCTGGACACTCCCACATGGCCGACTACGGTTTGAGTCTTGGACCTGGTGGCTTGCTTTCTCACTTTCTCTCTGCCTCTTTCTGGTCAAATTAAAAATAAATGAATAAATAAAGTTAAATTAAATAATTATTTTAAAAAATAAATGATTATTTAAAAATATATATATACAGTTACCAAACATGACAAAAACGCATAAAGATAACAATTACTGAGTGTGACAAGGGTGAGGGGTGGAGATAGGGCATGGTGGGTGGAGTCAGGGAAGGTGTCCAAAGAGAACAGGTCAACAGAATTCTTTTTATTATTATTATTTTTTAAATCTATATTTAATCACTATATATCTTTATAGTGTACAACATTGCTTTTTCCAGCACGAATACAGTACATATCAGTCAAGACAAAGACATTACCATCTACGTTGTCAACAGCAAATAACTCAGGTCAACAGAATTTTGTTCCTTGATCAGCAATGGGTCCAGGAAATAGAGAAAAAGGGAAAAGGGAGAAGAAAAGAAGTGAGGGCTTAGATAGTGATCCATGAAAGAACACAGTAATTTCTAGGAACTGCCAGGCCATGTACACACTATAACAAAAGAGTAGGTGAAAACCAGGCTGGAGAGGTGGGCCTAGGTCCTCTGATAGACTCATGGCTGTAGGGGAATTCAAGGACAAACCAAACAAGATCTATACCATTATGGGGCTTAGTGTCTCATTGGAACGGAAAACTTGCAGACGGCAAATTAAGTAACAATACATGAAAAACCACGCTTTCCTGATCTGGTGCTGGGACTAGAGCTCCCAGGCATACGTTAAGCAGGGTTCCTGGAATCGACAACATTTTCTGATAGCTTGTCAGCAAGTTGAAAATACACAGGCTGGCTGATGCTTAGTTTCAGTGGAATCCTAGCCGGTAAAACAAACTTCCCCAGAGAGTAATGACTATCAATCAAGGACAACCTAGAGGAAAATCTTTAGTTTTGAACCTCAGAAACTATTTTTATCTCCTTTCACTTCTGGTATAACATGGAAACGAGTTATAAGGCTAAGTTCCTTTTCTTAGCAAAAAACCTGCCAGATACATCTGAATCAGACAAAAATGATCATCATTAATAAAACTCACAAAATATACTTCCAGAAAAAGAAGACCATATCATAAAGTTTTAAAAATGGAAAACCATTTTCAATCTCACTTAATATTAAGCTTTTGTTTATTTTCTTTTGCTTCTTTTTAGTTCTTGCTATAAGGCGTGTGTACTCCCCAGAGACAGAGACAGAGAGAAGGGAAAGTGAGACATCACCCTTGGGGGGAATGGTTATACCACAATCCCTTCTCTATCCTCCCTCTGGGATTTTGGGTACAGATGCACACATGCCTGTGTCACTTTCAAGCAGTTGGGTCTGGGACTCGAACAGTGGTTGGTTATGGGGGAATCTAATACCTAACCGTTCGGTGGGAAGAGGAGACTCTTTCACAGTCCTCATCTGAGACTGTGGCAAAACGCACCCAGACATGTACACCCGGAAGGATGTCCAAGGGGAGCTTATTAAAGATGGGATGTGACTGGATGGGGCAGATGGCCTCCTGTGGGGGGGAGGTGGCCGGGATTCTGGTCTGAGGCAGAGCATGGAACCCTCCTGGAGGGTCCCTTCCTTGCTCACTACTCCATGCACCGGATGCCTGCCGCCCTTGTCAGAGCTGCAGTAGTTCGGACTGGGGCAAGATCAGCACGTTGCTTTCAGAGGATTCCGGGGAGCAGAGGGGATGGGGAAAGACCAAGACCAGACTGCTTAAGCCTGGTGGGGAAGGCAAATAATCACCCTGCTCCTGTCAGCAGCGCCAAGCTGAGGCGTCTCTGAGGGCCAGATGTGCAAGACATCTTTTTGTTTGAGGGTGGAGTCTCCAAGGGGGTGGGTTCGATGCAGTCCCAGGTGGGTCTGAATGCAGCTGCGTATGTCCGAGTGGGAACTCTTGAGTAAGGGACTGCATGTTGTTGCTGGTCAGTTTTCTCATTCGCCAAATGGAGCTGTTCAGTTGCTTCGCCCGGCACCTGTGCAGAGCTCAGGAGAGGTGCAAAGCATGCAGTTCCCCGGCTGGCGCCCAGCAGGGGTTCAGTAAACGAGCCTCTATTTCGTGCCTCCCCTTTCAGTCTCCCCCGAGAGGATGTGTTTTTTTCCCCTCGGGGCCTGTTTCTCTGGGTCGTCGGTGCTGGGGGCTGCCTGGAGCTGCCTTGGCAGTCCCACACCGCGGGAGGCGCCTGGGTAAGATTTGGGAGCTCGCCAGCGCAGACAGGTATTTCCAGTCCAGCGAGTGAAGAAATCGGCGGAGGTAGCGTGTGGATGAGGGGGGGGGGCGGGGGGTGATCGGATGAGCCCTGGTTCTGGGCGGATCCCCTGGGACGAGGGCGGGGAGTCGCGCTCCCGGCCAGGAGCTCCTGCCCGCGGGCTCAGATTTCAACCCTCGCTGCCGCTTCTGGGCTCGCCCGTTAGAGGAGGGGAGAGGGTTGCAGACAAGTTGCCAAGGAAAGAGGGAGGAGGGCGTGCAAGAAGCCTGGTGAGGGCCAGCTCCGACGGTCCCTGGGGCACGGGCCTGACCGGGGAGCCCATCTTGCTGGCGGCGGGAAGCTGCCGGTCGGCCTTTCCACGCTCGGCTGTACCGAGCACCACGAGGGGGCGACCTGAGCCCACGTGCATCCGAGTCTTTCCCTCCCGAAACTACAACTCCCAGGCCGCTTGGGGGTCCCGCCCGCCTGGCCCCGCTGTCTATCGGCTCCCATTGGCCGCCGCGGGAGGGGGATTGGCGGTCTCCAGGGCGACGGGAGGCGCTCGGGGCATCCGAGGCGGGGAGGCGGGTCCGCCCCCTATTGTGTAGCTGAGAGAGTGGAGCCGAGCGGTGCAGAGCAGGTGAGGGCGGGGGCGTCCTGGGGGCACAGAAGTGGGGTGCTGGCGGGGACATGGAGAACATTGCGGAGTTGTGGGTGGCGTGGGGGAATGGGGAGTTCTGGAGAGAAGTGGAATTCTTTGGGGTGCAGAACTAGGGGAGTTGTGGGGAATGAAGTGGGATTTTTGGTGGGCGGGTGAGGGTTTTCGGGGAACTGGAGGAGTTCTGGAAGGGAGGCGGGGGAGTTCTTGGTGGGTTCCTAGAAAAAGGAACGGCCAGAGAAGAGGGAGAAGGCATCGCTGGGGGTGGGGGATCAAAGTGGAAGGAAGGTGGGCTGAGGCAGGAGAATTCCAGGGATCAGAGGATGGGGAGGACTCAGGGCGACCAGAGGGAGTTCTTTGTCGCTCAGAGGACCCGCTGCAGTTGGACATCAGGGGTGAGACCCTGGCCCTTGGGAGAAGGGGTTGTGAGAAGTAGGGATAACGGTGGAAGTGCTGGCAGGATGAGAGCGAGCCAGGTGGGGAGACCACAAAGATGGGGCCGCCGTGGGGGCCGGGCAGTTGGAAAGATCTTGGGAAAAGCAGAGGAATAATGGGGATTCCCAGGTTACCAAGGATCTTGGAACACGGGGCCAGGAGAGGACTGGGGGTTCCTGTGCATTAGGAAAAAGCGGTTTTCAGGAAGGTATGGGAGAGCTGTCCGAGGCAGTGGGGAGCTGGGGAGTGGATGGTTGCTGGTGAACTGCCAGGAGTTGGACATGCAGGGGGATTACTAAGTAAAGGCCGGAGTCAGGGTGTGGGCTGGAGGGTGATTTACAGCCCGTCCTGAACTGTGCCCGGAGTGGGGCGGAGGCCTCGAAGCAGGGTCCACTTGGATTTGCCAGGCCCAGGCAGGGCCCTCTGGCTAGAATTTGTGGGCCGGGGCTGTCAAGAGCCCCAGCCCTCCAGGCCCCAGGCATTTTGTGTACCCTAAGGATGTGCAGGCTTTTTTTTTTTTTTTTTTTTTTTTTTTTTTCTTTTCGTGGACCATGCCCTCAGGGTTGGGGAACTGAGGGCCCAGCAAACCCTCACACCCCCAGGGTGTGGGAGGGCAGAGTGGAAGGAATCTGGTGAGGCCCCTGGGTCTGGGCGCCTGGCAGCATGGGAAGAGGGAGTGGCGCCAACTGCCAGCCCAGACCTGCCTGGACCTGGGGGATGCAGTCTGGGCCCCCATCCCAGAAGGTGGGAGAGGCAGCCCCTCCCCTCACAAGTGCCTGCCTTGCTCTGCTCAGCTCAGCTCAGCTCAGCTCAGCTCAGCTCAGTGCTAGAACAGCCAGAGCTGGAACCTGAGCGGGGGAAGGAGGCCAGAGGGGCCCCAGTGTCCAGGGTTATTCACAGAAGCTGGGTCAGTGGGACTAGGGATTGTGTGGGGTGCCCTGGGGCCCCTCTCTGGGGTTGACTGGGCCTGGCTTCTAGTCCGGGGTTGTGGGTCCTTATCTGTCACAGTGGGGTGGAGATCAGCTGCTTGCACCTTGTTAGGGCCACTGGTTAGCATCAGGAGGAAGAAAGGGGAAGGGAGGGGAAGGGCGTGAGGGTCTGCTGCTGCGGAGTCGAGTCGAGTCATAGTGTCCCATACTTCCCTAAAGAAGCTTTTTCCGAGTGTATAAGGAACCCGCAGTTCTCTCCAGGCTGTTTTCTAAGATCCAGGTCTTCTGAATTCGTCTGCTTTCCCTAAAACCCGTCCGACTGTCCTGGCCCCCACCATGGCTCCTCCTTTCTCGTCTCCCCACCCAGCACACCCTCATCCTCCCCACCACCCACTCAGCTCTTGGTGCTGGGGTTACGAGAACTTCGGTTTCCCCTCCTGCCCAAGCTCTGCTCTTCCCTGTTCTCCGCCCTCCCTTCGGTCATGGCGGGTCCTTTCTGGGCTCCAGGCCTGGGCTGCAGTGTCTTGGGGCACTAACTCTCCATGTTGCCTTGCGTTTTGCATTTAGATCTGGTGGTTCTCCTGAGAGCAGCTTCCTCGGGTGTTACATGAGCCGAGCCCTAAGTGCCCAGAAGTGCGAGAGCTGAAACCTGTTACCGGAGGCTGGTCAGGATTGACCCCGGGCTTGCTGGGCTGTGGACATCCCCTGGCCCCTCCATCTGGGCTCCCGTGGATAGGGGGGGCCAGGCGAGCAGGCCAGCTGGGCTATGGTTTGGTGCCTAAGTCTGGCCATCCTCAGCCTGGTCGTCAGCCAGGGGGCCGACGGTGAGCAGGGCCTGGGGCTCAGCACTCCCTGTCAGCCTTGGAGTGGGAGGTCTTCCTGCAGGGGTTCCCTGAACATGTGAGGGTAGGGGAGGACTAGGGCTGATGCTGGAGAAGTTGGGGGTTCCCCCGGTCATCCAGAGTCTTAAGGAGCCTACGGAGATGCTGATGGAAGCCCCTCCCAGGCCTGACGCTGGTCGCTGCTGTGCTCTGTGCCCCCACCACACAGGTCGAGGGAAGCCTGAGGTGGTGTCGGTGGTGGGCCGGGCTGGGGACAGTGCGGTGCTGGGCTGTGACCTGCTGCCCCCAGCCGGCCGGCCTCCCCTGCATGTCATCGAGTGGCTGCGCTTTGGATTCCTGCTTCCTATCTTCATCCAGTTCGGCCTCTACTCTCCCCGAATCGACCCTGACTACGTGGGTAAGAGTTATCCTCAGGCGGGAGGTTGAGAGGTGTCACCCACAAAGGTGGGTCAGGTAGGGTGGGGACAAAGCCTGTAGTCACTGCTCTGTCCCTGCCCTACGCTCATGGCCAGCTCCACCGCCTACTGTGCTTAGCAAGCATGGCTGTGCTCCCAAGCGCTGTTCATTGAGGGATTTGCTCATTTATACACACACACACACACACACACACACACACGTGCATGCGCGCGAGCTGTGCTGTTTAGAACTCCACGTGGCCTGTTCCACAGGAGATCCTGCAGCCCTGTTCCGAGTGTCCATCCTCATTCTCTAATGGCTCTTTTGAGAGCTCATCAGGAAACCTTCCTGAAGTCACCCTGACTTCCGTAGGCTCCCCCCCCCCCCCTGCTCCCTGGCTCTACCATCTGCTCATGCCCCTGCCTACCCTCCCCCCCACAGACTTCCTGCTAATTCAGGGTTCTAGGCTTCTGGAAAGTGGCCTGACGGGGCAGCCGGGTTGGGGGGGGGGGGCTGGGGCTGGGGCTGTGCTCTTACTCTTTTCATGGGGGCCTCAGTCTGATTCCGAGAGGAGCCTGTGTAGGGTGGGGCCCTGGTTCCCCAGAGGTCAGTGAGTGGGTGGGGTTGAACTAGGGTCCTGAAGGGACTTTCAGTCGTGCATAGGCCTCCCTGGGGGCTGTCTGCTGCCCTGCAGCTGCTCCCAGACCGGCTCGGCTTCCTCCTAATCCCAGATGGAGCCTTAATCTGCGTGACTTAGTGCCAGGTCTCAGAGGGCAGTGTGTGCAGGTCCTAGGGATGGGTCTGGGCTGCTGGGCCACAGAGTCCTGTTCCCTTTTCAGAGGGGAAACCCAGGAAAGGCCATCCCCGCAGAAGCTGGTGGGAGGACCCCCACCCTTCCCCTCTTTAGTTTGAATCCTGAGGGAAATGCTGGGATTGGCTGAGCTCCTGCTACGGGGCGGGCCGAGCTGCAGGGAGAGGAGCCACTGGCAGGTGCTGCAGAGGGAAGAGCTGGTTTTCAAACTGGGGGCAGTTATTGGCCTACGGCCTGGTGGGGCTGTATGTGTCTACGCAAGCCCTGTGGGAACTGAGGGAAAGGAGCCCCAACTAGCACACGTGGAGAGAAAACGGTTGTGCCCACCAGCCCTCTCTGCCTGCCAGGCCCGGAGGGGTGAGGGGCCTTGAGGCTGAGGCTGGACAGATGCAGAATGTCCCTGGACTGAGGGTAGGGAAATGGGGGAGGGTGGGGGAGGAGTGGAGTTGGCCTGTCCGGGGGCTCCACCCGGGAGATGTGAAACCCTTCCTTCTCTCCGTCTCTGTCTTGTCTGGAGGTCCTCGGGCAGCCAACCCTGGATGGCTAACAGTTTCCCTACTCGTGGGCTGGCCTTCTGTGTCTGTGGTGTCCCTTGAGCGGCAGGGCTGTGAGAGGCAACCTCTAGGTTACTACTCCCCCCTTCCCTCAGTTTCCACCCCTGCCTGTGTCCATTGCTCCTAGGCAGGCCAGAGCCGGTCCAGGGGGTCAGGGTCCTGGAGGGAGGCCCCAGAGCCCATTAACTCCTTTTCTGCCTCATGGCGTGGAAGGGCCTCTCTCGTGTGGGGGACTCAGAATTGCAGTTGCTAAGCAACAGGAGGTGGAAGTTGCAAAGGACAATGATCTGTCATAAACCCTCTGTGCAAGTGAAGGGGAGATGGGTCTGGGACAGTGGGTGACGCTGGTGGCCTGGAATGTGTGAGGAACCACAGCTGCTGCGGGCTGCGGTGAGCTTTAGGGACCATGCCGAAGCGAAGGCTTCTGATCTTTCAGCAAGACTGTAGGAGCCATCTAGCCGAGGGGACTGGATAAAAACGAGTTCAAAATTAGAGAAAAGCACCATAAAGCAAGCTAGAAGTAAATATGAGGAGACTTCAAAATTTTGTGAAAAATGGAATTCAGGTATGAGGTTGGGTGCCAAAAAAATCTTGAAATCCATGCATCATTTTTTCATAGTATCCATTTTCTATGCACTTTTCAAGACCCCATGTGGAAGTAAATTAGCTGCTGGCTGTAAAGTACCCAGCACTGTCTGCACCGAGCACCTGCGAGCAAAGGCCTCTTTCCTGGGGTGAATCTTGGACTAACTCTTCAAACTTGTGGAGAGTCCTTTTGTTCTTTGCATTTGTGCTCTATTTCTTGGGAGATGATACCCTCACAGCAGGAGACCAGCAGGTGGCGTAGTGGTTAAGGTACTAGACTCCTGCATGGCCAACCGTGGTTCAAGTCTGGACCTGGTGGCTTGAGCATCACATTGGGAGTATGTGCATGCATGACCAAAATCCCAGGAGGAGAATGGAGTAGTAGGAATTGTGGCATGATTGGGGCCAGCAGATGGCATAATGGTTATGTAGCTGGATAATCACATAGTCCACCGTGGTTTGAGTCCTGGACCCAGCAGCTTAAAACTCACACCGAGTGCGTGTGCATGCACGTCCAAGATCCCAGAAGAAGAATGGAGGAGAAGGGATTGCAGCATAGCTATCCCCCGAGGCATGATTTCTCACTTTCTGTCTTTCTGGCGAGTGCTCTCTGGTGAGTGCACGTGCCCTATAGCAAAAATCTCTCTAAGAAAAAAAAAAGAATTGTGGTGTAAGCATTCTCCCTGGGCAGTGACTTCTCACTTTCTCTCTCCCGGACTCTCTCTGATGAGCTCACTCACCCTACAGTCAAAACTTTGAAAAAAAAAAAAATGTCCCCCACAGCAGAAGAGATGTGCATTTTCTGTGTCCCAGGTTGTTTGGTAAAAACAGGCTAATGTGTGCTCCATTTAGAAGCCCTGAGCTCTCTCTCCAGCTATCTCCTTACCACCTTTTATCCTCCAAACCTTCTGCAAAGTCTCATCTTCTTAGAAGCCTTTTTTTTTTTTTTTGGAGAAGTTTTTGCTATAGGGCGCATGCGCTTGCCAGAAAGAGAGAGACAGAAAGCAAGAAATCACCCCCCAGGGGGGATGGCCATGCCACAATCCCTTCTCCTCCATTCTCCTCTTGGGATCTTGGGGACGCATGCACACGTGCCCCGCGTGAGTTTAAGCCACTGGGTCTGGGACTCGAACCGCGGTCAACTACATGGGAATCCAGAGACATAGCCATTAAGCCACTGCTGGTCCCTTTGGAAGCCATTCTTACAACACTTGCTTCCTAGTGCATGCCTGGGCCCAGTCCACGCTGTTTCTTGAACTGTGTTTCTGTGGGGACGTGAACTTGCACACCGTCTGCGTACGTGAGTATGTGTCCCTTGCCTTCCAAGGGCTTGAGAGAACACAGACTGTGTCTGTTTTTTCGCACATCCTTGCAGGGAGACCTGAAGTCCAGCAGTCTTTGAGCCTATGGATGGAGAGTGGGTGCAGGACTCAGAAGGAGCAGAGCTGGGACCAGCAGGTAGCGTAATGGCTATGTTGCTGGACTCCCATGTAGTTGACCGCGGTTTGAGTCCCAGACCCGGTGGCTTAAACTCACGCCAGGCGCGTGTGTGTGCGTGCCCAAGATCCTGAGAGCAGAATGGAGGAGAAGGGATTGCGGTATGGCCATCCCCTGGGGGTGATTTCTTGCTTTCTGTCTCTCTGTCTCTCTCTGTCTGTCTGGTGAGCACACGCGCCCTATAGCAAAACCCTCTCCAAAAAAAAAAAAAAAAAAAAGGAGGAGCAGAGCTGCTGCCCCTGGCAACCTTCCTATTCAGTAATGTTCTGACCAGCGTTTCTGAGCGCACAGCAAAGTTAGGACGCACAGGTGCTCACCGGACATTGCAGTGAACCAACATGTGGAACTGTGACCCCCTAGCTACCAACATCTCCCAAGTGAGAATGCATGGATTGTGCTCCATGTCCTGCACATCCCTGGATCCCAGCACCAGTGCTCCATGGAAGGTACATGGTGTCTGCAGAAAGAAGGCCTGGCTTCATTACAGGGACGATGTGGGAAAACACACACACAGTTTCTCTTACCGTATTCTCTCAACACAGAACACTTCCGGCACCCCAGATGTGTTGGAGTTTTTACCTCACACACCAAGCAATTCTGCAGATTCTCCAACAGAGAACTCAGTTCTTTATTCAATCAATTCTGACCCTATGTTCTTAGAGATAGCATCTGATCCCACGGGCTGGGGGCTCAGTTCTACAAGACTCCCTGCACTTTTTATTTTTTTAATTAATGCCAGAAGGTGTATGCACACACCAGAGAGTGCATCCTCCAACAGGGTCTGGTCATGCTGCAATCTGCTTTCCTCCATGCCTCCTTCCCGTCAGGATTATGGGCACCTTTGTGCCTAGTGTGTTTCTCAAGTCTCTGGGGCCAAGTTGTGTGTGCGGGGCTTTTTGTTTTTGTTTGTTTGAAGGTTTTTTTTTTTGGTTTGTTTGTTCGCTATAGTTTGCTATAGAATGCATGTGCTCACTGAAGAGACAGAGAGACAGAAAGTGAAATCACCTCCACAGGAGATGGCCATGCTGCAATCCCTTCTCGTCCATTCTCCTCTTGGGACTTTGGACACGCATGCACATGCACCCAGACTGAGTTCTTTTTTCTTTTTGGAAAGGTTTTGCTATAGGGTGCATGTGTTCGCCAGAAAGACAGAGAGAGACGGAGAGACAGAAAGCAAGAAATCACCCCCCCCCCCCCCCAGGGCGGGTGGACACGCCACAATCCCTTCTCCTCCACTCTCCTCTCAGGATCTTGGGCACGCACACACACACATGCGCCCAATGCGAGTTTAAGCCACCAGGTCCAGGACTCGAACTGCGATTGACTTCATGGAAGTCCAGTGACAGCCATTACGCCAACTGCTGGTCCCGCACCCAGCCTGAGCTCTAAGCCACTGAGTCCAAGTCTCAAACCGTGGTCGACTATGTGGGATGGGAGTCCAGCAACTATTACACCATCTTCTGGTCCCTGAGCTCAAGATCTGAAGCAAGATCAGCCATGTGGGATCCAGCTCCCTCCAAACAGCTTCCACTGCACTAGAGGCTGGCCCAACCCTCTACCAGTCCCAGGTGTGAGGTTGTCACCTGTGTATACCACCAACTGACTACAAATTGAAAATTCCCACGGTGCTGTCCTCTGGTTCAATTCATTTGCTAGAGCAGGGCTAGCTGGTGGTATGGTGGTTGAGGCAACTGAGTCCCACATAGCTGCCTGCTTAGTTTGAGTCCCAGATCCAGCAGCTTAAAAAACATGCCAGATACATGTGCATGTGTGCCCAAAATTCCAAAAGAAGGAAAACATGGAGAGGAGATTGTGGGGTGCCATTCTTCACAGAAATGCTTTCTCATCTCCTTTTCTGTTTGTCTCTGTGACAAACACACAATGCTATCTAGTATAATTTTTTAAAAAAATGTTGCTAGCAGGTGGCGTGGTTAAGGTGCTGGACTCTCACATGGCTGATCATGGTTTGAGTACTGGACCTAGCATCTTTTTCTCACTTTCCCTCTCTCTCTGTTTTTCTGTGATCAAATTCAAAAAATAATAATAAATAAATAAAATTAAACAAAGAATTAAAAAAATTGTTCAAGTGGCCACAGAACCCAGGGAAACACTATAGTTGGCATTTACTTATTTGTTATAAGGCCATTATAAGGGCCCACATGAACAGTCAGATGGAAGAGTGGCGGGAGAGGTACTGGACAAGGGGCAGAGCTTCCACACCTCTCCAGAGCACTAAACTCTAACTCCAGGAACCTCTATGAGTTCAGCTTGCCAACTGGAAGCTCTCCAAACTCAGCTCATTTGGGTTTTTATGGAGGCTTCATTATGAAGGTGGGACTGATTTAGTCACTGACCATGGGCAACGACCTTACCCTTTCTCTTCTCTCCCCTCCCTAGAGATTGGGGCATGGGGCTAAGTCCCAATTCTAAACATGCTCTGGTTCTTCAGGTGACCAGCCCTCATCCTATAGCTCCCCGAGCCACAGGTCAACTTACTGGTAAACAAAATACACCTTTCTCTCTCCAGAGATTCCAAAGGTTTTATAAGCTGTATATCAGGAAATAAGAAATATCAGAAAGGTTCAAGGAAAATGGAATTGATGTATGAGTTTCTTTGGTGCAAAAAAAAAAAAATCATGAGGTCTATGCATAGTTTCTTCTCATACTATGCACTTTCCATGAACTTTCTGAAGGTCCCTCATACATATTTCACAATATCGCAGTAAATTACTAGTCATATAATTTTGGAAAGAAATGTAATATCAGCTCCTTCATCTATAATGGGATTCTTGGGGAGGATTAAATGCGGTGACATTGCCTAATGTTACACGGTCCATATTTAACACTCAATCTTCCTTCCCACGTCTTCCTTCTTTGTCCAGCTAGAAGATCGCCATAATGAAAAGTTATTACCAGACAGGATGCAGAAAGGTTCTGCAGGGCTCCGTGGCCAAGCAAATTCAGGGGACAGGAATCCTGCTGGTGGGTGGGAGAGTATGAGTGTGTTAAATATTTACCTGCTAGGCCTGGCCATATCTCCTGGGTGGAGATTTAAACACCTTGCCCTTTAAGCAGGTCCACCCAGAGTAGAAAATCCACACCCCTGGAATTCATTAGAAGGAAAAAAAAGACCCTTGCTTGAGATCACAAAGCCATCCTCAGTTTGGTTACCCTCCTTTTCTCCAGCACCATGATGTCCACCGTAGGCTTACAGACTTTATTTCAGAGTGGTCCCGTCTAGTGGCAGACCGGAAGCAGATTGGAGGGGCAAGTGTGCTAGCAGCTTCAGACTTTCTCTGCTCCTGGCCAGCCTGCTGCAGTAATGCAATGTGCCTTGATGCTGGAGCCACATAAGAGTCTGGATTGTATGTGCTGAGCCCTCGTGCCCCTGATGCCGGCTGGGACTGGGGGTATATCCTGGTGTGAGGACTCTCGTTGGAGGTGCTTCTCCCTTATGGAAAATGGAAAAAAAAAAAAGGATTAGTGAATTTTAGGAAGCAAAAAAGGATTTCTGGTATCAGGAAGGGCTGGGGTGGACAGTGCTAGGAAACCTGTCTTAGAGCTGTATTTGCATATTGCATAAGGAGTTGAGGGTGCCATTTATCCAGGTCAGAGGTCAAGGTGAGCATGAACAACTGGCGACTATAAAGGGAAATAGGTTGAGGCCAGGAGGCCTACTAGTAGGTCATTGGAGTAACCCAGGTGAGAGATAATATTAGCCTAAAGATGAAGATAGTAGAGAAGGAAAACATTTAGGAGATAGAATTTGAAAGATTTTTTTAAACAAATTATTTTATTTTCTTTATTATTATTATTAGACCAGAGAGAGAGAGGGAAAGTGAGAAAGCAAGCCGCCAGGTCTGGGACTTGAACCACCGTCAGCCATGTGGGAGTCCAGCACCTTAACCACCATGCCACCTGCTGGCCCTGAATTTGAAAGATTTAATGACCAAGTGGATGTGGTGGGTAATGGAGAGAAATCTAGGTGGGACCGAGTTTCTGGTGGGGTGCTGTGCATGATGGTGCTGTTCACTGATGCCGGGAGAGAAAAGGGACGTGAGTGTTATCAGGCCAGGGACAGGGCCAAGTCTTGAGTGCCAGCTTCTGATTTGAAATCTTGAGCTCGCTCATTTGTTCAACCACCTTTATCTGGACACTCAACCATGCCAGGCGCCGAGCTGCATGCCTCCCCTACATTATCTTCTCCACCCCACCCCAAGTTTTTTCTTCCTGTCATTTCTTACAAGGAAAAGGCAGTTGAGAGAGAGGTTCAGTAGCCTGCCCAAAGGCGTGCACTGCCAGGCACCCGCGAAGCTGTCGGGGTGAACTCGGCCTGGTTGTGGGGTGGGAACTGGGCGGCTGCTCGTGCTGTGATTGCGTGGCTTTGTGGCTCTCTCTCTGGTCAGTCAGCTGGGGCCGGAGTGCCCTGGGGTGTGGAGAGGATGGGGTGAGGAGGCTGCTGACTTTGCTGCCTGGTGGACTGGACTCTGGCCACCCTAAGGCGCTTAGGCTGCTGATAATAGCCCCGAGGGATTAGGGGCTTTGGTGAGCGAGGGCTGGGTCCCTGGGAGGGCCCCAAACACTGCTGAGGTTCCTGGGGACAGAGTCCTCTGGCAGGAGGAGTATGTCTGAGCTCATGCCTTGCCCTAACCACAACAGCCCGGGGTGGGCCGCTCCTGTGAGGGTCCAGAGGAGAGTCCTGGCTCCCAGCCCCGGTCCCCCAACAGCCCAGCTGGGTGCAGTTTAGCTGAGCGGTTTGTCCACTGGATTCTCTGTTTGGGCAGGTCCCAGCTCCTGACCGGCAGGAGCAGTCACAGAGGATAAGCAGAGGGACCTGCCCTCCATGACCCCAGCCCATCTGCGCCTCTGTGGGCCCCATTCTCTCAGAGTAATCGAGACTGCTCTTGACCTCTCGGACTGACCAGGGTGACCTGGGGCTTGGGGCTCCGTGGGCTCCTTTCATGCCTGATTCAGGACTCCTCCCCAGGGCGAGTCCGGCTGCAGAAGGGGGCTTCTCTCCAGATCGAGGGGCTCCGGGTGGAGGACCAGGGCTGGTACGAGTGCCGTGTGCTCTTCCTGGACCAGCACAGCCCCGAAGACGACATTGCGAATGGCTCCTGGGTGCACCTCACAGTCAATTGTATGACATTGTGGGGGCAGGTGGTGGAGAGGAAGTGGAGAGTGGTGGGGACCTCTGGCGGGTGGAGAAGGGAAGAGGGGGCTCTGTTTCCACCCCGCGAGAGTCCCAGTGCCCTGCCTTTCCTGGCATCCCCGTTGGTTCACTTGATGGTTGTGGTTTACCCTGCCCTCCAATCCTGCGTTTTCGGTTCTTCAAACCTAAATCCAATCGCCCTGGGCTCTGTGGTGGTACTTCCTCTTCTCTCTTCCCTCCTGCCCCCTGCTCAAGGTGATGGGGGTGGACCCTGAGGGAGAGCCAGCTCACATACGTACCGTGTTCTGTGCTTCCAGAACACTCGAGCCCCCCGGGCTGCACGGATTCCACCCAGGAGGTCATAGCAATTTCCACTTCATACGTGGAGCTGGGCACAGAGAGGCTGGGTCACGCCACGGAACCAGGCCTCCTGGCTCCCAGGACAGTGGGGACGGAGGGCACTTCGCTCTCCCCCTCTGGACACCCTTCCTGTGGCCCAGGCCAGGGTATGGATGGGCGGCTACAGTGCTCACCGCACCCGGGGTGTAGAGGACAGGGTGCTCTGGGAGCAGAGTTTGGGGCCCCTGGGCTGGTGGTGGCCGAGGGCTGTACAGTGCTCTACTTCCCTGAGCTGGCTCTCCCTCAGAGTGGCCGAGTGGCCTGTCTCCCTGGTCCTCTGACACTGCTCTTTGGGCCAGTGGCCCCTCTGGCAACCCTTGATGCTTCTGTCTCCCCGCAGCACCCCCTCAGTTCCAGGAGACGCCTCCACAGGTGCTAGAAGTTCAGGAGCGGGAGCCTGTGACCCTGCGTTGTGTGGCCCGTGGTAGCCCCCAGCCCCACATAACTTGGAAGCTCCGAGGACAAGACCTTGGCCAGGGGCAGGAGCAGGGGCAGGTGCAAGTGAGTCCTGGGGCTGGACCGAGTGTGAAGGTGGAGTGGGGACCTGGGAGCAGGGCTGGAGGATGGTGCAGAGGGGTTTTACTTTGGCTTCCTGGAGCCTGGGGTCTGCCTCCCTCTGCTGGCCAGTCTCAGAAGTGCAGAGTGTGAGGTTGGCTTCAGGAAGGGTGGGGACCTTTCTTCTGACTTTTTCTAGGTACAGAACGGCACCCTGAGGATTCGGCGAGTGGAGAGAGGCAGCTCTGGGGTCTACACCTGCCAAGCCACCAGCACTGAGGGCAGCGCCACCCATGCAACCCAGCTGCTAGTGCTAGGTGCTCTCTGGGGACCAAGGACACCTGTGTGGGAGGCCTGTGACCTGTGGCTGGGTGGAAGTGGACTTGTGCCTGAGGGCAGAGGCCCATGTGACAGGCCTTCAATGCAGGCTGTTGCTCTAAAAACAGCATCTCATGGGACCAGTAGTTGGTGTAATGGCTACATCGCTGGACTCCCATGTAGTTGACCGCGGTTCGAGTCCTGGACCCGGTGGCTTAAACTCACGCCAGGTGCGTGTGCGTGTGTGCCCAAGATCCCGAGAGGAGAATGGAGGAGAAGGGATTGCGGCGTGGCCATCCCCCTGGAGGGTGATTTCTCGCTTTCTATCTCTCTGTCTCTCTCTGTCTTTCTGGTGAGCGCACGCGCCCTATAGCAGAAACCTCTCCAAAAACAAACAAACTGAAAACTAAAACAGTATCTCAATTTTAAAAAGATCAGGAAACGGACAGGCAGCCCAGCAGCGCTCCAGCAGGGAGGACACAGGTGCCGGCGCCGTGCCAGGAGGCGTAACTCCCCTGAGCCCAGTTTCCTCACTTGTAAAGAGGCTGTAACTTTCAGGACCATTCAGAGTTTAGTTAGGGACCGATAAGCACAGGAGTGGCGCACAGTGTCCCAGTGCCTGGCAGGAAGGCAGGCTGGGAGGTGTAGGCCTGGGCCTGCCTTCGTAGAATCTCCTATCTAACGAGATTAGGATGGAAGTAAGACCACTTGGTGAAAGAGCAAAGTGTCACCCCCCAGGGTTCTGTGCAAAAGGCCATGTCTGGTCACGGCTAAACATATAGGCTCTGGTGTCAGGAAGGCCTGAGAATACATTTCTCCTCCCCTGCTAGCCCTGGGCAAGCCACCTCACAGCCTGCCTCTGTGCCTTCTTCAACTAAACGTGGAGACAGGGCCAGCCCCATGGCCTGAGGGTCAAGGGAGCTGGATCCCCTACTGGCCCTAGCCAGGAAAACACCTGTGTGTGTGTGCCCAAATCCCGACGGGATGGAGAAATGGAGGAGAAGAGTTGGCAGTGTGACCCTGCCCCATGGGGGGTGCTTTTTCTTCCCTCTCTCCATCTCTCTGGCAAGCACATGTACCCTCTGGAATTTAAAACAAACAAACAAAAAAGAGAATAATTCCTACCGTAGGAGGTTCTTGTGAGGATTAAATGAGCAATGCAGATGCAATGCCAAGCACTGGGCCAGTTCTTGGCATAGGGATGAAGGTGGCTCACCCCCCATGGTCGACAGTGGTGAAGGTGGCTCACCCCACAGGGTCGACAGTGGTGAAGGTGGCTCACCACCATGGTCAACAGCGGTGAAGGTGGCTCACCCCCACGGTCGACAGTGGTGAAGGTGGCTCACCCCCACGGTCAACAGTGGTGAAGGTGGCTCACCCCCATGGTCGACAGTGGTGAAGGTGGCTCACCCCACAGGGTCGACAGTGGTGAAGGTGGCTCACCCCCACGGTCGACAGTGGTGAAGGTGGCTCACCCCCATGGTCGACAGTGGTGAAGGTGGCTCACCCCACAGGGTCGACAGTGGTGAAGGTGGCTCACCCCCATGGTCGACAGTGGTGAAGGTGGCTCACCCCACAGGGTCGACAGTGGTGAAGGTGGCTCACCCCCATGGTCGACAGTGGTGAAGGTGGCTCACCCCACAGGGTCGACAGTGGTGAAGGTGGCTCACCCCCACGGTCGACAGTGGTGAAGGTGGCTCACCCCCACGGTCGACAGTGGTGAAGGTGGCTCACCCCCACGGTTGACAGTGGTGAAGGTGGCTCACCCCCACGGTCGACAGTGGTGAAGGTGGCTCAGCCCACAGGGTCGACAGTGGTGAAGGTGGCTCACCCCACAGGGTCGACAGCGGTGAAGGTGGCTCACCCCCACGGTCGACAGCGGTGAAGGTGGCTCAGCCCCACGGTCGACAGTGGTGAAGGTGGCTCACCCCACATGGTTGACTGTGCAGTTGAGTCCCAGACCCAGTGGCTTGAAAACATGCATGTGTGCCCCCAATCCCAAGAGAATAGAAGAGAATGGACTGAGACACAGCCACCCCTCTGAGGAAGCATGCTTTCTCACTTTCTCTGTCTCTCTCTGGCAAGCACATGCACCCTATAGCCAAAAAAAAAAAAAAAAAAAAAAAAAATCCGCGCATTTAGTGCCTGGCATGCAGTGGATACCCTGCACGTCAGCTCTTCCCTCTTGCTGCCACCTGCTGGTGCAGCAGGCCCCAGTGCGGGAGAGTGCGCGGGGACTGCAATGTTCAGGGATGGTTTCACAGGAGGGACGTGGCTTCCCCAGGGCCAGGTTCAGAGGGCAGAGGATGGCGATGTGAGTGAGCCTGGCATGTGGACAGCAAGCTGGCTGGTGTGGAGGGGTTGGGTCACAGGGGCCCACAGGGTCAAGAAGTTTGAGTTTAATGTGGAGGGTGCCAGGAGCTGCTTCAGGTTCTTGAGCAGAAATGTTCTGTGGCCAAAGGAGACATTTCTGCATGAACAGCCACGTAGTGTGGCGATGGGGGTCTCGGAGTTGGGGGTTGCTGCAGCATCTTGGGCTGAGGTACTGGGTACCTGGACTAAGACAAGACGCAGGTGGTTCGAGTTGTGATGGACCGAAAAGGTAAATGAGTAGATTTAAAACTGACTGCCCCTTGGTTAGCGTTAGATCCCATATGGCCCATCACAGTTTGAGTCCCAGACCCTGTGACTTGAAAACATGCTACGGGGACCAGCAGTTAGTGTAATGGCTATGTCGCTGAACTCCCATGTAGCCAACCGCGGTTCAAGTCCCGGACCTGGTGGCTTAAACTCACGCTAGGCGCGTGTGCGTGCGTGCCCAAGATCCTGAGAGGAGAATGGAGAAGGGATTGTGGTGTGGCCGTTCCCCCTGGGGGGTGATTTCTCGCTTTCTATCTCTGTGTCTCTGTCTTTCTGGTGAGCGCACGCACCCTATAGCAAACAAACAAACAAACAAAACCTCTTCAAAAGAAGAGAAAAGAAAAGGAAAACATGCTAGGCACGTGTGTGCATGCCCAAAATCCCAAGGAGAATGAAGGGATTGTGATGTGGCGCATCCCCACTGGAGGGTGAGTTCTCTCTTTCCCTCTGTCTCTCTCCTTTTCTCTGGTGAGTACACTAGCCTTCTGGCAAAAATCTAAAACAAAAACAAAAACAAAACTCACTGCCCCAACATACATTTTATTTATTTATTTATTTGAGGTTTTTGCTATAGGCCATGTGTGCTCACCAGAAAGACAGAGAGAGACAGAAAGTGAGAAATAGCCCCCCAGGGGGCATGGCCATGCCACAATCCCTTCCCTCCATTCTCCTCTCGGGATCTTGGGCACGCACGCACACGCGCCCAGCATGAGTCTAAGCCACCAGGTCCGGGACTTGAACCACTGACGACTACATGGGGGTCCAGTGACATAGCTGTTATGCCAACTGCTGGTCCCAACATACATGGTTTGGAGGCAGGGAGCTGGATGAGTCGTTGCTGCTGGGGGCACAGGGAGAATTTGAGAAAGGGAGTGGGTCTCTGGGAAAGGAGGGGCTTCTGTAACAGAAGGGAAGTTCCCGTTTTAGCTTCCTAAGGCCCTGCAGCACCAGCCTTGTATTCCAGAGGGCAGAGCTGGGAGGCGTGATAGACGTGAGCCCAGGGTTCTGGGAAGACAGGGCTGAAGCCATCTCTCTCCCCTCGTGCCCCCTGCAGGACCCCCTGTCATTGTGGTGCCCCCCAAGAACAGCACAGTCAACGCCTCGCAGGACGTCTCCTTGGCCTGCCAGGCTGAGGCGTACCCTGCCAACCTCACCTACAGCTGGTTCCAGGACAGCGTCAATGTCTTCCACATCAGGTGGGCCACCTAAGTGAGGAGTGGAGGGGGAGCCAGAGGGCAGTCTCGGCTGGGCGAGACCTGGACCCCCCCTCACATGGCCCCGTTGCAGCCGCCTGCAGGCACGAGTGCGGATCCTGGTGGACGGGAGCCTGCGGGTGCAGGCCGCCCAGCCTGATGATGCTGGCCGCTACACCTGTGTGCCCAGCAATGGCCTCCTACACCCGCCCTCAGCCTCTGCCTACCTCACCGTGCTCTGTAAGCCTGGCCCCAGCTCCTTCCCCAGCCTGCTCCTCTCCCCACGGCCACCCTCCTCCAACTCACCACTGCTCCCCCTAGACCCAGCCCAGGTGATGGCCATGCCTCCGGAGACACCTCTGCCTGTAGGCATGCGGGGGGTGATCCGGTGCCCAGTTCGTGCCAACCCTCCACTGCTCTTTGTCACCTGGACCAAGGATGGGCAGGCCCTGCGGCTGGACAAGGTACAGGTTTGAGCACAAGGGACAGTCTTACAGCTTGGTCAGCAGGACGGCTGGGTTGACTTAGGTCTGTTTAATTCAGTTCAGTTATTAGGAAACATAACTTCTTCCTGGGTGCCATAGAGGTGTCCATCCTTAACAGGGACACCGCCTGGTCAGGGTAGGACAGCAACAGCCAACAAGTCAGAGATGGAGTCCGTGCCTTCCTCTTAGTGTGGTTAAGGATAGACCTGCAGGCCAGCCCCATTGTCTAGTAGTTAAAGGAGCTGGAGTCTGCATGGCCAACTGCATGGTTGAATCCTGGCCCCTGCAGCTTGAGAAACATGCCGGGCATGTGTGCATGCATGTCCCAAATCCTGACAGGATGGAGAAGGAATTATGGTGTGACCACGCCTCTTGGGGAGGGGGCTCTCTCTGTGGCAAGCCCACACCCTGGCAATTGAAAACAAAGATCCGCAACAGCTTCTGGGACTCTGGGGATGAGCCTTGCAGGGTGGACAGTTTTTCTCCGTGAAAAGCAGGGCCTAGAAGCAGGAAACTATACAGGGCATTCGTAGAACAATACATTTTCCAGCTGAGTGGGAGCTGAAGCACCTGGAGGGATCTAAATGGTGCAGAGAAAGCTGGAAAGACAGGTTGGGGCCAGACGGAGGTACTGTGGATGCTGGGTTAAGTGACCTCATCCCAAGGTGATTGGGATCTTTTGTTTGTCCGCAGAGGCGATACATTCCCTGAGCCCTTAGACTCATTCTTTTATGAATCATAAATAAACTAAAACAAGGGGGCAGAAATTTCTTTTGGTACAGAGAATTTGGGAAATTCCTGCATAGCCTTTTCATAATACACATTTTCTATGGACTCTGAAGAACCACCCAGCTCTGCTGAATTCCTCTCTAGTTGTCATCTCTTCCTTCCAGTTCCCCGGCTGGTCCCAGGGCACAGAGGGCTCACTGGTCATTGCACTGGGGAATGAGGATGCCCTGGGAGAATACTCCTGCACCCCCTACAACAGTCTTGGTACCGCGGGGCCCTCACCCGTGACCCGCGTGCTGCTCAAGGTGAGGCCAGATGGGTGGGGCCTGTAGCAGGTGGGCAGGTAACTGGAGATGTGTGCTAAGGCCAGGCTGGCGGATGGGGTCGGGTAGGGTGGGCAGGGCAGACTGGGGAGGGGTTTCCGGGTCTGCGTTTCTCACGGTGTCCACAGCAGCAGCCCGCAGATGCCCTCCCGGAGGTGGTGGCTGAGATGGTGCTAGGGATCCAGGACACTGGCCACTCGGCAGATGCACAGTTACATGTCCGCCTATCCCAGCTCTCACCCACCTTGACCATGATGCCTCCTGTCGGGAGCTCTGAGAAGGGAGAAAGGGTGTTCAGAAGAGGTCTGGTCATCGCCATAGAGCCCTGTCCTGGCCCACCAGTCCTTGCCCATCTCATATGGCCCTGCAGCTCTAACCACTGGGGAACAGAGCCGTAGAGCTAGAGGGGCACCCCAAGATGGAGAGTAAGACCGAGACTGAAATGCAGTGTGACAGGGAGCCCGGAGACGGGGAGTAGCCAGCCTAGGGCAGTGACGAGAGGCCGCTCTCAATAGCATGTCTGGCTTGCAGGCTCCACCAGCTTTTATAGAACGGCCCAAGGAAGAATATTTCCAGGAAGTAGGGCGGGAGCTACTCATCCCCTGCACCGCCCAAGGAGACCCCCCTCCTGTTGTCTCCTGGGTCAAGGTAAACTTCCAGGCCTCATCTGCCCAGATCTGAGCCCACTGCACCCTACCGTCCGTGCCCTTGGCTGTCCTGTGGGGAGGAGAGGGCTGTCAGGCGGCGTGGGGAGGACGCCAGCTGCCCGGCGCCCTTGGTGAGGGGTGGCTGCGTGTGTCCTCAGGGCTGACCAGTGGTTCCGTAGGTGGGCCAGGGACTGCGGGGCCAGACCCAGGTGGACAGCAACAGCAGCCTCGTCCTGCGACCACTGACCAAGGAGGCCCACGGGCGCTGGGAATGCAGCGCCAGCAATGCTGTAGCCCGCGTGGCCACCTCCACCAATGTCTACGTGCTGGGTCAGTGGCTGCAGAGTGGGCCCAGGGCTGGGGGAGGCCACATTGGACAGGAGATGGGGGGGTCATTTTGGAATACCCACATGGGAGATCGTGGATGTGGGACTCTGGGATGGTGGAGGGTGCACCTCCTTCACTTTTTTTTTTTTTTGAGAGGTTTTTACTATAGGGCACGTGCGCTCGCCAGACAGACAGAGAGAGACAGAAAGACAGAAAGTGAGAAATCACCCCCCAGGGGGGATGGCCATGGCCTTCTCCTCCATTCTCCTCTCAGGATCTTGGGCACGCACGCACACGCGCCCGGCGTGAGTTTTAAGCCACCGGGTCCAGGACGCAAACCGCGGTCGACTATGTGGGAGTCCAGCGACATAGCCATTACGCTAACTGCTGGTTCCCAACCCCCTTCACTCTTCATCCTCCTTTAGGGCCCTAACTGTCACCCTCCCTCCATTTCCCTTGCCCAGGCACCAGTCCCCATGCCGTCACCAACGTGTCTGTGGTGCCTTTGCCCAAGGCTGCCAATGTTTCCTGGGAGCCTGGCTTTGATGGTGGCTATCTGCAGAGATTCAGTGTTTGGTACACCCCACTGTGAGTGGCCTGCCCCTGCCATTCCTATGGGCAGCTTCTCTCCTCTGTTCACCCGGACTCTGTCTGGCCCTCTGTCCTTTGTCCCACCCCTCTGTCCCTCACCCTTTACTATCTCTCCAGCTCTGTTTCCAGGGACTCTAAGCTGCTCGGGGCCCAAGTCCTGAGACCTGATTGTTGAGTGGGTGGCGTGGGGGTGTGTGTGCCAGTTTTCTGGACCCCAAACCTTCCATGTCTTCGTAGATCATGAAGTGCTCCATTTCCCCCCTGTCCCACAGGGCCAAGCGTCCTGACCGAGCCCATCACGACTGGGTGTCCCTGGCAGTGCCCGTAGGGGCAGCTCATCTCCTGGTGCCAGGGCTGCAGCCCCACGTCCAGTACCAGTTCAGCATCCTAGCTCAGAACAAGCTGGGGAGCGGTCCCTTCAGTGAGATCGTCCTCTCTGTCCCCGAAGGTGAGAGACCTTGCCCCAGAGCTGCAGACAGGAGTGGGGAAGGGCTCACAGTGAAGCTGGGTTCTGGGAGGACTGGGTGGAGGAGACAGGAGTGCCAGGCAGCGGGGGTCAGGGGTGTGTGGAAGATGCCAGCTTGTCTTCAGGGGCTCAGGAAGGGTTGGGCACGGGCAAGGCCGGGGGAGGGGCAGGAGCAGGATGCTGGGACCGCCCCCCTCTGACCTGCATCTGTCCCATTCAGGGATTCCCACCACACCAGCTGCCCCTAGACTTCCCCCGACAGAGATGCAGCCTTCCCTTTCCCCTCCTCGAGCTCTGGTGGCAGTGAGGACACCCCGAGGGGTACTCTTGCATTGGGATCCCCCAGAGTTGGTCCCCAAGAGACTGGACGGCTACATTCTGCAAGGCCGGCAGGGCTCCCAGGGCTGGGAGGTGCTGGACCGAGCTGTGGCGGGCACGGAAATGCAGTTGTTGGTGCCAGGCCTCATCAAGGTATGTACGAGGAGGGACAGGGAGGGACCTCCCAGGGGCTGCCGCTGCCCTGCTCCATTCTCCGGACCCCATCTTCTCACTCAGTTTTGACCATCTGCACCTCCCACATCCTATCCCCCACCCTTTCCCCCCAGTGCAGTCTCCAAATGGGGCTGGGGTGGACGGCGCTGGGCCCTGACCCCCTCCCTGGCACCCCATCCCCAATTCCCAGGATGTTCTCTACGAGTTCCGCCTGGTGGCCTTTGAGGGTAACTACGTCAGCGATCCCAGCAACACCGCCAACGTTTCCACTTCTGGTAAGAACCGGGTGGTTGGGAAGAGCGAGCGGGGCACACGGGCCGTCCCCCACTGACCTTCCGTTGTGGCCCGTGGTGCAGGCCTGGAGGTCTACCCATCGCGCACACAGCTGCCAGGCCTTCTACCGCAGCCCGTGCTGGCCGGCGTGGTGGGCGGCGTCTGCTTCCTGGGCGTGGCGGTACTCGTGAGCATCCTGGCCGCCTGCTTCATGAACAGGCGCAGGGCTGCCCGCCGCCGCCGCAAACGCCTCCGCCAAGGTAGGCTCCCACCACGATGCCACCCTCGTCTGGGTCTTGAGCGCCTTGCCACGTGGGGCCCCGCCCACCGTGGGCCCGCCCCCATAAGCCCCGCCTCCCTGGGGGAAAATCCCAGCCCCCTGCGTGGTCCTGGTGCTTCCAGAATTCCTGCAGACCCTGTAACTCCTATGTGGGGCTGCCTGCGCAGCCGGCACCTGGGGCCCTGGCGGACCTTGGGTTTTGCCTGTGTCATCTCTTGTCCTACCTTTCCAGATCCACCCCTTATCTTCACCCCGCCCAGGAAGTCAGCTCCACAGTAAGTCCCTCCTTGTCCCTGGCTTCCTCAGTCTTCCTACTGTGCGCCAGCATCCCCTGCGTCCTTCCCTGCGCCTTAGCTTCCGGAGGGGTGGGAGGGACAGGAGTTGGAGGGAGGTGAGAATGCAGAGGTCCAGCCCAATGCGACCCCCGTGCCAGTTTCTTGCTTTCCCTAGCCCTGCTCTGTGTGCTCCCAGCCACTCAAGGCCTGCGCAGGCTCCTGGGCGAGACTACAGACCCTGCCCTCCTGTCCTCCCCCAGCTCTGCTCCTGGCTCTGGCAGTCCTGACAGCGTGGTGAAGCTGAAGCTCCAGGGTTCCCCAGTCCCCAGCCTGCGCCAGAGTCTGCTCTGGGGGGAACCCGCCGGACCCCCCAGTCCTCATCCGGATCCTCCGCCTAGCCGAGGACCCTTACCCCTGGAACCCATTTGCAGGGGCCCGGATGGGCGATTTGTAATGGGACCCACTGTGGGAGCCCCCAAAGAAAGGTCAGGACTGGAGCGGGCAGAACCACGGACCCCAGCCCGGCGTCTGGCCCGGTCCTTTGACTGTAGCAGCAGCAGCCCCAGTGGGGTACCCCAGCCCCTCTGCATTGCAGACATCAGCCCTGTGGGGTCCCCTGCAGCAGCCCCACCCAGTCCCCTGCCAGGGCCAGGACCACTCCTCCAGTACCTGAGCCTGCCCTTCTTCCGGGAGATGAATGTGGATGGGGACTGGCCCCCGCTTGAGGATCCCAGGCCTGCTGCCCCCCCAGATTACATGGATACCCGGCCCTGCCCCACCTCATCTTTCCTTTGCCCCCCAGATTCCCCTATGTCCCCCAGGGTAGCTCTTCCTGGGGCTGCAGCACGGGCCGGGGCTGCCCCAGAGCCCCCTTATACAGCCCTGGCCGACTGGACACTGAGGGAGCGGCTGCTGCCAGGCCTCCTCCCTGCCGCCCCTCGGGGCAGCCTCACAAGCCAGAGCAGTGGGCGGGGCAGTGCTTCGTTCCTGCGGCCTCCCTCCACAGCGCCCTCTGCAGGGGGCAGCTACCTCAGCCCTGCCCCTGGAGACACCAGCAGCTGGGCCAGTGGCCCCGAAAGGTGGCCCCGAAGGGAGCATGTGGTGACAGTCAGCAAGAGGTGAGGGCAACCCCTGCCCTGCTGTCCCACACCTCCCTCCCCCTTGTCCCAATCTCCCACACCTGCTCTGCTCTCATCCTACCCTGAGGCCATATCTTGTCCCCTTTTAGAAATTCCTGCTGAGATCTGGGGATGTTTAGAAGAAGCCCATGACCCAACCTGAGTTTGGGGACTGCAGGTCCAGATTTTTCTGGACACCCTCTGTTCTTCCACCCACACCACACATCTGTCTCTGAACAGGAGGAACACTTCGGTGGATGAGAACTACGAATGGGACTCAGAATTCCCTGGAGACATGGAATTGCTGGAGACTTTGCCCCTGGGTTTGGCTGGCTCCCGGCTCCCACCTGAAGCTGAGCCACAGCTAGGTGTGTGAGACCTCCAGAAGGCAAACACCTCACTGCGCTGTGCCACATCCCTTGCCACCTTGGAAGCCCAGTGCCTCCGGCTCTTCTGCACCTTACTCCCAGGCTCACCTGTGCTGGGAGGCCCTAGGGAGCTTCACATGTAAGCTCTGCCTGGCAAACCTCCAGGCTTCTCTCATCCTGCCCTCCCCTTGCAGGTGCGAAGACTCCAGAGGAGGGCTCCCTCCTGGACACTGCCCATACTCCTGGCCCTGAGGCCCGCTGTGCCGCCCTTCGGGAGGAATTCCTGGCCTTCCGCCGCCGCCGAGATGCCACTAGGGCCCGGCTACCAGCCTATCGACAGCCAGTGCCCCACCCTGAACAAGCCACTCTGCTGTGAACACCTCTAATATTAGGGAGGCTGGCAAAGGCATATGGACCCACAATGGGGGCCCCCCGCGAAGATCTAGCTCCAACGTAGGGCACTGCCCTGTCCCTGTGGTTCCCAGGCAGACCCTGGTAGTGGGCTTGGATGAGCTTGTGCTGAGATGGTGTGCTGACCCCTGGGTGAGCCTGGGGATTGGAACAGGACCATAGGTCTGCCTTCTGTGTGCGTGCGTGCGTGCGTGCGGTGTTTGTGGTATGGGTGAAGTTTTATACAGGTGAATAAAGAGTCTGAAAATGTTTCTGTGTGTTATCTGGCTCTGAAAGAGATGGGGGGAATCCCTGGATCCTTTAAATAGAGAGGAATCTTTCCAAGTGGATGGGGATACAGAGCAGTTATTCAAAAAGCATTTATTGAGTGCCCATGAGAGCAGCTCCCAAAGACCAGCCATTGAGCTGGAAGACGAGAAAATGCGAAGTTCACTAAGACATCCCTTCACCCTTGAGTTCTTTCTATTCAGTGCGGCAGACAAGCAAATAAATAGTTACGGTATGATGTGATAAGCTCTGTGATAAGGCGGTGTGTTGGCTATGGTAGCACAAAGGAGGTTCAGTTCACATCAACAAACCTTAGTTAATGCGTATAGCATGCTCTGGGACAAATGTTGCATATGCACAGTCCTTGGGATCCTCGTAGACGGTGATAATACTGTCCTGGTAACTCAGAGTGTGCCAGGCAGTGCTCCAAGTTCTTTCAATGTACTCTTTAGTTCTCTGCAGCGCTATGATTCAGGCAGTACTGGGGGCTTCAAAAAAGTTCATGGAAAATGTGTGTGATGAAAAACTATGGGGCCAGCAGTTGGCATAATGGCTATGTTGCTGACTTCCATGTAGTTGACCACAGTTCAAGTCCCGGACCCGGTGGCTTAAACTTATGCCGGGAGCATGTGTGTGCATGCCCAAGATCCTGAGAGGAGAATGGAGAAGAGATTGTGGTGTGGCCATCCCTGCTGAGGGGTGATTTCTCGCTTTCTGTCTGTCTGTCTCTGTCTTTTTGGTGAGTGGCAGCATGGCCTATAGCAAAAACCTCTCCAAAAAAAAAAAAAAAAGAAAGAAAAACTATGGGGTCAGTCATGGTCATTAAGGCGGCTGAATCCCATATGGCTGAGTGGTTTGAGTCCTGGACCCAGTGGCTTGTGGAAAAAAAGGAAAAAACAAAAAAAAAAAAAAAACCAAAAAACAAAAACTATGCATGGATTTAAAAAAATTTGTTCAAGAATAAACTCAGATCTTAATATTTTTTCACTCTTTTTTGAAAGCTGTTCTATAGACTAGGGACAAAAGCATAGAATGTTTTAGTCATTTGCCCAGAAGTCACGCTGCAGGAAAAGGGTAGACCAGGTGAGAAGCCAGTGCAGGAAGGGAACACAGCCCAGCCAGATGATGTAAAGGCACAGAGGAGCAAGAACACTTGATTCTATGGGGCTGGGCAGGGGTGTGGAGGGCAGAAGATGGACAGGTCAGAGGGGGCTGGTTGTCAACATCCCTGAATATCAGGCTCAATGGGTACTCTACCACATATGGGGAACTCCATTGAGGGATGTAGGTGGGGGCCCCACCCCAGGCTCAACTGAACCCTGAAATGTGGGAGGTCAGCTTGGACCCCTCAGCTAAGTTGCCCTCTGCCAGCCTCCTTCACTGAGGGCTCCCCTTCTGGTCCCTCCAGGATTTAAGAAGAGATACCAGGTCACAGAGAAGAAGAAAGGGGGAGAGAAGTCAAGTCTGAATCCTGGGTCCCAGCACTGACCACGCCCCTTGGCCGCAGGCAGAGTGACCTCACTTAGTCGCTGCCCAGACTTGAAGTAGGTAGTGAGCAAGACTTCGCAGGGGTGCTGTCCTGGCCTGCGAGCCTTGGTCCTGCTACATGCCAGTCAGTTGGGGGGAGTGGGAAGGGGAGAGTCTTCCTGGGGCTCCGTTTACCTAGCCAGCCTTTCTGAACCAGGAGGCCCACCGTCTTGAGCCAGGCTTCTAGAAAGTTTCCCACGGGTCCACGACTCTGCGGGCTCCTGAGTGGAAGCTGAGGTTCTCGTGGGTGGAGACCACTGCAGGTGCCTTCTCGGCTCAGACTCTTTAGACCCTTTAACCCTCATACTCGCCCACTGCCCCTCCCACCTTTGGAGCTGCGGCGCCTTTAAACCGTGTTGGCCCTTGCCCCGCCCCAGGTCCGCCCCGTCTGAGGCGGGACCCTCTGAAAACCCCCGGGTCCGCCTGGACGCACCACTTGCAGCCGCAGCCCCTGCCTCGAGTGCGCAGCTCTCCAGGCCGTGTGTACGGTGAGCAGGGCCGAGGGACCAAGGCTGGGCGGTGGGGGGCTATGCGCGGCCCGCAGAAAGGCAGAGGCCAGGGCTACAGCGAGCGTGAGGCTTAAGCCACGGCACCAGGCAAGGATCCGATGACCAGTCTGCTCCGCCCGGTGTTGTCAGGTCCAGTCCCCAAGCCCTGACCCGGCATTGTTGGGTGATGAGGTCAGGCGAGGTTTGCCGGTGCACAGACTAGGAGTCAGGGTGGGCGCGTCCGTCCGGAGCTCAGTTTCTGAGCCCCACCCGGGAACTCCAGCGCGGAGTCTTCCTAGGGGAGAGGAAAGGAGGGCGCGGGACATTAGCTGGCGGGCCCAGAGTGACGGCGCGTACGGTCCTGGCGCCGGCCCTGGCCCAGCTCCGCGCTCCCGGAGCTTCCCACGCGACCCTTCACTTCCTGGTTCCAGGTGCACGTGTGGGCACTGCCTACCCTCCACGTCCCTGAGGCCGCCCTTTCTGTGCCATCTCCTGCCAGATCGCGTTTCTGGGCACTTGAGGTCATGGGCTGGACTAAGTGGCTGCGTGCACGAGCCCCACGGTGGTCTTGCCTTCTCTGTAGCGCCAGTCTCCAGGTTGTTCCCCGACCTCAGGCATGGCGGGCTGCTGCCTCGACTGCGCTCCGGGGTGCCCTGTCGGTGTGAAGTCGCGGCGGCACGGAGAGTGGGAGGGGGAAGTTGCTTTCCAGGCGCTCCTACTCATACCCAAGCCTCGCGGTCCCCTCCCGGTGCCCCCTGCTGCTGGGAAAGCCGGTGGTGGCCGCGGGCGGGCGGGCGGGCTGCCCAGACCACTGCGTCACCCCAGCGGCGGTCGGGCGGTAGGTGACTCATCCGCTGTAACGGCCCTGGGTGTGGCGGCGGGGGGCTGGACCGTCAGGACCGGAAGTGGACTGCCGCCTTCCCGGGCTTCGTAGGCCCCCTGAAGCCTGTACCGGGAAGATTATGGGGCGCTTGGTAGCTATCGGGCAATAGGAAGCGGGATGCAAGTGGGGATGGGGTGTGGAGATCCGATGTAGGAGGAGGCCAGTGGCGTGGACGGGCTCCCCCATCCAGCTCCATCTCCAACCCCCTCCCAGTTTCTCCTTCCCGCTCCCCAGGGCAGACCTAACGCTGCAGTGAAGGCCAAGGTTGGGCGGGACCAGCAGACTCAACCATTCCAGAACCAACAAGTAGTCTTTGTCCAACTTCGACCCCCCTCCCTCCCTCCACCCCGTCTCTGCCCCCTGGGGTTTGGCCTCTATCCTTTCTCTACTCCTTCCCTGCCCCCCCACCCCCACCCCATCGCCAGGTGTGGGCTCCCTCCTCCAGAACTCGCCTTCCCTTCCCAGGGCATTTCTTGTCCTGCACTACTTCCTGGACCTGCTTCTCCACCCCAACTCTAACTTCCATCTCCTCCCAAGGCTCTCCTTCTCTGCAGCTGCCCCTTCCAGGACTTCCTGGCACCTGCCTATGCTCTAAGCCTGCTTATGTCTATCCGGGTTGAGTGCTTGCCGGGTGCCTTGGCCTGTGTTTGGTACACAGAAGCCATGGCAACGCCTCCTCCCCCCATCCCCTCTTCCCCTCCTCCCAGGCCCTTGGCTTCCTGTTTGTGAAGCTTCAGCTTTCTCTTCTGCTCAGGACTCTTGGTGGTGAGGGGCTGCCCCTTCACTGTAGGTCTCCCCAGCCTAGGTCTCCTGGACTCCTACTCAAGCCCGCTCCCTGGGGCACCCTGCTCTGTGGGCTGGTGCCGGATCCTGCTTCTTCTGAAAAGTCCTGAGCCCAAGAGTGAGTCTGGACGGTCCCTTGTGCCCAGTCTGCATGGCGAATGGGGAGGCTTTTTGTCTTCCCTGTTCAACACTTAAGCCAAGAACCCTGAAATCCCCCACCCCTCAGTCTGTCCTTCCATGTCTGGGGTGGGGTGAGGTAAGCTAAGCTTCCAGCCCAGGGCCTGGGTGGAGCTGAGGGCTGGAGAGCTTCCGAGGCCCCTCCCCTCTCCCAGCTATTGCAGCCCTGTGGGTGGGTAGTTCCCACAGCTGTAGTTGCACTAGAGGTGAGGTCACTCACTGCCACCACCCCCTCGTTGCTCAGCTGTCATCTTCCCTAGGGATCTCAATTCTGGGGATCTCCCACACCTGTCTTCCAGCTGGGCTGGCCTCTCTTTCCCACCCTGTCGGCGACTTGCTCCTCTCCCTCCTTGGAGGCTGGGAGGGCCGGGATAGGTCCCCTGGGTGTCACTACCATGGGCCTGTCCTGAGCCTGCAGCCACAGCCCATCAGCTCCCGCCTGCCCTGGGGTGGGGGGGGGGCGGGGTGGGGAGGAGAAGCAGCTGCTGGCCAGGACCATGCTGGCCAGGCTGGTCCTGGCCGTGGTGAGAGCCTTGCCCCTTCTGCAGGCTCCGCCCAGTGGTTCTGGCACCCCAGGGCTCTAGCCCAATAACTCTGAGTGGAGCAGAGACACTGCAGCTGGAGGCTGGCTCTGACAGCTGAGTCCAGGCCCTGGAGTGAGGGAGGCGGGCCTGGAAGGCCTGGTCTGTCCTGCCCTGGGATGGCCTGTCTCTTCCTGTCTTAACACTGTTGCCCGGGATTAATCATTCTGCCATAGTGACCCCTCTCCAGTTGGCCCCTGGAAGCAGCCCTGAGCCCCAGGTGATCATAGTGAAGCCACTTCCAGAGGAGAGGTCTAGAAGTGGAGCTAGGCAAAGGGGTCCCCTTCCCCTCCTCCCAGGTGTCCCAGCTGTCCCCTGTACATCAGAGGTCCCAAGCTTCTGCAGACTGAGTGGCGGCTGAGCAGTGGCGGCTGCGCTGAGAGGGGAGGGCAGCTCTCCCGGCTTCCCCTGCTGGTTGTGTGTGTGTGGCTGGTGCTGTGGGTCACGGCCCAGACATTTATCTGGCCCAGCTTTCAGGCTGGGGGAAGTAGGGGGTGGGTCACTCTTAATGAGGTTTAAAAATAACTGATTTATGGGGAGGATCTCTGCCGGAAACGTGCAGCTCGGATAGCTGGAGTGGAAAGGAGCAGCCATGTTGGAGTGCGGGGAGGGAGCTCTGGGGCTCAGAGGTGTGGGGGTGTTTGAGGCAGAGCCCTGAGGCCCATTGAGGAGGTGGCAGGACTGTTTCACTGGGGTGCAGGAGCCCGAGTGACTCCATCTCTTAAAGCTGACGTGGCTTGGAGCCAGAGGTGGGGAGAGGAGGTGGCTCCCTGTCCTGTCCTTTAATGCAGGTACCTGTCCTGGGGATCCCCTTTTATGAGTGACAACACTAGACTGCCAGCTCCTTCGGAGCAGAGAGCAGAGCCCATGTAGGGAGAACTGGCAGGAAACAGGGGACCCGTCTCTCCTCTGTGCCTGGCTCCCCTTGGCATCATCACATTCCAGGGACGTGCTGGGCAGGCGCTTAGGGGTGGGAGGGGATGGGCTACCTGCAGTGGGTGCTGACAGCTCAGGCCCCTGGAAGCAGTGTTCAGGAAACCACCGAGTTCTTGCTAACCAAGGCCCTCGGATGAAATTCAAGACTCTTCTGTGTGTTTCCCCATCTTTCCCTGTCTTTCCCCGTTTCCCTGAAAATACCACTGGAGGTTCCTGTATTATTTCTACTATAACAAATGACTACAAAACTAATGAGTGAGAGCCACACAAATACAGTATCTGACAGTTCTAGAGGAGACGCCTCCCAGCTAAAATCTAGCTGTTGGCTCTCCTGGGCTACGTCTGCCCAACCTCTCTTAATTCCTGCAGCACGTGACCTGCCTGGGCAGTGTGCCTTCATTGTATGTAGTCCTTCCCCATTCATAGGACTCACCTTGTCTCTCTGATGGCACCAGGACATGTCTTAGGATCAAGGGCTTTCCTCTCTCTCCCGTAATTCCTGGCACAAATAGCAGGTGCCCAGTTAAAGCCCAGTGGTTGATTAAGGGTAGATCAAGCCAGTCCTCCAGCTCCTGGCACAGATTTCCCAAGCACTTCCATGTTCCTCCTCCTCTTCCCAAATCATCCTCTCTCCTAGGGCTGTAAAGAGCAGGGTTGTGGGGCCAGCAGGTGGTGTGGTAGTTAAGGGCACTGGACTCACACATGGCCAACCACGGTTCGAGTCCTGGATCTGGCTTGGTCTCTCACTTTCCCTCTCTCTTTCCCTCTGTTCCTCTCTGGTCAAATTAAAATAAATTAATAAACTTAAATAAAATAATTATTTTTTTAAAAAAAGGGCAGGGTCGTGTGGGCCAGCCCATGGCATGGTGGTTACAGCAGCCAGATCCCACATGGCCAACTACACAGTTCGAGTCCTGGACCTGGCGGCTTGAGAAACATGCCTGGACTATGTGTATACGTGCACAAAATCCCCAAACGAGGAAGAGATGGAGAAGGGACTGTGGTGCGACCATTCCCAGTGGGGGATGCTTTTTCATTTTCTCTCCCCCTCTTCCCTGCAAACATACAAACCCTCTGGCAAATTCTAAACAAGAGAGAGAGCAGGGTTGTGGTTACAATGACTGGGCTGCCTTTGCCAAAGCTGACTACCCACATGAAGAGCTGAGTCCCCAGTCCTGGCCTCATTCACCCCATATTCTACTCCAGTGGGTTTTTTTTTTTTTTTTTTTTTTTTAACATCATTTTAGTAGTGGAACCATTTGTTCAAATAAATCTAATGAGTCGCTCGATATAATGTACGGACTCTTGTTGAAGGAGTGGGAGAACCCAGGCTGGCCCTGTGGTCCCGAGACACCTCACATTCTGAGAGCTGCTATTCTAGCCCTTGTTCAGGGGTCAAAGCGAGTGTTCTCTCATTGGACAGCCGTTCTGGTCCTCACCCTTGGTACCCATGCTGGGGACTATAACAAGTTTCCTGTAAGCAGGATTCACCACCCTAGGGGCAGCAGAGTATTGACCTAGGCCCGGTGTGTCCCCTCCCCAGCTGCTCACAGCCACCACTGCCCTTCAGAATGGCCAACAGGGGACCTGCATATGGCCTGAGCCGGGAGGTACAGCAGAAGATTGAGAAGCAGTATGATGCTGACCTGGAGCAGATCCTGATCCAGTGGATCACCACTCAGTGCCGCAAGGATGTGGGCCGGCCCCAGCCCGGGCGTGAAAACTTCCAGAACTGGCTCAAGGACGGCACGGTGAGAGCCAAACCCTGTGGACCAGGAGTTCTGGGAGAGCGGGGCTGGAGCTGGGGACTGGCTATCTAGAAGAAGGGAAGGCGGAGGGCACACACCCTCCTCCTCCAGACCCAACACCCTTCTCAATGAAAGGGCCGAGGTGACACCAAGGACAGAACCATGGGAGGGTATACTCGAGTCCATGATGCTGGAATAGCAAGGAAAAGACCGCATGCTGGCTTTTTGATATGGGTTTGGAAGCCAGGGCTGGGCAGGTAGGATTACTCCCTGCCAGTGAAAGGGTCTGAGCTATCCTCAGGCGGGAGAGGAGCCCCTCTGGTTGAGGAAGGTGGGAATGTCCTCACCTGCATGCCTGCTGTCCCCACCCAGGTGCTGTGTGAGCTCATTAATGGGCTGTACCCCGAGGGACAGGCCCCAGTAAAGAAGATCCAGGCCTCCACCATGGCGTTCAAGCAGATGGAGCAGATCTCCCAGTTCTTGCAAGCAGCGGAGCGCTATGGCATCAACACCACTGACATTTTCCAAACTGTGGACCTCTGGGAAGGTGGGCCAGGGCCTGGGGCTGGGGCTGTCACCTAGGAGACCAGAGATTGGGCTAGGCCATCTTGACCAGGGAGAAGGGACTGGTTTCTGGCTCTCTGAGAATAAAAGATGGGAGGGGTGTGTGTGTGGAGGGGTGTTTTATGGGGGAGTTGGCCATGTTAGGGTTTGGACTGGAAAAGAGTATGGGAAAGGAATAGGAAGGATTGGAAAGCCAGGCCTGACGACTTGGTGGCAGTGGAGGAACCCTGGCACCCAGGACTGCAGCCCTGCCGAGTCCAACACATTCCCCTTCTCCTTCCCAGGGAAGAACATGGCCTGTGTGCAGAGAACGCTGATGAACCTGGGTGGGCTGGCCGTAGCCCGGGACGACGGACTGTTCTCTGGGGATCCCAACTGGTTTCCTAAGTAAGTGTTTTGGGGGCGGCCACCAGGCCTGGCGGGCACAGTGTCCCTGCCCATTCCTTTCCCAAGTTCATACCTGATGTCACTATAGCAGGCAGCTCTTTTTACAAAGCACGGTCCCAGACCTCGTCTTGCTTAGTCTGCACAGCTCTCTCTGGGAGCTGGTAACTGCCCCTTTGGAGAGATGAGAGGTCATGCCCCAGGCTCTCGGGGGCACCAGCCTTTGCACCCACAGAAAAGTCTGTGCTCTGTCCAGGGAAGGGGTTTTCTGGGGCAGCCTCTGACCTTCTAACCACACTCCTTTCCCTCCCAGGAAATCTAAGGAGAACCCTCGGAACTTCTCAGACAACCAGCTGCAAGAGGGCAAGAATGTGATCGGGTTACAGATGGGCACCAACCGTGGGGCATCCCAGGCAGGCATGACTGGCTACGGGATGCCACGCCAGATCCTCTGATGCCTCCCGGGCCCTGCCCCAGCCCTCTGTGAATGGTTAATATATATGTGTATATATATATGTTCTAGCAGTGACATCCCCTCAGAGCCCCCAGAGCGCCCACACACCTCTCTCCCGAGGTGGGGATCTAGCCCATCTGAACGCCTCTGCAGGTGTCTGATGGCAGCCTCCTCCCGTGCTTACTAATACATTCCTTTCCTCTCGCCCATCAAAACTGGACCAACTGGCCTGTCCTTTGCCCCTGGGACCAAAATTTGGGGGACCCCAGCCCCTGCCATGCCTCTCCTCCTTCCCTCAACCTCTTCTGCCCCAAGCTCTGTGTCTTCCATCCATTCCTTGGCCAGGATCAAGGGTGCCACCTTTGACCTCAGGCTGGACCAGCCTTCCCATAAGCATGCCTCTCTCACAGCTGTGGCTGCAGGGACTTAATTTATAGGGAGGGGCCTGGGCAGCTGCCACCCCAGCCACAGCTGGACTGCACTCACCACACATCTGGGGCGGCCTTCCCTGGCAGAGGCCCTCCTGACTTCTCATTTTCCATTCCTCTCACTGTGGCTAAGGGGTGGGGGTGAGGGGGTGGAGGAGGGAGGACAGCCCACCCTAGTTTGGCTTTGAGGAATATGAGTTTGCTGATTTGAATAAAGAATCTCAGTCTTTTTTGGATGGACTCTGGCTGTGTCTGGGGCCCCTGGGCCCACAGTGGGGAAGAGAGGAGTCCTGGCCGTGTGCTGGGAAGAGAACAGGGGGATGGGTGCACTGCCAACCCGGTCTTCACTTTCCTGCCCGCCTCGTTTTAGGGGCTGCTAGGTTGAGATTGAGAAGGGCCAGTTGCCCTTGCCCTGGAGCCCACATGCAGACTACGTGGGCGGTGCCCTTAGAGCAGGCGTCCTGCCTGGTGCTCTTGGCCCACCCGCGCCAGGACACGGAGCTGAGGTTGGCTGCTGGCACAGCTTTGAGGCCTGGCAAGACGGGGGAGGCCTTTTGGGTGGGATACTTTGGGCCACAGGGCTTTTGTCAGAGTTGGCCAGAACTGCTCTGTGGTGCTGAGGGCGGGCGGAGGTTGCAGTGATGAGCTCTGGGCAGCTGGCACAGGCAGGAGGAGTTAGTGGGGTGCTAGAGGGAGTAAGCTTCATTGGTTGACCCCAAGTACCTGTGAGCTGCATGCTGGGGAGGGCCCAGCAGCAGAGCCTCCTATCTGGATGGGTGGGTCGAGGATCAATGATCAGTTCTGGGCCAAGTCTCCAGCCCCAGCCCTGACTGGACATGCTTGTTTTACTCACAGTTCCTGACCTAGCCAGGTATCATCTCAGGGAGGGCTGGAGAGACCCAGGCCAGCTTCCACAGGAGGTCCCACCCCACCAGCCTGTCCTGGTCCCTTCTCCCCTTTCTACTTTAGGGTATCCTGTCTTTTTCAGAAGGAGAAAGCCACAATGCTGTGCGTAGGAGTAACAGATCATGTATTTTGTAACCAGAGCTTCCATCCTCCCCAACCTGCTCCCTGCCTCACTGGGGCTTCCTGTTCCAAGAAGCACCTACTATGTGCCAGGCACCCTGCCAGTGCTCAGTAGTCATCAGCTCAGTGGCTCCCAGCCTTATCCCGACACCCCGCCTGTGAGAGATAGTATGTGCTTGCTAGCTCACTGTATTCCCAGGAGCCGTGGCACAGATAAGACAGGCTGCAGCCTATGCACCGGTTCCCAGGGGACTGACTGTCACTCCACCCCTTTATCTCCCATTCAGGAAGGCTTTGTGGAATGCCAGTAAAGGAGAGTGATGTCATGGCAGAGAAAACATTGAACTCACTGATATTTATACTGAAAAAACAAACCATTTGCCAACTTTCCAATTTAACAATGTATAGCTGCAAATAATTGGCCACATACCTCACGATTCAGAGACACACAGTATGCCAGTCAAGCTAGAACCACAGCCTTCTCCCAGCTGATTTCACTGAAATCCATGACATGGACATTACTGCATTGGTCCCCCCATTTTGTACCCCAGATGACACTGGGTCTCTGAAAGAGCAATAACCTTGCCCCAGGCTACATTGTAATTAAGTGGAGGAGCAGGGCCAGGGCTCCAGCCTTCCTGAGACCTCAGCAGGAGGTGGAACTGGGCCTGGTGGTTAAGGCAGCTGGATCCCACATGGCCGACTGCAGGTTTGTGTTCCAGACCCTGCAGCTTCAAAACCATGCCAGGCCCCTGAGTGTGCATGCCCAAAATCCTGAGATGAGAATGGATGAGCAGGGATTACAACGTGGCTATTCCCCAGCAGGGAATGATTTCTCACTTTCTCTGTCTCTGGTGAGTGCATGTGCCCCACAGCAAACTAAAAACAAAAACAAAAAACACCAGTGGAGCTGGAGGGGGCTGGGGGATACTATTTGGTGGTAGGGTGGCTGGTGCTCCCCATCTGTAAACTATGGTTAATGATTCCCTTTTTATGAGATTGTTGTGGAGATTGCATGAGGCATATGAGGGGACTTCAAAAGTTTCATGTAAAAATGAGTGGTAGTTAAGGTTCTGGACTCCCATGTGGCTGACCACGGTTTAAGTCCTGGACCTGGTGGCTTGCTTTCTCACTTTTTCACTCTCTCTCTGTTTATCTCTGGTGAACATATATGCCTTGTGGCAAATTAAAAATAAATAAATAAATAAATAAATAATTCTAAAATAAAAATGGAATTAAAGTACAAGTTTCTTTTGATGCAAATAATTTATTTTTAAATCCATGTAGATTTTTTCATATTCACATTTCCTATGGACTTTTGGAAGACCCCCTCCTATATGGGGAGCACTTTGCATAGTGAGTGCTAGCATATAGTAGGTGTTGAAGAAATGGAAGTGTGGAGGGGCCGGCAGGTGGCATGGTGGTTGAGGGTGCTGGATTCCCACGTGACCAACTACGATTCAGGTCCTGGACCTGGTAGCTTGCTTTCATACTTTCTCTCTCTCTCTCTCTTCTGTTCCTCTCTGGTAAAATTGAAATAAATAAATAAATGGATAAATAAAATTAAGTAAAATAATTCTTGAGGAAAAAAAGAGAAAGAAATGGAAGTGTGGGGCCTAAAAGGCAGAGCCTAGGGGACACTGCTGGGAGAGGGCGAATGCCCAGCAGAGCACAACTTTTCACCACAGCCCTGTTGAGCCTGGTCAAAGATGCTTCGAGTGGCCCTAGCCTCCTCACCCCGGAAGAACTTTTTCAAGGAAAGCACAAACTAGATTTGGGAGGTGCTTAGCCTTGGGGCTCACCTCCCTTCGGGCTGCACTGCCCCCACCATTCTCTGTGAGGAAGCTCTCCACCTCTTAATCCCTCTCTTCAGGCTCAGTGCCTTCCTTCTGGAACCGGTCTCCACCAGCAACTCAAACGCTGGTTTTCTATTTGAGCATTGCGTCCCATCTGAGGTCACAGCTTCACGCCTCATTTGGCCTCTCTCATCTCTTCTAGCAGTCCTCAAGCCCTGGAGCCCAAAATGAATTCCAGCTCTGGGGTCCAGGGGAACAGTTCCTCGTCAAGGTGCCCCCCCCCCCCCCCGCCTTTTTTTTTTTTTTTTGCCATCTCCTAGCACTGCATTCTCAGTGACTGTATACAGTGGTGTTTTATAACAACCCGCAGGGCTGTTCCTGGAGCAATCTCCTTCCAAGTCTTATCAGGGATCATTGAACTGCTTCAGGTCTTTGTTCAGCTGTTATCTTCCCTCACCACCAAATTTAAAATTGCACACTCCACCCTTGCCCTGCACCTCACCATCTTTTTTCTTTTTTTCTGTTTTTAAGACTTGCTATAGGGTACATGCTCTTGCCAGGGGGAGAGAGACAAAGTGAGATAGCACCCCTTAGGGGGATGGCCATGCCTCGATCCCTTCTCCTCCATTCTCTTCTCAGGATTTTGAGCATACATGCACACTTGCCTGGCATGATTTTCAAACTGCTGGGTGGAGGACTCAAACTGCACAAGTGGCCATGTGGGATCCAGCCGGGATCCAGCCACCTTGCTACGCTACCTGCTGGCCTCCATTCCATCCTGTTTTCCTGCTTTCTTTTATCACCCTCTGACATCCAATATATTTTACTTATTTTCTGTCTCCACCCACAGAATGTACACTACACAAAGGCAAGTTTTTGTTGATTTTGTTCATGTAAAGTAGCTGTCGGCATGCAGGTGCTGGGTAAATATTTGTTGAGTCAATGAATGAGTATGACACCACCCTCATGCTCCTGAGTCCCCTGGCTGCTAACACAGTGCTCAGCCAGCCCAGGGGCCCAGCAGCCGAGCCTGCCATCAGATCTGAGATGGAATCTAGCCAATGTGTCCCCCTTGCTCATCTTCATTAGATAAAGATCCAAGAAACATTCTCCCTTTAGCCAGCGGAGTGGAGGCTGGGAAGAGGATGGACAGTGGTGTGTGTGTGCCGGGCAAATGGAAGATACATGGAGGACTTGGGGGGAAAGGTTTGGGAGGGAGGCAGGGGGAAGAAGTAGGAGCCAACTTCCGCTCATTGGCATCTTGTTTTCCTCCTTAAAGTGGAAAAATCACCTTGGAGGTGGAGAGAAAGTATGCTTGTGGTGGCCGATGGGAAGGGAGGCAGAGAGGAGGAGGAAGAGGACCAAAGAGGGTTTCAGACATCCCGCCCTTTTCCTTTTATTTTAGTTTTTGCTATAGAGTGTGCGCTCTCAGCAGACAGAGAGTGAGAGAGAGAAAAAAAATTGGAACTTACCCCCAAGGGGAGATGGCCATGCCACAATCCCTTCTCCTCCATTCTCCTCTTGGATTTGGGACATGCATGCACACCCGCCCCATGTGAGTTTCAAGCCACTGGATCTGGGATTCAAACCTGTCGCCTATGTGGGATCTAGCACCTTAACCTCCACGCCACCTGCTGGCCTGCCCCACCCATTTTAGGTCACGCGTGAGTACATAGCCTAGATCTGTACCTATTCATATGCGTGTGAGTGTGTATCCAGGTGTGTGAGAATTCACAGGGCGAGGGCTTGAGGGGTGCCGGGAGAGGAGCTGAGTCTGACCGTGTGGAGGCTGCCAGTGCGTATGTGTTTACCAAGGACGGGGGAGTGGGTGCAGAGAGGTGTCGGGCCTGTGTGCGTAGGCAGCTGTGTGTTTGTACGTGGCTCCGTGGAGAACAATATGTCCCATTCCTGCCTCGACAGCTGAAGGAGGCCTTTGAGAACTTGGCAGAAAGCCCAAAAAGCAGCGGAACAGGGAGAGGGCTGGAAGATAGGACTCCAGGGAAGGAACAATAAAGGGCCCGGGATTAAATTTGTTGAAGAAAAGGCTAAAAGGGTAAATTAGTAACTGTCTCCTCGCAAAGAAATGGGTTTCAGTCCCAGTGGCCAGGAAGTAGATTAGAAGAAAACACACTGAAGTTGCATCTAGAGAAATTTAGGTTAGACAGGGAAAAATGGTCCTCTTGACTCTGAAGGTTATTAGCGGCTGGAATCTCTTAAGGATCAGGAGAAATGTCTTCAATAACAGGACCCATCTCCTCTTACAGTGGAAAATGGGCAGTTCTGCCTGGGAACACTCACATGCTCACTCATTTTTTGTTCATAGATTTACTCACTCAACAGTTATTGAGGTTCTCCTCTCTGTTATGCCTTCAAGTGGGGATGGATTATTGACACTCTCTGCTCAAAGAGTATGTGGTTCTGTCGGGGAGATAAAACGTGATTAGGTGCCATGAGCCTTTGGGAAACCACTGATATGTGCCTTTGGAGAAATGCAAATCGGGCCAACATCCCAAAGTTCTCGTGAATTCCTGGGTGGTGACTGGTGGTGACATCATGAGGGCTGAGACTGTGCACTTCAGGGATATCTCCCCTGCTCTTTCCGGGGGTAGGGGAGCCTGTTACAGCCTGGACAGAAGAACAGTCACCAGCTCTGTGGTCAGGTCAAGTCTCAGTGACGAATGAGGGGCTATTCCTTTTCTGCCTGGGAGGGGGGTCAACGAAGAGGCTGAGTCAAGGCGAGCACCAGGGATCAGGCAGGGATAGATCAACATTACTGGGGGCAGAGTGGATGGAGGTCATAGGAACACACACACACACACACCCCGCCCCCGCCGAGACCTTGGGGCTGTCGCATGGTTTTGCCCCACTGTTGGCATGCCCTGAATTTTGAACTGGGTTTCCATTCGAGAAACAGGGCTCAGCGTGAGACTGAACCGTAATGGGGATGATTGTGGGATCATGACACGCACTCGCATTTTTCTGCTAGTCTCTGTGCTAGACGCTTTACTTGCATTTCATATTTGTTGTTTCATTTTTTGAAAAAAAAAAAAGAAATTTTTTGCACACCTGCTTAGGGTGAGGAAGGCTGTGGGGCGCTGGGGGATGTGGCAGTTAACAAGATAAGCACAGTTTCCTTTGCCTGGGAAAATGGGGAAAAGCAAGGTGCCAGCTGTAATGCAGCGTGACACACACTCGCCCTCCCCCCATGAAGGAATGTAGGGTAATGAGGGCCCACAGGAGTGATACCTATCCCGTCTTGGAGGAAGGCCATCAGCCAAGCTCTCCAGAAGATGGTGATGTCCAAACAAAAATCTTAAGGAAAGGGAGGCCAGTGGTGACAAGGAGATGTCCTAGGCAGGGCAGACACTGTCGAGCTGGAGATGACAGTATAGACGCAGACATGCAATGCAGAACGCCTGTGTTTAGAGACAGGAGGACTGGAGGTGTGGAGAAATGCAATTGCAAAGGGAAGTCAGGGCCAGGTCATCGAAGGAGCTCCCAGGTCTAGTTAACAATTTTGGATATCTCATTGAGGACAGGAAGAATTTTGAGCAGGACCATAAAGAATTGCGAGAGTTGGATTTTCATCCAGGAAGCTCCCCATGACTGAAGACTAGAGAAAGGGCTAAGGGTAGGGTAGTCTGAGGCGGGCAGATTTAGGAAGTCATCGCGTAGTCCAGGCTGAGGAGAGAGTGGCCTGAGTTGAGGGAGGAGCAGCAGGTGTAGAAAGAGATAATGTGTTTCAGAGTTGCTTAGTATTCCCTGACTAGCAATGGAGAAGGAGAAGAAGGGAGAGAGAGAGGGGTCACGAAAGGCATCCTGGCCTAGCTGTGTAGCACAGGCGGTAGAGTATGAGCTCAGTGCTGGAAGCCACGTGGCTGACCTCGGCCGAGATTCTGAATCAGCCTGCATGTCAGACATGTGCCCAGGATCCTGACCAGATGGCTAGGGGAAGGGATCGCAGTGTGAAGAGACCCTGTCCAGGGCGTGTGTGTCTCTCTCTCGATCGATAATATAAATAAACTGCATTTTTAAAATATTTTTTTAGCAGAATTATTTCATTTTAGTTTTATTTATCATCATTCCTCTTCTCTAATTTGACCTGACAGTGACAAAAAGAGAGAACGAGAGAGAGGGAAAGTGAGAAGCAAGCCACCAGGTACAACTGAACTGCAGTTGGCCATGTGGAAGTCCAACGCCTTAACCACCATGCCACCTGCCGGCTCCCAAATTTAATATTTCTTTTTTTTTTTTTTTTAAAGAACTATTTATTTAATTTTATATAATTTTATTATTATTATTATTATTATTATTATTATTATTTAATTTGCTATAAGGCATGTGCACTCATCAGAGAGAGAGGGAAAGTGAGAAATCAAACTGTCAGGTCCGGGATTCTAATCGTGGTTGGTCATGTGGGAGTCCAGCGCCCCAACCACCATGCCATCTGCTAGTCTCAATAATACAAAATAAAGTTTAAAAAGAAAGAAGAGGAAGACAGGAAGAAGGAAGGGAGAAAGAGAGAGAGAGAAAAGGAAAGAAAGGAACAGATAAAGAAAAAGAGAAGGAAAGAAAAAAGGCATCTTTCTAACTTGAGCAACTAAGCAAATGATGTGAACTGTCACTGGGATGGGAAATTCAGGAGAAAGAGCTTGACACCAGCACAAAATATTGCCCTCTCCCATTTGACTAATGAGGCAAACTGAGCATAAGTAACTTGCTCTTGGTTCGCCTCAGCTAGTGGACAAATTGAACTTATGGGCGCAGAAGTCCAAGCTACTGCTCTTGCTGCCAGGGGCTCCCCTGGGAGAGGCTGACCCTGGGCAGGGCTCAGTCTGCAGCTGGTTGGAGCTGTGGTTTTTCTGTGAGTGCAGGCCAGAGTTGCAGTGGAGGAAGGGTGAGGCCAGGCCGAGGAAGGGGAGCAGGAAGTTCAGATATGCCGCAGCCACCTCTCCAAGGCAAACAAAGATCTGGCAGCTTTAGACAGGGCCGAGTGGAGAGCACTGAGTCTAGTTCCATGGGGATTTTGTCCTCAAGTCTCCATGACCTCGTGGGCCACCCCCTGCCAGACAGCCTAACTTTTACCTCCAGCAATGAGAGCTCCCACCACCACGAGGACAATACCCAAGAGTTGCACTTTCAAGGCACTCACAACTCTTAATTCCTGGGGCCTTTGTCACCTCTTTGTAAAGTCTTAGTTTTTTCATACACTTTGGAGAGAAAACTGGAAGCCTAAAGACTGTAAGTTATTTTCTCAGGCCTTAAGATTCTTGAGAGTAGAGGACAGTGTGGTGGTTAAGGCACTGGACTCCCACTTGGCTGATGGCAATTCAAGTACTGGACCCGGTAGCTCAAAACTCAAGCTGGGCACGTGTATGTGTGTGCCCAGACTCTCGAGAGGAGACTGATGGAGAAGGGATTGTGGTGTGGCCATCCTCCCTGGGGGGTGATTTCTCACTTTCTCTCTGTCTTTTCGTGTCTCTGTGACAAAAATCTCTCTTAAAAATCATTGAGAGTAGAAAGTATGACTTATGCATGCAGGGTCTTCAAAAAGAACACAGAACATGTGTATTATGAAAAAACTATGCATGTATTTCAAACTCCTTTTGCACCAAACTGAATTTATACTTACATATTAATTTCATTTTTTCATGAGCTTTTAAAAGATTGTCATACGGTGTGTATGCTCCCCAGAGACAGGGAGAGGGAGACAATCGAGCATGCTTATCCCACAACCCCTTCTTCTCCATCTCTCCATCCTGTTGGTGTTTTCAGACACACACGCACACATGCACACAAGCACGAAACCCAGGGTGTTTCTCAAGCTGTCAGGGCCGGGACACACACCATGACTGATCAGGTGAGATCCAGCTCCCTTAACCACTAGGCTACAGAGTCTGCCTTCCATGAACTTTTTGAAGTTCCCCCATATCTTCATTTGGTTCATGGTTATCAGAACAGATAGTTCTGGACCCAGAAGGAGTTCAGCCAAAGTTCATGGTTTTGAATTGTTTCCGCATATGCTTGAACCCAGGTCTCTGGCTTCTCTTGTTGAAAATACCCAAAGTGAAGCCTCCCTCGAGATGGGGTCTACTGTGTACTCCAGGATGATGGGCTGCCCCAGGTTCCATCCTGTACCTTCTCCAAACCCTGCTACAAGGAGTTCCAGTCTCTTGAAAGGAGTTCTGTTCTCTAGTGAAGACCTCAGGTTGCTGGCATTGGACTCTGCGTGGATGCTGGTTAGAAATGCAGATTTCAGGGGCCAGCAGGTGGCATGGTGGTTAGGGCATTGGACTCCCCACATGGCCAAGTGCAGTTCAACTCCTGGACCTGGCAGCTTGCTTTCTCACTTTCCCCCCTCTTTCTTTGTCTCTCTCTGCTCAAATCAAAGAATAGTAATAATAATAATAATTAATAAAATTAATAAAATAATTCTTTTTTTTTAATGTTTATTTATTCATTCACTTATTTCAATTTGACCAGAGAGAGACACACACAGAGAGAAAGGGGAAGTGGGAAATCAAGCCACCAGGTCCGGGACTCAAACCGTGGTCGGCCATGTGGGAATGTCCAGCGCCTTAACCACCATGCCACCTGCCAGCTCCCTAAAATAATTCTTTAAAAAAAAAGAAATGCAGATTTTAGGAACTAGCAGAAATGTGGTGAAGATGCTGGACTCCCACATGACCAACTGCGGCTCAAGTCCTAGACCTGGCAGCTTGAAAATCACACGGGATGTGTGTGCATGTGTGCCCAAACTCCCAGGAGGAGGATGAAGAAGAAGGGATTGAGGTGTGGCCAACCCCCCCCCCCAGGGGTGATTTCTCACTTTCTCTCTCATCGTTTCTTTTCTTTTCTTTTCTTTTCTTTCTTTCTTTTTTTTTTTTTTTGAGAAGTTATTGCTGTAGGGTGCGTGCGCACGCCAGAAAGAGAGAGACAGAAAGCGAGAAATTACCCCCCAGGGGGGATGGCAACGCCGCAATCCCTTCTCCTCCATTCTCCTCTCAGGATCTTGGGCACACAGGTACATGTGCCTGGTGTGAGTTTAAGTCACTGGGTCCAGGACTCGAACTGTGGTCGACTACATGGGAGTCCAGCGACATAGCCATTATACCAACTGGTGGTCCCAGCCCTCTCACCGTTTCTGTTACTCTCTGGCTTCCATTTCTCTCTGGTGAGCTCATGTGACTTATGGCAAAAACCTAAAATAAAATAAAGAAAAAGAAAAAGCGAAAAAGGAAATGCAGATTCCATTCCGACAATTTAGGCTCACAGACTGAAAATGGTGGTGGAGGTGGGGGTAGTGGAGGTAGTATCTTGATTTTGCATTAGATGGATTTTCCCCATAATCCTTGGTCAGCACTATCCTGAGACATTCAGAGAGAAGTTTCTCTGAGAAGAATACTGAGGACTGCGGGCCCTGGCCTGGGCTTGCTCAGAAGCTGTCCCACCCCTGCCCTGCACTGTTTGGTGACTGCGGCTGGGTTGCCAGGGGAAACAGGCTGTGTAACTTCCTGGCTTTGGCGGTTTTCTCCTTCTTGGCCTTATCTCGGCATCCGCCACCCAGTCCAGGGCCCATGCTGGTCACGTAGGAGGGGGGAAGCTGGTGCCGGGCGTGTGGAGGCGTGTTCAGGACACCAGGGCAACGCTGGCCCAAGGACTCGGGGCAGGCAGAGGGCGGAGGTGTGAATGTGGGATGGGGGCCTCAGCAGGAAGACAGTGAATGTGGGATGGGGGCTGATGACCAGCACGGGGATTTCTCTGTGATCGCTCTGACATTTTGGCTCTTCACTGTGGTGTGAGTCCCCCTCCATGGAAGAGGGGCACCCACATACCACGGTGCCCTCCCTTCCTCTCCTCTTTTTCCCTCCTCTTTCTAGACCCAGGGCCTCCAGTCACAGGCATCTCCCAGAAGCCACCACTTCCACTGCCATCATGATACCTTTGCCGCTCCACCAGTCTGTCTCCTGCAGTGTTACCCACCCCTGCTTATTCTCCTTGCTTCCAACTCTCTGCACTTCAGACTCACTCCTCTTCTCTGCTTGGAACAAGCCTCTCAGGCTTCAGCAGGAAGGCCTGATGTCTTTTTAAATTAAATTAAATTTATTTTTAATTTGCTATAGGGCAAGTGTGTGACAGAGAGAAAGACAGAATGAGTAAGCACCCCCTGCAGGGGGGATGACCATGCTGCAATCCCTTCTCCTTCATTCTCCTCTTGAGATTTTAGGTGCACACACACACACACACAACATGTTTTTCAAGCCACCAGGTCCAGGACTTGAACCTCATATTTGGTCATGTGAAATTCAACTGCCTTAACCACCATGCCACTGGCCAGCCCTGGCCTGATGTCTTTAAGAATGGGGAAATGGGACCAGCAGTTAGCATAATGGCTATGTCTCTGGACTCTCATGTAGTTAACCGTATTTTGAATCCAGGACCTGGTGGCTTAAACACATGCTGGGCACGTGTGCATGCATACTCAGGATCCCAAGAGGAGAATGGAGGAGAAGGGATTGCGGCATGGCCATCCCCCCTGGGGTGATTTCTTGCTTTCTGTCTCTCTGTCTCTCTCTGTCTTTCTGGCAAGCGCACGCGCCCTGTAGCAAAAACCTCTCCAAAAAAAAAAAAAAAGAATGGAGAAATGAAAATTTTGAAGCAAAAGTAGAAGCAGCAGATAATTTCAGTAAAATAATTCATGCAGTTAAGTATTTATTTATGTTCCCAGCCCTACTTTGATTTAGAAAGAATTTTAGGCAGTTCTGAGAGTTCAACTATTTCAGGAAGAAGGGGTTGAGTGAAATAGCCTCTCAGGCATCTGTGCAACTTTGAGGATTTATGATCCGATTCCTGATGCTGTTTATACTACACTGAGGACAAAGACCCTGCTTTCCTCCCATATTCTCGTGCTCCGGGGGAGGAAAAGGGAAGAACACGACCAGGCATTGCCGGCGACTGAGTTTGGAGCCTGGCCGTATCTTCACAGCATCTCTCTTTAAGCCTATTACCCCACCTCACAGACAGGAAACCAGGCCCAGGGGTTAGGGCAGTTGCCCAGGGTCTCTTAGCTCCAAACATCTGAGCCAGGGTTCAAGCTCTGCTAGTCTGGCTCCCAAGTTCATCACTGCTTTCCTTTTCCACTGAGCTCTCCCAAGGAACATAGACTGTGGGAGGGCATCTTCCAGGCAGTCCTAGACTCAATGATTGACTAGAAACCAGGCCTAGAGGAAACAGGCTTTACTGGGGACCAACCGTGTATTCCAGAGTTCCCTTCACAGGCTCTTGGGCATCCCTAAAATGGGAGCAGAGGATGTACAGGGCAGCGGGGCAGGTCCAGAGGAAGTGGGGGGACCCCCTCATCCTGGAGAGCTCCCAGGTGCGTGAAGCAAAGAAGTCCAGGGCGCACATGAGAGAAATAGACCATCACTGGGGCCAGCAGGTGGCGTGGAGGTTAAAGCAGCTGGATCCACGTGGCTGACTATGTGGCTGGAATTCCAGACCAGCAGCTTGAAAAACACGTTGGTGCATGTGCACAGGTGCCCAACATCCCAAGAGGAGAATGAAGGGGAAGGGATTGCAGTGTGGCCATCCTCCCTAGGGGTGATTTCTCACTTTCCCTCTCTGTCTGTCTCTGTCTCTCTCTGGCAAGAGCCTGCATCTTGTAGCAAACTAAAAAAGAAAGGAAAAGAAATAGACTCATTAACAAAGAGTTCCGTCCTTCTTCCTTCCTATTCTTACACACAGCTTGAACATCTCTGGTCCCTGTTGCCTGGAGCACATTTTAGAGGAGGGAGGAGGCGGCGAGGGGGAGCCCCCAGCACGGAGCCTCTCCTTCCTCTTAGACAGGAGACACGCTCTAGTGGGAGGCTAGACTTCTTATTTTAACCAGAGGGCTCTGCTGGACCTTGTCTTCCAGGATCCTCCCATTCAAATGTGCTTACTCATCAAAGTCAAAACTCTTCTCTCCCCCACTTCGACCAGTGCCAGGAGCATTTCAGCTCCCACAGGGTCGGGGCCAGTGCCTGACTGACCAGGCACGTGGGAAGGTTCTGAGGTCCCATGAGGGTTGGAGAAGAGGTTTCAGGACAAAGCTCAGTGTGGGACCCGTGGGCTCTGCTCCCGGCTCTTGGGCACCCAGCTCCTCTCCTGGCTCCCGGCTCCTGGCCTCTGGCAGCAATCCAGGCTTTATGCTGAGACTTCTCCAGGAACAGTGCATCATAGAAAGGGTCAGGCAGCCGGAGGTGGGGTTAGGGTTGGGCAGGGAATCCGGACAGACATTCTTAGCCTCTTAAACTATCCCCGTTGTTCTCGCCTCTTCGCTTGCCGGGCAGTGAGCGCGGGTTGAGAATGGAACAGAGCACAAGGAGGAGAACACAGAGAGAGTGTGGGAATCCAGGTAGGAGGAAAAGGAATCCAAACATGCACAGGTAGAAGTGTGGTGGTGGAAGTCCTGCATTCCCACATGGCAGCCGCGGTTCAAGTCCCAGACCTGGCAACTTGAAAATCACAGCAAACAGATAGGTAAATAAACAGATGAAAAAATGTGAAAATTAAAGAAGGAGGATAAAAAGAGAGAGAGAAAGAAAAGGAAGGAGAGGATGGAAGAGCGGGGTAGGGAGGAGTGGGCTGAGCTGGCTGGGGCTGGCACCCACCCCGCCCAACTGGATACACTGTGCTTTCCAGTCAAGTCTTGCTGAGAAGGGAAAGGTCACCTCCCAGCTTACCAGGGGCAGACCCGGTTTTGTGAGGCCTGGTGCTTACACACTTTCGGAAGCCTCTTTTGAGAAAAATGATACAGAATCATTCCTCCAAAATGACGGATGGAAATATTTACTTAGAATAATAAAATAAACCACAACAAAATATACATTTTTTGTTATTTTATTTAACTTTACTTATTATTACTATTTTAATTTGTCCAGAGAACGAGAGAGAGAGAAGAAAAGTGAGAAAGCAAGCTGCCAGATCTGGAACTTGAACTGTGGTCGGCCATGTGGGAGTCCAGCGCCCTTAACCACCACACCACCTGCTGGCCCCACAAATTATACATTTTTTAAAAAGCCTGACAAACTCAACAAGCATGACAACATCTAGAAGAGTAATGGAAGAGCTGTCTACATTAACTCCTTGAGACACCTCTAAAATAGTTTCTACCCCTACTTGGCTGTGTGTTCTTTAATCGTCTCTTCATATGATAATGCTTTTATTTTTTATTTATCTTTAGGACCAGCAGGTGTAATGGTGGTTAAGGCAGCTGGATCCCACATGGCCAAACTTGTGGCTTGTGTCCTGGACCTGTGGCTTCAAAAACATGCCAGGCATGTGTGCATGTGTGCCAAAATCCTGAGAGGAGACTGGAGGAGAAGGAATTCCAGGCCATTTTCCCTAGAGGTGTGGGGGGGAGGAGATTTCTCACTTTTCCTGTTTTTCTCTCTTTCTCTTTCTCCAAAGATTGCACACACCGTATGGCAAAAATCTTGAAAGAGGGAACCAGCAGTTAGCATAGTGGCTGTGTTGCTGGACTCCCACATAGTTGACCGCGCTTCGCGTCCTGGACCCAGTGGCTTAAAACTCACGCTGGGCGCATGTGCGTGCGTGCGTGTGTGCCCAAGATCCCGAGAGGAGAATGGAGGAGAAAGGATTGCGACGTGACCATCCCCCCTGGGGGGGGGGGGTGATCTCTCGCTTTCTGTCTCTATGTCTCTCTCTGTCTGTCTGGCGAGCGCACATGCCCTATAGCAAAACCCTCTCCAAAAAAAAAAAAAAATCTTGAAAGAGCGAGAGATACACATAGAGAGACTAGAAAGATAATTCAGTGTTTCTTCTGGCATGGATTGATCAGCATTTTTACTGCTATTGATAATAATAAAAGTTAAGGGGCCGGCAGGTGGCGTAGTGGTTAAGGGCACTGGACTCCCACAGGGCTGACTGGGGTTCAAGTCTCGGACATGGCGGCTTGCTTTTTATCTCTCTCTCTCACTCTGTTCCTTTCTGGTCACAGTAAAATAAAATAAATGAAGTTAAATAAAATAATTCTAAAAAAAAAACCCAGTTAAAATGTTTCTTTCATTTCAGTTTGTCATTGGTAAAATATCAATTTTTAAGACTGTTGTCAGGGAGCCAGCAGGTGGCATAGTGGTTAAAGTGTTGGTCTCCCACATGGTCGACTGTGGCTCGAATCCTGGACCTAGCAGCTTAAAACATGCCAGGTGCTCATGCTTATGTGCCCCAAAATTCTGAGAGGAGAACAGAGAAGGGATTGCAGTGTGGCCATCCCTTGGAGGGGGGGTGATTTCTCATTCTCTCTCTCTCTCTCTCTCTCTCTCTCTGTCTCTCTCTGTCTCTCTGGCAAGTGCATGCGTCCTATAGCGAAAAATCTCTCTTAAAAAAAGATTGTTGTCAAATTTGTGAAAATCTACTAAAGTTCCTTCTTTATATAGTTTTTTTCTTTTTTGGGGAGAGATTTTTGCTATAGACTGCATGTGCTTGCCAGAGAGCAGAGAGAGACAGAGAGACAGAAAGTGAGAAATCACTCCCTGGGGGCTGGGGAATGGCTACGTGCATTCTCTTCTTCTCCATTCTCCTCTTGGGATTTTGGGCATGCACACACATGCACCCAGCATGTTTTAAGCTACATGGGAGTCCAGCAATGTAACTATTATGTCATCTGCTAGTCCTAATATACAAAAATTTTTTAAGTGCTTTTTTTACAAAAATATTTTTGCTTTAGAATTCATGTACATGTCAGAAACAGAGAGAAAGGGAAAGTGAGAAAGCACCCCTCGGGTGGCCATGCCACAATCGATTCTCCTCTCGGGATTTTGGGCACATTCACACAAGTACCCAGTGTATTTTTCAAGCCACCCAGTCTGGGACTTAAACTGCACAGTGGTGATATGGGATCCAGTTGCCTTAACTTCCATGCCATCTGCTGGCTCTAAAAGTGCTTTTTAAAATGTTCTTTATGTGGGACCAGCAGTTAGCGTAATGGCTATGTCGTTGAACTCCCATGTAGTTGACCGCGGTTCGAGTCCCAGACCTGGTGGCTTAAACTCACGCTGGGCACATGTGCATGCGTGCCCAAGATCCCGAGAGGAGAATAGAGGAGAAGGGATTGCGGCATCGCCATCCACCGTGGGGGGGGTGATTTCTCGCTTTCTGTCTCTCTGTCTTTCTGGTGAGCACATGCACCCTATAGCAAAATCCTCTAAAAAAAGTTTTCTTTATGAGAGTAAGAAACAGAGAGATCAAAAGAGAGAAAAGTACCTATGACAGGATCTCACACCATGATCTCCTCTCCCAGCCTTCCCATCTAGCCAGGAACACAGATGTGCACCTGGCATTTACAGGTGAACGGGGGAACCAAACCCGTGATCTTCCACATGGGTCCAGTATCCACTTGGAAGTCACATCTGTGTCACCATGTTGGCCCTGTACTCAATTTCTTGTATGAGTCCTAGGGTTTCAGTGATTAATGTGAATCGTTCTTGGAATTAATGGCACTCACTAACCAGTTTGTCATAGCTCCTACCATTTTCATGTACAAATATGAGTTTTATGTAATCTCCAGAAGTCAGTGTTTTATGGCAAATCAACAAGAAATTTAATATTTTCTGGGGCTAGCAGGTGGCATAACGGTTATGTCGCTGGACTTCCATATAGGCGACAATGGTACAAGTCCTGGATCTAGTGACTTAAAACTCATGCTGAGTGCATGTGTGTGCATGCCCAAAATCCCAAGAGGAGAATAGAGGAGAAGGGATTGTGGAGTAGCCCTTCCCCCGGGGAGGGGGGATGACCTCTTGCTTTCTGTCTCTCAGGCATGCGCGTGCTCCCCGTAGCAAAAAACTCTGTAAACAATGGGGCTGGCAGGTGGTGTGGTGGTTAAGGACGCTGGACTCTTACATGTCTAACTGTGATTTGAGTCCCAGACCTGGTGGCTTGCTTTGTCACCTTCCCTCTCTCTCTCTCTGTCTCTCTCTCGTTCTGGTCAAATTAAAATAATAGAGTTAAATAAGAAAATTCTTTTAAAAGCTCTCTATTAAAAAATAAATTTAATATTTTCCCAATGTATTCATAAAATTTCCTTCTTGTTAATTGAATTACCAAACAATCCAAATACCTAAAAATAACCAATTTATTCTATTGAAAATTTGCCTATCCTTTTCATTGAATTATTTTTTATAATATAATCTAAACTTTTTGTTACTACCATCACTTGTCTCTATCATACTTGTTTCATTAAGTCATTAATTTTTAGTGAACTTTCTGTTCTTTAATACATAAAGGTGACAAAAAAGGAAAATACACACTCTTGATATATATCCAAATCTAAACACTGAATTTCACTTGTAAGGCTTTCCAAATGCAGTTTACAATGGCACATTCAAGTGGTATCAACTTCATCAATAAATTTTGCATTGAGTTTATGTTTCTCTTCCGAGTCTTAGCACACAAGGAACAGTCTTTGAGATGTTATTGTTTTCTTGAAAGATGTGGCAGGCAGAATGGTGTATATTTCACCTCCCAGCCCCCACCCAGATGTTCACCTCTTTATTTTTTTTTTAAGGTTTGTGCATGCACTCACCAGAAAGAGACAGGGAGAGAAAGCACTCCCGGCGGGGGGTGGGGTGGGGGGTGGTGGCCATGCCGCAATTCCTTCTCCTCCATTCTCTTCTTGGGAGTTGGGGCACGCACGTACATTTTGGGCATGCCTAGTGTGGTTTTTAAGCTGTTAGGTCTGAGACTCAAACTGTGTTCGACCATATGGAAGTCCAGTGACATAACCACCATGCCACCTGCTGGCCCCCAGATGTCCACCTCTTAATCGCCAGAACCTGTGAGGATTAGCTGTACATCAGGATATGATGCCGTTAAGGATCCTGAGAGAGGAGATTGTCTTGGCTAATCAAGGTGGGCTCAACCTAATCACACAAATCCTTAAAACCAGAGAACCTTTCCCAGTGGAGGAAGATGTACTTACCACAGAATGGTCACAGAGATGCCATTTATTGGCTTTGAGGATGAAAGAAGGGATCTTTGAGGCCAAGGATGGGTAACCGGTAGAAATTGGAATGGTGGATTTGCCCTCAAGCCTCCAGAAGAAATGCAGCCCTGTTGGTACCTTAATTTTAACCCAATGAGACCCGTGTCAGACTCTAGAACTGAAGTAAATTTGTATTGTTTTAAGCTCCTGTGGAAATTGGTTACTACAGTAGAAAACTAATATACAAGGCTTGAATAGTTTTAAAATGGAAAAGCTATCTTGTTACATTTTAAAAAAATCAAGTAGGGATGTGTATTTAAAATACTCTATGAGAGAAATGCAAAAAGAAAAAAATATTGGCATTGGAAAATGGCTTAGGTGCCCTGGAGGCAACTTTTTCTTTGATGAGCTGTGTAATGTGCTTGTAATTATATATATTGCATTACTGTGACTTTTCTTGGCCAGAGAGAACTTCACTTTTGACTAGGCTTTGATAAGAACAGAATTCTCATTTACGACTTTCCACAACTGATGATTAAAAGAATTTTTTTTTCCAGACTGGCTTCTGGCTTTCTACATTTCCAATCTCGTGTTTTGTCCACTTCACAGATCCTCCTGGTGTTAGGCATCGTAGTGTGCTACGATGGACTCACAAGGAGAAAAGGGACATTGGGTGAGTCGGCCCTAGTGAACCTGTGGAAGGAGTGTTCCAGGAAGCCTTTCCTACTCAGGGACAGTGGGCAGTGACCTAGCCATACATGCAAGCGATGGAGCATACGTTTCCCTAACTCAACCTACTTTTGCAAATTTACACAAAGGCATTGCCAAGTGGAAACATTGCTGAGGCCCTACGAGAAGCCTTGAGAGGGGCTCCTGTAAATGGGAGGCCTGGAGGCTGGGCAGGGATAGCTTTTTTTTTTTTAATTGCCAGAGGGCACGTGCATGTGCCAGAGAGAGAACACCTTTTCTCCCCCAGTGGGCTGTGCTCATGTAGAAATTTCTTTTTTGGGGACCAGCCATTAGCGTACTGGCTATGTTGCTGGACTCCCATGTAGTTGACTGCCATTCAAGTCCTGGATGCGGTGACTTAAACTCATACCAGGCACGTGTGCATGCGTGCCCAAGATCCCAAGAGGAGAATGGAGGAGAAGGGATTGTGGCGTGGCCATCCACCCTGAGGGGGTGATTTCTCGCTTTCTGTCTCTCTGTCTTTTTGACAAACTCATGCGCCCTATAGCAAAAACCTCTCCAAAAAAAAAAAAAAAAAAAGAAAGAAAGAAAGAAATTCCTTTTCTTCCACTCCTCCTTCCTGTCTAGATTTTGGATATGCAAACTGCCTGGGTGGGATATGAATCACGATAGCCCATGCAGGACCCGATCCTTTACGCAAGGCATAACCACTGCCTTATGGGCTGTCCTGGCACTGGTAGCTTTGAGGGGTCAGCAGGTAGCTTGATGGTTGGAGGCACTGGACTCCCACGTGGTCGACCTGGATCAGGCGGCTTGCTTTCTCGCTTTCCCTCTTTCTCTCGCTCTCACTCTGGCCCTCTCTGGTCAAATTGAAATAAGTAAATAAATAAATAAAGTTAAATGAAATAATTTTTAAAAAAGAAAGAAAAAAGAACATTCAGACAAAACCCTGGGGGTTTAATCCCCTCGTACTGCACACTGTCATCCTCCCCTCCCTGCTTCAACTTCGTGCCTTCCTCCAGAGTCAGCCCAGGTTGAGAAAAGAACATAGACTTTGAGTCTGGACAGTTATCTGTCTTGGCCTCAGTTTCCTCTTTAGTTACAGAGATGCTGACTACCTTAGAGAGGTGGCTGTGAGACTCGAGTGAAAGCCCTGTGGGACAATCTGATGCACAGAAGGCTGGGCACGATCTCCCTTTCTCTCCCCACTGCTGGGGAGGACCGGGTTATGCTGCCAAGGCTGGATAAGGAAGGGTGCCAGGAGCAGGAAACCCCCTCCCTCGCTCCCAACCCACCCAAAGACTGCACTCCTCTCTTGAAGCCTTCCTATCCCCTCCTCTGATCTCACCTCCTGGGGGCATCTTCAGGATAAGAGCTGGGAAATCTTGGAAAGGAATGCGAAGCCTCTCAGAAGAGACAGTCCTTTTAAAAGCTGGAGGTGACCTTGTCTCAGCTCCTCCATTCCCTTGGGGCTTGTGCACAGCCCTCTGAGCCCAAGTTGAAGTCATGCAGCTTGGAGAATTGCAGGAGGACAGAAAACGTCCTTGGTTGGGTGGCAAGTCTTCTTGAGACTGGAAAGCCATAGGAATTAAATTCTATCCTTACGGGTTGGAGGGTCACAGGGGCCCTGTGCCCCAGCCAAATTGAGAAAACCGTAAACCCCTAAAGATCTTTCTGGAACAGTGCATTCAAACTAGAAAGCATTAAAAGGCAAGTTCCAGGTGAGCAGGTGGCCTGCAGGTTAAGGCTGCTGGCTCCCGCACGGCAGACTATGCGGTTTGGGTCTTAGACCTAGCACCTTGAAAAATCACACAGGGTGCAACCAGCAGTTAGCGTAATGGCTATGTCGCTGGACTCCCATGTAGTCTACCGTGGTTCGAGCCCCGGACCTGGTGGCTTAAACTCACACCTGGTGCATGTGTGTGCGTGCCCAAGATCCGGAGGAGAATGGAGGAGAAGGCATTGCAACGTGGCCATCCCCCTTGGGGGGAATTTCTCGCTTTCTGTCTCACTTTCTGGCAAGTGCTTGTGCCCTATTGCAAAAACCTCTAAAAGAAAAAAAAAAAGAAAAAGAAAAATCACACAGGGTGTGTGGACGTGGGTGCCCAAGAGCCCAAGAGGAAACTGGAGAAGGGATTGTGGAGGGGCCATCCTGCCTGGGTGGTGATTTCTCGCTGGCCCCTTCTGTGTCTCTCCCATGAGCACAAGCCTCCTGTAGCAAAACTAAAAAAGAAAAGGCAGGTTCCCCCACACCCAGTTTTATAGGTTTTTGACTTAGTCCAATGTCGGACCCACATTTTTACTTTTATTTTTTTAAAGAACAATTTATTTTAATTTTATTTATTCATTCACTTATTTTAATTTTGACGAGAGAGAGAGAGAGAGAGAGAGAGAGAGAGAGAGAGAGAGAGAGAGAGGAAGGAAAATGAGAAAGCATGCCACCAGGTCCGGGACTCGCACCCTGGTCAGCCATGTGGCAGTGTCAGCCCCTTAACCACCATGCCACCGGCTGACCCCCACATTTTTATTTTAATCGGCTCCCCCAGGTAATTCGGAGCTGCGGTCTGAGGCCCACATTATAAAGAACTGAGGGAGACTTTAGGCCGGTCCTCAGGACTGGACGATCTCCTCTAACCAGACGACCTCCCGCGGTGAAACTTGTTTGGTCGGATCCTGCTCCCGAGCAGGCTAAACTCTCATCAAGGTTTGGCTTTGCACCTCGTGGGCACCGGGACAACGTGACCTCGAGCCTGGCTCTTGGTGCCGCCCACAGCTCCTTGGGAGCAGGGAGTCTGCAGGAGCTCGGGCAGGAAACGAGGAAGGGCGGGATTTCGTTTCTCAAGCTACCAGCTCGTTGGGCTGGGAGGGGCGGGGCCGGGCGGGGCCTGGCCCGCAGGGCGGGCTCATGGTTGTCATGGTAACGCATCAACACCAGGCGCCTTGGTGGCGGTGCGGGCGACGGCAGAGGCGGAGGAGGCTGGCCTCGGCGTTTTAGGCTGAGATGGTGAGACCTTGGACGTGGGGCCGACTGCGTCCTGAGTGGTTGGGGTGCTGAGCCGGGAACGCAGCCGGCCCGGGGCTGAGCAGATGGAGAGTCTGGGTTGGGGGTCAGGAAGGCCTTGGAGCGGGGAAGATCCCTGGAAGAAGCAAGGAAGTCTGGAGAGGATTCGGCAGAGGAAGTAGGGGTGGTAGTGGATAGGGATAAAGGCGCGGAGTGTGCAGAGCGTGGCAGTTGAGGGGAGAGGAAGACCCTACTCTTTGCCCCATCCCATCAGGCGGCAGCCTCCCTTGGGCTTGCGGGATATGGTGTGGGGGGGACAAAAGCCAAGGTGAGGAGACCGGGCAGTGATCTATAGTACCTGCTCTGCCACTCACAGGTGACCCAGAAAAAGTCACATAATGTCCCTGAGCCTCAGTTTCCTCTCTGCCAGGTCACACACCGAATGCTCAATAAACGTGGTGAATGAACCAGTGAACAGCAGGGTCCCAGGTTTGCAAGGCTGGTGAGAGGTCCGGATGGGCTGGCGGGCCTGGGGCTCCCACTCGCTGTCAAGTCTTCTGAGACACACGAAGGTAGCAAAGGCCAGTACCTGGGAGGAGCTGTGAAGGGCTACCTGGGCTTGGTTATGTTGGCCCCCGAGGGCCAGGGCCCAGGTGCTGGAGCCTGGGGTGTTGGAACTAACCTTAGGATGTTTGGGGCTCACTAGGAGACAGAGGTGGCTGCTTGGGAGCACTTGGAGACACATTTCAGGCCTTGGAGCTGCACCGCTTTTCTGGAGTTCAGTAGATTTTAGAAGGGTTTTATTGGGCCGGCCTTGTGGCCTGGTGGTTAAGGCAGGTGGATCCTACATGGCTGATCACATGGTTCGCATCCTGTCCTTGCTGGCTTGTAAAACATGCTAGGTATGTGTGCGTACCCTAAAACCCAGCAGGATGGAGAAGCAGAGGAGGAGAGATTGCAGCATGATTATGCTCCATGAGAGGTCTTTTCTCCTTCTCCCCCTCTCACTGTCTCTCTTGTCTCTTTCTCCTGTGAGCACCTGCACCCTTTGGCAAATTAAAAAAAAAAAAAAGAAAAATTTAAAAAAGAGCTTTGTTAATTAGGAAACACATAAGGCTTCCACAAAGAGTAGTTCCCAGCGTCTGAGGACTCCCTGCCGTGCTGCAGTAAAGGTCTCCTTTCTCCTTTGTGTTTTATTTAATTTGATGCTCACCTCCACTCAGCACTTTACACGCACGATGGTGTGACTGTGTGGAGGACTAAGCCTGGTAATGAGCATCTAAGAGCATAGGGTAAATGGGGACCAGCAGGTGGTGTGGTGGTTAAGGCGCTGGACACTCCCACATGGCCAACCACTGTTCGAGTCCTAGACCTGGTTGTTTGCTTTTTCACTTTCCCTTTCTCACTCTCTGTGTGACTCTGGTCAGAATATACAATAAATGACCGAACAAATAAAATTAAATAGTAATTTTTTTGAGAAGTTTTTGCTATAGGGTGCGTGCGCTCGCCAGAAAGACAGAGAGATAGAGAGATATAGAAAGTGAGAAATCACCCCCCAGGGGGGATGGCCATACCCTAATCTCTTCTCCTCCATTCTCCTCTTGGGATCTTGGGCATGCACGCACATGCGCCTGGCGTGAGTTTAAGCCCCAGGTCTGGGTCTCGAACTGCAGTTGGCTACATGGGAGTTCAGCGACATAGCCACTATGCTGGTCCCTAATAATTATTTTTTTAAAAAAAGGAAAGAGCTTATGGTAATGCTAGTTCACCTCTTTTCTTGTAAAAAGCTCCCATTTCCAATCTCTTGTGCAAGAGTGAGCATGCAAACACCTTTGAGAAGTGATGGGTCTAAGTTAGCAATCTCTGGCAGGCTAGGTTTGTGTGTATATGGTGCTATTCACTAGCTTATTTATTTTCTCTCTTTTTTTTTTTTTTTTTTTTTTTTTTTTTTTGCTGTAGGGTGTGTACGCTTGCTGGAAAGAGAGAGAGTGAGAGAGAGAAAGTGAGAAATCATCCCTTGGTGGGGAGGGCCATGCCACAATCCCATCGCTTTCTTCTTGGGATTTTGGACATACATACATAAATGCCCGGCATGTTTTTTCAAGCAGCCTGATCTGGGGCTTGAACCAGAGTCAGCTATGTGGTCCAGCTGCCTTAACCTCCACACCACTTGCTGGCCCTGTTTTTCTTTTCTTCTTTTTTTTCCCCTCTTTTTTCTTTTAAGTTTAGCTCAACTCTCAATAAATATATCTCAATAAACACCCTCACCAGAGTCTTCTGCCGTGTCCCCCCCCCCCCCCAGCCTCCCTAGCCAGGCGGGATCATGGGCACATGTGCCTGGCATGTACAAGTCAACCGGGAACCAAACTTACGATCTCTCTTCTGGATCCAGCCTCACGTGAGCACTGCATTGCTGCTGGCCCACCCAGCTGGCCCGCCCAGGTTCTGAGAGTGTTTGGAGCAGTGCGAGGAGGTGGTGATGGTGGTAGGGGACTCACAAGTAGGAATTCCAGGACGCTTACAAAGATGATGAATCATTTCCTCCACAAGGAGGGACAGGGACCTCGGTCCTCACTAGGATGTCATCTGCAGGTAGCATCCTACAGAGAGGCAACCTGGTTCTGTTTGAAGAAAGAGGACAACTGAATGGATCACCTCAAGTAACAGTCAAGGAGCCGGGTGCATGGGAGCCCCATGTTCTTGGTAACCGCAGTGTACAGAAGGGGAAGTAGCAGCAGCGGGTGAAGTGTTTGAGGGCTGAATCTGCCACCCTGCGGTGACGCTCTGTGCAAAAGAGGAACTAGATCCCGGGGTGGAGAGGACAGCAAGAAAGGACGTGCCTTTGTCTTCGTTCAGTTGACAGGAGTTGCGGTTACGTCAGGGAAACTCCACACCGACCTGTTCCAGCTCTGTCTTGCTGGCTCTGACCATCCTCAATCCTAGAATGTATAGTGCTGTGATTTTTAAGGGCTGCGCTCTCCGGCCTCTTGAGTTTCTGTTTTCAAGTAAAAATGGCTTTATTATTTTTCCTGGTCATAAAAATAGCTGCCTAGTCATTGCAGAACATTATTCAATAGAAGAAACATCTTAAGACAGTAAAGCTCACCGGAAACGAGCATGTTTGTTAAGTATTTTTATGACCCTCTTTGGCAATACTCTGGGTGCAGACCCTCCGTACAGATATTTTTATAGGAATACTTAGGATCTGTTAGGGCCATCATCCTGTATCGATGACTGTAATTCAACAGCATCATTTATTTGACCAGCTAATCTTCCTACATCAGAGTCTCTCAGAGCCCATAGCTGTGGCCAAATTCTCATGCTACTGGGGTGAGTGCTGTGGTTTATGAATATGGGGGAGTCGGCTGGCTCACCAAGATGGAAACATCAACTCAAGGCTGGCATCTTTCTCTCTCCCCAGCTCACACCTTCTCCAGGCTCATGGCCTCCCCGGCCCTTAGGAGCTGAGGACAGCTACCTTTCCTTCCAGAGCTGCCTCCCCCTGCCAGAACGAGGGCGCTCCTCTCTGCACAGTGCTTCCAGGGGATGTTTATTTGGTCATGCAAGAAATAAAACCAGCCCTTCGCCTCCTAAAAGAACCTCTTAGCTACTGCCTCTGACCCAGAGAGCACTTTCCATTTCCACGTGGTTCTTCACTTTTTCTGGTACTTTTACACAGTGACCTCCCTCATCCTTGTTACTCTTGGCGAAACTGATCATTCTAACCCTGGCGTAAGGCTTGCGGCTTCCAAGTCAGCATTTCTCAAATGAGGCTTATTCAGTCACCCAACCCTGGAGTTGAGAGGTTCCCTCTGTCCTGCCCAGTGACCGCTTTTCTGTGGTCATCTATTTCCCTTCCTCTGTGCTGGCTTCTAGGTTCAGGCCATCGAGCATCTCCTTGGCGACTTCCTCTTAGCCTGTGTACCGAGGCCTTGGAAAGCGGAGATGCAGACTCGGCCTTGGAGGAAGCTGTGGTCTAGTGGGCAGCCAGGCATGTGGGAAATCCTGCAGGAACCCGTGAAGAGAGACAGGAAAACAAATAAACAAATGCAAAACAATAACGATTTCCATCTGGACTCAAGAGCCCTTTCACATACGTTCTTGTCCACAGTGTAGACCACATGTGTGCTGTGGAAAATGGGATGGTGGAGTGGCGTGGAGTCGGGGAAGTATACTCCCAAAGGCATCCGTCTTCATGCGGCCTGCAGTCCCTTGGGAAGTCATCTTGCCCAGTTTCAGTAATTTGTTTTTTTTCACCAGATAATATTACATTCCCATTACCTAGGTGCTACATCTTGTTCCTTAATTATGTCCTTCACAATGGAAAGCTTTCCAGCGTCCCCACCACCACCTTTTTTTCCCCTCAAAAAATTATTCTATTTAATTTTATTTATTATTACTATTATTATTATTTTAATTTGACCAGAGAGTGACAGGTAGAGAGGAAGGCGAGAAGGCAAGCCATCAGGTTTGGGACTTGAACCGTGTTTTACCATGAGGGAGTCCAGTACCTTAACAGCCATGCCACCTAACGGGTCCTCCACGTTTTCCACTTATTCCCAGTGCTTAGCCTCAAGCTCACCTAGCAGTTTTTATTCAGTCCCTCTTACCCTATTTTCAGTAGAAAGGGGAGTTTCTCACCACCCAGCACATAATAACCCTACAGAGGCTGTCGTTAGGCATCCTGGGGGCTGCTATATCCACCTTTGAATGAATCCGGGCTTTTCTGCTCAGCTGTCTTGGGGCTGACAAGGACAGGCAGGGCCTCCGCTGTCTGCCCTTTGCTGGCTGTGCCCAGGCAGCAGGAAGGTGCACACAGCAGTGCCGCTGCACAGACAGAACCGGCTGCAGAATAATTGTCCAACTGAGTGTGAAAACCCAGCACAGGTGCAGCAGGTGCCGAGGTGTCTGGTTGGTAACGGTGGATTAGAGAGTGCTTTGGAAACATTGTCCAGGGGCCCATGGTGGTGCGGCGGTCAGATGCAGTGCCGTACGGGGCTGACCCGCATGGGAAGGTTGTGGGTTCTTGTCTGGAGACCTGAGTATGCTAGGTCCACACATGCCCATGCTCTGGGGCTGGCTGAGGCTGAGGGGTGGATCACTGTGTCAAGACCCTGTTGGGGGTACTGTCTCTCTGTGTGTCTCTCTCTCTGATGGGAGAAATAAATAAACATAATGGGAGTCAGCAGGTGGTGTGGCGGTTAAGGTGCTGGATCCCACATGACTGACTTTGTGGTTCGAGTCCTATACCCAGTAGCTTGAAAGTCATGCGGGACAATGCCCCAAATCCTGAAAGGAGAAGTGGGGAGGAGGCCATCTCCCTGGGGGATGATTTCTCACTTTTTTCCCTCTCTGGCAAGTGCATGCACCCTGCAGCAAAAATTAACTAGCTAAATAAATAAATACATTTTAGAAGCGGAAAATATTAGGGTGGCAGGTGGTTGAGGTGCTAGACTCCCACTGGGCCAACTGTGGGTCTAGTCCTGGATCTGGTGGTTTGCTTTCTCACTTTCCTTCTCTTTTTCTGTCTCTCCCTGGTGAGTGCACATGCCCTATAGTAAATTAAATAAAAGATAATAATGATAAATGAAATGAAATAAATAGTAATTTAAAAAAAGGAAAACCATGGTCCATTGTTTAGTGACTTAGAATGTGTGGTCCATTTCTCTAATCTTGTTCTCTCTTTTTTTTGGAGAGGTTTTTGCTATAGGGCGCATGCTCTTGCCAGAAAAACAGAGAGAGACAGAGAGACAGAAAGCGAGAAATCACCCCTTAGGGGGGATGGCCACTCTGCAATCCCTTCTTCTCCATTCTCCTCTTGGGATCTTGGGCACGCACGCACACGCGCCTGGTGTGAGTTTAAGCCATCAGGTCCGGGACTCGAATCACGGTCGATTACATGGGAGTCCAGCGACATAGCCATTACGCTAACTGCTGGTCCCATCTGACCCTGTTCTCTTAATGGCAGCTGCCTTGAAGGCTTGGGAAGACCCACTGTGTCTAGCCCATTGCCCAAAGGTAACTATTGATAGCGTAGAGAGCTGTGTGTGTGCGCGCGTGTGTGCGGGGTGGGGGAGGGGGACAAGTGGGACGTGGGCCCCTCCAAAGTGAAGTTTGAATCAGCTTTTGATCAAGCCTGTAATCATCCAGAAGGTTTCTTGTAGAAACTATCTCCTGGAGACAGACTTCTACCCTTGGAGCTGAGCTGAAGCTAGACTGACCTTTGGAAATAGAGGTTGTACAGTCAGGGTTCTTGGTTATAAGCCCCAGAGCCAGAATGCCAACTCAGAAAAAAAGTAGCAAGAAGATTTGGGACTGGCGCTGGGGCCTTGTGTTTAAGGGAACCTCCTCCCACATGGCTGACCATGCGGTTTGAGTCCTGGACTAGTGGCTTGTAAACCACCCTGGGGGGACCAGCAATTAACATAATGGCTATGTTGCTGGACTCCCATGTAGTCGACCGCTGTTTGAGTCCGGACCCGGTGGCTTAAACTCACGCCGGGCACGTGTGTGTGTGTGTGTGTGTGTGTGTGTGTGTGTGCCCAAGATCCCGAGAGGAGAATGGAGGAGAAGGGATTGAGGTGTGGCCATTCCCCCTGGGGTGGGGGTGATTTCTCGCTTTCTATCTCTCTGTCTCTCTCTATCTTTCTGGCAAGCGCACGCGCCCTCTAGCAAAAGCCTCTCAAAAAATAATAAATAAAACCCAAAAAAAACCACACTGGGCACATGTGAGTGCATGAAAGGACGGAGAAGTGGAGGAGAAAGGATGGCTGTGTAGCCACACTCCATCGGGGCTGTTTTCTCCCTCTCCCTCTGTCTTCCTCTGGTGAGTGCGTTTGCTCTCTGGCAAAATTTAAGAGAAAGTAATAAAAGGATTTGGAGAGCTCACAAACTTTACACCAAAGCTGGGAAACTAGACTTGGAAAAGGGAAACAAACGGAGACTCTGTAGCTGGAATCAAGGCCCAGATCAAAACCTAGAGCTGGCCTGGCAAGGACCCTTGATACGTGATCGTGCCCGAACACTGTCCTCATCTGTGCCATCCCACACACTGGTATGGCTGCCACTGCTGTCTCTGCCGGAAAGGATTCCCGTCTTGTGTCACTAGTTCCCTAGTCTTTGTGAGGCCGGGTGATCTCTTTGGCCAGCCCGGGAAGGCAAATAACGAGGGTTTTTAGCTTCGGTAGCAGGTCATGCGCCCCGTCTCCCACAGCTCATTAGGTGGAGAATTTGCCAGACATAGGAAGATACTAGGGAGTTAAAAAATGACTAATGGAGGGCCAGCAGGTGGCGTGGTGGTTAAGGCAGCTGAATTGTACATGACCAACTGCAATTCGAGTCCTGGACCCAGAGGCATGAAAAACACACTGAGTGCACGGGTGCATGTCCAGAATCCTGAGAGGAGATAGGAGAAGGGATTGCAGTGTGACCAACCCCTGTTGGGGAGGTTGAGTGTGATTTCTCACTTTCCCTCTATCTCTCTGTCTTGCACATACACCCTATAGCAAAAATAAATAAACGAAAAATTGGCTAACGCACACAAAGCAGGACCTGGGAGAGAAAGAGCCATATAGTGGATAGTATGAACTGGTTATTTGATGGCAGCTGTCAGCCACCATTCATCCTCATCTAAAATTTACTAGCCATCGGGGACCAGCAGGTGGTATGGTGGTTAAGGTGCCGGACACTCCCACATGACTGACCATAGTTCAAGTCCTGGACCTGGTAGCTTGCTTTTGCACTTTCTCTCTCTCTCTCTGTGTCTCTCTCTGGTCAAATTAAAATAAATGAATGAATAAATAAAATAAAATTAAATAAATCTTAAAAAATATTTACTAGCCATCAGCCACATGCCAAAGCAGGAGGGGAGGTGCTTTTCCATCCTCATATCCTCTGGCCTCACCATAACCTTGAGACTGCAGGGACATGAAGGTGGTCAGGAAGTGGTGTCATTTGTGAGGGGGGACTTGGAGCTCAGGTGGAGAAGACTAGAGGTAAAGAGGACACTGCATTCTTGGGGAGGGTAGCCTCATTTAGAGGCCGTCCTTGTGGGTGACCGGGACTAGGCAGACGAGGTGGAACTTGTCCCTCTCCTCCCGCCGTCCTTGTTTCCATTGCCTGTCTTCTATATCACGTGATTGAATTGGCCGTCTTCAGCTCCAGGGACTACGGAAATGCTCCTTGTAGAGCTCTTGTGCCTTGCCCCTGCTCAGAGACGCCCTGCTTCTGTGGGTTGTCATTCACCTGCTGCCGCTTGCTCCCCATGTCTCAGGGTTTGCCCAGGAGCTTTCCCCATGCGGTTTCCCCACATGGCCCCAGCAGGGGCTGGAGAGGTGTTTATTGCCAGGGCCTGGATGCCACTCACTACTGATGACCCAAACTTCCTGCCTCTTCCTGCAGCCACTCAGCACGACTGGCATCCTGAGCTCCGCTTCTACTGCTTCCAACAGGTCGAAGAATAGGACTCGCTACCGGACCAAAGCCGTGAGCTCTGAGGTGGACGAAAGCCTCTTTGGAGGCATCAAGGTAACCCTGTGTGCCCCTCCAGGTAGCAGCCCCCTGGGGGCAGTGGCCCAGACTAGTGTTGCTGGGACCGAGCTTACACTGGGCTGTGCAACTCTCACAAAAGGGCTTCCGAGGCCTGAGCTGCTGGGCTCTGACATGTCTTCACAGCACTTAAGATTGTTTGCAACGTCAAAGGGGGAGGCGTCTGCAGAGAGCTCAACCGTTGCTCAGTGAAAGCTGTCCGGGAGAAGACATTTGCTTGTAGGCCGAGAGGCTTGCCCGCAGTCACAGAGCAGTGACTTTCCCCTTCCCACCAAGAACAGCGACCGAGGATGGCCCAGGACAGCCCTCTTCCCCCAGTTCAGCTCTAGCAATGATTTAGCTTTGGAAGATGAGTTGGTCTGCATTTGCAAGCGTCATCCAGACTGAGGCTGACAACTCCTTTGGGCTAGAAAAGGAGAGCTAGAGAATTGCTTCGAATACTTTTGCCATGTGTGAAGTTCAGTAGGTGAGACAGAGAGAGGGAAGGAGAAAAGCGCATGAGACATGGAGAGACACAGAGAGAGGGGCAGCTGGAGATTAAGAGAAAGAGGAGAGAGAGAAGGAGGATACTGTTGGTGGCATGAGTACTTCTGGCAGCAGGCGGGTTGGGGAGAGGAGAGTTGATGTCAGTCCCTGCTCTTCGCCATCCTCATCGAGACTCAAAGAGGACTTTCCAGAGGGTGCAAGAATCGGCATCTTCACTTGGTGGACTCCCACTCTGCAGCAGTTTTCCCACTGATAAGGGGAAGAACGAAAGGAATGCATGTTCACTTAGAGACATTGTTTGGCTTGAAGTCCATGCGGAGTTTTCTGGCAAAAGCAAAGAGAGGTTTGGAAATAGCCAGGATGCTGGCCAGCCAAAGGGGGGCAGTCAGTAAAGTGCCCAGTTTCTTTGGCTTTATTGCTAGGCGAGCTCCAGGAAGTCTCTGAAGCGGCAGTAGGGGGCAGGAGTGGCCTGTGGCATGGCCGAGGTGTGCCGGCTCTGAAGCAGAGATGAACACTAGGGGGCAGCACTCGGGGGGACTGCCGTGCCAAATGAAGTTCTCAGGGCAGGCAAGGAGGCGTCCTGCCTCCAGTCGGGATCAGTGTCTGCGTTTACAACAAATGAAATTCTCACTGTGTCCAGAAATCTCCTGAAAGAAGTGATTTTATTTTCTCATAATCTAACTCCTTCATGGTTTCAAAACAATCACATATCTAATCTGTGTGACCTCACCACAGTAGGTTATAAGGACAGTCTCTATCAGGCCGTGGAGCGATTTCTAACTCCGTCCATGTGGCTGTGTGTGTGTGTGTGTGTTCAAAGTGAGTTAATTATTAGAAAGGAGTAAAAATTACTGATATCATAGATTGTATTGTCTGTAACAAATTGTATTGCTTCAGTTCCACAGTGGGATTCCAAGAAAGGTAATTATTTTTTTCTTTTATAAAGGAGATCATTTCATGGAGAGAGGAGAACCTCGAGACCCCAATTTTACTTTTATTTTTTTTTTGAAAGCTTATTTATTTGTTTCTTGCACGAGGGAGCAAGAGAGAAAGAGGAAGAAAGAAACCTGTCTTTCTTTCTTCCCAGTGGGGTCCTTGTAGTACAATCTCCCCGAGTCTCAGCCTGCTTGGGTATGAGCACATATACACACGTCCTGCATATATGGAGGTCCCAGTACTTGAACCCAGGACCTTCTCACGTGGTCCACTTGTGATACCACTGCACCACCACTGCCCTCAGCTCCTCCTCCCATTTACTTTTCATTCTTGATGATTTCAGACCAAGTGTAGACACACGCCTGTACTTCCCTCACCACGATCCCCACCCTCCTACGAGAGCATTACCCACGTAAGAACAAGCGCTCCAGGCTGCTTTCTCCATGCCCTGGCTGTTTGTCACAGTCTGGGCCGGTGGCAGTCTGAGCGCCAGCTAGACCCCCCTGCCCTGCTCGCTTCCCACACTGGATGGAAACCCCAGGAGAAGGGAGGCTGTACTTGAAGTTCCCATGACCAGGAGGAGGTGCAGCCTCCAAGCTGTCCTCCCTAACCTCATAGCCCCTGGCACATGGAAGGAGCCCGAGCGACAGCCCCATTGTGCTGCTCCAAGATAGGCACACCATTCGGAAAACGCTCAACGCCCTGGCCTGGGACCGCAAGCCGGAGACCATCCAGCTCATCACCCGGGACATGGTCCGGGAACTCGTGTGAGTGTCCCCTGCTTGCCCGTGCTCAGCCCGCACTTCTGCTGAGACCTGTGGTCACTCTGCTGGCCCGATGCCCACTTCTTTCCTATTCGTTTTCCCTTGTGTCATTGTCCGTTCATTCTTCTCTGTAGTGGCCTGTCTGGATTCTCCCCCTTGTGTCTATTATTGCCATTGCCCTTTGTTTTTCCTCCTGCCTTTCTTCTGTCTGGCTCTGAGGTCTGAGGGACTGGTGGAGGGCGGTGCCTAGTGGGTCCCCATTAGTGTGCTTGGTAAAGGGAAGCGATCCAGATGAGTCACTTCCTTTCGGCTGCGTAAAGAATCCTTAGCAAAGGGAAACTGACCAGATGCCTCATTAGCCCCCTGGCTTCTTCCCAGACTTTAAGGCCTTAAGAGGAAATTCTTAGGGGCTCCTTGGGTTCCTTTGGGATTAGCTCAGCCCTGCTTCCCGCCCGGAGCTGCCCCCTTGCGTGGGCCCCCTGTGGAGTTTAGGCCCAGCTCAGCACTGTGCCATGAGCCAACACCATGCGGTGGTCCTGCGCTTGCGTTAGTGTTTCACTCACAGGAACTGTTCTCTGTCCTCTGGCTCCACCCGCTAGAAACTAGGATTCTCAGGAAATCCAGACCCCTTCAAGAGTTGAGGAGGCCCAGCTGGACACAGCAGGGGAGCTGGGCCTGCCTGCAGCCCCTCACTGAGCTCTGTCTGGCCAGCCAGCATCAAGTAGCCAGACAAGCAGCCACTCCTGGGGCTGAGAGAGGGCTCCTTTCTCAGAGCGGTCAGGCCCTGAAACACGGTGGAGGGCAAGTGGCTTCCAGCAGACTGAGCCGCTGTCTCAGGTTGAGACCCCTGCTGGTCACTCCAGATGCCACTCAGAAAGCCAGGAGGTCTTGGCTAAGCCCCAGATCCACTCACTCGTTCCACCCGCCTCCCGGACCCGTCCTCCCCCAACACACTAGTTTTATTAGATGAGGTTTCACTTCCTGTCTCGAGCTGTCTGCGTCTCATTGCCACGTACCTGTTAAATAGCCTCACCCAGAAGCAGCTTTATTCCCCCCCAACTGTTCCCTCCCCCATCTTTACTGTGTGTCATTTGTTTGTAATCATTATAATTAGCTATTGGTTTGTTAAATGCGTTGGGCAGCTAGGAAGGAGGGGTCTATAGACATGTCTTTGACTGTTGTTGATCAGAGATTTTAATTAATATTTAGGGTTCAAAGCTTCACTCTAGGCTGGCTGGACAGGAATGTTTAGGTTTCTCATGAGCATCCATCTCAGCCTTGTCTGGCGTCTCCGTGACCTTTTTATGTCATTCTCAAGGAATAACCTATTTTTAAAGTTCAGCTCAACAGCTTTATTTTAGAGGGCCTTTCGGAGTGAGGCACTTGTGTCAGAGACGAGGCTCCCTGTGTGGTTAAGGCAGGGCCTGTGTCCTGAGGAGCTCTGTGAAGGATACAGTCAGCTCAGTCGCCACAATGCAGGCAGAGGGTCAGATGCGGTGGGGGCTCAGACGAGGGGATGACGAGGACAGGCACATGGAAACACGGGGCAGGGCCTTGGACAGCAGCGCAGAGAGGGTATCACATGAGCCGGGCTTATAGAGCAAGGACTTCAGATGTCTCTTTTTGACCAGATCGTCACCCAGAGTCCTCCCCCCAGAGACCCACAGCGCAGTTGCAGTCTCTCCTGCCGTTGGCCGAGCATACCAGAGGGCCGCGATGCAGGGAAGGAGGGGAGGAGAGCAGAAAGCCTGCAGTGCAGTGCCCAGAGCACGGCCTCTCCCCTCCCTGACTCTGTTCATTCCTGTCTCAGTGTTCCCACAGAGGATCCCTCCGGGGAGTCCCTAATCATCAGCCCTGAGGAGTTTGAGCGAATCAAATGGGCATCCCACATCCTGACCAGAGAAGAAATCGAAGCCAAGGAGCAGGCCTTCAAGAAAGAAAAGGAAGCCATCTTGGTAGTTAACTTCCCCAACCCTTGACCTCTGCAGCCTGGGGTAGAGAGAAGGGTGTGGAGGTGGAGGGAGGCCAGCTTTTCATGATGGTGGGAGTTCTAGTCAGGGTGCCCTGAAACAAGGTCTGAATTTGTGCTTAATAAAGAAAAAATACCGCAGTATGAAGACCAGAGAGAAAACACCTGTGATATGGCAGCAGGTGGGGCCAACGGAGAAGGAAGGCAGGCCGTGATGTTCTGTGGTCCTGATGGCATGGGCTGGGGCACACCATACTGGGTCACCGGCAGTAGCCAGGCGAGTGCCCAGACTGTGACCCCCACGCTGACCCAAACTGGTGTCCCTCAGGATGCAGTGATGACACGCAAGAAGATCATGAAGCAGAAGGAGATGGTGTGGAGCAACAACAAGAAGCTCAGCGACCTGGAAGAGCAGGCCAAGGAGCGGGCCCAGAACCTCCTGCAGAGAGCCAACCAGCTGCGGATGGAGCAAGAGGAGGAGCTCAAGGACATGAGCAAGGTGGAGCCGTCCTGCCTTCCGGGGGCTCAGGCCACGCCCTTCTCCCTCCGGCTAGCTATTCGGCTCTTCGCTATTCTCACACATTGAACAGTTGGCTTGCTGGAGCTGGGGTCTGGGCTGGGGGCTGGGGGCTGGGGGGGCCACACCTGCACCTTGGAGGACTGGCTTGGCCACTTTCTTGCTGTGTGACCTTGAGAAAGTCACTTGCCCTCCCTGAGCCTTACTCTTCTTTGTAAAATGAGAATGGTAAAACTGCTTAGCAGAAGGGCCAGCAGGTAGTGTAGCGGTTATGTCTCTGGACTCCAATCTGGTCGGCCATGGTTCAAGTCTCAGACCTGGTGGTTTGAAAATCACTCGGGCACGTGTGTGCCCTAGGTCCCTGGAGGAGAATGGAGAAGGGATTAGGGTGTGGCCATCCCACGTGGGGTATGTGTGTGTGTGTGTGTGTGTGATTTCTCTTTCCCTCTCACTGTCTCTGTCTTTCTCTCTTTTCAGTGAGTGCACCTACCCTAAGGCAAAAACCTCTTAAAACAAAACAAAGCAAAATAAAACAAGCAAACAAAAAAGCCCCTGCTTAGCAGAATTATTGGCAGGATTAAATGACTACACTGTGGGAGAGTCTTTGAGAACTATGGATTGATAAATGTGAAGATATTACTTTCATTTTTATCCTGTGATTCTAGCCACATATGGTGGTCCAGGCGGTTGGATTTTATGTTATGGTATTTTAGTTTTGCTATAGGGTGCATGCACTCTCCAGAGAGAGAAAAAGAGAGAGAGAGAGAGAGAAAGGGAAAGTGAGAAATCACTCCCCTACCCCCAAGAGGAGGGCCACACCGCAATCCCTTCTCCTCTAGTCTCCTCTCCTGAGTTAGTGCACACTCACACACGTGTCTGGCATGATTTTCAAGCAGCTGGGTCTCGGACTCGAACCATGCAGTAGGCCATGTGGGATCCAGTTGCCTGAACTTCCATGCCACCTGCTGGCCCCACAATTAGATCCTTTTTGAAGTATATATACAAAGCACTTCTTTTAGCTGAGAGCATAAAGAATAGGGGCTCATTCAAATTCTATTTGTAACTCATTTGCATGTGGCTCACTTCCTGTCCAAATGAAAAATGTGGACTCATCTGATTTCTTTCTCTTAGGTAAATCTCCCCTATGTATACCTCCTTTTATTTCCCAAAGCTTTTACTACTTGGGTCTTTCTTATTGACAGGCCTGTCATTTTTTCATCCCCTTTGTGTCACATTGGGCCCTTCCAGCTCAAAAATCTATTATTTGTGGCCCAGCCCCTGCAAGACAGCCTGTTTCCCTGAGGAGCAGAACATAAGGTCTTGTCTTGGGGTTTCGTGGGTTCCCTAAGAGGAACCCATAGATCAATGAAGTTTTATGGAAATTTTGTAGGTGTGCAGAGGGGAGTCTTCAAAATATTCATGGAAAACCCTATGCATGGATTTCACAGTTATTTTGCACCAAAATACACTTGTACTTTAATTCTATTTTTTGATGAACCCGTTCACGTCCTTGTATGTGTCAGCGAATTTGATGGAAGAGAGAGCCCATATTCTCAAAGGGCGAGCCATTACCCCCAAACACTAGGACTCAGTACCCTTGTAGATAATATTCTTGGCCTGTCTTTTGACCCTAGCACCTAGTAGGCTCCTAGTAAATGTTTGAACTGAACTTTATCAGGGGGTGCCTAGTCAGAGCCTTCTTATTCTCTGCACTTGGGGCCAGCTGCATGCATCTCCAGCACACTCCGGAGTCTTCTGTTTCTCCCCTTAAACTTCCACACCCCCACTGTGCACCCCCAGGCTCAGTGCCACAGTTTCATCTCCACTCCCCAGATCATCCTCAATGCCAAGTGCCATGCCATCCGGGATGCCCAAATCCTGGAGAAGCAGCAGATCCAAAAAGAACTGGATGCAGAGGAGAAGCGGTTGGATCAGATGATGGAAGTGGAGCGGCAGAAGTCCATCCAAAGGCAGGAGGAGCTGGACAGGAAGAGGAGGGAGGAAAGAATAAGGTAAATAAGTGTTTTGGGCATGTCCATCGCCAAGTCATTTTCATGTCTCTTCAGGTCAGTGGAGCCTGGCAAAGAGGGAAGGCTTGCTAATGAGAAATGGTCATTATCCTTACCCGTGGTGATCTCAAAACCTTTCTGCAGTGATACCTAGGACCAAGAACTTCTATTTATTTTTATGATAGTGTGTTTGTGTGTGCACGAGAGAGGGAGAGAGAGAAAGAGAGAGACACCCTTGACAAGATGTAGTCACCCCATAATCCCCTTTCCCCAGCCCTTCAGCTCCTCAGGATCGTGGCTGCCTAAATATTTGGCCAATGTGAACCACAGAATTTTTTTTTAAAGGATTACTTATTTATTTAATTCCATTTGTTATTATTTTTTAATTTGAGAGAGAGAGAGAGAGAGAGAGAGAGAGAGAGAGAGAGGAAAAGGAAGAAAGCAAGCCGCCAGGTCTGGGACTTGAACTGTGGTTGGCCATGTGGGAATCCATTGCCCACCATGCCACCTGATGGCCCCACCACAAAACTTTTCAAAGCTCATTTTCTTTTATTTATGTATTAAAATAATTTTAAAAAGAAAAAACAAACAAACAAACAAAACTATTTCCAAAGCGTGCATGCACTCGCCAGAGAGAGACAGAACAAGCGACAGAGGGAGAAAGCGCCTCCCAGTGGGGCTTGGTCAGGCTACAATCCCTTCTCCTCCATTTTCCCATCTTGTTGGAATCTGAGGCATGCATGCACTCATATCTGATGTATTTTTCAAGCCAAGAGGGCCGGAGTTTGAACTGTGCTGGCTGGCCATGTGGAATCTGACTCCCTTAACCACTAGGCCATGGGGCAGGCCCAAAGTTCATCTTCATGCCCCAGTTTCTTCACGATCTCGTGCCATAATCATCTGGCCTTCAGGATTCAGTCTCGTTTCTTACCGCTTCCTGCCATCCACTGTGTCCTTTCCCTTTTTCCCTTAATATGCCAGTCCTTGTAACAAGTTTGTGATTTTGTCGTTCCTTTTTATCAAACACCTTTCTCTTTTCTTTCCTCGCTGGAAATGCTCAGTAAGTGACTGTCATCACCTCCTCTGAGAAATCTTCCTCACTTTACCAGGTGGGCTTCGTGGCTCCCTTCCCCGAGCCCGTACTCCTGGGTTTTCACTCGCACACCACTTCTTATGCTGTGGCTTCTGACCCCCACTAGACTGTGCTCTCGCTGGGGACAGGGCCCCTGTCTTATTTATTTCTGGCCTTGCCGAGTGTGTGGCTTATCGTAGGTGCTTAGTTCATGTAAGAGTGAATAAATCCAACCACCTCCCTTCATTTTACAGGAAGAGATGATTCCCAGAACAGTTGAATTATAGAGTCACAGTGTCCTAGATTTAGGACATATGAATTACCCCTATAAATAGCCCTTGTGCCGTGCTGAATGGCAGTTTTATCTCCACAGCTGTGCTTGTTCTCTTGAGCCATTCGTCCTGTTCTTCTAGTGGGTACCTGGGAGGCTGTGGTGGACTTCCAGTAGTTTATTAGTGGCTAAGTGGCTGGCTATCTTCTGCTTGAATGATCCGCTGAAGGAATGATCTCTTCCCCAATGGGCAGCTCTAGAGCTTTGAGGTGCTTCTTATATTGAGCCCAGATGTGTTTCCATGTGATGCTCTTACTCCTTCCCCCTGTTTGTTTCATCCAGAATCAGGAAACCATCTATCAGGAGTGCTCTGTCTGAATGTGACTCACTCTCCTTCCCCTTTGCTCTTCTCCCGATCTGTGTCTTCCCACATCCTTCCAGCCTTTACTTGTATATCACAGGGTCTAGATGCTTCCAAGTGTATCGACATCCCAGGAACACAAAGGGAGTCACCAGCAACTCTGATCGGGGAATCCAGTCTCTTTGTTGTTGTTGTTGTTGTTGTTGTTGTTTTTTTAATCTGGGCTAGGGTCTTGCTGAGTGGAGAAATTTCCTAGGCTTAACCCTGCCTACCAGCAGCCGACAGTGTTAAAGTGTGTGATAGGATATAAGAAAGATGGTTACCCACCTGGGAGGTGGGCAAGAAGACGGATACCCTGGGCGAGCAGAAGCACCAGGGGAATTAGAAGTCCTTTGGGCTGCGTTACTTTGGGAAGCTCTGTGGAGCTAGCCCAGGAAGCTAGCTTCTTTCCGATGGTTACTTTGGAAAGACCTGGGAGGTGTTGGGGTTTCAGAATCCATTTGTTTATTTTATTCATTTATTTATCAGTTTTTCCAGAGGGCGCATGTACACGCCAGAGAGAGACAGAGAGAGAAAGTGAGAGAGCAACCCCCATGGGGGATGGCCACATTGCAATCCTCTGTCCATTTCTCCCTCCTTTTGGAATTTGAGGCATGTGTGCACATGCACTTGGCATGTTTTTCTAGCACCCAGGTCTAATACTCAACCATGCAGTCGGCCATGTGGGATCCATTGCTTTAATCACCACATCACTGGCTGGTCTCCCCTTTATTTATTTATGTAAGTTTATGTTTGTGATTTATTTTTTTAATTTGCCAGAGAGTGTGTGCACTCACCAGTGACAGAGAGACAGAGAGAGAGAGTGTGCACCCTCCAACGAGGCATGATCATGCCACAAACCCTTGTCTATTTCTCCATCCTGTTGGGATTTTGGTCATGCATGCGCTTGTGGTTGGCATGTTTTTTAAGTCGCCAGAGCTGGCACATGAACCACTTGGTCATGTGGGATCCAAGTCCCTTAACCATTAGGCTATGGGGCTGGCCCTTAAAGTTTATTTTTATTTATTCTATGTGAGATAGAAAGAGAGAGAGCCTTTCTGATGGTCCTAATGCCATGATCCACCCCTCAGCCTCAGCCAGTCTGGGTCATGGGCACGCTTGTGCCTGGAATACTCGGAGAGGTCTCTGCCCTTGAACCGTCAACCTTCTCTTGTGGGTGTACCTGGAAGAGTGTTGCATTTTACCACTGTCTGGCCCCTCAGAAACCCTTTACATGCCAGAAGGAAGAAGGTGTATTACGATGAGGATGCACAGGTGAATAAGGAAGGGGAATCTCAGGAAGGATGATTCCAGAACCAGGCACTCAGAAGAAAGAGTGCCCAATCCCCCTGGACATTCCGGGGAGGGTCTTTGAGCCCTGGAAGCAGATCGATGTTTAAGAGGCACTTGTCAAATTGTTCCTATGATACTTCTACCTTGGGTGTCATGTGGGTGGCAACTGGAGCAGTGACCCGGAGCCTCGGTTTCTAAGACACTGAGGTGCTGTCTCCCCCCACCCCCAGAGGAAGACGGCACATTGTGGAACAGATGGAAAAGAACCGGGAGGAGCGGTCACTGCTTGCCGAGCAGAGGGAGCAGGAGAAGGAGCAGATGCTGGAGTATATAGAACAGCTCCAGGAGGAGGACCTGCGGGTAACAGGGCTGGATAGATGAAGCCACAGCGACAAAGCCCTCCGAGGTGTTGGGGTTTCAGGGTGTGGACTGATTTTCTGCAAGGCACATGCTCATTTCACATCATCACCATCCACGTTATATTGCCGTGTTAAACATTTATGTGTCTATGGTGTCATGTTGGGGATGAGCAGTGATTTGAGCAGCTATTGTCCTTGCCTCCCAGGGACTTGGGGTGGGAAAGTGATATGTCCATTAGGATGGACACATGTGGGAAATAAAGGACTGCACGCTTTGCATAAGTAAATATAGGGGTGTTTTATAGTGCTCCCTCAATTATCTGGGGATATTACATACTCTGCAGATGAATAGTAGTAAAATCTTCACTCTAGGCTCCTCGCTGCCACCCCATTCAAAGTATATAGCATCCCATTGTCACTGCGTGGTGGAGCCACGTCTGTTCTTCCTGGTAGCGGTCATAAAATGAGTGGGCATATCTGTTGCAAAAGAAATGATGACATGCCTGCCCACACTAGGCAGACTTTTAAAAACCCTCCTCTGTTCGCCTTATCGGGGCTCTTGCAATGTACAAAGGACCCCTGCCCAGTGAGGGGCGTCGTAGCGTTTGGAACATTCATTCTCCCTGCCCCCTTCATGTTTTCGTTTTGAAAATTTTTACACATGCAGAAAAGTTGAGAGAATTGCACCATATCCATAAACTCTTCACCTAGATTTAATGATTGTTAACAATTTGGCTTAATTGCTTGTTTCTTTCTAGGTGTATGTACTTATTTTGTTTATTGTTAAACTGAAAATAGGTTGCAGGCCATCTCAACGCTTTGCCACTTATCGCTATAGCTTGTACCCTCGAAGAACAAGCACAACCTTACATGTCAACAAACTCTAATCAAATGGTTTTAGGATATCATGTCACATTTAATGCATATTCAAGTTTCCCCAATTGTTCCAAAGTGTATTTTCAGCTGTTTCATTTATTTAATTAATTATTTATTTATTTATTTTAACCTGGCTCTAATGAAGGTTTGTAGGTTGCATTTGGTTAAGGCTCTTTAGACTGTTTGCTCAATGAGAGTTCCCTCGTTTATTCATTTATATATATATTTTTTAGAGTTTTTTTTTTTTTTTTTGCTATAGGGTGTGTGCGCTCGCCAGACAGAAAAGAAAAAGAGACAGAGAAACAGAAAGCGAGAAATCACCTCCCCAGTGGGGATGGCCACACCGCAATCTCTTCTCCATTCTCCTCTCAGGATCTTGGGCACGCACGCACATGCGCCCGGCGTGTTTTAAGCCACTGGGTTCGGGACGCGAACTGCGGTCGACTACGTGGAAGTCCAGTGACATAGCCATTACGTTAACTGCTGGTCCCTTCATTTATCTTTTTTAAAAAAGATTTTTGTTATAGGGACGCATGCACTCACTGGAGAGACAGAGAGACAGAGAGTGAGAAATCTCTTCCCCAGGAGGGATGACCACACTTCCCTTCTCCTTCATTCTCCTCTCGGGATTTTGGGCATGCATGTGCACATGCCTGGCATGAGTTTCAAGTCGCCGGGTCCAGGACTCGAACTGTAGTTGACCACATGGGAGTCCAGCGCTTTAACCAATACACCGCCTGCTGGCCCCCAGTTCATTCGTTTCTATGACACTGATGTATTGAAACATCCAAAGTAGTTGCCTGAAAGAATGTTCTGTGTTCTGAACTTGTCTGATTGTTTCCTGGTGCCACTTAACCTGTGGAACACGTATTTTATTTTTCTGCCCTCCCCTTGTGTTTATGGATGACAGCATGGTCATCAGCCAGTGCGTTTGATGGTGAGGAGTGACGGGGGTCTTGAAGGGTCCCACAGGTGGGAAGGCTTGTGTTTACGAAGGCCCCTCACAGCACCTGCCATGTGAGGACTGGTGTGAGGAGTGGGATAGCGACACCTGGGTAGTTGGGTCAGACGAGGGCCATGTAGCCGTGTGAGCTGCTCGAGGTGGGGACAAATGGGGCTGAGAAGACAGAGACCTGGCCAAGTTATTTCAGTTCCCGGTTCAGCAGAGAGCAGGCGGAGAGGGACAGGGAGGTTAGGTATGGGGTAATGATGAAGGGAAGGAGGTGAGACGTGAAGGTGGAAAATGCGACTCGATTGTGGGGGATAGGAGTTTCGGGATCACCGAGAGTTCTAGGAGTCCGTGAGTCAAGGCCATTACACTGATGCTGTGTCACTGTCCTTCTGATGTCTCATAGGCACTTCCTGAGTCTCCAGAAAGTATTGCTAGGCAATTTTTAGGTAGAAACCTGTGCCTCCCCAGCTTTAGACCTGCCTTATCATCCCAGGCTGATGAAAGGACAGTTTTCTCCACCTTCCAGCAAGATGGAGAGGAGTGAAAGGCATTCATCCAGGGTTGCTTTGGGAGGGCTGCAAACGTAAGAAATGGGAAAGTCCTTTGGTTTCTTGGAAATGAAAAGAACCAGCAAAACCAACAAATCAAAAAGTAAATAAGTAGTGGAGTGAGTAAATAAGTACGTGCTTGTGTCATTGTCGCCGATCAGAGGCCAGCCGCTTCCTCAGCTCTGAGAGTCAGTGGGATTCAGTAACGCCTGGGCACCAACGGCAGCCCGAGACTGAGCGGTTGGGAAGAAAGCTGGAAAGGGGGAGAGGAAACGGGTGCAGGAGTTGGAGGGGCAGAAGGGGGACAGCGGAGTGAGCAGAGGTCAGTGAGGTGAGAGCGCCAGATGCCCACAGGCAGGCAGTTGCTGTGCTGCTCCAGTTCAGAGGTCTTCCTGGAGGAAGGAGCCCTGAATCGGCTGCGAGCCAAGCTGGAGGAGAATAGTCTAGAGAGGACACACAGGCAGCGTTGCCTTGGCTGAGGAGAGCTGGAAGGCCAGGGAGGGGGCGAGCTTTGGAAGAAATGGAAGGAGCTGGAAAGACTGCAGGAGGTGGGGGAGTTGATGGTTGGAGGAGTTTGGAGTAAACCGTCTGAGATTGATCCGGGTGATGGTAGGATCAGTTGCTCCTCCTTACCACGCCCTGAGGATGCGCCTGGACTCAGTGGTGGTCCTGGTCACTGTGACCTTTCCAGGCTCAGAGCTGGTCAGGCAGGGGTTTCCTTACAAAGGATCTTTCTGCTCAGGGTCACATAGGTGCTCTGGTCTCTGTCGCTCACAGAGACACCGATTCTCTGTGTGAAGATCATTTTTCTCTTTTGCACACAACACTATCTTTGGTCCCCTCCCCTTTCCTGCCTCATTTAGTTGTAGTTTGTTGAGTATCGGCTGTTTTCCTGACACCAGGCTACGTGCTGTTGAGGGCGAGAGGAGGGCCCGGTTCTCTGGCTGAGACAGAGTAAATGCACGTGAAGCCAGTGGGGCCTACGAGGCTGTGTGGTCCCAGGAGGTGCAGCCCCACCTTACGTGCAGGGGTGGGGAGGAATGCCAAAGTGTGGGAAAAACTGAAAGTTGAGGCAGTCAAGTAAGATTTTCAGAGCAGGATGGAGGCTGAAAGTAGACAGAACAGGTTCAACAACCCAGCTTGGAATTCGCTGGTGCATGGCCTTGGGCAAGTCACTCTCACAACAGGCCCCAGTTTCTTATCTGCATGAGAAAGAGATAACAAGGACTCCCTTGCAGGGTTTTTGGACATAGTTGGAGATAATGTATGCAAAGTGTCCAAGGAATAGAATGTCCTCAGGGCACTCTTTATTATTTCATCATTATTATTGAGTGGAGATGGAAAGTTTGGGTTTACAGAGGAGAAAGACCTTGAAGGCAGCATGGGCAAAGCCAGGGGGAGAGGATTTGGCATGGCTTGTGGGAGACGCTACATTTTCAGAGCCTCAATTTCCTAAGAGCCTGTAGATCAAGTGTTGAGGCTGTCACGAAGTCAAGTCGGGTGACAGATAAACAGGCCATTTGACAAAGGAGATCATGGGTGTTCCTCGAGAGAGCAGCGTTAGCCAAGGACAGTAATGGAAACCGACTGCAGGAGGTGCTTCTGCCTGCCCGCCTCCACCAGCGACTTCCTCTCCCTCTGTGCTCTTCCTGCTCTGAGGCCGCGTTCTGTTTACTTGTAGGACATGGAACGACGGCACCAGCAAAAACTGAAGATGCAAGCCGAGATCAAGCGCATCAATGACGAAAACCAGAAACAGAAAGCAGAGCTGCTGGCTCAGGAGAAGCTGGCAGACAAGCTGGTGATGGAGTTCACCGAGAAGAAAATGGTAGGGACCCAGTTTGGGATGGCTGGGACCACTGGCCAGGAACAGCATGTCTGCCGCAGCCGAGGCAGACCTGAGGCCTAAGGGAGCGCCCACGGCCTCGTCCCAATCAGCATGGCCGCCCTTCGTTGGAGGGCCTGGCTGCTTTTTCTCTTCATTGAGGCCAGCCCACTTTCTCACTAGCAGAGAGTAGCCTGGAAAGGACACCCAAATTAGTGCGTTGCTATTCTCATTAACACCTTTGATTAGAAGTTGGACTGAGGGTCATGCACAGGCAGGGAAGGAAATTAAAACCATTGGTGAAGGTGAAAGTGAAGTTTTTGTGGATTCCTCATGACTTGGATAATTATATCCCCAGGAATCATGAGTCAGCTGCTCCATAAATTTCTTGTGAAAACTCCTATATTGAGCATTCTGTATTGGGTGCTAGATTCAGAAAATAGAGTCTTCTCTCTCTCCTCCCTCCTCCCCCTCATGGTAGAACCTACAGGAACAAATGTACAGTACGGCAGAGAAGGATCCCTAAGAACAGTTACACATGGGCATAGTGCATGGATGTGTGGACTCCTTCATGGGCAAAATGGAAACGATTAGGATCTGTGGGGAGTGGTGGCTAAAAGAAGTCTTTCAGGGGCCGGCAGGTGGTGTGGTAAAGGTGCTAGACTTCCACATGGCTGATTGTGGTTCAAGTCCTGAACCTGGATTTGCTTTCTCATCTTCTTTTTCTCTGTCTGTCTGTCCCTCTCTGGTGAGTGCATGTGCCCTATAGCAAATTTGAAGAAATAAATAATTTTTTTTTTTAAGGTTTTGACTTGGGTGCATGTGCTCACTGGAGAGAGACAGAGAGACAGACAGTGAGAGGGAAAATGAGAAATCGCTCCCCAGTGGGGATGGCCACACTTCAATCCATTCTCCTCCTGGGATTTTGGGTGCACACACACATGTGCCCAGCATGATTTTCAAGCTGCTAGGTCTGGGACTGGAACCACTGTCGGCCATGTGGGAGTCCAGCATCTTAATCACTATGCCACCTGCTGTCCCCAGTAAATAATTCTTAACTCCTTTTTTTTTTGGAGAGGTTTTTGCTATAGGGCGTGTGTACTCACCAGAAAGACAGAGAGAGAGACAGAGAGACAGAAAGTGAGAAATCACCCCCCTGGGGGGATGGTCACGCCGCAATCCCCTCTCCTCCATTCTCCTCTCGGGATCTTGGAAACACACGCACATGCGCCCAGCGTGAGTTTAAGCCACGGGGTTTGGGACTTGAACCGCAGTCGACTACATGGGAGTCCAGCGACATAGCCATTATGCTAACTGCTGGTCCCAATGAATAATTCTTTAAAAAATAAAAAATCCCAAATCTTTTGAGCATAATTTAGATAGAGAAAACATGCATTGGGACCAGCAGTTGGTGTAATGGCTATGTTGTTGGACTCCCATGTAGTTGACAGTGGTTCGAGTCCCAGATCCAGTGGCTTAAACTCACACCAGGTGCATGTGCATGCGTGCCCAAGATCTCGAGAGGAGAATGGAGGAGAAGGGATTGCTGCGTGGCCATCCCCCCTGGGGAGTGATTTCTCGCTTTCTGTCTCTCTGTCTCTCTCTGTCTTTCTGGTGAGCGCATGTGCCCTATAGCAAAAACCTCTCCAAAAGAGAGAGAGAGAGAAAAAAAAAAGAAAACATGAATTTATATAAGAAGGAGGAAGTACTCAAGGTGGCAGGAAAGTTATTACATTCTTTCATGGTCTTGTCTCTGTTAGTTTCAAAGTTCCATGGTGACAGAAACCACTGCATACCTTTTCTATGCTCTCTAGAAGTGATTCTTAAAGAAGCGCAGGAAGAGGGCGTGGGTATAATTTGACAAGGCATATTTGGTAAGCCTGTGTATTCCAAGTACAACCGCAGAAAGTGAAGCCCAGCCAAGCTTGTTTATTGGCTTTAGTCTTCTTAGTGGAGGCTGGGGATAGGTAAGCAATGGAGTGAGGATGCAGGGCTGGGGACGTGGGTGGTTTGTACATAATAACGATTACGTAACTTCCATTCGTTGAGCCCTTGGTCTGTGCACAGGCTCTGGGCTAAGTGTTTTATGTGTGTGATCTCATTTCATCTTTGCAGTAACCTTTCAAAGGAGTCATTGATTGGTTCAGAATATACCGAATGTGTCAAGGTGTGTCTGGTATCAGACTAGGCTGAAAGTACCTAGGAAGATATGGCGAAGGTGGTGCTAATGAGATAACCATGTGGAGGTCTGGTGAACAGAGGTCCTGGCTGCTGCAGTGAATCTGCGGGAGAAGTCATGATAAGAATTGAATGTGGATGGGCCAGCAGGTGGCATGGAGGTTAAAGCACTAGACTCCCATATGGCCCACTGTAGTTCGAGTCTTGGACCTGACAGCTTAAAACTCTTGCCAGGCCTGTGTGTGTGCATGCCCAAAATCCTGAGAAGAGAATGGAGGAGAAGGGATTGTGGTGTGGCCATCCCCTCTAGGGGGTGATTTCTCACTTTCTTGCTGTCTTTCCAGTGACCACGCATGCCCTATAGCAAATATCTTTCTACTAAAAACAAAAAACAAACCAGTGTGGTGAGGTGACAGAGGGCTGAGAATGGTTGTTGGGGTGTTCCAACCTTGTGCAGAAGGGTAAGGGCAGAACGATGAAGAATCACCATGGATTTTGGAGCAAGAGAAGGATATGCTCTGTCTTCATTCATGGAAAGGATACCGTCAGGGTGGAGCTGGGAGAGGCCAGGCCCTGGGAAAGGGATGGGCACGTGGGCATGTTCGCAGCCCCCTGTGAGTGTCTAGGAATATCACTAGTCTTTTCCTGATCACATCATGGTATCTGTTCTTGGAGCCAAGGCTGCCTCTTCAGAGCCAAAGGCAGATATTAACTGTGGAAGCTTCCAGAACTCCCTGCTCTGCCATCTAGGATGAGGTAGAACAGAAAGCCAGTTTGGCACACAGTGCACAACTCTCTGGGCTTCATAGAAGTCTGTGCGGGTAGAATGAGGGCTCAAGAAGGCTCTTCATAGGCAGAGCGCATGTCCACTCAACCCGCACCATTACTCTTAGGACTGTTCATGAAATGGTAGTTGGAAAGCTGGGGTTGGGAAATTTTAGGGATGTGCTTATCCTTTCAGGGATGGTGTAAAGGAAGCTAATTTTGATGGTTCGCTCCTATTGTTTTTGCTGGAGGGTACATGTGCACGTCAGAAAGAGACAGAGAGAAGGAAATCCTGCCCCGACTGGGAGGATTGCACCCTGCAACCCCTTTCTCCATTCTCCTCTTGGGATCTTGGGCATGCACACAAACATGCCCAATGTGATTTCCAAGCCGTTGGGTCGGGGATTCAGACTGCACAGCTGGCTGTGTGGGATCCAGCGCCTTAACCTCCTTGCTACTGGCTGCCCTGATGGTTCACTCTTTAGGTATCTGCTAACCACAGTGCACTGCCCAGAGCATGGTTGGCTGTTTGCCCAGGGACTAATGAGATAACCTCTACCTGCTACATTTTACAAGCCCGGCAGGGAGCCACGGTTGTTACTTGGCCCAGTGGCCTCGCAACGTGAAGACTGTGCTATGCGGTGGAGGCGGTAAGCGAGCTCGGCTCAGGGTGCCTGCCTTCAGATCCTGCTTGGTAGTCTACTGGCCGCCATCTTGGGCATGACCCTTGATCTCTGTGAACATCAGTTTAACATCTGTCTCATGAGATGTTGAGAACTCTTTGGGATAACACATGGGAAAACTCTTTGTAAACAGTGAAGCGTTTCACAAACCAAATGCTAATTGTGCAGACATTGTACATTGCTCTGTTCCCTTAGCCTTACCCTAGGAGGAGTCAGGAAGCGGCAGGAGAGATACTGGAAAGACGGTTGCCGGGGCTTGTTTCTCTCTGCAAGGCTGGTGCAATGGGAGCTCATCTGCAAGGGCTTTTTGTTCTGGCAGGCTCGAGAAGCAGAGTTTGAGGCTGAGCAGGAGAGGATTCGGAGGGAAAAAGAGAAGGAAATTGCCCGCCTGAGGGCCATGCAGGAGAAGGCCCAGGACCACCAGGCAGAACAGGTACGGACTTCTCAGCTTCCCTCTGCCTTCACAGTTCCTTATCTATTCCTTAGACAACCTGTAAAATGGCTTCAAGGGTGGAGATTACAAGAGAGGATACAAGTTTTCTCAACTTCAGTAGTCTGAGAAGGAAGGGTGGGCCTGCCCCCAGTGTAGAGATTTTCAAGCAATGCATTACATTTTTAAGGTTCAAAAGTGAATTTTTGGCCACACATAAAGAATTTTCAACCTTAACTAACCATTGAAGCAAGTCACCAGAGGAAACCGTGACATCTTCATCCTCAGTTTTTGAAATTAGAAGCAATCGCAGGGTGGCCTGGAAGTGTCTAAAGTGCAGGGACAGAATTGGGATGAGTGGGGTGGAAGGACAAGATGGCCCATCGGGGGATCATCTGCCCTGAAAGTTTAATGAGAGGATTCCATTTATCTTCTCTTAGAATAATTGGCTGCCATGTTCTCAAAGCAGTCTGTGTCAGAGTCTGTAGGCCCGTGGCTTCTTAAAGGCACCAGTCTATTCCTAAGGTTATTTTGTGCCCTCACTGGTCCTTCCACCCTCTCCTTTCCCAGGATGCCTTGCGGGCCAAACGCAACCAGGAGGCTGCAGACAGAGAGTGGCGCAGAAAGGAAAAGGAAAAAGCACAGAAGAAGATAGAAACGGAGGCCAAGCTGAGGAAAAGTCGGCTGGAACAGGTGGCTTTCAAGGAACACACGGTGGCTGTTCAGGTGCAGCGGGACCGGGATGAGTTCGAGAGGATTCTTCGGTAGGAAGGGCCTGGGAACGGTGGCACCCTTTCCTTGAAGGTGGGGTGGTCCGTACTGGGTGGAGTGTTTCTGATTACTGGCTGCCATCTTGAGCATGACGAGCCGGATGCCTGTCCATCTTGACTGGGTTTAGTGGTACCATTCTAACTGGACAGGTGGTTGAAATACACATTCTAAAGGCTCCTGAACCAACGATCTCATGATTCTAGAGAAGAAAAGTAGCACCTGGTTGTATCTGAGGGTTTGGGAATTATTGGGATTATTTACCCTGGGGCAGTCAAGGTATAAAGAAAGATCTGTTTGGTCCCTTTTGCCCTTTCTACTCCCAACCCCCATGTCCCTCTGCCAATGAGGGATGACACTGGCAGGAGAGATTGCGGGGAGAGAGAACTGCAGACGCCAGGGCTTGTGAGTCGCTGAGCGGGGCTTTTAGGGAGGTCTTGGCCGTTCATTCGACAAATATGTACCAAGCACAGAAGTTCAAGGCTCTGTGCCGGAAGCCACGGAGGATGTTAGAAACGGGTAAAACGCTGCTGCTGCCCGTATCCACAGGAAGGATGTTAGAGATGCGATTTGGGACAGAGCTCACCTGTATTTATCCATTTTCACAGTTCTTGTCCTTTTATTTTTGCTTTCTCTTTTGGTGCCATGATAATTGTAACACAGTGGAAGCTAAGCGGTCACCTCGGTCCCATCTCTCATGGCTCTGCCCCCTCACCCAAGGCAATCAGCAGTCTCACTGCCACTGGTGTCCTCCTCTGCACCGTCTTCCACCAGTCAGATCTGCCACCACCAGACCTGGCCACCGGGGCTGTTCTCCTGGCCTAATTGGGATTGATTCCCTTCTTGCTTGGTTCAGACTCTGTAAAATTGGAATTTGTTTTAAAAGGAAACAAATGAAACAAAATTCAAATGGGGAGGTGTGGGGTTGGGGGGGGGGCATACAAAATTACAGGAATTTTGCTCAGATAAGTATAGCCTGGCCTTCTTGTCCAGAACAGGCTGCCTGGACACCCAGCCAGAGCCAGACCCCTGGTCTTTTGCTGTACTGCGAGCCACAGCGTGTGCCTGCCGGCTCAGCTGCCCAGGGGCTCTGTAGCGTCCCTGCCTTCGGGGTTGTGCCCTGGTCACTGGACACCTAAATATCCCTAAAGGCTTTGCCTGTGGGCTCTAGACTGCCTTCTAGACGTCTCCTCTCCCCTGCCTGGCCTTTGTGCCCTCTTACATCTGCGTTGCCTTTAGCAGGCGCTCGTAACTATTAATGGAATGAAATTAAAGTCCTCCTTTTGCTGCTGACCCATTTGTCTCTGCTTTGCTTTGTTTGCCTGAAGCATATGCACTGACCACTCATTAAAGCTACACCTGTCCTTTGGAGAAGTTCAGCTTCACCTATTGTTCAAGGCTGGCATCTGGACCTACTGTCTCCAGGGTCACATCACCCCCATGGTTGGTGTCCTCACTCGAGGAGCATCTCGCCGTGGCCAGCAAGCCAGCTTTTCCTACTTCAAAAGTATGGCCTCTGGTGTAGCCTGTGTGTGGACTTCCTGCTGCTGGATGGAGGGATGCCTTCAACTCAGTCTATGGACTGAGCAGAGAGAGCCAGCCCACCCTCCCAGCTGGTTCGTAGAAACACTTGGGAGCTTTCGTAAAGTATCGAGACCCAGGATCCATCTTCATGGACTGCGGTTTCAATGGAGTAGGGCAAGGCCCAGACATCAGGAGTTTTTGAAAGCTCCAGGTGATTTCGATGTGCTGTGACGCCCTGTGATCACCGGCCTCATGCTGTGGCGTGACCAGGTTCTTCTCCATGTGGATTCCCGACTGCTTTTGTTAATTTGCTATTGGGTGTATGTGCTGTCTTACCAATCCAGGGACTCTCTAGTGATACAGATGAGGGGATTTCAAAAAGCTCATGGAAAAATGGAATTGGAGTACAAGTTAGCCTTAGTCAAAAAAGTTTCTGAAATCCATGCATAGTTTTTTCTTTTTCAGAATACACATTTTCCACGCACATTTTTTTTTTTTTTTTGGAGAGGTTTTTGCTATAGGGCACGTGTGCTCGCCAGACAGACAGAGAGAGACAGAGAGATAGAAAGCGAGAAATCACCCCCCAGAGGGGATGGCCATGCCGCAATCCCTTTTCCTCCATTCTCCTCTCGGGATCTTGGGCACGCACGCACACGCGCCCGGTGTGAGTTTAAGCCACTGGGTCCAGGACGCGAACCGCGGTCGACTACGTGGGAGTCCAGCGACATAGCCATTACGCTAACTGCTGGTCCCTCCACGCACATTTTGAAGGCCCCCATGCACAAGTCCTTCTTTTCCACACTTACTCCTCCATTCATAAGAGTGAGTGACAATAGAAAACTGTTCTCCACGTAGGAAAACAATGGCGAGGAAGAGAGGAGGGCCTTCCTGCTGTCATAGCTGTACTGGGCTGAAGGACGTGGTGTCCGAATACGAAGGGGCAGGGGGGCCAGCAGCTCCCGTCTGATGAGCTGGGAGGGGTCTATGGATGATCGTAGAGTCTTAGGAGATGCTTGTGTGGTGGAACGAGTTGTTCGGAGCTGAGCAGATATCCCAAATATCTTGGATGATGACTTCAGAGAAGCGAGTGTGTGAAGTAGTAGTTTTGGTACCTTTGGAAGGTATAAGTGACCCTGGGGGAGGAGAGCAGGCAAGAGGTGATTTCTTTTTTCTCCAGGTTTTTGCCATAGAACATGTGCACTCACCGAAGGAAAGCAGGGAGAGGTAGTGAGGGAGGAAGTGAGAAATCACCTACCAAGGCGGATGGCCATGCCACAACCCCTTCTTCATTCTCCTCCTGGGATATGGGGTAGGTACACACATGTGCACAGTGTGATTTTTAAGCTGCCGGGTCTGGGACTTGAACCATGGTCAATCACGTGGAAGTCCAGTACTATAACCATTATGCCATTTGCTGGCCCTGGCAAGAGGTGATTTTGTGGTTTGTTTATAGAGTTTCCTGACAGAGGGAGGGAGGGAGAGAAATGCCTTCAACAGGGTCTCGTGTCACGATCCTGGTCTCCCTCAGCCTTTCCCAGCCAGCAGAATCGAGGCGTGCAGGCCTGCCCGGTGTGCACAGGCCTCACACCCGATCTTCCGCATGGACCCTGCATCGCGGAGCCCTCTGCTGCCCCGGCCTCTCTGCGGCTGGGCCTCGCTTTCATTTCTGATCGTGTTCAGAAAGGCACGCGTTTTTAGCACGAGATGACCAACGACTGCATTGCTCCTGAGAAGCAAATACATTTCCTTGGAGTTTTTTCTGAGCCTACCTGGTTGCCATTAGCAGTTTTCTCCCTGATGTCAGGGTCTGTGACGCGTTCTCATGGAAGAGGCTTCTAGGGCAATTTGGAGAGATGTTGGATCTCTCAGGAAGAACTAAGAGCTATCAGGCGGGACTCCTTCCTTCTTCCAGCAAGCGAGGCAGAGCTTGCATACGACTTCCCTGTCAGCTTCCTGAGCACCCCTTTGGTAGACTTCCTCGATGTTTATCATTACTGTTAACGAGGAAAGAAGGAAGGAAGCAAGGAAGCAAGGAAGGCAGGCTAAAAGGGAGCCAGGAAGGAAGGAAGGGGGAAGAAAAGAGGTGTCTTAGAATGCACGAGAGGAGGTATGCCTTGTTAGGGAAGAGCAGGAGCGACGTCTCTCGGTTCCCAGGGAGGAAACCCTGGGCGGAGGACTGTGTAATTAGCAGGGTCCTTGTCAAATGAGAAGGTGGAGCCCCTCGTTCTGAGATTAGTAAGAATTTCAAAACAGTGACAGTGGCCTATCAAGCCAAGCAGGAGGCCTTCTCTGCAGCCGGTGACATGTGGTGGTGTGACGCTGAGGCTGGCCTGAGAGGTGGGAGGAGGGAGATACACATGGTCGCAGCTGGGGGGCTGGTCTCGAGTCAGCTGAGGAAGAGACTGCAGCCTGGGGGGCGGCCAGTCTGGGAGACACGTCCACTGGAGGGGTCCCCGAGGAGCCTAGCCCATCGGCTCTTCCTGTCTCCCACCCAGGGCTCAGAGAGAGCAGATTGAGAAGGAGCGGCTGGAGGAGGAGAAGGCGGCCACAGGACGCTTACAGCACGCCAACGAGCTGCGGCGCCAAGTGCGCGAGAACCAGCAGAAGCAAGTGCAGAGCCGCATCGCCACCTTCGAGGAGGGCCGGCGCCTCAAGGAGGAGGCCGAGAAGCGGCGTGAGCGCATTGACGGCATCAAGAGGAAAAAGCTGGAGGAGCTGAGGTGGGCCCGCTTGGCAGGCTAGGCAGTGTGGGATTCGGGGTGAAGGGGCCCTCTTCCTGACTCAAGGCTCAGTCCTCTGAAGGGGTCTTCCTGGCCCTCTGAGAAGTCCTTGGCACAAGTGTGGGGGGGGCTTGGGGAGCAGGGTTGGGGTGCAGGCCACTCGGAACCTCCCTTCCCCTGCTTCCTGCGCTAACCCCTCTCTTTCTGCCCGCAGAGCTGCCGGCCTCCCTGAGAAATACTGCATTGAAGCTGAGCGCAAAGCTAACATCCTGCCAGCCACCTCTGTGAACTGAGGGGGCCTTTGCATGTGGCCCTGGGGACGCCTTCGGGGGACAGATTCTGTCAGCCTCTGGGCACCCATAATTGCTGCTAACCTAGACATTTCCTAGTTACAGATGAAGTCTATTCTGCTCTAAGGAACGGCTCGGCTGTCTTGTTGCGGGGATGTGGCAGCTACAGGGCACCGGAAAGGGGGTATAATCGGTGTGGGGGAGCTGTGCATGGGTGGTGTAAGGCCCAGGCCCAGGGAGGGGGTGCTCCCTGCTGCTCCTCCCTCCAGAGCCAGGAGGACCCCTTGTCCTGGTGGCTCCCGGTCTGTTCTGTGACTCCCCTGGGTGTTGGCTTTCGGCACAGTCTGTCCCTGCCCCCACCCCACGCCAGCTGGGAGGCATTTCAGGGCACTGAGGTAGAGTTGGGGATGCCGCCTCAGGGAGGGGTTGGAGAGGAGGTGCCAGGCTGGCCGAGGCAGGGCTCCGGCCCGGTTCACACCCATGACTCAGACCACATCTGTAGAGGGCTGGCGTTTGAACCTGGGCTCTCTCCTCCCATTCCAGCCTCTCCTGCCAGAGCCCTTTCAACTCCAAGTGGTGCTACAAAACGGACACCGGTCTGTCCCCTCAGGGCATGCCTGGGGCCCAGCCCTCCGCTGCTTGCCAGCCCATTCTCCCTCAGCAAACACTGCTGTCCCCTCTCTCAGACCTGGCTGGCCTCAGTCCACTTCATTGTCATAGTGGGGCTCCCCTGAGCCATTTTTATCGGCAGCGGGGCCTTCAACTCTCCTCACTTTGTCCAAACTACTCTTCATACACTCCTCACATGCCTGGAACACCCGAGGTACCTGGTGAACCCATCAGATGTGGCTCTACCTCAAGATGCCTTTCAGGGCCAGAGTGCTCCTGCCTCCTCCCCCAGCTCTCCCCACCTCATGTCTTGTCCCTTCACAACAGTCTGAGCCTTCTGGGAAGCAGCCTGTGGCTCCCATTCAGGGCTGGAGTGCCAGCCCCAGGAATGGAGCTGGTGTCCCACCTTTGTGTGCAGTTGAGAGCTTGCACCTGCTGCCATCACCCAGGTGCCTCCCTGCCCCCCAGGGGTGGTTCCATTTCTCAGAGCAGAGCCCAGTCTTCCCCATGGGTCCTGCAGTAGGACAGCTGCTGGGCGCGTCCTGGGTATTTACAATGCCAGGTTACAAGGGCCTTGGGCAAGAGTCCTCCTTTACAGGGTCCAGGGAGAGTCGGCAAGCTGCTTCCGGTGCTTCCTCTTCCCCAGGCAGCTGCAAGTCCCCAGGCACCTCTCTGCCTTCCCCTCCAGGAAAGACAGCTGCCCCTCCCAAACCTCCCCCCACCCCGTGGTGACCCTACCAGCTGTTTGGGAAAGGTTTTCGCTCCTTCCCTGCTCAGTACTCCTAGCTCTACCCCCCCCCCCCCCCCACACACACACACACCTAGGAAAACACTCACTTTCCTCCCTAGGGGTCTTGAAAGACCTGTGGTACCCAACCGAAGGTGGGAGGGCCACCATGGAGCTGGCACACTGTCCTGGGCCCTCTACAGCACTGCTTCTTGCTCAGCTGATACCCGCGGGGACTAAGGACCAAGCCCTTATCCATTTCAGGGCTCACCATTTCCTAGGAAAGTCAGGAAGAGCCTTGAGTGCCTGGAGTTTGCCCAGCTCTACACCTAAGCCATACATCTCAGGCCCGGAAAGAAGGGGCTTCTGGGGAGTGCAGGTCATGCAGAAACAGGCCTTGCATACCCGCAGCTAACTTCTGAGCCCTTGCAGAGAACAACTGGCTGAGCTCACAGGTTGAAAGCCAGACTGGCTTCTGACCAGAGCTGCTGCTGGTGAAAACAGGAGAGAGAAGGCCCCTGGCAGTTGTGGGGCTGGAGGACTGGAAGATGGTGGTAGAGACTGGGCCTAGCTTGCAGGGCGAGTTAGGGCTAGAGACAAAAGAGAAAATGGGGATTCTTTTGAGGACTTGCAAGAATAAATAACCAGCCTCGATCTTGCTGCTAGAAGTTGGACCTTCCTGCTAAGGGGACTTTCCCCTCCTGTGTGAAGTGGAAAATTAGCATAGGAGTAGTGCATGCTGAGGGAATCTGGGGATAACTAGGCAGTGCTGTCTGCTGCACTGGGTTTCTTAGTGTAAAGGTGTTTTTTGTTTTTGTTTGGAGAGGTTTTTGTTATAGGGCGTGTGCTCTCGCCAGAAAGACAGACAGAGACAGAGAGACAGAAAGCGAGAAATCACCCCCCAGGGAGGATGGCCATGCCGCAATCCCTTCTCCTCCATTCTCCTCTCAGGATCTTGGGCATGCACGCACATGTACCCGACGTGAGTTTAAGCCACCGGGTCTGGGACTCGAACCGCGGTCGACTACATGGGAGTCCTGGGACATAGCCATTATGCCAACTGCTAGTCCCTGTTTTTTTTTTTGTTTTTTTTTTTTAAGTGCCCAAGGTATTGACTTTCCTGTATGGGTATCTGATTCTTTTATATCTTACTTTGCATTATTTTATGTATAAAGCATATATTGCTCTCTAGGACTTCCCAGCTCCCTGTCTTCTGCTGCTGAGGTCTTCCAGTCTTTGCAATGCCAGACTGGTCTGGTCCAGCCTGGAAAATGCAGAGTTTGGCCCCACCCCTTGGGGCACTAACTCAGACCTGCAGGCAGTGGCTCCTGGCTGGGCTCTACGTCCTACCTGGCCGCATGTGCTTGTCACCCACACCACGCTCTGCTGTGGCTTGGGGGTGGCCTCAGAAGCACCTGCTGCAGAAGCAGCTATGTTGGGCATGACTCAGCAGCCTGCCCTGGTGGCTCAGACAGGCTGTCCCTGACTCAGTGGGATGTGGGGATGTCCTCTCCCATCCTTGAAAGCCTCGGCACCCCCATCTGTGACTTGGGTCATAGCGGGGCATTAACTGGTCTCAGTAAAAGCACTTTGATTCATTTTGGATGAAAGGGACTGAGGCAGTTCAAAGCCAGACAGGGCTTTTGGGACGAAGAAGGGTGGCATCTATTTAGGTGACAGTGGATGCAGGACATTGGAGTCTCAAACGAGTCTGGGTGTAGAGGCCAAAAGTGCTCAGGAAGAGAGTTCCCCACTCTGCTTTCTTGCTCTCATTCCTTCTGCAAGTGTGGGAGACCCTGGGGAGAGCAGTGGGAAAGGGTATGGCTCATTCCAGACCAGAGAGCTCTTCCCCGTCCTCGGTGGCCTGCCTCCCGGCCATACTCTGGGATTTATCTGGGGAAGCTCATGCCCAAGTCACCCGGAAGATCCTTGTTCTACCACCAGTTATCCTTGCTTTGATGGCTTCAGATAGGCCCTGCCTCTGCTCCCACAGCTCGCAGGCTTCCCAGCCAGGATCTTCTGCCCGAGGTGCACGCTCTGCGGGTCTCTGTGTCCTCACCCTTTCTCTCGGCAGCCATGGTCTCCATGCTCTTTGATGCCTTTGAGGCTAGGACAGGAACAGAGTTGAGCTTTTGGGGTAATTTTCTTAGAAGACTCCCAGAACGAGGAGGTAGGTCATGGGTGTGAGTGGGGCGTGGGGCACAAGGGTCTGAGGCTAGGGAGAAACTGCCCAGATCTAGTGAGATTTTCTGCATAGCCCCTGGAGAAAGACTGATGGGTGAGCACAAAGTTGTGGAATCCAACTGCCGCCCACCCCCACGCCTGCCCCATGTTTGACTCTCCTTTGTGAACTCTAGCCAAAGGATTGGACAGTCTGAGCTTGCACACCCCGAGAGTCAGTGTTTACTACCTCATAAGGAAACCTGGTCCACCTCAGATCAATCCTGATACTCAGAAAGGTTTAAGTTTATTTTTATTTATTCTTTTGGAGAGGTTTTTGCTATAGGGCACATGCACTCTCCAGACATACAGAGAGAGATAGAAAACGAGAAATCACCCCCCAAGGGGATGGCCACGCTGCAATCCCTTCTCCTCCACTCTCCTCTTGGGATCTTGGGCATGCACACACACGTGCCTGGCGTGAGTTTTAAGCCACCGCGTCCGGGATGTGAACCACAATCGACTACATGGGAGTCCAGCAACAGAGCCATTACACTAACTGCTGGTCCCGGGTTAAGTTTATTTTATGAGAGCAACAGAAAGGGGGGGTACCCTCAAAAGGGTTTCACTCCACATCCCCCTTGCCCTCCCACTTCCCACACTCCCAGCCAGTCAGAATCACAGGTGCGCTTCCAGCATGCATAGGCCAGCTTTAGACCCAAACCCGCGATCTTCCATACGGAGCCAGCATCGCTTGAGCAGTGCGTTACTGCTGCGCCACCAAGCCGGCCCCAGAGAGTTCTAATACTGAGTTAATATAGGTCCTCCAGTGCAAACCATGCATGGCTCTAGTTCCATGCTCGGGAATCACACAAAACAAGTCTGGGCTCTTTTTTACAGGACATCCCTTCGGATAGCTCCTGCGCCAGCTGCTGTGCAGCCTGACCCTCTGTGGGGAAGGGCCCGTGGTCCTGGAAACAGGGCTCTCGTGAGCAATTTCAGGTAGGGGTTGCCGGAGGGAGGAGACCAGAGAAGTGGGGCACCTTTGTCTTTTTGCCAAGACTGGGCCAGCTGCTCTCCCCCCGGCTGACACTTCCACCGTCTCAGAAGTGACACTCTGAAAAGCAGTGCTGCTTCTGGGCCCTGCCCCATCCGGCGCCACCTTCCCCTGGCTCCTTCCCTATCCTGGCATCCAGGCAACAGGAAACAAACATGGAGGGCAGGGTGAGGGCTTGTCGGGATGGGCTTAGTGGAGAAGGCACTGAACCAGACCCACACCTGGCTTCCCTCTGCTGCCTACACACTTTCCAAGGCAATGCTGAGGCAGGCCTGGAGCCACCCCGGAGGTCTAGGGAAACCAGAGTCCCCCTCTGTGGATATGTGTTGGGGAGACCCAGGTGACAGACTCAAAGGCAAATTTTATTTCTACAGATTCAAGGATGGTAGTCCCATTGGCCAGGATGAATTCATCACCAAGTCTCCACACCCAGGGACACGGTTCAGCACGATCAGTTGTGTTGCCTAATCCAGCCTGTGGGCTTGGCTCTCATCCCAGCTAGGTGCTCTGCTGCTTTGGGTACAAGGTCCCAAGAGGTTCAGTTCTCAAGGATCTTCCTCATCCAAAAATACTCACCAGCTGTCACTCCCGGGTTCACTCTCCACATCCTGTGCCTGGCAGGGCCCTGCTTTATTTCCCAAGAGCTGAAATCCTCTTCTGGCCCCCTTCCTGCACATCTGGTCCGCCCTATCTTATCATTCCTGTCAGCAGATCTCTGTTGGCCATCATGTCCGCCAGGTCCGGGGCCTTGTGCCTAGCACCACGGCTTATCACCCTGTGGGCTAGGCCCCCTTCCCTGTCCATCTCCCCATCAGATGAGACACTCCGTAAGGACAGAATTGAGCATCCTTTTTTTTTTTTCATTAAGAATTAATTTTTATTTAAGTTTATTTACATATTTATTTGTTTATTTAAATTTGACCAGAGTGACAGAGTGAGAGACAGAGAGAGGGAAAGTAAGAAAGCAAGCCACCAGGTCTGGGACTCAAACCATGGTTGGCCATGTGGGAGTCCAGTGCCCTTAACCACCACAGCACCTGCCGGCCCCAAACTGGGCATCCTTAATCACCATTCTCCAGGGCCCAGCACAAAGCCCCACCATTTGTGGCAGGGATGGAGGTTCTGCAGGGTGTGGTTGGTCTCGGTGAGGAAAACTTACCTTTTACTGGGACCAGCAGTTAGCATAATGGCTATGTCGCTAAACTCCCATGTAGTCGACTGTGGTTCGAGTCCCGGACCCAGTGGCTTAAACTCATGGCGGGCGTGTGTGCATGCGTGCCCAAGATCCTGAGAGGAGAATGGAAGAGAAGGGATTGCAGTGTGGCCATCCCCCCTGGGGAGTGATTTCTCACTTTCTGTCTCTCTGTCTCTCTCTGTCTGTCTGGCGAGCGCACACACCCTATAGCAAAAACCTCTCCAAAAAAACAAAAAAAAACTTATCTTTTACCTTCAAGGTCTCATCGCTCCTCCTTGATTTGTCATCGGGAATTCACACACTCTTTCCAATCCGCTTCTACCTCTGCTCATTCCCTGGATCTGGTTCAATTGACAATATTCAGTCAAGCACTCTTAGCTGCTGTGTTTTGTTGAAATGGGGGGGGGGGGGCGGTGTGCTTAGGCCACTTATTCCTTTTAGTGGCGGGGCTATGTATGTGCTGTTCGCTCTTGAGGCCTACCTTGAAGACAGGGCTTTTTTTTTTTTTAAATTGCCAGAGGGTGTGTGCAGTGTGTATTCACCAGAGAGAGAGAGCCCCCCACTTGGGGTGTAGTCACACTGCAATACTTTTTTCTCTATTTCTGGTTCCTATTAGGATTTTGGACACACACATACATACACACCATGTTTTTCTTTTAATATTTTTTTTTAGAGAGATTTTTGCTTTAGGGCATGTGTGCTCGCTGGAGAGACAGAGAAAGAGAGAAAGAGAGAGAGACAGAGACAGAAAGCGAGAAATCAAACCCCAGAGGCTATAGCCATGCCACAATCTCTTCTCCTCCCTTTTCCTCTCAGGATTTTGGGCACACACGCACATGTGCCCGGCATGAGTTTCAAGCCGCTGAGTCTGGGACTCAAGCTGCAGTCCACTACTTAACCATTACACCGTATGCTGGTCCCCACACTGTGTTTTTCAAGCTGCTGGGGCGGGATTAGAACTGCAGCCAACCATGTGGGGGCTGGCTTTCTCTGCACAGCACGTAACTGCTGCATGACGGGCAGCCCCCAGGACACTGCTTGAGAGAGAGCTGGGCATATCCAGGTTCCCTCCCAGGGCTTCTTTCTTCTGAGGTGGACCACTGGGAAGCATCGAGGCTGGGGAAGCCTGAGCCAGGCCTCAGGGGGTCACTGGGTCACCTGGGTCTGAAGCTTTTCTCTCCTAGCCCTGATATGAGCCTCAGTCCCTAACCCAACCCACATCCCCACACTTACCCCCAGAGATGGCTCTCACCCCTCCTTCTAACTCTAACCCTTCCTTGTCAGAACTCTGGGCTCTCCCAGCATGCCACCTGCCCCTCCCTGAGCCCCCGCTCTTCTGGTCCAACCACGGCCTCACCTGGTGGTCTTCCCATCCAAACCTCCACTGAATGCTGGTGGGGGACAGAGCTGTGGCTCTGTGGCTTCTGTGAGGCCACCTGCCTCTCCAGGATGTACGTGGTATTGCCTACCCATGCACTCCAGGATGTACGTGGTATTGCCTATCCATGCACTCCAGGATGTACGTGGTATTGCCTATCCATGCACTCCAGGATGTACGTGGTATTGCCTATCCATGCACTCCAGGATGTACGTATTATTGCCTATCCATGCACTCCAGGATGTACGTGGTATTGCCTACCCATGCACTCCAGGATGTACGTGGTATTGCCTATCCATGCACTCCAGGATGTACGTGGTATTGCCTACCCATGCACTCCAGGATGTACGTGGTATTGCCTACCCATGCACTCCAGGATGTACGTGGTATTGCCTACCCATGCACTCCAGGATGTACGTGGTATTGCCTATCCATGCACTCCAGGATGTACGTATTATTGCCTATCCATGCACTCCAGGATGTACGTGGTATTGCCTATCCATGCACGACTCCTTCCTTACTTTCCCTCTGCAGGACAGCTGCTCCCCGGGCATTGCAGGGGTGAGCTCGTGTCTGCATGGAGACTTGGGAGAGGGCTGAGGGGCCTCTGACTGTGTGTGCCAGGAGTTTAGAAAGGGGCCAGTTGCAGTTCCTGGCCTGGCAGAGGTGATGGAGAGCTTGAGGCTGAGCCATGGGGCCTGGGGCCAGTGGCTGGGGTGTGGCGGTCTGGGTGGGGACGGCGGGGAGCATAGGGTTGTGTGGAGCTAATGGGAAGGGGACTTCACAGGAAGAGCCAGTGGGTCGATGCCTCTGCCTATGCTCCCGTGAAAGGTGTCGAGGTTGAGCTGCCCTCACCTCAGAAGCAGTCTCTGTGCCTTTCTGGGTCCTGATCCTGCTTCTTTCTTTCTCTTCCATGTATCTTTCTTTTCTTTTTTCTTTTTGGAGAGGTTTTTGCTATAGGGCACATGTGTTCACCAAAAAGACAGAGAGGGACAGAGAGACAGAAAGCGAGAAATCACCCCCCAGGAGGGATGGTCACGACGCAATCCCTTCTCCTCCATTCTCCTTCTCAGGATCTTGGGCATGCATGCACACGCATCGGCATGAGTTTAAGACACCGGGTCCGGGACTCGAACTGCGGTCAACTACATGGGAGTCCAGCAACATAGCCATTATGCTAACTGCTGGTCCCTGTCTCCTCCATGTTTCTGTTCATTCCTTTATGGTTTGGATTTCTGGGTCTTGTCTTAGAAGAGAAGTAAATATCACCCAAACTGAGGCCAATCTATCTTGAGAAAAGCACAAAGAAGGGGCCGTTCTCTCCTGAAGAGATCCAGGTTTCTCAGAAAGGAGCAAAGAGCCCTCCTGAAGTCCCTGTGTGAAGTCCCAGGCTGTGTTGGTGTCTGGCCCTTCTGGCTCTCTCTGAGACTCTGGACAGACCATCCTGATGGCATGCGTGTGTTTCTGTCTGTCTCCGTCCTCGTATCGGTCTCTGCCTCTTAACTAATCGCTGTCTCTCTCAATCTTTCTTCTCTCTCCCTGGGAGCACAGAGGGAACTCCAGTTGTCTCCCGGATCTGTCGTGACCTTTATGGGACTTGAGAAGGAAGTGGGTGGGAAATGGGATGGGGAAATTGGGGTGGAGACTGGGTGGAGAATTAAGAGGGGAGGAGTTGGGGTAAGGGCCTCCCAGATTTCTCTGCTGAGGATGAAGAGAAACCTGGGCTGAGGGCTGGTTCCAGAGGGAGGGGACTGTGGGCTGGACAGACTATATGCCATGAAAATCAAGTTGACACTCTAGCACTCTCACCCCATTGGCACCCCAAGAAAGCCCTGCAGAGTTTAGGGCACAGGGCAGGTAATCTGACAGCATGTTTTACAGGCCCCAAATCACAAGGTGGTGGCAATTAACCTTGGTGGGTCCAGGGGACCAGTGGTGGTGTCCTGCCTTTTTAGGCTTTGAGACCCCCATGTGGTGTCTTCAGAAGTGGCTGTTCTTTGACTGATTCAATGGCACAGCAGTGATGCGTGGCTCCAGAGAAGGTGGCTCTCACACGGAAACCACTGGAACACTCCGGGCCTGTGCACAAGTGCTCAGGATCTGACGGGCTGGAGGACGCGAGGAAGGGACTGCAGCATGACCAGACCCCGTGGAGGGTGTTTCTTTTTTCCACTCTCATTCTTGAATGTGTGCACACACTTTATCATGAATAATAAAAAGAAGAAGTCAAGAGGCTCTTCTTCCAGGAGCAGCATCTAGGCCTTTGGTCTTCTCCAACTCCATCCCCTAGACTTCAAACCCTCCTCAGTAAAACTTCCTCTGAGGCCCCCCATCTTTGATTTTAGTTGGTGTCAGAGACTCACTCACTGCCAATAGCTGCCTGCCCTGGGCCCTCCCTCCCCAGGCGTTTCTTGGAGCTTGGCTAGGTGGTGGGCTTTGGTTACGGAGCAGGACCTCACAGGTCACACTGGTTGTGGGATTAAGTCACTTCATACCCCAATGGGCTCACACATATTTTGATCCTTCTCCCAGATCTTGGAACCTCAATCAACATGGCACTGCTATTCTCCCCAAGCTAAGGGTTGAAAATTCTAGCCATACCTGGCTTCAGCAGATGGAGGCTGAAGTCTTTCTATATCATAAATACAACATTATGATCCCCATAATCCCCCTACCCACATATCACTTATTTTTATTTTTAAAAAGTTTTGTTTTGCTATAGGGTATGTGCACCCACCAGAGAGAGAGACAGAGAAAGAGACAGGGAAAGTGAGAAATTATCCCTCTGGGGGGCTGGCCGTGCCACAGCCCCTTCTCCCCCATTCTCCTCTCAGGATTTTGGGCACACAGGCACAGGCACATGTGATCTTCAAGCCACTAGGTCGGGGGCTCAAACCACACAGCCGTCATGTGGGATCCAGCTGCCTTAACCTCCATGCCCTGCTGGCTCTCTCCCCATGTATCTTTAACCCATGTACGAATGTATGTAGGCATGAGAGACAGCATCCCCAACAAGGCTTTGACCCCACAATCTACCCTTAACCTTAGCCAGCCCTGGATAATGAGCATGTGCATGGTTCACTCAGAGAGCTGTCCAGGTGGGAACTGGAACTCCCCCATTAATCAGCCTCCCTGACCGTCCCATACCCCCACTGCACTGCTGTTGGGCCCTCTAGCTCATGCTTTAACCCTAACCACAGCCTCGTCTACCTTGCATCTCCAGCTCAGTTGTCACCCCAGGCCCCACATCTCAACCCAGCCTTTGAATTAGCCCTGTGTTTCCAAGCATAGCTATAAACGAAAGCCAACTCCATTCCTTATCACAAGTCCAGCCACAGGTCTTTGCCCTGTTCTAGCTCTGACTTTCATCCCAACCTCAAATCTGAACTCAGATTATTTATTAAATTATTTAAAAAAAAATTTTTTTTGGAGAGGTTTTTGCTATAGGACGCGTGCGCTTGCCAGAGAGACAGAGAGACAGAAAGCGAGAAATCACCCCCCTGGGGGGATGGCCACGCCGCAATCCCTTCTCCTCCATTCTCCTCTCGGGATCTTGGGCACGCACGCACACGCGTCTGGCGTGAGTTTAAGCCGCTGGGTCCAGGACTCAAACTGCGGTAGACTACGTGGGAGTCCAGCGACATAGCCATTACACTAACTGCTGGTCCCAAATTATTTTTTAATTTTAACCAACTGCAAACTTCACCCCAGCTGTGGCCTTCACCTCAACTCTAAAAGAACGCAAGTCTGAAACTCAAGTGAGCCCCAAGCCTGTGCTCAGTTTAATGGAACCCACCTTGCTCCTCTCTTTTCATTTCCCCTCTTCCTGGCCTCCCCCATTTTCCCTCCACCTCCCACTGACTACCATGCTTTTCCCCATGAGTGGTTCTAGTAACCCCAAGAGGCACCAAGCCCTTTTCCTGGGCCACCTGACTGACCGTCAAGATGCCTGTGCACCCCTCACTTAACAGCGTCACTAGCCTGAATACCCATGCTGCTCCAGGCCTCTGTTTTCCCATTTCTAAAATGGGGATAATGATCCCTGCTCTCCAGAGGGTGCAGGACAATCCCATAAACCTCAAAATAAATCGGGAAGTAATAATGTTCATTGTGTACATCTGCTGGCCCTGAGCACCCCGTCATTGCGAGGGGTTCAGGTGGAGGGTCTGGAGCACAAGGACGCGTGGACGGCTTGAGATTCCTACAGTCCTGTCCTTGCTTCCCCAGAGGGGTGGCTCTGGTGGCATCCCTGAGCCTCATCACTCTCCCCGAGCTCTTCTCCCTCTGACCGTCGTGGGCTCCTTGTCAGGACAGGGAGGGTCCCTGACTCTGTGGTGGGACTTAAGCTATTGAGCAGGGCCACTCATGACCTGAGCTCTGCTGCCATGTGTAGAGCAACCTGGAGTCCAGGAGAGGCATGAGGCCTATTCCGTGCCCAAGGGCTGGCCCTCCACTTTCTTCCCTGGCCCACTAGGGCTGTCCCCACCCCAGTTCCAGCCTGCCCAGAGCTGTGCTGCATTGTCACCTCGATGTCCAGTCCAGGTTATGAGACCTTGGTCTAACACTGGGTCTGCGTTAGCATTCAAGCCTGGGCAGCTCTTCCTGTACATAGAGGCCAGGATGCCAAGTGACCCCTGAGGATCACGCAGAGAGACTCAGCCCTCCTTGGCAGGGATGCTCGGCACAGGGACGCCCGGCCTCACTCACACAATCACCCCAGCTCTCCCCAATATCCTCTCCCCTGTGACAGCTCCCTGAGCCACCCATCTGCCCACTCCCTTGTCTGGCCCTGCTCCCCCAGGCCTCACTGTACTGGTTTCTGATCTGTGGGGAGGAGGGCTATTTGTCAGTCATCTGGATCCCCCAGAATGCCCCCTGGCTCCCCAGAGTCCCCAACACTCAGCAAGGACCTCGGGTCTGATATAGGTGTCAGGGGGACAGCTCCAGAGGTCACATGAGGAAGACCCTGTTCCTATGCGCACCCCTTTCTTCCCTTTCAGCTCAAGAAGCCTGAGTCCCTTTGAAGGGCTGGAGGCCTCTTTTTCATTGGCTGCCCAACTGCCCCAGGAAAATGTCCCCTTCCCTGGTGCCCTTTCTTGCAGACCTTCACTGAGGTCCCTCTGGAGGGTCAGGGTACTTGGAGGGGGTGGGACTTGGACACTGGGAGGGTGTGCCCACCCCTGGGCCCTGGGGCCAATGTTAACCCTCCAAGGCTGGTCACCCTTCCTCCTCAAGCCTGGCTTTTCCTTCCTCTTCCCCACGTCCCCCAGGGAAGGAGGCACCAAATGAGTGGTGAGGGGAGCTCCATGGACGCTGTAAAATGGGGTGACTGTTGTCACCCTGAGGACGTGGCCATGAGGAAGTGGAGGTTTAACAGGTGCCTAATTACAAGTCCCACTGCCAGCCCTGCGCCACTCTCGGGACAGGGAAGAGCTTGGGTGAGGGCTGGGTAATGCCTGGGTAGGCCACCCTGTCACCCCGCTAATTAGGCTTCCTGGGACTCCTCCCCAAGGCGGGGACCAGGCCCCCTCCCTCCCATAGAAATAACTCCGGCTGCTTCCCGGCCGGCCACTCATTGCACCTTCCTGCCACCCCAGGCAGTGTCTGGGCCCTCAACTCCCCCTCCCTCTACCCGCCCCCTCACACCCACCACACCAGCCACAGGATACCCAGCCCAGGCGGAGGAGACACCGAGCCTAAAGACATGGGAGTTCGAGGAGCGTTCCACCTTCTGCTTATGTGCCTGAGCCCAGGTACGGGGCTGGGCTGTGGGCAGGGGGCCCGCATGAAGCACAGAAAGGGCCAGTGAGGGTTCACGGGGCCTCAGAGGGGGTCTGAGATGCTCGGCAGGGCACCCTGCCACCACTGGCTTCAGAAATTGCCATTGAGGTCTCTCCCTGGGAGAACCTGCGCTGAAGGTTTGGGACACGCTTCTGTGGTGACTTTCATGGTGCTTGTGAGTGCTGGGGGACTCCCATGTGAGTGCAGGTGCCTGAGAGCACATGCTGTGACCCCAGACAGGCTTGGCGGAAGTTCCCCATGGGAACTGGAGATGGGGTGGAGAGCCTGGGGGGCAGCAAAGCTGGGTGGGGGCCGCCGGCCTGCAGGGGAGCTGCTTGCCCCGGAAGAACAAGACTAGGACTAGGGTCAGTCTCAGTGCGTAAGTTGCTTCTGTCATGGCCAGGGAGCGCTCAGGCCTGAGACCCCGCTCTGGCCCCACTCACCTCGTGCTGAGGTCCAGGTCGGGCCTACCTTCAGGACTAGGCCTGAGGAGTGGGAAGCAACTCCCAGAGCCCCCGTGCCGCAGTGGGGCTCTCAGGACAGGGCTCCGGTTTGGATACCGTGGCTGCCTGCTCAGGTCGGGGCAGGACCCAGCCAGGGCCCTCCTGTGTGGGCTTCACTGGAAATGGATTAGGGATGAAGAGGTGTGAAGGGGAAGCGAGGAAAGGGGACATATGGGGCCTCTGCGTGAGTACGACTGTGTGTGTGCGTGCACGTGTGCGTGCATGATTGAGTTTCTGGCAGGATGCCTGCAATGCCCTCTTGGTCTGGTGAGAGCCAGGTTGGCAGAGCCCACTCAGGAGGCCCCAAATGCTCCATGGAGACTTAGGACACCTCAGTGCTTGGGGTGCATGTCCGTGGCTGACTCAGGGCTGTGTGCATTTATGCACCTCTGTGGGAACCACCTTCCATCCCCTTCCACCCCTCCCCCTCCCTCACCTCCAGAGGGAGGGCCAGGAGTTCTGGAAGCAGCTTGAAAAGGCAGAAAGGATCGACAAGCCGAGGACATTGCTACTGAGCTGACACCCAGAGAGGGTGGCCAGCCCCTGGCCTCTTCCTTGGAGAGCTAGTTGCGACTCCCCCAAGGCCCTTCTCCCAACCTCCCCAGCAGGTCTCCCTTCCACCCAGGCTTTCTCCCCTTTCCCCAGCCCCTCTCTCCTCTCACATTCCCTGGAAGTTCTTCCTCAGTGCTGTAGCAAGAGGAATCTGGGTGAGAAGACAGGAACACTTGCCCAAGAGGAGGGAAGGGGTAAGGCTGAAACCCTGGGAGAGGTTGAAGAAGCGTCTAAGGAGATTGAAAAGCTGGGGTGAGGCTCCCCCAGCCTGGGCCAATTGAAGAAAGTCACGCAGCCTGGTGCAGGGTGGAGGCGCTTTTCTGCCCGGCTGTCCTTCCCTCCCAAGCTCCTTTCCCGGCCATCCCAGCCTACCTCCTTTTTCAGTCTGTGCCCCCTGCCTCGCTGGCCCGCTGGCCTGGGCACTGGCGAGTCCTGCTGTGGGCTGCTTCCAGCCGCTCTTCTCAGGGCGGAGCCGCGCTTGCTGAGTCCTGGCTCACCCCTGGCTTGCTTGTGCCGCCCCAGGATCTGGCAGATAGCATCGGGATCCTTATCTCAGGAAGGAGCTGGCGTTCTCTTGGCCTGGAGCTCAAAGAGGCATCCTCAGGTCCCGTTAGAGTCCCAGTGGCCAGCCTGCTTGGAGCCTAGCTGCACGGGACTAGCTGTGCCAAGGTTCTGAGGGGGAGTTCAGCCACGCCGGAGGGGTGGGGTCGGGGTGTGGAAAGGGTCCTTGCTGGCCTCTCCAGAGCCAGGCTAAGCCTGCCAGGCAGGGCTCCTGTGGATATGTCTGGTCTTGAATGAACACACATGGGGCTTACACGAGCACACAGTGGGCGTGCCTTTCAGATTACTTGTACTGTGTGTATGTGCAGATGCGTGTCTCTGTATGGATCTGACCGTACCTGCTTGTGTAGGAACGTCGGACCACATCGACATGTGTTTGTATGCTGAAGGCTTGTTAGAATGTGTCTTATGTTGACTTGTTTGCCCACCATGGGGTGTCATTGTGTGTGTGTGTGTGCACGCACTCATGATGCTAAGCATGACTGTGGTCCCAGGACACAGAAGGGCAGAGCAGACGTCTTTGTAACCTCAAACAGGGGTGCAGCTGGAGAGTGAGCAGGAGGCAGGGTGAGGGGCCTGAGGGAGGGCTGATGGAGACAGGAGTCCAGGCTGAGTGCTGGGGGTGGAGCCCAGGCTACTCCCCTTTCTCATCCCTCTGGAGAGGCCCAACCGGTTGGGGCTAGTGCTTGCCTAGGGCTTCAGGGCAGGGAGAAGGCGGAGCTCGGTCCTGAGCTTCCAGATCCTGGCTCTTGGCCCCAGCCACCTGCTGCTGCGTGGGAGTGAACATGTGGGGGCGACTGTCCCTGCCCACCCACCACACAAGGCGAAGGAAACACTGTTCACAAAGTCACATGTCATCACACAAGACTCACACTGTCCTACAGGTACATGATAGTCCCAGGCACACGACATCAGTTACTACCACACACCAACACAGCCAGGCTCCCGGTCCCAGCTGCTCACGGTCACATGGGGCACACGCTATCACCGAGAGTGCCTGCTCAGGCACCTACTGCTGCACACGACCACCCGGAGTCAGACCACCCCAGACACCCAGTCTTCTGCTTCTCAGGCGACTTGGGTCCCCAAATGCCACGGTGCCTTCCTTCCTGCCAACAGACAGGGACACCTCACAGGGCCTAGGCAGTGTCCAGATAGGTGACTTTTACCTGTCAGGTTCTTGTGTTAGAGTTTCTTTTTTTTTTTGGAGAGGTTTTTGCTATAGGGAGCATGCGCTCACCAGACAGAGAGACAAAGAGACAGAAAGCGAGAAATCACCCCCCGGGGGCATGGCCACACCACAATCCCTTCTCCTCCATTCTCCTCTCACATCTTGGGCATGCACGCACACGTGCCCGGTGTGAGTTTTAAGCCACCGGGTCCAGGACTTGAACTGCAGTGGGCTACATGGGAGTCCAGTGACATAGCCATTACGCTAACTGCTGGTCCCTTGTGTTAGAGCATTTAACATCACCGTGTGCTCCAAATACCTACACACACACACACACACACACACACACACACACAGTGTAAATATATAAGCAGACACTCTAGATGGCTGTGTGTAAAATATCCCTACAATACACTATGCAACCACAAATATTCATAAGCACATACCTACACATGGGTACATGCTGACACTTGCAAACACAGTCAAGCATATACAACAGCCACACACACATAATGTGCACGCCTATGCAATCATAGAATATATACGTGTGTCCACAAGCAGGCAGACACTGCCACGTGAGAAAACATGCAACACAGGTATGCACAAACATGCCTAGGCCAATTCATGCACACCCACTAAGAGCAGCCCTCCTCCCTGTGGAGCCCCCACTGAACCCTGGGGTGCAGCTGATGGAATGTGGGTGGGCGGAGCTGAGGCTGCGCACTCAGGGCACTCTCCCCTCCCCAGCACTGCTGTCTGCTGTGCGGATCAACGGGGATGGCCAGGAGGTCTTGTACCTGGCGGAAGGTGATAACGTGAGGCTGGGCTGCCCTTATATCTTGGACCCTGAGGACTATGGTCCCAATGGCCTGGACATCGAGTGGATGCAGGTCAACTCAGACCCCTCACATCGAGAGAACGTGGTGAGTGTTGGGCACGGGGCTCGCCTTACGCTACGCTTGGTGAAGCCCCAAGCCTCCTGTGGGTCGGCTGACACTCTGTGTGGAGGGGGAAAAGGAAAGCAAGACCTCGAGCTTCCCCCAAGGCCTCTCAGGGGACGGGGCCACGGGCGGCTGTTCTGCAATCCTGACTCCAGGCAGCTAGGCTACGTCCTCCCAGCCCATCCTGAGGGGAGGCTGGGGCATGTCCTCTCTCCTACTTCCCAGCCTGACCCCTCTGCTTCCCAAAGTGCTGGATCTCATCTGATCTCCCTAAGAGGTCAGAGAATCAGACATCATTGTTCCCATGTTTTGGCTGAGAAAAGTGAGTCTTACAGACGTTTAGCAAAGTACCTAAAAACGGTCAACCCACACGGCCCTCTTTGACTTTTCTTGTCTCATCGCCTTGTCTCCTGCTCTTCTTCACAGTTCCTTAGCTACCAGGACAAGAGGGTCAACCATGGGAACCTCCCCCACCTGCAGCAGAGGGTCCGCTTTGCTGCCTCGGACCCCAGCCAGTACGACGCCTCCATCAACCTCATGAACCTGCAGGTGTCTGACACAGCCACCTATGAATGCCGGGTGAAGAAGACCACCATGGCCACCCGGAGAGTCATCGTCACCGTCCAAGGTATGGCTGGGCTCCTCTGGGCTCCCCTTCCCCGGGCTTCAGACCCAAGGGCAGCTTGGCTGCTGTGAGTGCTCAGCCTCTGGACTGGGCCCTGGCTCACAAGCGCCTGCCTCTTTGCAGCACGTCCTGCCGTGCCCATGTGCTGGACCGAGGGCCACATGACCCATGGCAACGACCTGGTGCTGAAGTGCTTCGCCAACGGGGGCTCCCAGCCCCTGTCCTACAAGTGGGCCAAGATCAGTGGACACACTCACCCGTACCGTGCTGGGTCCTACCACTCCCAGCACAGCTTCCACTCCGAGCTGTCCTACCAGGAATCCTTCCATAGCTCCATAAATCAAGGTGCGGGGGCCCTGGTGAGGGGAGATGGGGCTGAGTGGAAGACGAGGGACTCCGATCCGTGTTGGGGTTTCCCTGGGGTACCACCGGCACCAAGTCGCACCTGGAACCCCTGTGGGAGAGCCTTGAGCCTGTCCCGGCAGCTGCTACTGAGAGGAGAAGGCAAAGTGAGAAGTCAGTCAAAAGCAATGTGGCTAACTCGGAAAAAGCACCGTCCGAAATGCACAGAGCCGGGCTTGAATCCTGGCTGGGATATGACTGGTTGCGAGTCTCAGGCAAGCGGCTTGACCTTCTGTGCCTTGATGTCTTCATGTATGTCAAGGGAATGCGGATACTTCCCTTACGGGAGTATGTGAGGATCACATCACAGAGAGAAATCAAGTAATACCCCAGTCAAAGAGTATCAGAGCTAGAAGGGGCCGTAGATTTCCAGTGGCCTCACCATACAAATGAGAATAAGGCTGAGAGAGGAGATTAATTCCGTAAGGCCACGGAGTGCATTGATGATGTCGGGAGAGGGGTCCTTCCTTGCCTCTGGATCTCAATAGGGGCAAGGAGACTCACCTGTGGAGTGAAGTGCAGGGGTGTGCGTGTGTGCATGCACGAGCTGTGTGCGTATACCTTCCCTCCTTCTAGAGTGGGTGTCCCATTTCCCAACCCCACAGGCGCTGAGGCTGGGGTGGGAGCTCTCAGACCCTCACGCTACCCTCCTGATGCTCCTTAAATTGCAGGCGCAAGCAACGGGGACATGGTGTTGAAGGACATCTCCCGGAGCGATGACGGACTGTATCAGTGCACCGTGGCCAACAACGTGGGCTACAGCGTGTGTGTAGTGGAGGTCAAGGTCTCAGGTAGGTGCGGCAGCTGGGAGAGTTGGGATCCAGGCGCCTGGGCCCTATTTTGCAGCTTCCCTGGGCTGTGCCTCTTAGCCCAGAGCAGCTGGAAGCCCTGGGAGAAACATGCAGATCCAAGGGGTTAACCCAATCTCACTGGGGGTCCCAGGTCACGGGGATCCCGGAGCCCTCATCTCTTTCCTGCAGACCCCTGCCCCGCACCTCCTGCTGGGTCAGGGGAGAAGCCTGACTGCCTTCTCTCTCCACAGACTCCCGGCGCGTGGGCATGATCATCGGCGCGGTGCTGGGCTCCCTGCTCATGCTGGCCTGCCTGGCCGTGGGCATCTGGGGGCTGGTCTGCTGCTGCTGCGGGGGCGCCGGGGCTGGCGCCCGCGGTGCCTTCGGCTACGGCAACGGCGGCGGGGTCGGCGGCGGGGCCTGCGGCGACTTGGCTAGTGAGATCAGGTAAAACCTGATGCATGCTGCATGCTGCTGAGCGGCAGGGGACCGGCGCCCTGCCCTCCTCACCCCTGCCTGCCACCGGCCGGCTGGGATCCCCACCCCAACCCTGCTCGCCACCGCCACGGAGTGCTGGGACTGCAGCATGTCGACCTGCCACTCGCCGCATGGCTTTCCTGTCTCTCCCCCTCCCCACTCCCGTCTTCACCTCTGCCCCCCTGCCCTCCATTTCCCTCCTGTCTCTGCACCTCCCTGCCTGGTCTAGACTGTAAGCTCCTGGTGGGCAGGGCCTCTGTGTTCTCTCATTTTCCTAAATCGCGCCGGTGAGAACTCGGACATGCTTATTTATGAAGAGTTAACGATAAGAATAGTGCGAATAACCTATATTAGAAGCAAACTAGAAATAAAAATAGAACAACACTAGCAGTGCTAATGATTGCAATGCCTTAGGGACGGAGGGAAAGGTGAAGACTGAGGGCCAGGAGGTGAGGAGAGGAAGAGTGAGAACGGAAGGTCAGGGGTAGTCACGGAAGGGAAGGGAGGCAGCTCCTTTCCGACCTCAGGTCGAGGCCGTGGGTCTGCGAGGTATCAGAAGAGGACTGCGGGCGCCTGGATGGGGCTGCCCAGTGTAGGCGCTGTCCCGACACGTGTGGACGAGCCCTGCGTGGAGGATGGGAACGGTGGCCTCGGGACACCGCTGCGGGGTCGCTAGCCCAAGAAGGGCTAGAGAGGAGAGAGTAGGTTGACACGGAGGGAGAGGGGTGAGGGCAGGTGGAGGGAGGAACGGGAGACCGAGGTTGCCAAGAGCCCCCAGCTCTGCCCAGGCCGTGCCCACGCCGCGCCGCGGAGGAGCCCGCTCACCCGCCCGCCTGTTGTTTTCCACAGAGAGGACGCCGTGGCGCCCAGGTGCAAGGCCAGCGGGCGCGGTAGCAGCGTCACCCATCTTCTGGGGTACCCGACGCAGAACGTCAGCCGCTCCCTGCGCCGCAAGTACGCGCCTCCGCCCTGCGGCGGCCCAGAGGACGTGGCCCTGGCGCCCTGCACCGCCGCCACCGCTGCCTGCGAAGCGGGCCCCTCCCCGGTCTACGTGAAGGTCAAGAGCGCCGAGCCGGCCGAGTGCGCCCAGGCGCCGCAGCCGTGCAAGGACGGCCTCTTGGTGTGAGCGCGCGCGCCGGGCTGCGCCCCGGCCGGGAGGAGGGTGCGGGGCTCTCGGCCCGCACTGGGGACACGTTGGGGCCGGCGCCCACCTTGCTGGTCCCAGCCGCCCGGCGGTTGGGGGCTGAAGGCGTTTCCCTCGGGGAATGCGTAAAGACAGAGCCTCCTCCCGGAGTGGGAGGGGCGGAGGGTCGCAGAGGAAGGCGGTCCAGAGCCCTTCCCGCCGCCCAGGCCCTGAGGCTCCGGGGTAGGAGAGGGAGAGAAAGCCGAGTCAGAGTCGGAGAGCGACTGAGGCCGGAGGCCGGTGTCCCCAGTCAAGGCAGAGGGCCCCCGGGGCCGGGAGGGTGGGGATCTGGACTGGATGGCTCTCTGTGTGAGATCTGAGCTCGGAGGCAGCAGTATTAGCACAATAAAGAAACTTTTAGACTTGAGACGGAGGTGGCAGTCCCTGTTCCGCGGAGGGTTGGGCAGGGGTGGAGGGCCCGGCCTAGGGACGGGGGAGGTTGCTTCCTGTCGCTCCGCCTCCTCCTTGCACCATCTCCTCCCAGCGCTCAGGTTGGCAGCCACAGGGCTGGAAGAGGGCATCTCATCTTATTCTTCGCCTTGCAGATGGGGGATTTGAGACTCCTCAGGCTGGACTTTGAATCCAGAATCCTGCTCTTCCTTTTCAGTACAGAAGATCAGAGCAGAGAAAATGGGGCTCTGAAGCTTCCCCGGCTATTTTCAGCCGCATCCTCCTTTCTCCTGCCTCCTCTCCCTAATCCTGTCTTCTCTGTCTCTGCAGATGAACGCCTTCCTTCGCCACAACCAGGAAGGGTTTCATAGCCAGACTCAGGGGGTAAAAAACATTCAATGCCATCCTACTTAGCCCTCTTTTTTAAAAATCTTTTGTGTGAAAGCACCCCTATGAGGGATGGTTATGCCACAATCTCTTCTCCATTTCTCCTTTTGGGATTTTGGGCACCCATGCACACAAGCCGGCCATGGTTTTTGTTGTGGTGGTGGTTGTTTTTTTCTCAGTGGACAGGTGGGGACTCACGTTGGGCAGTTGGCCTTGTGGGATCCAGTCGCCTTAACCACCATGGTTGGGGCCCAGTCTTCCTTTTCATGGGGAGGGATGGACATGTATTGAGCACCACTAAGTGCCATGTGCTTTCTGCTTCATCTCATTTATTCCTTACTTTAACTAGGTGAGGGTACTGCGTTATCCTGGCTACACAGATGAGAAAAAGAGGCTCAGAGGGATTAGGGATCTTCATTGAGGTGGCAAAGATACTAATCCAGGATTTGATCTCGGCATGTTTGACGCCCGGACATTAGGCTGCTTCTTTTTTCCATTTTTGTTTGAAGGAGAGGTTTTTCTTTATTGGGAGCTTGGACGGGCAGAGGTCCTGTGAATCCGTGATATACCGAGTCTGAAGGAATATGCCTTATTACCTCTGGATCTCATGCCCTCTCCCAAGGTAGAGGAAAATCAACCAACGCCCACCCTCTAGCCCTTCCCATTGACACTCTTTTTTTTGAGAAGTTTTTGCTATAGGGTGCGTGCGCTTACCAGAAAGACAGAGAGAGACAGAGAGACAGCAAGTGAGAAGTCACCCCTCAGGGGCGATGGCCACACCGCAATCCCTTCTCCTCCATTCTCTCGGGATCTTGGGCATGCACGCGCACGCACCCAGCGTGAGTCTAAGCCACCAGGTCCGGGACTTGAACTGCGGTCAACTACATGGGAGTCCAGCGACATAGCCATTATGTCAACTGCTGGTCTTCCTATTGACACTGGCCTTTCCCCAGTACTCCCCCCCAAAAAAACGCCTCTCCACCACTACCCTCAACATGCACAAAGTTAGGTCCAACATAGGCCAAAGTTAGGCCAAGCAAAGAAATCTGCAGAAACTCTTCTTGGTAGAACCAAAGCCAGAGAAGCCCGTCACAGCTACCGTCTCATCATCTCCTCAAATGTTAAGTCCTCAGCCCTCCTTTTCTTCTCCTTCTGTTTCTTTCTTGTGTGCTTTGGCCTTTTCCTCTCTTCTCTGAGCTCCTTCATCCTTTCCTCAAAATCATAATCCTTTGCTTCTCTTCTGTCTTCTTGTTGACTTCAGAACGTTTCTTCACCTGATCCAGGGTAGAACATTCCACACACATAGACATGTCCAGGCTTCACCCATGTTTCTTTCTGTGTGATCCAAAAAGCTGCTGGAGTCCTTCAGCACGCAGTAACAAACATTGAGGTAATAACCTCCTATCTCTGACTGTGGGGTGGTCTTGGTAATGACAAGTGTCTTCCCAAACGTGGATTCCAGGTCCACTTTGTAGTCCCTGTGCCACAAAAGCTCCCGCTGGACTGGCTGCACAGGTTTTCCATCCTTTTCTCTCTCTTCCATAAAGCCTCTTCTCAGCAAGCTTCTTGTATTCATCTTTGTCCCACTTTCAGCGAAAGTCTAAGTTTTTTGTCCCGCTGCCCAACACCATCTTCACAGCAAAGTCTTCAGGCTGTTTCTTGATATATGAATTCCTTCTGCAGTATTTCTAACCAAGGCTATTCCAATCTCTGCTTGAATACCCTACCTCTGGAAGGAGGTCTTTTGGCCTCTGTCAATATTCAAAATAGTATTTATTGAACTCAGTGCCCAGATAGTTTTTATTTCTTGGTCCAAGTCCTACTCTTTGGAAGCCCAGAGCATTACATTTCCAACTCCAGCTGCCATCAGTGGACAAAGTGGTTGTACCCCATGTGGAAGGGTTGCAACCAGCACACACCTGGTCGAGTGCCAGTTCTAGAAGTGGGGGGTTTCCGAAGAGCACAGTACTTTAGGGTCACTTAGTTCTCCTGCCTTTCCCAGCCACCTCTCTGTCCAGAGCCCAGACTCCTCTTTTTGTCTCTTTGCTTTTGACAAAAAGCTGGTCTTCCCAATTCTTCTTGCTCCTGCCCTGAACCATGTGAAGTGTGGATGATGCATTGACCACAAAGTAGCTGGACTTAGGAAGTCCCCAAAACCTGCTTGGCAGTATATGACTAGAAAACCCTTGAGGTAGCTTGAATATTTGCTGAGGGCATGGCAATGCTGGCTCTGCCTTGATAGAGCTTGGGAGGAAAAATGAGAGATGATGATGAAACAAAGGGAACCAGAGGCAATGGCTTGGGGACTGGGGAGGTGGGGGGGGGGGGTCCTGGAGTTAGGCAGGGGTACAGGGGAAAGGAGATTAGGTGTGAAAGGGAAGAGAACTCCAAAAACTATTCATTCCTCCATTTCTTTGGTCACATTTTTGAGGACCTATAAGATGGCTTGTTCATGGACAGAGAGTGAGTTTCAGTAGGGCACTGTGCCTGGCACACTTTTGCCCTGAGGCAAGTGACTGGTTAGGGTGCCTTGGGAGGGTGCTCCCAGTAAGAGGAGCCTCCAGCTCAGACTGCAAAGTGGTGAGGGACAGAGACAGCCAGCTGGCTGTGCATGTAGTGTTGAGTGCTATCTTCTTCATTCCAGGAATCGGGGAGCCATGCTTAGGCGAGACTTTTTTTGTCTCAGGCTCTGGCAAGAAAAGCTCATTAAAAAGCAGCAAGAGCGATTTTTAGAGAGACTCTGGAAATAACTTCCTGTTAGGGTGAGTCAACAGGGAAGCCAGGGAAGTTCCTAAATCCCAAGCTGAGATGCATTCATCACTATAGTCACCGCCCTGAGGCCATGAGGGAGGGGAGTTTCTGCTCCAGCGATGTGACTTCGGGGACACCTTGGTCATCTTTGTTCATTTCTCCTGCGCGACAGCTTGTTCAGTGTTGGAGAAAACTCGTGGTGCTAAATGTTTACCATGGCACTGGGAGGGGGAGGGAGACGGGAAGCCCCGGCTTGTAGCATTTGCCCATTTCCATGACGTAAATACTCCCACGGTGGCAGATTTCCAGCTCCCAGTGTGATGTTGGCTCGCTGGGAGTTGGGAGGAATATTCAGATGCACTCCGGTGCAGATAGCATTTCCATGATAGAGAAGCCTTGGGAGACGCATTAATAAGTAACCTCAGGAGCACGGGTCATAGCGGACTGTGGTAAGATAATCAGGAAGTGAGTTTTCAGTACTTATCACTTTTGATTTATTGATAGTATCATTTACCTAATTGTAAGTTCATATAATTTACTTTTGAAGAAGGGCCACATGGAACAACCGGCTTAGGTGGGACCATGTCGCCAGACAAGCAGAAGTTTGGCACACAGCTCTGCTTCAAGAGAGGCATCTTAAATACAATCCTAATTTTTCTCTATTTCTTTTTTTTTAATTTTTATTTTGGCAGAGGGCACTTACACATGCCAGAGAGAGACAGAGACAAGGAGGGAAGGAGAAAGCACTCCCTCAAGGGGGCATGGTTATGCTGCAGTCCCTTCTCCTACATTTCTCCAACCTATTAGGATTCTGAGTGCACACACACATAACCCATGTGATTTTCAAGCCACTGGGACCAGGATTTGAGCCATATAGTCAGCCATATGAGATCATGCTCTTTCTCTCTCTTTTTCACTTTTTAAAAAGAATTACCTGTTCAACTTTTATTATTATTATTATTACTATTTTTAATTTGATGAGAGAGAGAGAGAGGAAGTGAGAAAGCAAACCACCAGGTCCAGGACTTGAACTTGAACCACCATGTCCTTGGCCATGTGGGAATCCAAAGCCTTAACCACCATGCCACCTGTCAGCCTGGGAGCTTGCTCTCTTAGCCACCAGCCATAGGCCGGCATTGTCCTCTATGTTTCCAGAAAGACACAAACAACACAAACTCGGTTGTCTCCATTCTTCTACTTCTGCCTCCTAGTCCTTCTATCTCACTTTCGAGTTCTGCTTTGTGTCTCTCCTGAGCTTTGCTAGAGGTGAATTTTAGTTCCAAAGCTCACTGTAAAATTATTTAGACAATCTCCTTGGCACTAGATCACTCTTTTGGGAGCCGTCGGAAACCAAACTTGCAACCCACAGAATTTCTATGTATGTGTCTCCCAGGACACCCAGTCACGGGAAATCTATTCAGGAGACATTGCTGGGTCCTCACTGACTCAGTCCTTCTCTGCTTCTCTTCCTCATCCTTTAGTCACCTTTTCTTAAGCTCCACATTCTCAAGACCGTGAATGGTGTGGAATCCCAATGAATTGTCTTCTTTGCACTCCTCCTAGGGTACTATTTACCACGCATGCCGCCCAATTACATTTTAATTACTCTGGGCCCAGTCAGACTGTGATGACTCTGGGGAGGGATTATTATATTATTATTATATTATTATTATTTTGCCTCACTGGAAACAAGGGGGTTTGGGAAATTACCCATTCGGTTTCCTTCCAGAGTTACAAAACATACAAAACATACTTGATTCCTATGGGTCTAGGCTGTGGCCTGTCTGGAGACAGTGGATGGGATGGAAACTTAAGCCCTGTCCCTAGAACAACCCCCAGGGAGCCTCCCAGAGCTTGTTCCCTTGCTTTGGGGGAATCTGCGAGATTCTGTGGTGGAATTTACACTCCAACCAGCCAGTCCATCTAGAGGAATCATTTCACTTATTCCTGATGTATGGAAACAAAATTAATTCCATTCTGTCCCTGGTGGTTAGAATAAGAACGCACTGAATGGAAGGGGTGGGAGAGCCATCGGGCTATGCAGGGGAGGTGTTATGCAGACCCTGGCGGGCAGTGGGTAAGATGGCCTTCTGCCACCTCTCTGGAGTCATTGCCTTGTTAACTTTTGGTGCGTTTTAAGAGGCACAGGATGTGGGGCCAGCAGGTGACATAGTGGTTACAGCACTGGACTCCCACATGGTCAACCATGGTTTGAGTCCTGGACCTGGCAGCTTGAAGATCACACTGGGAACATGTGTCTATATGCCCAAAATTGCAGAAAGAGAAGGGACTGTGACATGGTCACCCCCCACCCCAGGGAGTGATTTCTCATTTTCTCTCTCTTTCTAACTCTCTCTGGAGAGTATAGGTCTTCTATGATAAAAACACTAAAAAAAAAAAAAAAAAAAAAGAGTGGCAAGATGGGACACAGAACACTAGAGAGGAGACTGAAGCCCTTGACAAAGTGGGGAACTGAGCAGAGAAGGATGGGTTAGGGTGAAACTGTTGCACTCATTTTGTAAAGGCTGAGTTTGAGGTGACGTGGACTCCAGTATGGGTTTGTTGAGGGAGAAAAGAGGGAGGGAGGAAGAAAGCTGGTAATAAACATCTGTGAGTTATCTGTGATCACACAAGCAAAGGTAAAAGGACTCAGTTTTGGAGCCAGATGGACCTGGATTTATAATTACAGATTTAATAAGCTCCCAAAGCCTCAGTTTTTTCATATGAAATAGTGATGGGGCTATTGGGGATAGAGCTTGGTACACAGCAGGAGCTCAGCCAGTGGTTGGTACCTGTCCTTCCATGTCCCTAATATATAATTTGGTCTCCCACAAGATGGCAGACCTAGAGACATCCATCTGACCACACACAGGTGGGGCTGGAGGCTGTGGCAGAGGGAGGTGCCCATGGAGGGAGAAGTAGTGAGAGGAATGAAGTGTTGAGACTGAACCCGAAGATGGCTCACCATTGTGGGGGAGTCAGGAGTCCAGGAAGCCTCAAGGAGAGAAACAGGAGGAGAACCAGTCTCGACGCTGAGTCCCGGAATCCACGTGCAGCCGTGCATATTGACAGCAATCCTTATTAGTAAGAGTGACACTAATAACAGGAAGCACCTGAAACACAAGCTTGGCAGGGTCCCAGAGTCAGTCTTGGGGACGAGTTGCCTGAACCCTCAGGCCAACTCCCTGGCCCACCGTGTACCTTCCCTTGGCCTTTCTGGCTCCCTGCTCTCAACCTCTGTCTTGCAGGTCTCATCTGTGCCCCCAGGTCTAGCGCCCACTGCAGAGCCGCCCAGCACTGATCCCCTTGAAGGCTCTCAGCACAGCTCTCCCAAAGCTGAGGAGGACCTTCCCAGCCCTGGGCAAATAGATTTTCCTGTGTTTTTGAGAGAATCAACTCTGGCTTGGAACTGGGTCCCTTCAGCTCACCTCTGGCTCGACTTCTTGCTTGTCCCTAGCCAAGGGAGAATTCCCCTGTCATCCTCTCAGATACCCCTGTCCTGCCCCTCCTCGTCTCCTGCCTGGACACCTTCTGCAGCAGCCTATGGCCCTTCCCTGCTGTGACTCAGCTGAACTCCTTCAGTGACAGGTGTGACTCTCCAAACACCATTCAGCTCTGGCCCAGCCCCAGCCCCCACCTCTCCTCAGCCCCTTCGCCAAGGCTGATTTGCTTGTGTGGAAATGTCTACCTCTCCCTCTCCTACTTCTCTTGCTAAGACAGACCGGCCTCACCCTGCCTTATTACCCCAGTCTCTCCCTTGTGCCCAGACAAGGGGGAACTGCATTCATACTCTCTCTGCCCTGTCTGGGGAGTGTCCTGTTATCCTCCCATCTCCACCAGCCTAGGCCTCTCCTGGGCAGGGGCGGTGTCTCCTCCTTTCTCAACATTTGTTCTCTTAAAGGTTCAGACTCTCTCTCTGAGATGACCCCCCCTAAATTAGAGTGATGGATGACATTTGTGTAAGAACTCGTCTCCCACCTCAGGGAGATAGTGGCCAGTGCCTGTGACAGCTTGAGGGAGGTGGGATGGAACAGGCCATGCATACCCACCCCCAATCCTTCTCCAAAGGGTGTACAAGAAACACCCTATCCAGAGGGCCCATCAACTGATGAACAGGACCAAGACAACAGGTCACATCAGGCATGTGTCCCTGCTCCTTTGACTAACAGACTGCTCTTGGATGCTCTTGTCTGCCCATCAGTCATGGTGTAAGGACTTGAGGAGATGCTATGTTTACAATCACTGCCATTAAAAAATTGAGCAACAGAGCCTTGGTCAGGAGCCCAACCTGCTATGGTAATAGTTCCTGTGGGGAAATTTGATTCCTTCCTTTCAATAAACATTCGCCTTTCCAGGAACGTAGCACAGAGTCTGAGAAAGCTAGGAATGAGGATAGGAATGTTTTGTTTTCTTTTTAAATTTGCTATAGGGCACAAGTACTCTTCAGAGAGAGAGAGAGAGAGAAAGCACCCTACCACCCTCCTGGGGAGGGGAATGGCCATGCTGCAATCCCTTCTCTTCTATTATCCTCTCAGGTTTTGGGACACATATTCATACAAGCTTGGTGTGTTTTTCAAGCCACTGGGTCCAGGACTTGCTGTCAGCCATGTGAGATTCAACCGCCATAAGCAACACATCACTGGCTGGTTTATTTCTTGAGAAAGAGAAAAACTTGGGAACCAGCAGTTAGCGTAATGGCTATGTCGCTGGACTCCCACGTAGTCGACCGCGGTTCGCGTCTCGGACCCGGTGGCTTACAACTCACGCCGGGTGCGTGTGCGTGCGTGCCCAAGATCCCGAGAGGAGAATGGAGGAGAAGGGATTGCGGCGTGACCATCCCCCCTGGGGGGTGATTTCTCGCTTTCTGTCTCTATGTCTCTCTCTGTCTGTCTGGCGAGCGCACGCGCCCTATAGCGAAAAACCTCTCCAAAAAAAAAAAAAAAAAAAAAAAAAAAGAGAAAAACTTGACAGTCCACTTCCCCCAGGCTTCTAGCTCCTCAGGATCTTGGGTGTGGCCCACCAGACATATTTCAGGTTGACCTGGGATCTGAACCTGTGGTCAGCTCTATGGTGTCCGGCACTGGGGATCAGTATGTTACTGCCTGCCCCAAAAGGCTGGGCTCCAGTTAATTCTTGGCTTCCCCTGTTCCCAGCTTTGGTAAATAGCACCTCCATGTGCCTGGTTGTTCAAGTCCTACCACTCACTGTCATCCTCGGCCCTCCCTCCGGCAAGGATACCAAGTCTAGCTCATACACGTCCATGGAATCCACCCACCCCTTCCCCTGTCGCCCCCCTCCACTTGAATTCCAAACTGTCATCATTTCATGCTGGGATTACTGCAGTGGCTTCATCCTTCTGCTTTCATTCTCTGCCCTTCAATCCATTCTCCACGCAGCTGCCAGTGGTCTTTCAAAAATGCAAGACTGATCCTGTCATTTCCCTCCTTAAAGCTCTTCAGTGGCCTCCTTCTACATTTATAATTAAATTTTCAATCTCTCCATGTCCTAACAGACCCTGCATGATCTGACCTCTGCCACCCTCTCCTCCTGCAGTCCTACTTGCTCATTACCCTCTGGCTCCCGGGCCCTTCTCTCAGATGTTCACATTCGCCGAGATCTTTCCAGAAGGGCTTTTGCATATGCTCCTTCCTCCATGAGGCAGGCCCTCCCAACTCTTTGCTGTCATCTCTCTGCTGGTCTCAGCTTGAATGTCCCCTTCTCAGAGAGAACCTTTCTGAGGTAGTCCTCCCACTGGCTATATTTTGCACCCTTGTTATTCTATTCTATTTTTTTTTTTTTAAGAAACTTGCTATAGGGTGTATGTGTTTGCTGTAGAGAGACAGACAGAGAGAAAGAGAGAAGGGGAGAGAGAAAGAAAGAGAAAGCAAGAAAGTACCCCCCCTACCCCCCCCCCACCCCCCCGCAGGGAGGATGACCATTCTTCAATCCCTTTTCTCCATTCTCCTCTTGGGATTTGGGGCGTATGCATGCACGCATCTGGTGTGATTTTCAAGCCACTGGGTCCAGGACTCAAAGTTGTAGTCAACCATGTGGGATCCACCGCAAGGCTGCCGCCAGCTTCCCTAAGCCGTAGGGCTGTTCCCATAGATGTGTGGGCCCATCTCTGGAAGACGGAGCCCAGGAAAGGGGCTCCAGCTGCCTTCACCAGCACTCCACAAGCTGCCTACTTGCCCCCACCACCCAGTAGTCTGTGAACATTATTCTTGCTCACCGTTTTAAATTATTTCCTTCTATAGAGCTCAGCACAATTTTAATTAGACGTTTGTATGTGTTTGTTCAAGGTCTGTCTCTCCCGACTAGATGCACCACTGTGTTCACAGTGCTCGGGTTCTCCGAGTCTCTGGCATGCAGCGGGTACTCTGGCACGTGCTGAGAGGAGCCAGACAGTGGTGCAGGGGCTAAATGCAACGCTCCATGAGACTGACCCAGGGCAGGAGGGCCTAACTTTGTGCTTGGAGACCTCCCTGGGCACACTGGGTGTGTGTGAGCCCACGATCTGGGGCTGGCTGAGGTTGGGGGTGGATTGTGGCATGAAGACCTTGTTGGGGGGTACCTCTCTCTCTCTGTCTCTCTTGCTTATGGAATAAATAAATAAATGAATAAACATTAAAAGCAAACAAAAAGAGATGTGCTGAGTGAATGAACACTGAAGACGGGCAGTGCAGTCCTCCAGGAAGTCAGGGCCTGACATCCCAGGGCTGACTCCAGACCTGCTCTGCTGTGCTACCTCTGGGCTATAGGGAGAGCTGGGGGTTTGAGCTTAGCTATGGGGGCCAGTCTCAGGTTCAGGGAGTGGAAAGAACTTGTGATGGAAAAACATCTGGGGGAGGGGTCCTGCCCTTAATCTTTGTAATTACGAGTCAAGCTAACAAGGGTGAGATGACCACCTAGCAGGGGCTGGCCAGCAGGCAGCCAGGGCCAGGGCCAGATGGAAGATGCAGCAGACACAGTGGGGAGCACGGCACCAGCACGAGCAGCGAGCAGGTCAGGCCACGGTGATGGCCCTGGGCCCTGGCTCAGCCAAGAAACAATAAACACAAAATAGGTTGCATCCTCTTAGCTTGACAAATATACCTTCCAAATGACCTGGAAGGCCAGGTTTGGATGCAGAAAACTTGGACTCTATGGGTTTTATACCAGAACTCGGTAGCAGAGAAAGAACTGGCCTTCTGCCCTGGGCCTGAGGCCGGACATCTTCTTTTCTCTCCCATAGCTCTGTCCTGTGCTGGGAATGGCCTTGTGCTCACATATGCAGTCACCCTGGGGTGCCCCCAGCTACCCTAAGCCATAGGGCTGTTCCCATTGATGTGTGGGCCCATCTCTGGAAGGAGGAACCCAGGGAAGAGGCTCCAGAGCTCCACTTGGGTCTGGGTGTGCATTCTGGAAGGGAGCGAGTGTGTGGCAGGTGGCCATACCCTTGGCTGTTGTCCATGGACGAGGGCCAGGGCAGGCCTTCTGTGACATAGGCCAGGGCAGTGGCCTTTCTTCTCAGCGTAAGGGTGATTTTGCCTGGGCTATGGCCTCCTGTGGGTAGCTAGGCAGGCAATGGGCTGACATACATCCTGAGTTGTGCTTTCTGGGCACAGCCTTGGAAAAGTCAGCCCTCCATGAGCTGGTGCCTGGAGCTGGTTGGGGCTTAGACTGGAAACTTCAGTCTCTGGTGTAGAATTCTCTCTCAGGTGAGGGCTCCACCTGCTCTTGACTGACCAGGTCTCAGGACACCAGGTGAACTGCGCTTCCTATCCTCCTTCCTGGAATGGCCAAGCCAGCAGTTAGACCTTCTGTCATCTGCTTCCCTCACATTCTCCTGCGGAGAACCACTGAGTAAGAGGATCTATGTTCTGTGTCCAGGAGGAATCTGAAGCCCTGGTGTGTGTGGGACCATTAGTGATTTCCCAGGAATGGGGGGCTCTAAGGTTATTGTTATCCGTAAGGGGCAAGTGGGATGTCAGTGTACTTCTGTGCAAGAAAGAGGTGGCGTGAGACTAGCAGCTGATGGAGCTGCTTTGTGGGTAGCTGGGATCGGAGAGTAACGGATCCCTCGGCCTGGCAAGCAGGAGCACCGTGAGTGTGCTGGAGCACGCATCTCCTGCTGCTGACCAAGGGCAGGGGAATGGCCAGTGGCTCAGTCAGTGGGCAGGCAGGAACAGCAGGCAGCACTCAGCTCAGGGTGCCTCATCTTCTCTCCAGCTAGACTGAGTGTTTTTTTTTTTTCTTTTTTCTTTTTTTTCTTTCTTTTTTTTTTTTTTTAGAGGTTTTTGCTATAGGGCACATGCGCTTGCCAGAAAGACAGAGAGAGACAGAGAGGCAGAAGGCAAGAAATCACCCCCTGGGGGGATGGCCACACCGCAATCCCCTCTCCTCCATTCTCTTCTCGGGATTGCAGGTATGCACGCACAGGTGCCTGGTGTGAGTTTAAGCCACTGGGACTGGGATTCGAACCGTGGTTGACTATGTGGGAGTTAAGTGACATAGCCCTTATGCCAACTGCTGGTCCCTCTAAATGAATCTTTTTTTTTTCTTTGGAGGCTAGACTGGGTTCGAATGCTTTACCTGACTTGGAGAGAATGCCAAGGAACCTGAGCAGCCAGAGCTGGGGAGTGCAGGGTGGGTGACTGCAGACAGGCATCCCAGCCAGGACGCCAGCCCCAAGAGGGTGACACCAGCCCTAGCATGTGTGAGCAGACTGCTTTTCCTTTCCTGTACCGTTAGAGGGGAAGATGAAGACAAACCACCGCTCGGGGGCTTGGCATTCTGGGAACTCAGTTAAACCAAACCCCGATGCTGCTCTAGGAAAGTCTGCCCCAGGAAACCATCATGCCACACTATCTTCGGTTCCTGCCACGGGGACTGTGCTTGCAGCCAGGGCCTCTATCCCTTTTACCGTTCTCCCTAGGGGCGCAACTGGCTCTCACACAGAGCAGCGGTCTCTGCTCAGGCTGGTGGCTGTATCCCTGTTTACTCCCTGGGACTGTCAATTGACATGTTGTTTGCCCACTAGACTGTGAACCTATTTAGAATAGTTTATGGTGCAATTTAGTAATCTTTTCTCCCAGTTGGTGCTGACACATAGTAGGTGCTCAGCGAATGCTTACGGAATGAACAGCGAATGCTGACTGATGCATTTCCTATTCTACAGATTCCTGTTCAAACATTTTTATTTTTTTAAATGATAAATTGTTCCGTTTTATCTATTTATTTAATTTCCCATGAGCAAGAGAGACAGAGCGAGACAGAGAGACAGCATCCCCAGTACAATAGAGAACTTCACATCCTTGTGTCTGTTGAGTGTTTCTTCTCTTTGTCCCTCCCAGTCACCTATAATTCATTCCTAATGCTGGAGGGACCTGATGGATTGTCTCACAGAGGATCAGCAAATCGGTTCATCTTGGTTCTCAGCCTCGATGGATTGGTCGGAGACACATGGGCACCGCGTCTGGATTGAGTGGGAAAAGTGTGTCATAAGTAACCAGCCGTGTCTGCCATGGTCCTGGAAGGTGAGGGTCTGGATGTATGTGCTCCATATTGGTTACTCCTAATGCGTTTCCTATCTGCTATGAAAAGCCTCCAGTCTGTAATACTGCTTCAGGATGGCTTCTGCCGCTGTGCGTTCATCCAAACAGCCCCCTTCACATTTGGATTGCTCCATGTGTGAGAAAGTTCTTCTGGTGATATGGTGCGATGTAAGGGCCTTGAATGATTTAGATAACCTGAAGCTAATTCGGCCGCGGCCACTGACTGATGATGTCCTTCTAGGGGAATAAAATCCCTTTGGACCTTGGCTTTCCACCTGAGAAATGAAAAAGCTTGAACTGAGTAACCACGAGGCTTCCTTCCAGCTTTACGAGCCTATTATTCATATGCGTCAATATCTGCCTCTTGGTGACATGCTCCGCTGGCCCTGGTTCCACAGTCTGGACCTATGCGATAGCCCTTCAAATATTTGAGAATCTGTGCCCCTCTGAATTTTTCGTTCCAGGTTAAACACAACCAGTTTCCTTAATCTCTTCTTACATAATAAGATTTCTGGACTTCTCACATTAGCCATTCTCTTTCGGACACTCAAATCTTCCAGTGTCTCCCTGGAAGTGTGATTCCCAGAACCCACCTCGGCCTAGTGGTGCAATGGGAGTATCCCCCAATGACTTATCTATGCACTCAGCCTACCCCTCTTGGCAGACAGGACCACATTAACCAACACACAGCCTGAGAGGAAGCAGCCACTGAAACAGGAAATTCCTGGATCTGAGGATAGTTGTATTTTACAGCTTTCCAGGCTCTTCCTTCAGGTTGCATGTGCAACAGAAGTGGGGATCCAGGGAGTCAAATTTGGAAGGAGACAGTGCTTCCCTTGAAGACAGGAAGTAACTAAAAGCTGATTAACTGAACAGGTGGATTTATTAGGAAACTTGGAAGGAAGAGATGCCATTAAGGTTTGCAGCAGTTGGGACCAGCAGTTGGCGTAATGGGTATGTCGCTGGACTCCCATTAGTAGTCGACTGCAGTTCTAATCCCAGACCCAGTGGCTTAAAATCACACCAGCCCAAGAAGAAAAGAATGGAGAAGGGATTGTGGTGTGGCCATCCCCCCGAAGGGTGATTTCTCGCTGTTTCCCTGTCTCTGTCTGTCTTTCTGGTGAGCGTACACGCCCTATAGCAAAAACCTCTCCAAAAAAAACAAAACAAAAAATGTTTGCAGCAGTCATTTTATTTTAATATGAAGCACAAATAAAAGAATGTTCCTATCTCCATTGATGGAAAAAATGTCTTCTCTAACCCTTCCCTTTGCTCTCCTCCTTCCCATTCCCTGATGTCATGTCACATGACTATTGTACCTTAGCAGCTCTTGTGTTTGTCTTTTGCACAGGACAGGTTCGAAGACTGTTACTCAGGGAACATAAAATGAAAACAAAGACAGGGCTGGCTCTGTGGCCTAATGGTTAAGGGAGCCTTATCCCACATGGTTGACTGTGTGGTTTGAGTCCAGGCCTCAGCAGCTTGGAAAACATGTTAGGCATGTGTGTATGCATGCCCTCAATCCCAGCAGGATGGAGAGATGGAGAAGGTGTTGTGTGTGACCACGCCCCACTCTCCAGTGCTGTCTCCTCTCTCTGGGTTTCTGCTTCTCTCTCTGGTGAGTGCACACATCCTGTGACATTGCGACCAGCAGGTTGCATGGTGATTAGGGCACATGGGAATGCGGCCAACCACAGCTCGAACCTGGTGGGTTGGAAATCATGCTGGGCACATGTATGTGTGTATGTGTGTGTGTGTGTGTGCGTGTGCACACACCCAGAAACTCCTGAGGGAAGAATGAGAGAATGGAGGAGAAGTAATTGCGATACGGCCATCCCCCCTGGGGTATGATTTTCACTTTCCCTCTTTCTGAAACTCTCTGGTAAGTGTATGTGCTCTGTGGCCAAAAAAAAAAACCCCCGCAAAACCAAAACCCCCCAAAAAGCAAAAAATCTAAAACAAAAACATGAAAACAAGATCACGCCAAAGCATAGCTGGCATGGTATAGTTCCATGCTTTTGGACCTTCTGGCCACCAGAATCATAAGCCAAGTAAACCTTTGTTTTGTTTCTTTTAAAATTAATTAATTAATTAGTTTTTAAATAACTATTTAATTTTATTAGTTGTTACTATTATTTTTAGAGATTTTTGCTCTTTTTTATTTTTGCTTTTGGAGAGGTTTTTGCTATAGGGCATGTGCGCTCGCCAGACAGACAGAGAGACAGAGAGACAGAAAGTGAGAAATCACCCCCCAGGGGGGATGGCCACGCCGCAATCCCTTCTCCTCCATTCTCCTCTTGGGATCTTGGGCACGCACGCACACGCACCCGGCGTGAGTTTAAGCCACCGGGTCCAGGATGTGAACTGCAGTCAACTACATGGGAGTCCAGTGACATAGCCATTAGGCTAACTGCTGGTTTTTTTGCTATAGGGCACTTGCACTTGCTGGAGAGATAGAGAGAAACAGAGAAACAAAAAGTGAGAAATCAGCCCCAAGGGGGACAGCCAAACAATCCCTTCTCCTGTCTCCTCTCAGTTTTCTGGGCATGCCTGCACATGTGCCCAGTGTGAGTTTTAAGCCGCCAGATCCAGACCAGAACCGCAGTTGGTCACATGGGAGTCCGGCACCTTAATCACTACACCACCTGCTATCCTGCCCCTATTTATTATTATTAATTATTTTTTAAGAATTAATTAATTTTATTTATTCATTCATTTTATTTTAATTTGACCGGAAAGAAACAGACCAAGAGAGAGGGAAAGAGAGAGAGAGAAAGTGGGAAAGCAAGCCACCAGGTCCAGGACTTGAGCTGTGGTCAGCCATATGGGAGTGTCCAGTACCTTACCCACCACACCACCTGCTGGTCCCCGTCCCTATTTATTATTATTATTATTACCATTATCTTTTTTTTTTTTTTGGAGAAGTTTTTGCTATAGGGCACGTGCGCTCACCAGACAGAGAGAGACAGAGAGACAGAAAGCAAGAAATCACCCCCCAGGGGGAATGGCCACGCCGCAATCCCCTCTCCTCCATTCTCCTCTCGGGATTTTGGGCACGCAAGCACATGCACCCGGCGAGAGTTTTAAGCCATTGGGTCTGGGACGTGAATCGTGGTTGACTACATGGGAGTCCAGCGACGTAGCCATTATGCTAACTGCTGGTTCCATTAGTACCATTACTTTTAAGAATTATTTAATTCAACTCTATTTATCCACTTATTTATTTATTTATTTAATTTGACCAGAGAAGGACAGAGTGAGAGAGGAAGAGAGAAAGTGAGAAAGCAAGCCACCAGGTCCGGGACCTGCACTGTGGTCAGCCATGTGGTAGTCCAGCACCGTCAACCACCATGCCACCTGCTGGCTTCTATTATTATTACTATTATTATTATTATTAATTTGACCAGAGAGAGAGAAAGGGAAAGTAAGAAAGCAATCCATCAGGTCTGGGACTTGAACTGTGGTGACCATGTGAGAGTCCAGCACCTTAACTACTATGCTACCTGCTGACCCCAAAGCTCTATCCTTTGTAAATCATTTAGCATCAGGTGTTTCTTTGTTTGTTCTTTGGTTTGCTATAGGGTGCAAGCACTTTCTGGAGAGAGACAGAGAGAGAGAAACAGAAAGTAAGCGAGAAAGCACCCCATGGGGGGATGGCCACACCACAATCCCTTCCATTCTTTTCTTGGGGTTTTGGGCACTCATACACACACGCATCCAGCATGTTTTCCAGACCTCAAGGTCTGGAACTCACGTCATGGTGTCAGCCATATGGCATCCAGCTCCTTCACCTCCATGCCACCTGTCAGCCCTGGACTCAGGTATTTCTAAGTAATACAGTAATAGACCAAGACAGGGCCTTGGCCTCTTCTTATCTCTTTCTGGAACTCTCTGTGTCACTGCATGGTTCACACCTTCATTTCCTGGGCCTCTTCAAATATTACCTCCTCCGGGGCCAGCAGGTAGCATGGTGGTTGGTGTGGTAGTTAAGGAACTGAATTTCCACGTGGTTGATGGTGGTTTGAGTCCTGGCAGCTTGGAAATTACACTGAGCATGTGTGCATGCATGCCCAAAATCTGGAGAGGAGAATGGAGGAGAAGGGATTGCAGCAGGACCATCTCCTTAGGGGGTGGTGGTGGGGTGGTGGTGGTGGTGGTAGTGGTGGTGGTGGTGATTTTTTTACTTTCTCTGTCTCTCTCCGGTACCCTAAGGCAAAAACCTTAAAAAAAAAAAAAAAAAAAAAAAAAAAAAAAGCCTCCTCCAAAGGTGTTCTCTGAATGCCTTATCTAAGAGGGACCTCTTCTCTCCAACACACGTGGCTCTCTAACCCTTTAGTCTGCTTCTGCGTTCTCAATAGAACCTGTCAACATCTGCTGTGTACGTACTTGTTTGTTTATATTCTCTAGAACACAAATGGCATGAAGGCAAGGCCTTTGCTCTGCTCACTACAGATTCCCCAGTGCCTCCAGGGGTACCTGGCACGTGCTGAGCCCTCAGTTGATATTTGCTATGTTGCTCTGAAAGCATCAATCTCCGTGTTTTTCGCACAAATATTGATTTTGTGGAAGCACTGTGTGTTTTTCAGTGGAGGGTTGATGAATTTTCTAGTTGACAATGAGCCATTGGAGATGGGAACATTACTTTATTCCAACAGTGTGAATCTTTTCAAAAAGACCCCAGTACATGACACTACGAAACCATGGTCTAAACAAGGTTGCTTTGTAAAGGGTGGGCTGTAGGTCCTGTCTCACACAGACCCATTTTGGTCCAAGATCCTTGGGGATGGAGGGAGGAACAGTAAGAGTGGTGTGATTTTTTTTTTCCCCCCACAGAATCACCATGGTTCATTGCTAGATCTGAAGCTTTCTTTTTCTCATCAGTTTTAGAGACTAAAACCAGCTTTACATGGTTTTGTGATGAGGCATGAGGATTGCCTCAGAGTAGCAGGTGAGGGTAGTGCAAGCTTCCAAGTCAGGAGGGCTTGGGGGAGGGTGGTGGGAGAGCAGTGGGTGCAGGAAATGGATGAGAATAGGTAAAGCCAGGTGACCAGCCGGGGACCTTTGAGCAAGGCCAGCAGGAGGGGAAAATCTGGTCACAATCATGTAGGGGAGTGATGGAGTGAATCTAGAGGCCAGTTGTTCTTATTTGTCCAAGGTAAAATGACTGACTGCCTAGGAATCAGGGAGCAGGGCTGGAATTAAGACAGGGTTCACATCTTGGGTGGAGAAGTCACCCTTGGAAATATTTCAAAACCTAGCCCTGTTTATTTAGTGCCTCCTCCTTCTCTGTTATCAAGACTTGAGTGAAATATCGAGTTATACCTGGGTTGGAGTCACCACAAACCTTGAAGGCCACTAATCCCTGAGGGGAAGTTTAGCCCCTCAAGTCTTTTCCAATAGACAGAGCCTTTCTAGACAGAATCATTCCGTAGCAGAATTTATTTTCCAAAAATATTTACAATCATAGCTTCTATCCCATGTCAAAGTGACCTTGACAATCCTCCCATTGAGTGGTGGGCTCTCTGTCCCCTCCTTTTGACCTTGGGGGATCTTCGGCACTTGCGTCTGAGAATGATGGCAGATTCTAGAATGCCTCAGCACCCTTGCCTTCCATAATGTCTCTTCTGCATAGCTTTTCATGGTTCTTCACTCTCTGAACTTGTTCATGAACTTCCTGCTGGCAGAGGCAAATTCAATATCTCTTGTCCTGATCACTGTGCTAGAGCATCAAGTGAGACTCTCACCTGTCCCTCAGATCATGCAGGAGGTGATTGGCCCAGCCTGTGATATACGGGTTAAAGTGGTTGGATTCCACATGGTTGACTGGGTGGTTCAAGTCCTGGACTCAGCAGCTTGAAAAACATGCCAGGTATGTGTATGTTCATGTCCAAATTCCCAAGGGAAATGGAGGAGAGAAGATTGCCGTGTGGCCATCCTCCTGGGGGGTGATTTCTCACTTTCCCTTTCTCTATTTCTGTTTGGTAAGCACATGTGCCCTATTGTCAATTAACAAAACAAAACAAAAACCAAAAAAGGTGTTACCTGCAAAAAGGCACCTATCAGAACCGTGGGATTCAACTGTCCTTGGTGATCTGTAATTGCAATTTACCTTTGAGGGGCTGTGAATTCTTTCAGATCAGAAAGAGAAACACCTGTTCACCACCTCTCTCCTTCACCTTTCCCTAGATATTTTGTTATGATAACACCTTGGTCAATAGGAAGCATCAGGATCTTAAACTAGAAGAGCTAGAGCTGGAGTTGGAGCTGGTGGTGGTTGATTTGGGTTTTTCCTGTTAGCTCAGATTTTGGAGCATGGGATTGAGGCTGGAGACAAGCTTCTGGTGTCAGTTAGCTAGTACTTTATGAACGGAGGTGGGAGAGTGAAAGCCTCCAGTAATCAATGTCTCTGCGGATTCTGGAGAACTTCCATCGTCCTTGAGGGAATGTCCAGCTAGGCTCATCTTGTCCAGAGAAGAGCTGGGATGTATAAAGAGGGGATAGGGAAGAGGGAGGCGTGGGAGGCTGTGCCAGTACTTTCTGCCATCCAAGTGTGACGCCGCCTCGGCCGCTCCTGGGAGTCAGGATGGAGTCTCATGAGGATTGAAGTCCATGGAGGTTCCCGGTACCAGTTATGTCCCAGAGCATCATGTGCCTGAACAGGGAGGGGGTGTGGTGGTCCTGATAATCCAGGCATCAGCTTACATTGTCCCTCATGGCAAATCCTACACAAGGGTGTTCTCTGTCTCAGGAGTCACTCTGTCAGCACAGATGTCCTTCTTTCTCCCTGGTGAGGAGATCAGAAGGAAAGTTACTCTCCAGTGTTTGGAATATTGTTATCTTTGGTCTGGATCCAAACCTCTGAATCCTAGGTGTCCTGAACCAAGCCAAAGGAACTTCTCTCTGGTCTTCCCAGACCTGGGAAAGGGAAACTCTTTAAGAACAGGAAGTTCTTTCTAAAGTCTAACCTTGATCTGTAGAAGGCACAGAAAGTTAGGGCTGTAATGACCCCTGAACCCAATTAAGTGGCCAGAAGTTGAGTGGCAGAGCCAGGACCAGCTGCTGGACTCCGTGTGTGGACTCATCTCAGGTTCTTGGGTCTTCAGATCCTCCTACTCTCCCTTTTCAGTGGCAAAGCTACTACTTTGTTGTTTTTCTAGAAGGCGCGCGCGCGCGTGTGTGTGTGTGTGTGTGAGAGAGAGAGAGAGAGAGGGAGAGAGAGAGAGAAACCTCAGCAGAGTCTCATCATGCTGTGACCCCCTTTCCCCAGCCCTCCAGCTCCTCAGGATTCTCGGTGCCCCTGTGTGGATGGTTCCATTTACACGATGTGTCTGAACAGACAAATGTACAGAGACAGGAAGTAGATTAGCTGCTCCTTAAGGCTGAGGGAAGAATGGGAGAATCAGGGCATGGTAGTAAAGGGCCTATAGAATTCTTTGGTGGGGTAATGGAAAAATTGATTATGGTGATAAATGTACAACTCTCTGAATATACTAAAACCCACTGAATTGTGCATTTTTAAGTAGGTGAGTTGTATGGTATGTTAACTATATTTCTATCTTTCTTTTTATTAAATTTTTGCCATAGAGCATGTGTGCTTGCTGGAGAGAGATAGAGAGACAGAGAGAGAAGGAAAGTGAGAAATTATGCCCCCCAGGGGGGCTGACCACACCATAATCCCTTCTGTATTCCCCTCTTGAGAATTTAGGCACACATACACACATGCCCAGTATATTTTTTAAACTGTCGGGTCTGAGACTTGAACTGTGGAATCAGCCATGTGGGATCTAGCACCTTAACCAGCGTGCCACCAGCTGACCCATTATATTTCAATAAAGCTATTTTTTTTCCTGCCTTCCACCTTCTTACTACAAGTCTTGGGGGCTCTCTGAGCAAAGGGCCAGGACCAGACCTTCTCCATAGACAGCAGACGGGGCCTCTAGGTGTGCTGCAGCCTCACCTGCTTCCTCTTCACCCACTTCCCCCAATGCAAAGCAACCAGCACTCCCACCACACCAGCCCCATACCCAGTGGCTGGGCTGAGACTCCTGCCTGCTTGGACCCACCATAACATGGTCTTGATGCCTTCCCTTTGCTGGCCCTGGGGCCACAAGCTCAGACAGCTGAGGATGGCAAAGGCCACGGAGCCCAGGTCAGTTGGGCAGTCTTTCAGGGCAGGGCCTTGGCGGGGGGTGTTGAGGGGAGACAGCGCTGAGCTGGATGTAGAGCGCAGAGCCTGACGTCAGAGTTCCCCTCTCCTGCTTTTCTCATGAAGACAGTCCCACCAGCAACTGGCCAAGGAGGGGCTTTCTCAGGGGGAGCCTTTCCCTAGGGGTGATAGGTGAGGAGGGGAGAATTCAACTAGGCCTTCACTCTATAACATCAATCCCAGCCACGCTCCAGGAGCCATTATAGTCTAGGAACCACTGAGCATGAGCAGCCTCTGACTTGAAAGGGCTCCGATTCTTGGAGGAAGTAAGTGTGATTCTTCTGAGACTTAAGTAAGCAGATGAGAGAAATCACATGGAGCAGCCCGAGGGGGACAGGGGAAGAAGGTCTGGAAGGCGTCCTGGGGCACACTCATCTTGAAAACGGAGTAGGCGATAACTAAGCAAAGAAAGGAAGTAGGGAGGGATGATCCAGGCAGGAGAATATAATGTGCAAAGGCCTGAAGGCCTTTCTGTTTTTCTATGCAAAAATGCATCATGATATTTCTGATGACCCAAATGTTCAGTTTGGCTGGAGACTGAAGTCTGAGATGGTGGCCAGGAGATGAGACAGGGAAGGTACAAAGGGACAGATCCCCTGAACTGTAGCAGGAAGGAGGTCCAACCACGCCCAGTAAACCCACCCACCCACCTCCTGCAGGACTCATACCTGAGCAGGAGCCACAGTGCCAGGCACAGAAGAGGCCAACCAGAAGGATCAGGAGCAGTGAGACCGGCACCACCACCAGAAACACATCTTTATAGAAGGCCTTTCCTGGTGCTGAACATGGAGGGCTGTGGTCAGAGGTGGGCCTGGTGCTTCATAACCCCTCAACCACTGACCACTGGCCTCTGGCATACCTGTCTCACGATGGCAACTCTCCCAGGGGGTGACTGTGGTTAAGTCCCAGCTGACCGGGTTGGAGACAACGCAGGAATAGGACACACCCTTCTCTCTTGGTCCCAGGGAAACACTCAACACCTGTCCATCTGTGAAGAGGCTGTGTGGTTCGATTCCGAAGTCCATTGTCCCCTCTCGTCGCCAGCTATAGGTTATGTCGCTGATGTTGGGGGCCCAGCAGGACAAGAAGACCTGGCAGGTCTTGGGGGCAGCCCCTGCTACAGCAATGAACACTTGTACCACCGGCCTGGGCACTGCATCTGAGCAAGAATGGTAGAGCAGGGTTACAGGGATGCTGGGCAGGGCTCACAGTTCCAGCTTTGGGCTCCGCATGGGGTCAGATACTACCTCCGACTAGGTCTCTCTTGGTTCAGAACCTTGTCTGGCTTCCCACTGCCTGCCGGACAGAGCCCGGCCCTGCAAACCCTCCGTGAAATGTTTCATGTCAACCTCTCCAGCTGTGCCTTCTGCTAGTCCTCCCTGCCCACCCTGACTAATTTGCAGTTTTCCCAAACACCTTCCATGAATTTCTATTTATCATCCGTGCACATATATGCCTTCTCCTTGTCCTCCTAGAGGACTCCTCCCCACCCTTGAAGGCCAGCTTGGATACGATGCTTACCGCCTTCGCTGTGCAGCCTTCCTGATATTCTAGGCATGGCTCGGAGCTCTCCAAGCACGCTGCGCCTCTCTTTTGTTAACTTCTCTCATGGTATGTTAGTCAGTCAACAAGAGATAACAGCATTTATTAAATCAGGCAAGAAAACAAATACATTTCTGACCTTTTGGAGCTTACAGTGTGGTGGGGAAGACAGATCCTGACAAGTGATTATGAATAATTAAGAAAATAATTACAAGGGCACAAAACACTGTGAAGAAATAGCCCAGAGGTAGGGGCCCTGTCTGGTTCTTTCCATAACCTTGGCTCTCTAGTGCTGGCAAATCGCAGGTGCTCGGTGCCTGGGCCTTTGAACAAATTGATGCTCTGAGCCGTGGCTCGCATTTCGTACACAGGTTGATGAGTAAATCCCGGTCTCAGTGGCAGTGGGACCAGCAGGAGAGCATTCTGGTGACAACGGGAGGGCTCAGTCTCTGACAGCATTCCAAAGTCAAGCAGAGTAAAACCTCGTTAATGCCAGCTCAGTCTGGTGGGATTTGCGATATGAAAAACGAAATGATTTGCTGGGCACACTAATAGTATAAACAAAGATTACAGGGGGGGATATTTACATCACTTAAGAGGACAAGCTGCTTCCAAACACGAGCAGGCACAGTAGAGACACCCATTGACATTTCCAGTAACTGATCTGCTAATTCGAATCATTCTTATCTATTGTCAAAGCAGAGCTCCTAAGGACGGCTGCTTTGGCAGCTTCGTGCAATTAGTTCTAATCACACTATGTATTTGGAAGCAATAAAACAGCAATTTCCTTAAAATCTGTAATTCAGATGCTGAGAACAAGGCATTTCAGAGCTTAGCGGTGTGGGTGCTGCATGTGTTATCACTCTCAATGTCCTCGTTTCACATGTGCGGCAGCCCAGACACAGAACGGGGAGAGGCCTGGGGCTGCCTGTGTGCTTGCGTGGGTTATTGACTGCACACAGGCCCTGGGCCGAGGAGCTGGAGGAACAGTGGTTAGGGTGGTGAAACCCAGCCAGCATTCTACCTGTCGGCGACGTGCAAGCTTGTCCAAGGCTCCATGCATCCTGAAGGACATTCTTTTCTTTCTCTTTCTTTCTTTCTCTCTTTCTTTCTTTCTTCCTCTCTCTTTCTTTCTTTTTTTTTTTTTTTTTTTTAAGTTTATTAACTTATCTCTCCCATGAGCAAGAGAGAGAGAGGCAACACCTTCGACAGAGTGCTGACTCTGAGATCCACCCCCGGCCTCAGCCAGCCCCAGCTCACCGCCGTGCACATGCCTGGTACGCTCAGGAGGGCTCTAGGCTTGAACCGGTAACTTCCCCATGTGGGACTGCCTCACAAAACATCGTGCCTCACCCCTCCACCACTGTCCGCCTTCCCCAATAGGGGACCCTCTACATGCACATCAGCACCCTGAACTGCTCATCCAGGGACAGCAGTGAGCTGTCTTTGGGGGTTTGAGACACCTCCCCAGTTTACTTAATTCTTCCCAGCTGTCACCTTTGCTTTGCAAACTTAAATCTAAACTTCCCTTCACCCCCCACTCTCTCCAAGTTTTTAAGGTTGTACTGAAATAGTGACGTAGGGTCACTCCACCGCTTTCCTCAGCCATCGGCTACATAAAGGAGAGCTCATAGGCCATGACCAGCAGCAACATGGTAGAGGTGGAGGTGAAGTCCTTGGAAAGAAAAGGCCACTCAGCTCCCAGGCAGTTCAGCCACCCCAGAGGTGACAATTCAGATACATGGGTAACCCCAGCAGGCCCCCGTGGGCAACTGGGCCCCACCACCCACAAAATCATAAGAAATAAATCATTGTTGTTTTTAGACAACAAGTTTGGGGATGTTTTGCAATGAATGACTGAGAGAACCCAGGAAGGATACAGGATTAAAATCTCTTTGAAAGATTCCTTAAGGAGTACAACAACGTGGCCCAGCCGCCCTGGTATAGCAGTAACACAGGCTGGAAATGATATGGCCACCTGGGCGTTCCTATCCTGCAGGCTGGCCTGAAAACAGGCTGGGGTCCTGGGGACCTGGAGGGCTGGGAAAAGGGGTTCACAGTGTGGTAAGACCCAGCCCATGTTGCTTTTCTCTCTCTCTCTCACTTGTGCGTGTAAGCACTCTCTATCAAAAAAGAAAAAGAAGGGAACCGGCAGTTAGCGTAATGGCTATGTCGCTGGACTCCCACGTAGTCGACCGCGGTTCGCGTCCCGGACCCGGTGGCTTAAAACTCACGCCGGGCGCATGTGTGTGTGTGCCCAGGATCCCGAGAGGAGAATGGAGGAGAAGGGATTGCGGCGTGATCATCCCCTCTGGGGGGTGATTTCTCGCTTTCTGTCTCTATGTCTCTCTCTGTCTGTCTGGCGAGTGCATGCGCCCTATAGCAAAAAAAAAAAAAAAAAAAAAAAAAAAAAAAAAAAACTCAAAAAAAAAAAAAAGAAAAAAAGAAAAAGAAATCACCAAATTCTATAGTTTTTTTTTTTTTTTTTTGAGAGGTTTTTGCTAATTCTTCCCAGCTGTCACCTTTGCTCTGCAAACTTAAATCTCTTTGCAATCCCTTCTCCTCCTTTCTCCTCTCGGGATCTTGGGCACACATGCACACGCGCCCGCCGTGAGTTTTAAGCCACCGGGTCCGGGACGCGTAGCGCGGTCCACTACGTGGGAGTCCAGCGACATACCCATTACGCTAACTGCTGGTTCCCAAATTCTATAGTTTTAATTATAGCTTAACTATAATCCTTTTATTTAAAGAGAGATTTTTTGGTATAGGGTGCGTGTGCTTGCTAGAGAGACAGAGATAGAAAGAGAGAAATCACCCCCCAGAAAGGATGGCCATGTCACGATCCCTTCTCCTTCATCCTCCTCTCAGGATCTTGGACGCACTTGCACACACACCTGGCATGAGTTTTAAGCTGCCAGGTCTGGGACTTGAACCACGGTTGACTACATAGGAGTCCAGTGATGTAGCTGTTATGCCATCTGCTGGTCCCAGCTTAATTACAATTTAATTTTAAGTAAAAAACCCATTGTGTCATTGGGTTCAATTGGTATATTTTTCTTTTTTCTCTTTAGTGGTAGATAAAATAACAGCACATCTTAAAACTTATTTTTTGAAGTTTATTTATGATAGAGAATGTGTGTATGTACATGTGAGAGAGAAAGTGGGAGAGAGATGCACCCCTGGCAGAGTCTTACCATATCACAATCCCATTCCCCCAGCTCCCCATCTCCTTAGAATCGTGAGTCCCCACACACGGACCTGGGGTGTTTTCAGGCCAACTGGGCTGAGGACACAATTTCGGGCAGTCATGTGGCTTTCTTCACTGTGGTCTAGGACCCTACTGACTGTGCCACTGAGGCCGAGTCGCATCTTATGACTTAGGAGACTTTAGAATTGTTGATGCACAGGCCAGGTTCTGCCCCAGATGCTTTTGCACACTACTGCATTTTACCCTCCTAGGCAGGAGGGGGAATCCGTGCCTGTTTTCCAATGAAGAAAGATCAAGTTTAGAGGGGCTAGCAATGGGCCCAAGGCCTTTGAGCCAAGGAAAGGAAGAGCTGGAGTTAGGGTAAGGATGTGATGGTAACACCCTGCTGGTCCATATAGAAGCTCCCCTGAGTGTCCCTGGGGAGTTTCCTTAGATGTCGCTGCAAGGAACAGCTGTTCCCAGCTCTCGAACTAGAACCCAGCTGGCCCCAGGCCCCAGAGCTCAGGATGTCTGTCTGGTGTTTGGTGGGAGGAGGAGTCAGGGAGCCAGTGTCAGGTGCACTCACCGTACACCTTGAGCTGCAGGGTCTGGATCTGGGCCTGGCCCCCCTTGTCCACCATCAACACGGAGAAGTTGCCGCTGTCCGCAGACTCCAGTGGCCCGAGCTCCAGGCTCAGGTTGCTGTGTAGCTGGGCTCGGCCCAGGAAGCGGGAGTGGTACAGAGTCTCTGGAGAGCCCCGGAAAAATGTGGCCAGGAGCTCCTCTGAAGGCCAGAGAGATCGCCAGATGGCCTCGCGGACTTGGAAGCCTGGGGGGTGCTCTGCCACCAGCAGCACTGAGTCCCCTACTTTGCTCAGCACCTGGGCGCCTCGAACCACGGTGAGAAGTAGTGCTGAAAGATCAGAACCCACGTCATTGCCTGTCCCATGCGCCTCACCCCTCTCCTGCACGAACTGAGCTGTGAGGAGCGAAGGAGCATCTTCCCTTCCGCTATGCCCCCTCCACTCCAGCTGAGGGCACTACGTGTCAGACCCTGGGGCAAAACAGCAAAGAGAATGCTCAGGTCCCTGTGTGTATGGAGCTGGCAGAGGAAGCCACACACTCTGGCAAGCGATGGAAACCAATTATGTTAAGGCCCAGGATGGAAACAAGGGGCACCCTGGGAGAACACAGGAAGCCTGATGGGGGATTTTGTCCAGCCTTGAGAGGCTCAGAGAAGAAATGTCTAAGCTGACACCCCCACGAGAAATGGGAACCAGCCAGACCAAGAGAAGGGCTGTCTGGTGAGGCTGGGGAAGCTTTACAGGCAGCAGAACAGCAGGTACACAGGCCTGCAGGGTGCACCTGGGAACTGAAAGTGGTTCTCTGCAGGGGGAGTCGGAAATTACACTGTGGAGTTGACAGAAGCCAGCTCATGCAGGGCTCTGAAAGCAACAGCAGAGTCTGGGCTTTGTCCTTAGAGCAACGTGGGGTCTCAGATAGGTTTTAAGCAGGAGAGTAACATGATTAGATGCCTGGTTAGAAAGCTCACTCCAGCAGGGAGGTGGGGCATGCAATGAAGGCTGACAAGATCGAGGCTGCTTGCATTAATTCAAAGCAGAGGTGCTGGAAGCTTGATTTAGGAAGGGAGTAACTGGGATGAGAAATGCAGAAATCGAGAGAGATGGAGACAGGGCAATAAGCAGGGTTTGGTAATAGATTAGATCTGGTGAGTGAAGGAAGAAAAAGTCGAGGAAGTTTCCTAGGTTCTTGGGATCCACTGCGTGCTGTTTTCTGAGACCCAGAACAAGAAGAGAAACAAACATGGGCTGAGACGGTGGGGTGCTAAGTTTCTGGGGGATAGTATTTGAGTTTGAAATATGAGAGACACATCTCTGCTTGAGGTGCCTCCAGACTCCTTCGTGGGTTAATTTCTGTTCATCCTTGAGGCATCACTAACTCCCTGACCCTCCCCATGCCTCACTGCAGGGTGCAGTCCGCTCCTCAGTGCTCCTACAGTGGCTTGCCATCACCACGCTGCCTGCCTGCGCATCACCATCTGTCACTAGGCCAAGAGCTTCTCGAGGACAATAATACTTTCCAGTCACCATCGTATTCCTCGTGCCCACCCCTGTGTAGGACAGGCTGTGGGAGAGGGTCTGCAGATTGAACCGAGCCAATGACAGGGTTTGCTGAGGACTGCCTGCAGCTGCCCCGTGGTGGGCACAGGGGTGCAGCAGAATGGGAGTCGATGCGCAGTGTACCAGGTCAGGGAGTTTGAACAAGGAGGCACTCTGGGTGCCCACCAGTCAACCTCAGTACCTCCAGGCCCTTGTCCCCCTCACCGCACTCTCTGGCCCTAGCCACCTCTATGCTGGTTGGACATGGCTTTCGTGTTAATAGAGTGGAGACAGAGACACAGAGAATTGCGCTGGGTGTGGATCAAGACCTAGCTTCTCAGGCTCGAGTGCCCGAGATCCAATGAGCTGGAGGACTGGAGGGAGGGGGTCACGGAATCAGCAGACCCCGTGGACAGTGCTTCTCTCTCTTCCTCTCATTTGCATGCACATGCTCTATCATGAATTAAAAAAAAACGTTAAGAAAAAAAGTTAAAAATCTTCTTTTAGAACAAGACATCCTGAAAGTGGAAATATTCAGAGCAGTGGAAGTGGGCGGCAGTCTTTCCATCCTGTCTTAACTCTGCCCCAGGTGAACCCTGTGACCTTCAGCATGTGACCTCCCGACCTCCCGGGGCATCAGTAAAATAAAGGTTGAACCAGATTGGCTCTATTGATTTCTTTCACCATGAAGAGACCTTTTAAAAGTTAATTAAAAAAAATCCACATACCCAACTATTTGAAAGATTTCATGAACCAAATGGATTGAGGCCTTCTTTTGACAGTTAGAGTGTGATTTCCCACACGTATTTAGGAGTATTGAGAAGAGCTGGCACTGTAAGCCCTGTGTATACAGATCCCACAGAGCTGACTGTATTTCGAGTCCCGGCCCTGGAGGTCTGAAAAACACACTAGGAAGGCCAGCAGATGAGGTGCTGGTTATGACAGCTGGACTCCCACATGGCCAACTGTGGTTTGAGTCCCAGACTCACACTGGGCACATGTGCATGCATGCTCAAAAATCCCGAGAAGAGAATGAAAGAGAAAGGATTGCAGCGTGGCCATCCCCCTGGGGGATGATTTCTCCGTTTTCCTCTCCCTGTCTCTCTCTTCTCCAGTGAGTACACACACTCTATGGCAAAAACCAAAAAAGAAAGAGAAAATGAAAGTAAAGAAAACACACTGGGCACATGTGCATGCGTACTCAAAATCCTGCTGGGATGGAGAACTGAAGGAAAAAGAATGGTGGCTTGACCATGTGCCATCAGGGGATGCTTGTACTCTTTGACAAAGGGAAAAAAAAATAAAGAAATCTGCAAGGCCTTTGGAGGCCTCAGGACCAGGAACTTGGGCAGGAACCCCAGAAAAAGCAAACTCCAAGTCCCTATGAGTCTCTGATGTAAACAACAGCAACTGGTCTTTGTCATACCCCACTACTCTCATCCGTGGCCCTGCAGTGCTGACACATGCCACACTCGCTACTTGTTGATTGGACAAGGGAACTCAGCTATCAGACTGGTAGAGGGACAGTCTGGTGTTGAAGAGATCCTGCGTCAGCTCTTCCAACATCACACCGTGGTCAGCCACCCTCAAGGCTGTGTGGACCATAATGAGGCCGCGGAGACTTCAAAATGTTCGTGAACAAATGAAATTAAAGCATGAATTTTTTGGAGGGCAAAATACTTGAAATCCACGCATAGTTGTTTTTGTAACGTGCTTTGCCCTAGGACTCTTTGTATTTAACCTGCTCCTGCCTCTCATCCGTCTTTGGTATCTACCTCTCTTTACATGGGCCTGCAGAGAAGGACTTCAGCCTTCCTACCAGCTGTTGAAAACACAATCTCAGCTTGCAGGAAACCCTTCTTGGTCCCGCACTTCCCGTCTCTCCCCAGACTGCATCGGCATTTCCACGTGTTAACACGGCCAAATCCTCACCATTCTCACAGCCAGCTTTCTTTCCCAACCAGCAGAATTTGGCTCTGTCTAACTCCCTGGGTCGCAGAGCAGCTCCTGCTTCATGGACACGGATGCTCTTAGTGCTGCCCCCTCTCCTCACGTAGGACCCTGCATCTCTGTGTACCCGTCTAGCTTTACATGTTGCCTAAGAACTTGCTTCGGCATTCCCACCCATCCTCGGCTCCTGGATTCTCACACTTTGGGAAACCCAGTCCGGCTCTCTAGGCCAGGCCATCCACCTGCCCCACTTACCTTCCCAGAGCAGCAGACTCCACAGGGAGCACACAGCCATTCTTCTCCAGAGAAGCAGGCAGAGTCCCTCAGCGGCCCACATCCAGCACATCCCAGGCCCAGTGAGTGCACAGAAGGAGCTGTGGTCCTTCTGGAAAGTCCCATGTTCGGAAGAGGGAATCTTGACTCAGAACGAGATGTCCTGAAAGCGAAAACATCCAGAAGAAAGTGGAAGTTGGCTGCAGGCCTCGTTGGGCTTTCTGGAGCAGATTCCTGTAAGTCAGCCTCTTTCACATGCACACGGTTGGGTAATGCTTGGCGACAAGCGCCCCCGCCTGAGCCCACATCCTCCTCCCTGAGCCTGGTCAGGCCTCCCGGCATCCACCCCTGCTTCCTGCTGTCTGCTCTCCCGCTTTAGACTGCTTCTCCAGGCTGGTTGCCACACCTGTCTGCTCTCTAGCCATCCCACGCCAGAACCACTGCTCACAGCTGCTGATTTCACCACTGCACCCCTTGCCCTTGTCGTTCTCCATTGGGCAGGCTCTTCCATTTACCCTTCCACACTGGGGGCAGCTGTGTGGCTGGCCAGGCTGTCCTTCAGCCTTCCTACCACAGGGAGGGTGGCAGGCCTCCTGCTCTGTGCCCAGTGTGTGGCCCCTCTCTGTCTTCGCCCTTCGCAAGCTATTGGTATCCATAGCAGCCTTGGGGTCTTTACAGCCTGTTTAGCAGGAAGGTCTCGTATTCACTTCTGCCCTGCCCCTTGGTTGCGACACACTGTCGATGTGGAATAAATACCTGTTAAATGAGTGAGTTAGTTCTCAATGTGATCATACATTTTGCTTTACGGAAGCCCTATGACTCTTCTCTGAGAGGATGGTCTTCTCACCTTGGTGGAGATGGGAAAATTTAAAAACCAGAGTGAAGTGGCATGATAGTTAAGGCACTGGATCCCACATGGCCAGACGTGCAGTTTGAGTCCTGGACCTGGAGGTTTGAAAGTCATGCCAGGCACCTGTGTTGCATGTCCAAAATCCCGAGAGGAGACTGGAGAAAGGATTGCACTGTGGCGTGACCATTCCCCCGGAGGGTGGTTTCTCAGTTTCCCTCTTTCTCTATCTCTGGCAAGCACACGTGCCCTATAGCAAAATAAAACAAAACAAAACTAATTAAACTAAAAGTAAAAATAGTAACAAAACAAAACAAAAAAAGTGAGGTGGCATTTTGCCAAGGCCACAGAGGGGCCCAGTGGGGCGTGAATCTTGACCTCGGAAGCGTGGTTCATTTGCCGCAGTTGCCCCTCCTCCCCCTGCTTCTCTTCTCACTTTAAGTTACGTGGTTTCTAATGTTAGGGGAGGCTTTCTGTGCCATTGTCCCCTGAGAAAAATCCTGGTTATCTGTGGTGTGGCATGCTGGTGTTTGGTCCTGCATAGTCTCTGATCTGTCAAACCAGACACCGTGCTTTGGATCCTGCATATGTGGGGGAGGCAAGGTAGGGAGGCTTTCAAAAAGTTCACAATGCATACTGTGCAAAACCTGGGCCAGCCAGTGGTGTGGCTGAGGCAGCTGGATCTCACACGGCTGACTCTGCAGTTTGAGTCCTGGACCCAGCGGCTTGAAAAACACACTGTGTGTGTGTGTGTGTGTGTGTGTGTGTGTGTGTGCGCGCGCGCGCGTGCGCCCAAGATCTCCAAAGGATAATGGAGGAGAAAGGATTATGGCTTGGCCACCCCCACAACACACACACACTAGGGTTGTTTTCTCATTTTTACCTCTCTCTCTCTCTCCCAGGTGAGCATATGTACTCTGTAGCAAATTAAAAAAAAAAGAAGAAGAAGAAAAAAAAAACTAAACATTTTTTTGCACCAAAACAAACTTGTACTTTAATTCAAAATTTAAGTTCCCTCATGTAGGATGGGAGTGGGGGTAAACAGGAAATTCCCTCATGTAGGATGGGAGTGGGGGTAAACAGGAAGATTTAGGGAAGATTCCTGCCCTCCACGTCAGCCACATTAGAAACAGGGCTGGCTCTGTGCCCTGGTGCTTAAGGGAGTGGATCCCACATAGCCAAATGCACAGTTTAAATCTCAGACCCAGTGGCTCGAAAAACACTCTGGGCACATGTGCATGCATGCCCCAAATCCTGACAGGATGGAGGGATGGAGGAGGGATTGTGGCCACATGCTATGTGGGGTAGCTTCTCCCTCTGTATCTCTGTCTCTTTTTGGCAAGTGCATGTACCCTGTGGCAAATTAAAAAACAAAAAGCAAAACAAAGCAAAAAACAGATAAAGCAGGGAAAGTGAAGGCCCATGGCAGACAGGCACCACTCTGCGAAGGGCCAGGGCTGCAGGAGGTCGCTGTGGTCTAGGCAACGGACGCTTCCTGTGTCAGGACTTTCCTGACAACCCAATAGCTTGGATGAGAAAAAGCGAAGAGCTCGAAGTTGAAAGGTGGGCTCTGAGCATAGCAGGAGAACAGGGGAAAATTTTGGCTGCAGGAAAGCCCCAAGTCTTTGTCCCTGGAAAACGAGGGGACAGCAGGGAGAGAGCCACGCTTTAAGGCCAAAGTGGAAAGAATTGGAGGGGATGGGGAGTTGGGTTCCAGAGACCTTGAACACCAGCCTAAGTTGCTCTGGAGACCAGCGGCGACCTCTCTAAGGCGCACTTGGATTCTCAGGGGAGCTGGTTTGGTGGAGTGGGGCAGGGCTGGGGCCAGGACGCTGCAGTTTAACAAGCCATCCCATCCTCTCTCGGGTGAGTTTGGGGCGGGTGGACTGGGAAGGCTCTGAGAAGCACTGCTTGCAGAAAGGGGCTGCTGCCTGGGGGCGACGCGGGCTGGGAGAACAACAGGCGGCCGGCCGGTTGGGAGAAAAAGAGAGAAGGAAGCCTAGGTGACAGCTGTTGTGAGGTCCTGGGAAAAGAAGGGCCTTCGGGAGGCAGGGATACCCCCAGGGGAGAGAAAGGAGCAGAAGGGGAATCCTGGCAGATCTGGGGCGTTGCCTGGCTGCAGGTGGACAGGCCGAGAGAGGGGAATTATTTACGACTCTGTCATTCACTCATCAGGCATTTATTGAGCATCTACTTAGGTGCCAGGCCAGGGGATCACAGAGATGAAAGGCTCAGCCCCTGCCCTCAGGGAGGTCATAGTTCAGGGGAGGAGATGGGCCGGGTAACCTGGTAATTACTACCGTGGGGCACGGCAGTGCCAGATGTGCACGCAGATGCCATGGGGGCCAGAAGGTGGATGCCAAACCCATCCTGGGTGGGTGCAAGTTGGGAGGGCTTCCTGGAGGGGATGGCATTGGAAATGAACCTTAAGAATACGAACAGATGAGGACAGGAATTAAGAACTGACGCTCCAGCGTCAGACTTGTTCTGCTGTTGCTAGTCTTGGCTAGCAAACCTTGAGCTAAGTAACTCCTCAGTGCATCAGTGTCTGCATCTGTGAAATGGGGCGAGGAACAGTATTGTCTCTGGGTGCGGCCAGTGAACATCCGTGAGGGTTTAGAACAGGGCCTGGTGCGGAGCCAGCACGCCAGTGTGAACCATGGCTAGGGATGAGGACAGCCAGGTACATGCAGATGCAGGTGTGAGGTCACGCAGCATCCCTGCCTGGGGGCTGCATGACAGGCTTCCGGTCCTCTTTCTCCACCGTGAACATTGCCAAGGACAGGCTGCCTCTGAGGCGGTGCCTTCCAGCTTCTGTTGAATTGGAGCCAATGAATCCAAGAGCAGGTACTGGGAGCGCTGTGGAATACAGGAGTGAGGTCGGTGTGGGGTCAGGCCCTGAATTCCTCTGGAGGAGACCCTGGGCAATTACATTTCCTCTTCACAGAACTAGCTGCCCAGAGCCGTCCCTCCAAGGAGGGCAGGCATTGTTGTTTTCCCCCTTCCCACCCAACCCCACCCTCCAACCCCTTTCCTTGGGAGAAATTTGGGGGAATTTGAGCAAGAGGGGAGGAAGAGGATGGGTGAGGATCAGCGGATATGTCACCTCCCCAAAGGAAATATCTTGTGGCCCTGTGAGGACTGGAGAAAGACCGCCTGAAGACGGCGGGCCTTCCTCTCAGGTGCAGGGAAGGGTTAAGTCTGCAGCAAGCAGCTCTCCCAGCCACTGCTAATCACTGGTTCACACCACATTAATTACCCAGCCACAGGGGGGAGTGCATTGGAGTAAATTAGCTGGTGAGTTCAAAGGGGCCACTCCCGGCATTCCTTAATTAAGAGAGCAGCTGGCAGCCAGGGCTGCTACTCCGCCTCCCTGGGGCCTCTGGGAAGCCTGGAGTGGCTGCTGCCTGCAGCCTTGTTGCTGAGGCAGGCCAGGCACAGTAGCTCTGTCTGCCCCGTGGAACAGCCTGCCACCCGCCATTGGCCCACCTTCACTGCAGACGGGGTGGGGCCGGGCTGCCTGAACTGGGACCAGTAACAGGCGGCCTTGGTGCAGTCTCCACGGATGCCACGCACGCACGGTGCACGTGATGCTGTCTCTGAAGGCAGAATGGAACCCGCTTCTCCCCGGGGAGAGGTGGAGAAGGGAACAAAGGTGGAGTGCACGAGGAGTTGGGAGAGAAGGAGAAGCTGGGAGGGAAGGGGCAGAGGCAGAGCAGCCGTGTGGGAAGGACAGGTATTGAGAGCCAGGAGCCAGGGAGGAGGAGGGTGGGGTGTGCCTGGGGCGTGATTAGCCCTGGGCATGGCTTCCGGGGGGATGGGGATGGTATGGGGTTGGGGGAGGGGGAACAGGTAGAACCCCACTGCTCAGTGCAATCTGTAGGAGGCCCTTGATTTGGACTGAGCTCCTGTCCTGGGCCCAACAAGACCAGAGAGCTTTGAAATGGGCCAGTTTGCCAGAAAACAGGAGGTTCACAGCAACTCATCAGATGGGCCCAGCTCACCTGAGCCAGCCAGGCAAGGAGGTCCCCTCTGTCTCAACACTGTCAGGAAGGTAACGTGAAATGACCAATTCTCTTTCTGTTCCTGGTTCTGCACCCCTAAGGCCTTTTCTGCCTATGAAACCAACGTCTTCTGCTCAGTTCATTAGATCGCTTTTCCAATTTTTTTTTTAAGGTTTTGTCATAGGACACATGCACTCACCAGAGAGAGAGAGACTGTGAGAGATGGTGAGAAGGAGAGTAAGAAATACCCCCCAGAGGACAGCCTTGTTGCCATCCCTTCTCCTGGGATTTGGGGATAGATAGATTGCCATAAAGTCAGTTAGATCTTTAAACTAAGTATGTTGAAATTCTGTTTTATTTCGAACACCGCTTTGTGTCTCTCACTGGTGCGATCAGCCAGCAGAGGCCATGCTGCCAGATGCTGGTAGCCCCGAAGGCTGCCCTGGGTCGGGGAGTCCATGCGCCCCGTCCCTGGCAGTGCGGCGATGCAGAAGGAAGACTGGGTTTCAGAGCCAAGACCCCGGAAGGAGCCTCACCTCTGTCACTTCTTAGAAATGCTCACTGTGGCCGAGCTGGTGCACGTGTGACATGTACCTCGCCTGCTTCTGGTGTACCCAGGCTGGCCAACCCTGAGCCCGAGTGCCTGCCTGGAGTTTGTGTTCCTGCCTCCCCCTGGCCCTGGCTCCCTGGGAGCAGGTGGAGGGAATGAGGCCCGGTGCACACTGCTGGACGGGAGAAGCCAGGAGCAGGGAGAGAAGAGGAAGGGCAAGTGGGCGAGGTAGCCGCAGCAGACTGGGTGGGAGGGAGAGACAGGCCCTCCCAGAGTTCTGAAGGGAGACTGCGTAAAGAGGAAACGAAGGCACGAGTGTGCTTCCCTGAGGTGGACAGGAAACTGGAAGCTGGTGTGAGCATTCTCTCGTTCCCCAGCGCTTGTCAGATTCCCACTGTGAGCAGAGAACACATCAACACACGCTGCAGAGCAGCAGGCGCGTGTCAGCCCCCTGAGGGCAGGAACGCACGCTGGCCGTGACACCAATCATGATGCCGATGACCAAAGGAGCAGTCACCATCGGTCGTGGGAAAGAGTCCCAGAATCCATACACTGTTCTTTCAAAGGAGCTGAGGGAGGGACGTCTCTGAGCAAAGGCACCGGGGCCATGCCTGCGGAGGCTGACGTGCAGAGCGCTCCTGGTCATGCCACCTGCTGTTCCTTCTGGCGGTAAGGAGGGAGATCAAACATGTGACAGGACATAAAACAGCCCAGGATTGGATGAGCAAGCCCCAGCGTTTCCCTGCCCTTACAGCCACCTGCAGGTAATGTCGTTACAGTTGGTGCAAAGATGAGGGACCGAGAGCTACTTAGTAGATATTCATTTAAATACAGTCTTTCTCCCTGGCCCAGTCTAACCAACAAACCTGGAACTGCAAGAATGTGGGGACAGCAGATGGCACGGAGGTTAAGGCGGCTGGATCCCTCGGCCTACTACGTGGTTCAGGTCCAGGACCCAGCAGCTTGAAAATCACACTGGGCATGTATGTGTACATGCTCAAAGTCCCAAGAAGAGAATGGAGAAGGGATTGTGGTGTGGACATCTCTCCTGGGAGGTGATTTCTCACTTTGTCTCTCTCTCTCCAGCAAGCGCACACACCCTATAGCAAACTGGAAAAAAAAGTCTCAATGTGTGAAACACATCTGGCTCAAGGTAAAGCCATGCTTCATTTTTAAATTTGTATCTAAATCGTTCATTTATATCTAATTTGTATTTAAATCGAATCTAATCACAGAATCTAATCACACCTTAGGCTGAAGCGTTTCTCTGTGTAGGCATGTACACAAGCCCTGACTACCCGAGAAGTCCACCAGAGGGCAGCCTGGGGCCCTCAGCTGTTGGGTTCTTACTCTTTTTTAAGAGAGATTTTTGGTATAGGGCACTTGTGTTCACAGAAGAGACAGATGGAGAGAGATGGAGAGACAGAAAATGAGAAATTATCCCCCAGGGGACATGGCCATGCTGCAATCTCTTCTCTGGTCTCCTCTTGGAATTTTGGGCACACATGCACACACACACCCAAAGTGAGTTTCAAGCCACCAACCAGGTCTGGGACTCAAACTGTAGTTGACCACGTGGGAGTCCAGCACCTTAACCACTATACCACCTGCTGGCCCTGACTTCTCACTTGTAAGAAGCAGTTAGTTCTAGGCTGCCTCTCCGACGAAGACCCAGCTGCAGGGTTCTTTCCTCTCTCTTTACCCTGTAGTTAACGTGACCCTAGGTCCATAGAGACTGCCGAGAGGGATCAGTGCACGTGCTCTGACTTGGAGCCTAGAACAGTGTTTCCCAGACGGAGCCTTGAGCATATGAGAGGCTACACGTGGGCAGCTCTTCGTGGGTGGGCAGCCGTGTTGTGGCGGGCTAGGAAGCCTGATGAGGCCACAGAGAGGGAGAAGGTGGGGAAGCAGCCATCTGGTCCCTCCAGGGCACCCACCCTCAGTGCCCGCAGGGTCTGTCCCTACAGAACTGTGGCAGCCTCGTCCTCCCTTGGAGATGGGCTTTCTGCCCTGCCTCCTACTGTCCTCCCAGAACAGACGCCGTTTCCTGCCCCATAGCCGAGGACTGGAAATGAGGCTTTGAGGCCGGGTGGGCTGATACCAGGCCCATCAGTGAGAGTCTGGGCCGAAAAGCCTGGGTGTTCTCTGAAAGCTCTGCTTCCTCTGTGTTCTTTTTTGGGAATTTCTTTTTCTTCAGTTGTCTCAGTAATGGTTTATTTTGTAAAAACTCCAGCTCCTTCTTTACTTTTCTTTCTATTTTGGTTTGTTCTATGATGCGTGTGCCTACCAGAGAGAAAGAGAGAGAGAAAGTAAGAAATCACCCCCACCTCCGCCCCCCAGGGAGGATGGCCATGCCATCACCCCTTCTCCATTCTCCTGTCAGGATCTTGAGCACGCACACACGCGCTCACTGTGATGTTCAAGCCTCCCGGTGTGGGACTCGAAACAGCGCTGTCAGTCGTGGGGATCCAGTGCCTTAACCTCCTGCCATCTGTTGGTCCCCCTCCTTTTCTAAACTAGGGAAGTAGAGGCGGGGGAGGGGAGCAGATTCCAGGGAGGGAAGTGTGTGTGTGTGTGTGTGCGTGTGTGTGTGCAGGACAGGAATTCTCACCTCTCTGTGGTGAAGAACTTGTTTTCCTTTTGAATTTCCAATCCATTGTGAACCTATACTTTTGTAGAATACAATAAAAGCAAATGACTAGGAAAACGAAATTAAAAAAAGATGTACAAAACACAGACCCTACTTTTTTTTCATGATTGTATTAAACAAACAGAATTATTCTGTCATATTGTTATAAAAGTTTCTAATTTCTTTCTTCAATTTTTCTACTTGGCATGGACTAACAAAAAGCAACTCACAGACTGGGACCCAGGTGTGGATCACGTGTGAGCAGGACCGGTGTAGGGACAAGGAGGGGGAAAGGTCTGAAAACTCGGGAAGGAAGTGGTCTATGAAGACACCTGGAGGCCTGGGGCCTTCCCGCTCCCCATCATCAGCGTTTTCCCGCATGAGCTGTCTTGTCTGTGTTTAGACATTTTACAAGAGTGCGGTTCTTTTATGGAGGGAGTGGCAAGGGCTTGGTGCGCCCCAACTGACCAGAGGACCCCGTGTGTCTGGACTATCTGGTTTGTGCTTCTCGGTCCTCACAGCATGGTCCCTGCTTACGGGCAAAGGGGAGAGGCCCTGGTGGACTCTAGAGACGGACTGGACTGGTGTGGACAGAGATGAGGAGGGGGCTATCTGGCAGGGGGAAAAGGGAAAGAGGGACAAGCCATGGAAGAGCAGGGAGAGCACGTGCCAACGTGGGCCGCCTCACTAATCAGGCATTCTCTTGTGCCGCTCTATCTTCATCCAGAACAGAACCACAGGCCACTCAGCTTCCAGAGATGAGTGGGCAGATGGACTTTGATGAAGCATGTATTTTGAAGATAGAAAAGTGATCTGTTTTTTTTTTTTTTTTTTAAATTTGCCAAAGAGTTACAGAGAGAGGCAGAGGGAAAAACACCCCTCAGTGGGTCATGGCCAAGCTGCCATCACTTCTCCTTTATTCCCATGTCCTGACAGGATCACATATGTACAGGCATGTACATATGTGTGTGTTTCAAGCTGCTGGGTTTGAGACCTGAACCATGAAGTGGGCCATGTGGATCCGGTCCCTTAACCACTGGTCAGCGGGGCTGCCCAGGCAGTGTGTTTAAACTGTGATGTGTGCACCGATCAACCACTGGGAGATCTGACTGAAATGCAGATTATGATTCATGAAATTATGATTATGATTTCTAATAAGCTCCCCAGTGACGTCAGCATTGCTGGTCCAGGGGAGCTGTTTGCAGCTCCGTGGCACCAGGAGATTTGGTAACCCTAACATCTCCAGTAGAGGCGAGGTGAGTGGGGTCTGGTGCAGTCTACTGTCTGTACATCAGACCACACAGCATTCTGTGATTCCAAGCAGGGGAGTGTGAACCTGGGCCAGGGCCTCCTGGGGCAAGTGTAACTCATCTTTGATGGACAGTTCTCGGGTAGCAAGGAATATGGACTTCTTATCAAACCAAACCAAGCTACCAGGCAATGCAAATGATTGATGTCAATGAACTATCTGAAATAAACTGACACTCTCCTACTAACAAAATAGATTCATGGGGCCAGCAGGTGGCGTTGTGGTTAAGGTGCTGGACTGCCACATTATTGACCGTGGTTCGAGTCCTGGACTTGGCAGTTTGACAATCATGTGTGTGCATCGATACCCAAAATCCTGAGAGGAGAATGGAGGAGAAGGGATTAGGGTGTGTACAAGCCCCCTGGGGGATGATTTCTCATTTCCCTCTCTTCTCTGTCTTTCTCTGGCAAGCATGCGCACCCTAAGGCAAAAAATTTGATTTTAAAAATAAAGAAAAAAGAAAATAGATTCTACAACCATGTTTCTTTCTTAAAAGGTAGTTTATTTACTTATTTCTTCCATCAATGACAGAGAGAGAGAAAGAGGGAGACAGAGAGACAAAGAGGTAGCACCCTAATAGGGTCCTAACGCCTCAGCTTACTCGGCCCCAGATCATAGACGTACATGCCTGGTGTATTCAGAGAGGTCTGTGGATGCAAACCCAGAACCTTCTGATGCAGGCAGCCCCTCGAGAGCTATGTGTTACCTCTGCCACCATCTGGCCCCTAATCATGCACCTTTTTAAACAAGTAAGGTCTAACTGCGTTTTTGGAAGTGCTCCACAAGTAGTGGCTTTGGGTAAGCCTCGGTTCTGTCTTTGGATACCTCGACAGGGTCTGACCCCCAATGGGGTTGGAGGTAGAGGCAGAACTTTTGGTGGTTGGGGAACTCTGGCTTCAGCATCAAAGATTTTTTTTTTTTTTTTTGAGAGGTTTTTCGCTATAGGGCGCGTGCGCTCGCCAGACAGACAGACAGAGAGAGACATAGAGACAGAAAGCGAGAAATCACCCCCCGGGGGGATGGTCACGCCGCAATCCCTTCTCCTCCATTCTCCTCTCGGGATCCTGGGCACGCACGCACACGCACCCGGCGTGAGTTGTAAGCCACCGGGTCCGAGACGCGAACCGCGGTCGACTACGTGGGAGTCCAGCGACATAGCCATTACGCCAACTGCTGGTTCCCAGCATCAAAGATTTTAAACTATGATCCGGGTCAGGCCCTTGACCTTGCTGAGCCTCTGGGCGTCCCCTCAGCCCCACAGTCACTCACGGCTCTGCAGCAGCTCCCAAGGCGGTGGGTGCTTAGAGTCGCTCAGGGTCCGCCCTCTGGATGTGGAGGAACGCTCCTACCTTTCAGGTCAGGCCCAGGGCGTACAAAGGCACTGAGGACCGTAAGGGCAGTACACAGGAGGGGACTTCAAAAAGTTCACAGAAAAGTGGAATTAAAGTAGAGTTCAGTTAGTGAAAAAAAATGGAAATCTATGCATAGGTTTTTTCTTTTTTCAGAATATGCATTTTAATGAACTAAAGGAAAAGAGAAAGAGAAAGTTGAGTCTGCCTCTTGTGTGGGAAGGAAGCACCTCTGCCTGCTGTGCTGTGTCACCGCTTGACCCAGAGTGTGTGTGTGCATGGGGTTATCTGGGGCTCCTGCACTGCTGGGCTCAGGAACCGGCGGGCCCACAGAGAGGGCTGGGGAGCACCACAGGTCGGAGGTGTCATGGGGATGCCATCACTGGTGGAGAACCTCCTTGTAGTCAGCAAGGGGGTCTTGGAGGGTCCTGCTCCTTGGATTCAGCTCCTTGGCTGGACTCACTGAGCTGAGGGCGTCTCACCTCAGTGTAGACAGCAGAGACCTTCTGTGGGAAAGGCGGGTCAGGATGAGGATGCAGACGTAAGCAGAGGGTGAGAACACAGGAGAGGGTTCAGTTCTCCTTTTCGCAGGAGGCTGTGAGGAAAAGAGAGGCAATCAGGTCAGGGCATCTGTGCTCACCAGCACACTTCCTCCGAGACAGCCTGGACCCAGCCCAGGGAGGTCCCCCTTACTCTCCTCAATCCGGAAGCAGAATTGGGAATCGAGAGACCTGTGTTCTAGTCCCAGTTTGACCATTCACACACTGCGTGACCTTAGGCCTGTTGGTCTCTGAATCTCAGCTTCCTTGACCAAAAATAAAATGAGAGAGAGAGATAGACTGTAGTAACAAGGATTAGAATGAGAATCAAAGGAGATGGAAATGTAAAAGACGCCTTAAAAATATCTGCTACGTTAGACTCCTACTACGGATGTGAGGTCACATTTATTTACTCTCACGTTGATCCTGCGATGTAGGGATGATTGATTCCTTCTCATATTAGGGTGAGAACACTGAGGCTCAGAGCGGTTCCTAACGCTTTACTGTCACCTCCAAAGGAAGTGAAACTATAGGTGAATATTGAACCTTTGCAAACTGTGATGCGTTCTCTCAGTGATGAAAGATCCCAGTCCTCTTGTTTTTGCATCAGGGAACATAATGGCCTCTGCTTAGTTTGGATTTCAAATCCCCTCAACCACACAGCAGGAAAGAGCTTAGAGCAGCACGAGTTGGCGCCAATTACCGCACCCCTCCATCAGGTCTTCACTTTTGTTGCCCTATTTGGGGACCAACAGGTGGCATGGTGGTTAAGGTGCTGGACGCTCCCACATGGCTGACCATGGTTCAAGTCCTGGACCTGGTAGCTTGCTTTCTCACTTTCCCTCTCTTTCTCTCTCTGTGTGTCTCTTGCTCTCTGATCAAATTAAAATAAGTGAATGAATAAAGAAAATAAATAAAGTTAAATAATTCTTTTTTTAAAAAGGATTTAAACGGTCACATCTTCCTTATTTTGTGAGTGAAAACCACGTATTCTGCAGGTGGTTTCCTTTTTTCTTTCTTACATTTAGGTCCTCATTGCGATGCATCTTGAGGTGGAACTAAGCTAAATAGTGTCCCATGTGCTGTCCCGTGTGCCTGGCAGTGCCTGGGCCATTGTCATAGTCTGTCCTGGAGGGACTACCCTGAGTCAAAAGACTCCTGTGCTGTTCAGTCCCCTACTGCCCTTTAGGAGGAAGGGACAAACCCTACAGACCAGGAATTGAAACCTCAGAGCAGATGAGACATTAAAACAATAACAAACAGGAACCAGCGGTTAGCGTAATGGCTATGTTGCTGGACTCCCACGTAGTCGACCGCGGTTTGCATCCCAGACCCGGTGGCTTAAACTCACGCTAGGCGCGTGTGCGTGTGTGCCCAAGATCCCGAGAGGAGAATGGAGGAGAAGGGATTGCGGTGTGGCCATTCCCCCGGGGGGTGATTTCTCGCTTTCTGTCTCTCTGTCTCTGTCTGTCTGGCGAGCACACACGCCCTATAGCAAAAACCTCTCAAAAAAAAAAAAAAAAAAAAAAAAACCAAACAAACAAGCAAAAATACCCCAATAACAAACAGACAAAGCCCTCCCTGTTTTTTAAGCATTTAAGAGGGATCTTCAAAAAAATTATGGGACACATGCATGAAAAAGCTATGAATAAATTCCTTTTTTTCCCTTTTAATTTACCAGCGAGCACATGTACTTGCCCGAGAAGACAGAGGGAGAGGAGAGCAAAGTGAGAAAGCACCTGCAGGAAGAATGGCCATGCTGCAATCCCCCCTCTTCCTTTTTTCTTCCAAGTTTGGGCACAGGTGCACGCGCCCAGCGTGTTTTATAAGCCTTCAGGTCTGGGACTTGAACTCTGCAGTTGGTTACGTGGGCTCCAGCCATGACACCGACTGACTCTGACTTCTTTCTATTTTTTTTTTTAAATTTCATTTTGGTGTATTAATTTATTTCACTATAATGATCTTTCTAAAAATTTGCTATAGGGCTCATGCACTTGCCAGAGAGAAACAGAGCAACAGGGAGAGGGAAAGTAAGAAATCACCTTCCAGGGAATGGGGATGCCATAATCCCCTCTCCTCCATTCCTAAAATCTTGGGCATACATGCACACTTGCCCAGCATGTTTCTCAAACCACAGGATCCAGGACTCAAACTGATGAGTTGCTATATGGGATCTAGCCACTTTAACCACCATGGCACTGGCTGGCCCTGTAACGATCTTTCGAAGGGTATATTTCTGCCCCAATTTTTTTTTTTGAGAGGTTTTTGCTATAGGGTGTGTGCGCTCTCCAGAGAGACAGAGAGAGACAGAGAGACAGAAAGCAAGAAATCACCCTCCAGGGGCAATGGCCACGCCGCAATCCCTTCTCCTCCATTCTCCTCTTGGGATCTTGGGCACGCACGCACATGCGCCCAGCGTGAGTTTAAGCCACCAGGTCCTAACTGCTAACTGCTGGTCCCTCTGCCCCATATTTTTATTTTTTTTTCTTTTTTTGGAGAGGTTTTTGCTATAGGGTGCGTGCGCTCGCCAGACAGACAGAGAGAGACAGAGAGATAGAAAGCAGGAAATCACCCCCCAGGGGGGATGGCCACGCCGCAATCCCTTCTCCTCCATTCTCCTCTCGGGATCTTGGGCACGCACGCACACGCGCCTGGCGTGAGTTTAAGCCACCGGGTCCGGGACTCGAACCGTGGTCGACTACGTGGGAGTCCAGCGACATAGCCATTACGCTAACTGCTGGTCCCTGCCCCATATTTTATGTGTCATATTTAAATTTCTTTTTTTCCCCCACTAAAATAAACTTGTACTTTAATTCTACTTTCCATGAACTTAAAAAAAAGTTTGTTCATTTATTTCTTCAGAAAGAGAGAGGAGAGAGAGAGAGAGCAAGAATCCCCGAAAGGCACCAACATTGTGATCCATCCTTAGCCTTCTGCCAGCCCTATGCCATGGGCAAGTGCATGCCTGATACTTGGGGAGGCCTCCAGACTTGAACCTGGAATCTTCACAATAGCCTCACAGAGCATCGTCTTTTTACCACTGCACCCTCATCTGGTCCGTCCATGAGCTTTTGGGAGTACCTTCATGTTATGTGTTAGACAACCTTTAAGGTCTGTTTCTGGAATCCAGGTTCTATTCCTAACAACTTATAGTAGTCTTGCGAAGTAAGCATTATCTCCTCTGATGCCCTAGGTTCAGAGAGGTTACACAACTTGCCTTATCACAGTGAGTGAGTGCTCAGGGTCAGGTTTTAAACTCAGCTCTGACTCAGGAACCCAGGCTTTCCCCCTGAGGCCACACTGCCTTTTTCTCTATTTGAGAGAGCACTAGCATTTCCCCTTCTCTGCCATCCTGACTGATGGCTGTGGCTGGAGCTCAGTCTTCCTGACTCCACCTTATAACAGACAGAACTGGACTCTGGAGCCAGGCAAACTGCATCATCCTGCTTGCCTCTCCTTTGTTCCTCCACAGTGCGCAGAAAGGGCAAACAATCTTGCTCTAGCTATCATGGTAACGTGGCGGTGGAGATGACATTGAGAATGGTGGTTAGAGTGGTCACAGTTATGTTCGTGGTATTGCTGATAGTGAAGGAAGATATGATGGTGGTGGTGGTTATGGTAATGATAGTAGTAGTGCTGATGGTGAAAACGAAGAAGATGTTGATGGTGTGGTAGTCATGACGGTAAAGGTGGTAGTGATGGTGGTAGTGAAGGAGAAGTGGTAGTGATGGTCATGGCGGTTGTAACAATGGTGATGAAGAGACTGGTGATGGTGATAATGGTAGTGATGATAGCGGTAGTGGCCATTGCTGTGTTGATGATGGCGGTGAAGGTGGTGGTAATGGTTGTAGTGAAGGAGGGACCAGTAGTTGGCATAATGGCTATGTTGCCAGACTCCCATGTAGTCAACCTCAGTTTGAGTCCCGGACCCGGTGGCTTAAAACACATGTGCATGCGTGCCCAAGATCCTGAGAGGAGAATGGAGGAGAAGGGATTGTGGTGTGGCCATCTCCCCTGGGGAGTGATTTCTTGCTTTCTGTCTCTATGTCTTTCTAGCGAGCCCTATAGCAAAACCTTTCTAAAAAAAAAAAAAAAAAAAAAAAAAAAAGAAAGAAAGAAAGAAAAGAAAAGGAAAAACAAAGGTGGTGGTGATGGTTGTAGTGAAGGAGAAGGTGGTGGAAGTCCTCATGGTAGTGTTGACAATCCTGGTGAAGGCAGTGGTGATGGTCAGGGAATAGTGATGATGGTGGTAGTGGTGATTGTAGTAGTGAGGGAGGAGGTGGTGGTCATGGTGACAATGGGATGAAGGTGGTGGTGATAGTCCTGGCGGTAGCTGATGACGGTGATGAAGATGACGGTGATGGTGGTAATGATGAGGATAGTGACTGAGGCTAGGGTAGTGATAACTGTGAGGAGGATATGGTGGTGTTGGTGATAGTAGAAACAGTGATGGTGATAGCGCTCTCATTTTAGGTCTGGAACTTCCCCTTATCAGAAAGGACAAGTATGACCTGAGGACACTCACCTTCACTCCTTTTTGGGACAATATGCACCACAGAGTAGATAACATCATCATTTCTCTCTTCCTGTTGATGCACTGGAAGAAGGAATGAAGCTTCAGTCAGATCACCTGACTTTCCCACCTCAAGGGACTCTGTTGTGGGGGTAACTGGCAGTGGGAGTCAATTACTAATGTGGGGCTATCTATCTCGGCAGGAGGTGCTTGGCCCTTCAGTAGATTATAATAGCTTCTCCAGCCCTGACACTATTTAAATCAGAGGTTGGCAAATCTTTTATGTAAATAAAACAGTAAATATTTTAGGCCTTGTGGGCTCTATGTAGTCTCTGTCACAACTCCTCAACTCTAGTATGAAAGTCACTACACAGAATATAAACAAATGAGTGTGGCCGTGTTCCAATAAAACCTTCTTTACAATAAAACCTGGCAGGGGGCCAGGTTTGGCCCATGGGCTATGATTGGCCAACCCTGGATCTAAACCCTCCCGCCCTCTCTCCTGGAGTCCAGTGTCTCCTCCTCCCTTCCCCTCCCACCACCAGCCCCACCGCTCTCACCCATCCCGCTCTCCCAGGAGCTGTCATTTCCCTTCCCTAGATGACTCCGTTTCTGGAGGCTCAGGAGGGCTTCCTTTTTCTACTCCCCTTAGAGACCCTTTTCTGCCTTCACGGACAGAGCAGTCCTGCCTATGTCCTTACCACTGGCATACAGTGGGCACTGTTGTCCATCCGGAGCTGGAGGTGGATTCTGGGATGGAAGGGGCTCTAGGAGACACAAAGGCACAGGCACTGAGCACCCCCTAGACAGCAGGTGGGATAGTGGAGACACAGAGGCCGTGAGAAGAATGCCAGATAAGCTGCTGGAGGTCTGGTGCTGGTTTGTTTATGAGGGGGTAATTCACAGGTCTGGACATGGTTAATTTTTATGGGATGTTTCATTTGAGAAATGCCCTAGAGAGTGGGATGGCTCCATGGGAATGACAAGCTGGGAGAAAGTAAGGTCAGAAAGGGTAGGTCACACCCTTGCACGGAGAAGGCCCAGGCTCGCAAGTCAGGCTGCTTTTCAGGGAAGGGAAATCTCATAATTTTGACCACATATTATATGCCTGACACTGGGCCAGGGGATTCAAATAAAATGCCTACTTTGCAGCAAAGCACCTAACCAAGTGACCAGCATGTCACTGGATCTCAAAATCCTCTCTTCTTAATTTTTTTTTAAAGATTTTATTTGTTATTATTATTGTTTTTTTAATTTGACCAGAGAGAGACAGAGAGAGAGAGAGAGAAAGGAAAAATGAGAAACAAGCTACCAGGTCTGGGACTCGAACCGTGGTCGGTCATGTGGGAGTCCAGCTCCCCAACCACCGTGCCACCCGCCAGCCCCCTCCCTCCTTAATTCTTTGGTGTCTGATACTTTTCACAATCATCTTGCAAAGGATGATACTTTAATTTTATAGATGAGGTGACTGAGGTTGGGAGAGGTAACTCTTTGAGGCTATAATAAGGGATGGAGATAGAATCTTAACCCAAGTTTGTGTGTTTTTCTCCACTAGCATACTGCCTCAGTGATAGCAGGCGCTTTGAGAACTTTGAAAATGAACTACCAGGTTAGGGATAGTGTCACACCAGATTTTAGGACACTTGATTCATGCCCAGTGCCTAAGAAATACTCATTAGGTCTAACAGCAAGAAAGCATCAAGTGACCTGGTAGGATCCGTGGAAATGGCTTCTTCTGTAAAACCACAGACATAGATGGGGACCCAGACAGACCCCGAGTATTAGACACCCCCCTATGCTTATTTACCAGGGCTGCATTTCAGTCTTCATTCAATGAAAGGTTCTCTGCGTCAGATGGTACTTGTTTTATGGGAGATGGGATGACAGTTAGTAAAATTAACACTTTTAAGCAAACATACCAGAACTTGTACATCTCGGTAAGTGCTACTTTGAAGGAGGACCCTTGCATGATCACATCCTTATTCCATCATTGGCCAAAATGTTTTGAAAATTGCCTGCAGGCGTTCAGTCTGTGGAACATCTTTGTTGGTGGCATATTTTGTTAAGGAATGTGTGTGTTGTCTGGAAATGTCTAGGAGTCTTTCAGAGCTGAGTATGGGAAGTAAAGAAGTTGATATGACTGTTTTCATAGATACATTTATTTATTTCAAATATATATATTTTGTTGCCTGAGGGCATGTACACTCTCTCTTGAGCCCCTCAACAGGGCATAATCACACTGCAGTCCTTTCCCCCTGATTTCTCTTTCCCATAAGGATTTTGGGCATGCAACCACATGTACTTGGGCATGTTTTTCAAACACCTGGGGCTGGGATTCCAACCATGTGGTTGGCCATGTGGGCTCTGACTCCCCATGGGCAGCAGTTAACCACTGCACTGTGGGTTTCGCCCTTGATTATTTTTCTTGTGCAGCATGAAACCGGGTGTGATGGTGATTTTCTAAGCAACAATTTAAAGAAGATGTTATGCCCCTGAGATTCTGAGGCTGCCATCAGGAGTCCTGTTTGCAGGAGAGACAGCCCTTCAGTAAAAGGGAACCTACCAGGTCCTATGTTGTCGGTAGGGTGCTGGTGGTATAGAACTTTAATAAAGAGGGATTCTCTCTCTCTCTCTATTTATTTATTTAGTTTTATTTATTTATTAAGTTTTTGCTATAGGGTGTGTGTGCTCAATAGAGAGAGGGAGAGAGAGAGAAAAAGAGAGAGAGGAGAGAGAAATCACCCTCTAAGAGGCTGGCCACGCCACAGTCCCTTCTCTGTTCTCCTCTTGAGATTTTGGGCAAGCAGGCACACATGCCAAGGGTATTTTTCAAGCCACTGTGTTTAACCTCCTCACCACCTTCTGGCTCAGCAAAGTGTTTCTCCTCTGTGAAAAACTCTTCTTGTGGAGGACCTGTTGCTGGGACTGCTCCTTCACGCTCTAGTCTTGGGCTGGGCAGGGAGGTGCCGTGGTGTGCCGCTCTGCCTTTAATGCTCTGCTCCAGAGGACTGGACAGAAACTTCTGTGCTACTGAGGTCGGGCTGGGCCGTTTGGAGGAGGCTTCATTGCAGATGCAGGGATGGTAGAACATATGGATCTTCGGGTGTGATCTACTCCAGCTGCCCCTCATCTAACTTTGGGGCTGCGTCTGTCTTTCTCCTGCCACACAGGGATGCCTTAAAGGGAGTGGATCCTGCACAAACAGACTGAGGGCTGGCAGAAAGAGGGGGTTGGAAAGTGTGTGGGGGGGTAAAGACTGCTAAATTCAAAAGGGGAGAAGAAGATGAAGGCAAGCGTCATGCCTAACTGGGATGCCACGTTAGGCAGGGGACTGTGTCTTGGGTTGGGTAGAGAAACTTTCAGATACCCGGGTTGATGATTAAGGAGGAGTGCTTTGAATTTATGGCTGGTGTCTTCTTTGATGAGGGGGCTGGCCTAGCTTCTGGAAACTCATCACAAACTCTACAACAGAGGGAGCCACAAAATCGAAAGAATAAATCTACCTTCGGACGTCTATGAAAGCAATCACATTTGCCCTAGACAGGTAGAAAACAAGAACATTGTCCTGTGGAGGAGGAAGTGGGGTTGATTTGAACCTGTGGAGGTGGATTTGACACCCTAGGAATGACTTGGCACTAAATAGCTTTGACAATGGAAGCCGTTCCTTTCAGTGTGGCCTGAAGCAAACACAAGGTCGAGCTGGGATGAACTGGTAGCCACCCTGAAAGTCAGCCTTCATGCCTGAGTCGGGAAGGAGAAGAAAGTCTGAAACAGCACAGTCAGTAGATAACCCTGAGAGGCCATTTGTCTGATTGTTTCCATTGCTTCTTTGCAGAATCCTCTTCATCAGAATTTCAACCAAATCTTTTATTGTAAATTACTTTAAAAAAATTGCCAGAGGGTGTGTGCACTTACGAGAGAGAGAGAGAGAGAGAGAGAGAGAGAGATGAGGTATGTGTGGGGGTGGGGGGGTTGAAGCAGCCCCGTGGGGAATGGTCTCACCACAATCCCTTCTCCTCCATTTCTCCACTCTGTTGAGGCTTTGAGCACACACATGTGCCTGACATGTCCCTCAAAGCGAGATTTGAACCATGTAGTTGGCCATGTGGAATCTGGCCGCTTTAACCACCAGACTACAGAGCTAACTCTGAATTACTTTTTAAAATACCTTATTTATTGGGACCAGCAGTTAACATAATGGCTATGTCGCTGGACTCCCATGTCCGCAGTTCGAGTCCTGGACCCGGTGGCTTAAACTCATGCCGGGTGCATGTGCGTGTGTGCCCAAGATCCTGAGAGGAGAATGGAGTAGAAGGGATTGTGGTGTTGTCATCCCCCTGGGGGGGGGGGTGATTTCTCGCTTTCTGTCTCTCTGTCTCTCTCTGTCTTTCTGGCGAGCGCATGCGCCCTATAGCAAAAACCTCTCCAAAAAAAAAAAAAAAAAAAGAAAAGATGGGACCAGCAGTTAGCATAATGGCTATGTTGCTGGACTCCCATGTAGTTGACTGCAGTTCGAGTCCCGAACCCGGTGGCTTAAACTCATGCCGGGCGCGTGTGTGTGTGTGTGTGTGTGCCCAGGATCCCAAGAAGAGAATGGAGGAGAAGGGATTGCGGCGTGGCCATCCTCCCTGGGGGTGATTTCTCACTTTCTGTCTCTCTATCTCTCTCTGTCTGGCTGGCGAGTGCACATGCACTATAGCAAAAACCTTCTCCCCAAAAAAAAAAGAGAGAGAGAGAGAGAGAGAGAGAGAGAGAGAGAGAGAGAGAGAGAGAGAGAGAGAGAGAGAACCTTATTTATTTACTCCCCAACAGGGTCTTCAAGATGCAGTCTGCCTCTAGCAGTCAGCTCTGGATCATTGGCGAGGGTACGCCCGATGTACTGAGGGAGTTATCTGGATTTGAACTAAGAACCTTCCCACATGGGACTGCCTTGCAGAGCTTAGCATTTTACTCTGCCACCATCCAGTTCCCCTATTTTCAATGACTTTGATTAGTGAAATTAGAGAGTGCACGGCAGGGAAAAGCAGCCTGGGGAACCTGCTGGGGTGATCTCAGACTGGAACAAGGACTTACTACATGCAAGTCTAATGCATTATGTATTAAAAATATGTTATCCTATTAACTTAAATCCCTACAACGTTTATGAGAAGAAGATAGTTTAGAAGCTTAGGGTGGACTGGCCCAACGCTACAGAACTATCGTAGTAAAGAGCATTGCTGGGACCAGCCATCTTGATCCTCTCTACCATGTTTCCTTTGATGAGTTAACATTCACTGAACACTCACCCAGGGCACAGTGGCATACACAAGGGGAGTGTGTGTGTGCGTGCGTGTGCATGTGAGCGTGCACATGTGCGCTGTAGTCCTCATTTCTCCTCTACTAAGCAGAACAAAACTCTGCTGAATTTGAGGTAGAGAGCTGGGAGCTTGGTTTTTTTTCAGTCATATTCATGGTTGCATATGAAGGATACCAATACATACCACATTTGACTTGTAAGAATTCCTTAGTTTTGCTTCTGTTCATGCCAGAGTGTGCAATAGGGTGTTTGTGTGCATCTCTGTATGAATATGAGTGTGTGAGATAGTGTGTCTGTGTGTGCATGTAATGGCAGCTGTAAGCATCACTCCATATGTCCCTTTGTGTGACATGTGAAGAGAAGTCCTTCCTCCCACATAATACCTGGGAATGATAGCAGCTGACCCTGTCAGAGTCTGGGTTTTTTCTTTCTTTCTTTTTCTTCTTTCCTCCCTTCCTTCCTTCCTTCCTTCCTTCCTTCCTTCCTTCCTTCCTTCCTTCCTTCCTTCTTCCCTCCCTCTTTCTTTCTTTCTTTCTTTCTTTCTTTCTTTCTTTCTTTCTTTCTTTCTTTCTTTCTTTCTTTCTTTCTTTCTTTTCTCTCTCCCTTCCTTCCTTCCTTCCTTCCTTCCTTCCTTCCTTCCTTCCTTCCTCCCTTCCTTTCTTCCTTTCTTTTTCTTTCTTTATTTTTTTAAAGAGAGATTTTTGCTATAAGGCTTGTGCACTTGCAGAAGAGACAGAGAGAAACAGACAGAAAGTGAGAAATCACCCCCCAGAGAGGATAACCATGTTGCAATCCCTTCTTCTCCATTCTCCTATTGGCATTTTGGGCTGCACACACACATGCCCGGCATGAGCTTTAAGTCTCTAGATCCGAGACTTGAGCCATGGTCAACTATGTGGGAATCCAGGGACGTAACTATTACACCATCTGGTGGTCCCCAGAGTCTGAGTTTTCAAAGGCTGGGCAGCGCCTGGCACAGGGATTCAGCGATCAAGAAAGACATGAAGAGTTACTAACCGGCTTTTTTCCAGGGTCTGAAATAACCCAGAAGTCCAACAGCAAGGCCCATCACACCGAGCAGGCTCGCAGGCAGCCAAGGAACCAGACAGTTGCTATCGGCAGGGGTGGACAAGACCCGAGGACCTGGTGGGGGAGGGGTGTGGGTGGCCGTGAGCATGGGGGATGACGTGCAGAAAGGCATCCCAGGGGTTAGGAAGGTCAGCATTGGGGGAACCGTGGGGCTTGGAGGAGCTTTGCAGATGGGAATGAGAGATGGCTTGAAGGATGCCGAGATGGACAGGTCACAGCAAGATGACCCTGGCACCCTCCTCCCCAGTGCTGTCCACTGTGTGGGCATTGGTGTGTCCCTGTTGGGTTCCATGACAGATCCTCCAGTCAGGGCCCGTGGTCAGTCATGCAGGACCTGCTGTGGGCCCAGCGTTGTGCCCGGTGTGGGGGGAAGGCACAGAGGCGTGAGCTCTGACCCCTGCCAGCGCGCTGGGCTCAGGTCCTGGTTGGGGGCAAGACGTACTGCCAAGGGGAGCATCTGGGGCTCACTGCTTTCTCTGGAGACACTGTTCTCAGCCTCACAGGAGTAGTTGCCGGCATCCTGCTCTGACTTCACTGGGAAGAGGAAGGAGGCTGCTCCTCCATGGGGGGCCGAGTGGCTCCCCAGGACCTCCCCGTTGAGGTAGAAGGAGTACAGGATCGGAGGGGAGCCCCTCTCGGTCTCGCAGAGGAGTGCCATCGTGCTCTCACAGGCAAGGTGCGGGGCCCGGTGCTGCAGGGTGAGCTGAGGGCGGGACACAGGAGCTGGAGGGCATGTGAGTGTGAGGTCAGTCTGGCCACACAGGATTCCGACTGCCTCCTCCTGGTGGGAACCTCCCCTCTGATGCCCAGACCCCTGGGGAGTGTCTCTCCTCCCTTGCCCACTTACCCTGCACCCTGAGCTGCAGCCGGGGGCTCTGTTTCTGGATTTGGCCACCCTCAATTGCCACCACGCACCAATATAGCCCAGAGTTTCCCTCCTGGACTTCTGGGATGTGGAGTTCGGGGTGGCGGCTCCTGTCCTGCAGGGTGTAGCCGTCCTTGTGGAAGGAGAAGAAGAGCTGCCGGGCCAGCCTCTGGGGGTGCAGCTTTGTCTGGCATCTCAGGGCCACCGGGCTCCCTTCCCGGAGCTCGTGAGAAGGGGCAGCACTCAGCACAGGAGGTGGGAACAGCTCTGGGGAGACACAGGCCCAGGGCTCAGCAGAGGAGTCCTGAATGTTGAACCCCAGGAGGCTGAGACTAGAGCTCCAGTGCATCCCAGACCAGATGGGAGACTGGACCTGTCCTCTTCTCCTCTCTCATAAGCTCAGAAACAACTCCCACACAACCAAGCCCCTTGGGACTCCTAGAAGCCAGAGCTGGGTGACCTTAGCGGTCATGTGGTTCACAGAGGGCAACGGTGAGTGGTTAGGCCAGTCCAGGGCTCCCCCACCCTGACAGGGTATGTGGTCCTCCTTTCCCTGGATCCAGGTGTGCCCCGTGGCAGGGGTGGAGACTTCTCCGGGTCCCATGAATTGGCTCTGTGTTAGGATTCAGCCAGAGAGAGGGGTCCCACTCAGAGAGCTGCTGATCTCTAGAGCCTGGATCCAAGCTGCACCTGCTGCCCACCAACCCTTTTCAATGGCAGTGACTCACCTTGGACTTGAACTGCGACATTCCTTGAGGTCTGTGTGAGTATGTTTAGAACACGTTTCATCTGTATACTGCAACTGTACTGGCCACTGCTTGCCACTGTTACTGGCTGTATCAACAGAGGCTGCTTGTCCTTAGTGAGATTGAGGACGGCTCCATCCTTGTAGAACCTCACTTGGGGGGGCAGTGCTATGTTCTTGCCCTGGCACCACAGAGTCAGGGTGTCTCCTTCAAACACGGGGTTTGGCAAGACTTGGAGGTATGGCCAGACTGTGAGACACAGGAACAAGCTCAGCCTGGGAACTTGGGGTCCTTCTGATCCACTTTTTCTCTCTCCACCCCCAGCCTGAGGCCTCCCACTGGGACTGGAGCTGTCTGGATGGCACCTTACTCTATGTCATCGTCTCTAGTCCTTCCCGCCAAACCAAGAAGACAGGTCAGAGCCATTTTTAAGAGAACAAGATGGAAGTCCAGAGCTGCCTGCTGAGACTTGCGTTCTTAGATGTCCCCTCCGCTTTAGACTGGGTACAGTGGAGCCTAGGCTTTCTTCTCTTTGTGGGCACTGGACAAGCCCCTGAGGAAGTAGCCTACTCTGGCGCTGCTCTGCAGATGTTCCTGGGGGATCAAGTGGCACTGTCCTAGCTCTAGCCATTAAATTTAGGCCCAGAGACACACTTGGAGTCCAAAGAAACATAAACAAGACTTACCAGTTTTGCCAACACAGGGAACTGCAGGAGAACAAAGCGATATAGTTAGGTTAAGTAGCAGAGAAAAAAAATTCTGACAAGGTGGCCTGTCACTTCAGCAACAGGTGCTTACATTTATTAAACTAAATAATCACCCAACCATCCAACCACCACCTAGCTACCTAGAAATCCATCTACCCTGCTACCCAAACTCCCAACCACCACTCTACTGTTTGGCCACCCAAATATCCAACCATTTAGTCACCCATCTCCCCAGCTACACACCCACCCAACAACCCTACCACCCAACTATGCAGCTACCCAACTACCCAGCTGCCCAACCACCCTACCACCCAGCCACTCAACCACCCAGCCACCCAACCATTCACTATAAACCATAACACACTTTTATGGAAGACCTATTCCCTGGAACCTCTGCCCTATTTCAGTTCAAATGTGACCTCTTCAGACAGGTCTTCTTTGGAACTCTGATCAAAAGAATTTCTCCTTATTCACTAGCACAGTGAAAACCCTCCTGGAGCAGACATTTGGCATGTTCAGTAACAGGCTGTCATTTGGTTGTCCGCACCACTTTCAACACAGATGGAGCCTTTCTGTCTAATTCTTTATTCAGCACAGAGTCAGTTCAGTCAGTCATAAATCCTCAAGCTTGTGAAGAACAGTACAAATCTCTATCTTATCAACCCTCTCTCTCTCTCCACCTTCCCTCCCCTGGTCAGTCCAAGAGCTTGGTGCAGTGGAAAGTAAGTGGACCGGAGTCATGAATCCACCTCTTTGGTGTGACCTTGGACAAGTTGTCTACATCCTAAAAACAGTTCTCCAAATCCCTGTTTCATCATATGATACAATAGAAACAATAATAGTCATCTTTTTATTCTTGCAGAGTTGTTGTAAAGGTTGCATTGACCCACTGCCTGGAAAAGTGGTTACTACAGTAACTGAAAGCAGAAAGGAGGCCTGACCTCAGAGTGACTGAGAGCTTACTCTGTACGTATGCACCTGCTGTTTTCCCTTCCTCACCAGAACACAATTTATAGCTACAAAGTGCCCACAGTACTGCAAGACCTTGGCTTTGTGATTGCAGAACCACCCTGTGGAATTCAGACAGCTAACTGGGGACATATGAATGGTGACACCTGGTCAGAGCAGTTCCTGTGAGGAGAAACCTGGGCCCACAGCTAGCTACAGGCTGAAGACAAGGGGATAGCATGATGAGATAGCGAAGAGCGATTGCCAAACAAAATTGCACGACAGTCTTGAATAATGGAGGCAGCAGCCCCTTAACTCTGTGCTAGTTGAACCACTATGTGAGGGAGGAGAAAGTCCAGCTCCTGGCACCCTGATCAAAATGCATCAGGGCAAGGCAGAGCAGGACAAGAAATGATGTAGAGTCCATTTCCTGTCAGAGTTGCTGAGGGATTGGGAAACAGGCAAGAGAGTAAGGACGTGATGGCAGTCCCTGCTCGGTGGGCTAAGCCTGAAAGAAGAGAGAGGTTCATTCTGAGAGACTCAGAGGACAGGGACTAATTCACGGAAATGAGGGGGATGGAGGAGGTGGATTTCGGTAGGAAATGAAGCGCTGTCTCACAGTCGAGTTCTCCCGGGGTGGAGCACATTGCTTGGTTAAGTGTGGCTGCCATGTTGCTGGGAGCTTATGTGGTGGCCTCTTGACACCTGCCGTGCAGGTTGTGTGAGGTGTGAGAGGCAGGTCCCAGGATGTGGGAGGGAAGAATGAAGGTTCAGCTTGGAAAAAATGAAGGCTCATCTCCCAATCTTTAAATTCGTTTCTAATGTTTTTGCCAAATACCAGCAGGGTCCATGTGAGGGCCCCTAGCCTCTTGGATCCTTGATAGCCAAAAATAGCCACCAATTGTTGTGACTACATTGTGCCAGGCATTTAAAATAAAATAAAAATAAATTCCTTCTTTTGCATGATTAGAATTCCATCCAGTCTAGAAGCAGTGTGGTAGGATAGAGAAAGCATGAGGTGAACTTGGGGTTGCAAGTCTGTTTTGCAGGATAATTCCAGGCAAATGTCTTAATCTTTTTAAACCTCAGTTTCTTCCACTGTTTACTAGGGATAAAAGTACCTTGGGACCAGCAGATGGCGTAATGGTTATGTCACTGGGCTCCCACGTCCCATGTAGTCAGCTGTGTTTGCAGTCCAGGACCTGGTGACTTAAAACTCACGCTGGGCATGTGTTCATTAGTAAATCCCAGGAGAATGAAGGAGAAAGGATTGCAGCATGGCCATCCCTGCTGGGTGATAATTTCTCGCTTTCTTTCTCTCTGTTTCCCTGGCGAGCACATGTGTCCTATAGCAAAAATCTCTAAAAAAAAAAAAAAAAGAAAACAAAGAATGGTACCTGTCCTAGGGTTGGTCCTGTCACACAGTGGTTAAGGGAACTCGATCCCACATGGCTGACTGCAGTTTGAACCCTGGTCATGGCAGCTTGAAAAGCATGCCAGGCATGTGTTCATGCGTGTCCAGAATCTCAGCAGGGTGAAAAAATGGAGAAGGGGTTGTGGCATGACATGTTCCACTGTGGGGGACGGTTCTCTCTCTCTCTGTCTCTGTCTCTCCCTGGAGAGTAGATGCACTCTCTGGCAATAAACAAAACCCCTAAAAAACAAAAATCAAAAAATTGCCCTATAAGGGTCTAAAAGATAAGGTGTACTTACTACAAAGAATGTGGGTTTTTTTTTTTTTTTTTTTTTCTTTTTTCTTCTTCTGTTTCTCTCTCCACATCGAGAGGAAATGGCAGCTCAGCACTTACAGTAACTGCCCAAACACTCAGCCCTGGGGACTGTGGCTTAGCGGTTTTTCTGCAGTCTCTGCGCATGAACTGGCCTGGTTCCCCATTGCACACGGCACCACTCGGCCAGGCACTGACTGTCCTTCCTCTCTTCCTCCCCATCTGCCATTACATCCTGGTTCCGCGCTAGGATGCTCTTGGGCTTTATCTAAACAAGTCTGAGGGCCACTCCTTTTACAAGGTGGTGCAATCTGCCCCTGGGAACCTTTCATTCGGAGTAGATCCAGGCACCAGGTCCTCTGTGTGATCTTTTCACCTGGCCGAGAACACACAGAGGAGCACAGCGATGCTGGAGAAGGAAAAGCACTGATCAGCACGACCTTGTTCCACCTGGGCTCGGATGCTCATAAATTCTGTCCAGGAAGTGATCATATTACCATTTTGCTTTGCTGGTTCAGTAAAGACAAACACACACCAAAGAAAGAATTGGGACCAGCTTTAAAACGAAAAGCAGATCAGCTCAGTAACCATGAATGGAAATAAAATACAGGCACAAATTGCTTCTTTCCAGAGGCAGGATGGTTTCAGGCGAGACGGGGCTGGTCTGGGGGAGCACAGTGACCCTCTACTCTTTGACCAGCTTCTTAGCCACTGGCATGAGTGACCGGCAGTTGGAGAAGTGGAAACAAGATAGAGAGACATGGGTCGGAGAGAATGGACTGGATTCTTCAAATCAGCCTCAAGGACCCATCAGACCTGACACCCCCCAACCCAACAAAGAGGATGTAGGCAGAAAAGGAACAATTTGAAAAGAGCTTTGAATATTATGTGTAAGTCTTTTGACCAGGTGAGGTCTGGTCATCATTCACTGGGTCTATGAAAACATGGACGTTCATAAGAAAATATCACCCTGCAAGATCCCTCCTCCCCTACGGAGCAAAGTGCATGGAACTGCTCCCCCTTTCCCTGACGTGTCCTCGGATGCCCTCAGCAGCCTCCTTTTCTTCATTTTTCTCTCAAAAGAAGCCCTGATAAGTATTTTCACCTGGTTTTGTAAGGTAAAAATGTTGTGAAGCAAGGGGCCTCCGAATGGGATTTTCTGCCTCCGTAATTTGTCTCTGAAGGTCTGCTCTGCCAAGGACCCTGGAGGTGGGAGAAGCAGCACCGAGAGCCCCTCTCTCCCGTGCCCATCCCTCTCAAGCACGCCTGTCTGTGCGTACCTGTCTCAAGCTCCGGTCACAAACCCACTTGAGTCAGGAAGGGTGAGATCAGGAACTCTGTGTCTCAGGAACGACTTCTAGCCCTTTGTGCCCCAGGAGGGGATGTCCGTGTTCAGGGACTTACCAAACAGCAGTACAGCCATCCAGGGCAGCATGGGGCTTGTCCTTGCATGCAGAGTTCACAGATGGGACTGAAGGGAGAGGCAAAGCGTGTGCTAGCACCCAGCTCTCAGGTACAGGGGTGGGTGGTGACCCACTGCTTAATGGTGTAAACAGAGGAAATGGGGAACAAGCTTTATTTATTCTTTTTTTTACTTGTTAGAGGACGCATGCGCACTACAAATCACTGTTTAAATGCAAAGGTAAGTGACAATGCAATACCTCTCCGCCTTCCATAAGAATGGCCAAAACTATAGATGATTGAGTGTTGGAAAGAATGTGAGGCAACTAGAACTCTCGTACACCACCAGTGTGAATATAAATTGGTACAGCCACTTTGGAAAGCAGCCAGGCAGAATCTACTAAAATGATGTACCTGGATAACTGATGACCCACCATTTTTTCTTTTTTTGAGAGGTTTTTTGCTGTTGAGTACATGCACTTGTCAGAGAGAAAGAGACAGACAGAAATTGAAACCCCTGTCCCCCCAGTGAGGGGGTGACCACGCTGCAATCCCTTCTTCTCCATTCTCCTCTTGGGATTATGGGCACACATACACATACACCCAATGTGAGTTTCAAGCCACCAGGTCTGGGACTTGAACTGTAGTTGGTCGTATGGGAGTCCAGTGCCTTAACCACTATGCCACCTGCTGGCCCTGATGACCCACTGTTTTTACTCCTGGGCATTCACTGAACAGAAATGCATATGAATGGGAATCAAAAGATATGCACAAGGGGGACTGGATGGTGGTGTAGTAGTGTAATGCAGTGCGCTGTGAGGCCGACCTGAACAGGCAGGGTGCTGGTGCATGCCAGGAGATCTCGGTGCGTGTGCTGGTGCATGTGTGTGCCCATGATCTGGCCTGGCTGAGCTGAGGGTGGATCACGGCACTGAGCCCCTGTCTGGGGTGCTGCATCTTTGTCCCTCTCATTCATGGAGTCAATAAATAAACTTATAAAAAGGGGAGTCTAAGAGTGTTCACAGCAGCAACATTTGTAATAGATACCAACCAGAAACTACCCCATGGGCCCTCAATAGAGGAGGCGCACACTGCCATCTCCTCTGAGGACAGATCGTGTGAGTTTAAAGTGAGACACTGAGTCATCGGGTAAAACACTAGGAAGCATTTTCTGACAGTAAGGTTCTTCCTGCAAACCTTTAAGTGAGAAGATCCACAGAGTCTAGAAAGAATTTTTTTAATTCTTTTTTTTTTTTTTTTTTTGAGAGTTTTTTGCTATAGGGCGCATGCGCTTGACAGAAAGACACAGAGAGACAGAAAGTGAGAAATCACCCCCCGAGGGGGATGGCCATGCTGCAATCCCTTCTCCTCCATTTTTCTCTCAGGATCTTGGGCTTTCACACACATGTGCCTGGGGTGAATTTTAAGTCACTGGATCTAGGACTTGAATCGTGGTCGACTACATGGGAGTCCAGTGACATAGCCATTACGCCAACTGCTGGTCCCTAGAAAGAATTTTTTTTTTTTTTTTTTTTTAGAGAGAGCTTTTTGCTGTTGGGTGTGTGTGCTCGCTGGAGAAACAGAGAGATAGGAAGTGAGAAATCACCATCTCCCCTGGGGGATGGCCACGATGCAATCCCTTCTCCTCCACTCTCCTCTCTCGGGATTCTGGACATACACACACATGTGCCTGGCATGAGTTTTAAGCCACCTGGTCCAGGACTTGAACCATGGTCGACTACATGGGAGTCCAGCAATGTAACTATTATGCTATCTGCTGGTCCCATCTAGAAAGATTTTGATGTGCTTATTGCTGAAAGTGGGAATGGGAAAGGTGAGTGTTCTAAGTTTTCTTGCACTAGATTCTCTGACTCAGTGGAGTGGGAAGCCCATCTGACTGCTGGGCAGTTCTTTTGTGACTCACTTGCTCAGGAGAGGCAAAAGTAGTGAGGATTAAAGGGGGTTGGCTAACGTGTCCTCTCACCCAGTGATGTTAGCTTTCCCGCATCTTCCTCTATCTCCCTCTCTCCAACAGATCTCCTGATTTCACTTGGCTCCAGCATTGCTCAGGTGCAGTCCAGTGGGTGGGGCGGAGGCTCTGCAGGGCAGCAGCTGGGGTGGGAAACAGAGGGAGGGCAACCACAAGTGGTCTCTGCAAACCACAGTGCAGAGCAGTGAGGCCTCTGTCCCTGCTGTTTCTGCTTTCACGGGGCCCCAGCACCTTGCCACTGTGGATTGCAGCTCACGTCTCACTCTAACCCTGCCCAACGAGCTGTTGCCACCCGCAAGGAGGTGCTAGCGTCCATGGAGCTGTTAGTGAAATCGGCTCTCTAGCTGAGCTGGCTGCACGCCTTGCCCTGAGGATGAAGGTGACTCCAGGTCAGTGGCTGGGGTTGCTGCCCAAATGAAGAATCTTCCAGAACTGAGGCCGACCTTGAACCCAGACCAAGATTGGCTAAGAGAGCAATCAAAGCCCCTAATACTAATGAGCTGAGAGAATTGAGGGACCAAAAGGAGGTGGGAGGAAAATAGAGTGGGGAGTCCCATCCGGAGGGGCTGGAAGCCTAGGGGTCCTCGTTTCTCAGGGTCAGCTCTCAGGGCAGCAGCTGTCAGGGACAGTGACTATTGGAAATAGGAAGAGTCAGTTCAGCTGCTGGGCGGTAAGAGGGGAGAACAGGAGAGCTGGGGCTAGGGGCAACATGGCGGGCCCCACAGCCAACCACACACATTCCAATCCTCACTCTGGAACCAAGCTGAGAGACTTTGGCTAAGTTTTTTAACCTCTCAGTGCCTCAGGGTCCTTCATACACGCATTGCAGGGCATTAAGAAGGATAAACAAGATCAGGGCACGAGAAGCGCCCAGACCGTGCTGGGAGAACTTGGTGCGATGATGGAAATGTTCTCCTGGCCACGTGTCCTGAAATTGACTAGCCAGACCGAGAACTGACATTTACATTGTTTTTATTTTAATTAATTTAAGTTTAAATGGCGGCATGGGGCTGGTGGCTGCCTCCTGGGATGGGCAGGCTTAGAACAATGCTGGGAAGTAGGACATACCAGATGAAGGTTAGCTACTGCTGCCAGGAGCCTGGAGGCTTGAGCCACCACGGCCTGCGCTCCCACCTTAGCTTTTATCAGTCAGGCCTGGCAAGATGAGATCTGTGCAAAGCCAGAAAGCCAGAAGAGCAAGGAAAGACCTGAGGCCAGTTCTAATTCCGTCCAAAAGCTAGGACAAGCTAGAGAATCCCATCAAGACTCTAAAACTTAGGACAGCAGCTGAAAAGACCACAAGGGGGCGAAGACGGAGACAGATCGGGAATGGAGCTCTGAGCCTGGCCTGCAGGGGGCAGGAAATGCCATGAGGCATCTGTCACCACCCTGTCTCCTGCCTTCTTCCCAGAAAGCAGCTAGAGAAGTGTCTATGGAGGAAAAGAACTTGTTTGTGTCAGGTCTGCAGCGACCTCTAGTGGCTACATGGACACAGTGGCCTTAAGGAACATCTCGTTAATATTAAAAGGGCATTTCCTCTCCACCGGCCCACTCATCCATTCACCTACTCATTTGTCCATCCATCTAACAAGTATTTTATTTAGTTTTTAGTTATTATTATTATTTTTTTCATTGCTCAGAGAGTGCATGCTCTCAGTGAGAGAGATTAAAGCACTCCCTAGTGGGGCACGGTCATGCTACACTCCTTTCTCCTCCATTTCTTCACCCTGTCAGGATTTGGGGCATGCATACACATGTGCCTGGCATGGTTTCCAAGCTGCCAGGGTCGAGACCTTAGCAGCAGTTGGCCACATGGGATCTGGCTTTCTACACCTGACACTTATTTGCCGTGCTAGGGGCTCTATACCCGGTCTAACCCTGCCTCCATGAACTCAGGAAGACATAAACAAATACGCGAGTATAGTTTTAGTGGTTTTGGTTTACCACCCAAGCCGCTGAACTGACTCTTCCTATTTCCAATAGTCACTGTCCCTGACAGCTGCTGCCTGATAACTGACCCTGAGAAACGAGGACACCCAGGCTTCCAGCCCCTCCGGATGGGACTCCGCACTCTATTTGCTGGTATCTCCATTATTCTATTTGTCACCTGTATTGTGTATTTTGTTGTCTTTCTTGACTTCCAATCTGTATCTCTTCAAAATCGAGGGCTGAATCAAGTTCACCTTTGCGTCTCTATAGACCCAGCACAGCATGAGGTTCGACACCCATCAGAGTATCATTGCTGAAAACTCTGGAGTCAGAAAAATATGAGTGATAGTCCTGGTTATGCTGCTTGCTAGGTGGCCTTGGTGCATGGACTCAACTTCACTAAGCTTCAGATTCAAACATTTTAACGTGTAATAATAACTTCCAATTTGGAAGTTGGAAAGGATTATACTTTTTTTTTTGTCTTGCTATAGAGCATGTGTGCTTGCTGGAGAGAGGGAGAGAGAGATGGAGAGTGAGAAATCACCTCCAGGGAAGATGGCCATGCTGCAATCCCTTCTGCTCCATTCTCCTCTCGGGATTTTGAGTAAGCACGCACACACACTTGGCATGATTTTCAAGTCACTGGGTCCAAGACTCGAACCAAGGAGTCAGCCATGTAGGTTGCACTAGCTGGCCCAGGATTGTACCTCTGGACACACGGTATATTGTATTTCCTCTTTCACCTGGAATTGGATTCTTGCACATCTTTTTAGGAGCCTCATACTACCAATGCTCCCCTACTGTTTTCTCCCCACGCATTCAGTCACTTCATCTCCACTGTGTCTTCCCCATAGAAATAACTGAAAGATGCTTGAGTCTTTTTCATCTTAAAACTGAACCAAACCGAAGCAAGCCAACAATCCTCCCCTTGATTCCACACCTCCTGTGAGCTAGAGTCACAGCCCAGTGATCTACATAGAACGATCAGATCTTGTAGCTGGTGGCCTGAGACACACTGCTGGGCCTCAGATGGTTACAAGCATGATAAGAAATGGATCTTCTCATCCCTCAGAGCAGCTGGGAGCAGCCTTGCTCAATTACCCTGTACGCCATTGAAATATAGTTTTTAAAATAAGACTGGCCTAGTAGCATAGTGGTAACAACATGCTACTCAAGCAATGCTGGATCTATCTGGAAGATCACGGGTTCAATTCCCTGGTTAGCCTGTACACACCGGCACATGCCCGTGACCCTGGCTGTCTAGGAGGCAGAAACTGCAGAGTGACATCATGTTGAGGGTGCTCGTCTTTCTCTGTTTCTCTCACCCATGAAATAAATAAACCAAAAAATACATATAGTTTTTTTATTTTTATTTTTTTTATTTTTTATTTTTTATTCGCCACAAAGCTAAAAGGTTCGAGAAGCAAGTGTGTATTTGCTGACCTCTCACTCCTCTCAGCTGAGTCCAATTTGACTGCAGCCTCTTTTGCAGCTGCAGCATGTACAGTGGACAGGGGTTTGTCCCCATTTAGCTTGAGGGCATGCCACCATCACCACTGCAGATTATTCCCTCCTTTAGAAACAGATACCGCCCTCCCCTGGGTTTCCTTCCATCTCTTCAGGTCACCCCTTTCCACATTCCTCCAGAGGCTCAGCCTCTGTCCTTTAGTGGCTTGGAAGGAGGTCTTCAGATCCTGGTCCAAGGCCCATTTATTCTCTCTATATTTGCTGGCTAAAATTCTCATGTGTGCCCTTGGCATATTTTACCACCGCCAATTCAATGAATGCTTTTTTTTTTTTTTTTTTTTTTTATGGAGAGGTTTTTGCTATAGGGCATGTGCACTTGCCAAAAAGACAGAGACAGAAAGACAGAAAGCGAAAAATCACCCCCCCCGGGGGGGGGGTGCGGTGGCCATGCTGCAATCCCTTCTCCTCCATTCTCCTCTTGGGATCTTGGGCATGCACCCACTTGCACCCGGTGTGAGTTTAAGGCACCAGAGCTGGGACTTGAACTGCGGTCAACTACGTGGAAATCCAGCGACATAGCCATTACGCCAACTGCTGGTCCCAATGAATGCTAAATTTAACCTTATAGCCCAAGGTATAATCCTGAGTGTCAGAGGAGTGTGCAACTGCTTACCTGAGAGCTCCATGTGAGGCTTCAGAGGCTTCTTAGACTCACCCTTCCCAGACTGTACCCAGTCCTCTTCTGGTGTTTGCTTCATCAGCCCACAGAACCACTCACCCTGATGTGCCAATCAGAAACCTAAGCTCACAACTCTGATCTGCTCCAAAGTGCAAAACAACCCAGAAAAATGTTTCCATTAATATGACCCATTTTAATATAAGGGATCTTTGAAGAGTCCATGGAAACTACATATTATGAAAAAATTATGCATGGATGTCAAATATTTTCTGCACCAAAATAAAATTGCAATTTAACTCCATGAACTTTTCAAAGTCTCCTCATAGGTGTTGAGTGTGTGTGAGCACACATGCTTTGTATATTTCTATTTTTTATTATCTCTTCATTGCCAACCCTCTCTTCCAGTCTGGCAAAATCCTAGTCATGCCTTGGTTTTTAAATTTATATATGTCTTCCTGCACAACCTCTCTCTCTCTCTTTTTTCTAAATGACCAGAGAAAGAGAGAGAGAGAGAGAGACAGAGAGAGAGAGAACATCCCCTCCTGAGGGTCACACCACAATCTCCTCACTTCCTCACCTCCATTTCTCCATGCTGCCAGGATTTTGGATATACACCCACACATGCACAGACTGATCTTCAAGCCTCCAGGGCTGGGATTTGAACCACGTAGGATCTGGCTCTCTTAACCACTTCCTGGGGCTGGCTCTCTGCAGAATCTCTTTCCTGAACAACACCCCACTGCCCCACCCAAACACACCCAGACTGAACTCAGTGCACACACGTCCCTCATCCTAGCAGCTAGCACTTCTGCTCAACATAATCTCCTCTCGCGTGAGTCCTTCCACAGGCTGCAAGCTCTGGGGGCAAGGATCTTGTTTATCTTGTTCCTGGCTGCACCTTCAGTGCCTGGCACAGAGCGTGTGTTCAATGCATACGTGTGCGACGGACTCTGAGGTCGAGCAGAGACCCCCTTCTCACTGTTCCTGCCTGTGCACAGTGACGGCCAGCGTGGCGCGACTGGACAGTCCTCTCTCTGCCCTTCAGGTCCTCCTACTCTCTTATTCATAAATAAGTGGGTTTTAGAGTGGAATTTCCAAATCCAAAGGTGGTTGACTGGCTCTGAGTTACTGTAGTAACCAAATAGCTCAGTACCCTATACTTTCCTCATGGCAGTGAGGGACGGTCACTTTGGAGAGATCTTGATGTAATCTATGCTGTTCCTTGAACCACAAGTCCAGGCTCTACTTCCACTCCTTACTTTTCATTTTGTATGTACGCGGTACATTCCTCCCGGCATCTACCTTCCTAGGAAGGATGTTACTTTTTTTTTTTTTTTTTTTTTTTTTTTTTTTTACTGTGCCTCAGCGAGGGTATCCTTGACTAGAAGTCTATGGTTACCAAAAGGTGCCTTGGAAATTAGAGAACGGCTCCATACATAAAAGGAACTGAAAACTGCTGGAGGCTCATTCTTCCCTGGAGATTGAGGAAGAAAAGCATACATAATTAAAGTGATAAATTGGATTTTTGGGTTCTCTGTTTACCACTGTCAAACATAATCTATTTCATGCATTTTTATAGTATGCATAAAATAGGTCAGATTTAATTCTCTCCAGTTTGCTTATTTTCCAGCTACCTGGGTAGATGCGGCATCCTGATGGAAATGGGCAGGCTGTAAGACTGGTGTATTGAGAGGAGATGGTGGTAAAGGACTTAGTGCACTGGACCCTGAGAGCAGGACACCCACGAGCATGTAAACACTCAAAGGAGGTAATGAGGTATCTGGGAAAGAGCAGATCTGTGGTCAGACAGACTTGAGCCGGAACCCTGGCTCCGCCCAGTGGGGTGGTAGGGCTCAGATCCCACCTGCGTTCTCAGAGTTCTACTTCCGGCCTTCATTCCCTCTGCTCTTCCCACCGTCAGTTTCTCTCTTACCAGATTCTTTTTATCTGCACATAGACATGCACAAATGTTATCCTGAACAAACCCTTCCTTTGTCTTACTCGTTTCTTCCAGCTTCCAGCCATTTTCCGTTCTGCTGTCTCTACTTAATCTCTAATCATGGACGCTCTGGCCTTAGCCCTCACTACTCCACCGAATAGCCTTTGTCCAAGTTACAAAGACTCCTAGCTTTCTTTCTGTCTTTTTTTTTTTTTTTTTTTTGGAGGGGTTTTTCGCTATAGGGCACATGCGCTCGCCAGACAGACAGAGAGAGACATAGAGACAGAAAGCGAGAAATCACCCCCCCAGGGGGGATGGTCACGCCGCAATCCCTTCTCCTCCATTCTCCTCTCGGGATCTTGGGCACGCACGCACACGCTCCCAGCGTGAGTTTTAAGCCACCGGGTCCAGGATGCGAACCGCGGTCGACTACGTGGGAGTCCAGCGACATAGCCATTACGCTAACTGCTGGTTCCCCTCCTAGCTTTCTTTACTAATTCCAGCTCCCCCCAACACACACACATACATACACACACACACACACACACACACTCATTTGGCCACCCAGCAACATTTTCAACAGCGGAACACTGCGTCTGCCTTAACCCCTTTTCTGTCCTGGCATCTATCACACTCCCACCCCGTCTCCTGATTCTTCTCCTACCTCTCTGACCACTCCTCAGTCTGTTTGCTGGATCCTCCTCTTCTTCCTGATCCTGAAGGTAGGGATGCTCAGAGTTGGGTACTGGACACTCTTCTCTTCTCTCTTCACACTGTCTTGCTGGGCCCACGATTTTAAGCAAGGTGCTGATGACATCCAAATTTGTTCCTCCTCATCTGTCCTGACCTATCCCATGGGCTTCCGACCCGAATATGCGATTGCTCTCCTCCTCCGCTTGGGTGGCTCATGAACATCTCACACGTAACAGGTCCAAGAGACAGACGAGACAGTTCTTCATCCTTCTCCTCCTTACGGGAAAAAAACAAACCCGCAGCCCTTTCACTGTCTCTGCTCTCATCCGCAGCAGATTTCTCATCCCAGCGCCACCAGCTACTCAAATAAAAACCTCAGAGTTGGGACCAGCAGATGGCGTAATGGTTACATCCCTGACTCCTACGTAGTTAACTGTGATTTGAACCCCAGACCCAGCAGCTTAAACTCATGTGGGGTGCACGTGTGTGTGTGTGCCTGAAATCCTGAGAAGAAAATGGAGAGAAGGGATTATGGCATGGCCATCCCCCTGGGCAGTGATTTCTCACTTTCTGTCTCTCTGTCTTTCCAGCGAGCGCCTGGGCACTATAGCAAAAACCTCTCTCTCTCTTTCTCTAAATAAATAAATAAGCAAAAAACCTCAGCGTTATCCTCCACATTGAATCTATTACCAACTTCCATGGATTCCTCTAGAAAATGGAGCTCAGACCACCAACTTCTCCCATATCCTCTGCCACTATTAGAGTAGCCTTCCCCATATCTTGCCTACATCACTGTACAGGACTTGTAATGTCCTCATCTTTGCTCTTGCACTCAGTTTTTTTCATTTTACACAGGAAAGAAGTGACCTACTCACACTGTAAACAAACCCAGGCAGATAGTCCTCTGCTGGGAACCTGTGATGTCTTTCCATGCATTGACCATGAAGGGTACTCTCTTACAACACCTTGCAGGCCCAGACTCTGTCTCTCACCGCGCGGCTTCAGTCCTCCGCCCACCGCCTTACAGCTCTGCTAACACAAGGGGGCGCTTTCCTTCCTGGTGCATCAGAGGCTTTCCTCCTGTCCAGGATCTCCCCCTCATCCCTTTCTAAAATAAATAATACTTATTATTAAATAAAAATAGTGAAAAATAAATAAAACATTACTAAACATTCAAAAAAGTAGAGCACAAAACACAAGAAACATCTAGGTACCCACCAACCAGCAGTATTTGGCTCTAAAGTTTTGCCATATTTGCTTCAGGAATTTGTTTTTCTTCAAGAAATAGCACAGAATCAGCTGAAGCCCTGCACATTCTCCTCCCTGATTCAATTCTCTCTCCCTCCTCGGAAATAACCCTGCTGTTCCTTCTCATGCCTGTTTTCGTACTCCCCTTGCACACGTGTGTACCTCCCAACAGTATGGCGCCCTGGGGACATATTTACACTCTAGGTACATGGGATCTCACTGCAGGAGGACTCTGCAATCCATCCTATTCCTCAGTGAGGTTTTGAGATGGAGCCACACGGATTGTCAGAATCAAAACAGAGTTATTGGTGTCAACCTGTGTTAACCCCTGACTAGACCATGCTGGGGAAAGCCACAGGAGGGCAATTTTCTTATGCAAAATGCCTGATAATAAGAACTGTCTGAAAAAAAAAAAAAAAAGCTTTTGCTATAGGGCATGTGCTCTCAGCAGAGACAGGTAGAGACTGGGGGGTGGGGTGGGTTTGTGAGAAATTACCCTTTGCGGAGATGGCCAACTGCAATCCCTTCTCCTTTCTCCTCTTAGGAGTTTGGATATGCACACTCATGTGCCTGCTGTGTTTTCCAAGCTGCCAGGTCCAAGACCCAGAGCGGGCAGTTGGCCACGTGGGATCTAGCCACCTTAACCTCCATACTACCTCCTGACCCCAAGAACTGCCATGTAAAGGACCCTGCCACTACTTGCATAAAGACCACTGCGACCTGACACAAGGACTGCTGGGAGGACATCTGCCCAGAGACTGCCTGTCCTACCTGGGACCCTGCCCTTGTTACTGATGCTGCAGCCAAAGACAATTGTCTCAGAACAATTGGTATAAGCTCCGCCCTGCTTCTCCCACTGCATTTTTTGCCTTTAAAATCTGCGGGGGACGGGGGTGGGGGGCAGCAGATGGTGTGTGGTGGTTATGGTGCTGGGCTCTCAAGTGGACAACCATGGTTCAGGTCCTGGATCTGGTGACTTGCTTTCTCACTGTCGCCCTTTTTCTCTCTCTGTCTCTTTCTGGTGAGCATGTGTGCCCTGTAGCAAATTAAAAATCAGATAAAAAAAAAAAAAAAGGAGAAAGAAAGAAAGATAAATACAAATGAAATAAGTAATTAAAAAAAAATATCTGCCATAGGATTGGAAGGTCTCAGTGCATGTGTTTGGGGCAACCTGAGGCATTCATCTTGCATATTGGGTGTAGTCCTCAAAATGATGCCAGATAAACCCCCTTTGTTTCACACACTTTGCCTCAGCTTACCTTTTAGGTTGACGTAGGTGAGGGTGGCCTTTGATGTCATTTTCACAGTGGCACAGTATTTCGCTGAACACCTACGTCTGACTGATCTATTCTCCTAACGATGGGTCGTGTGCTGTTTCCTGTTTCCAATTTTTGGTGGTATAAACAACACTGTAGAGAACACCTGCTCGCGCGTCCTTGGGTACACGTCTGAGAGTTCCTCTAGGGTGAAAGCTTAAAAACGGAATTCCTGAATAATAAGGGCTGTGCCTCTTCACCCAGATTGCTCTTCAAAGCGGTTGAATAAATTCCTACTCCAGGCAGTACAGGTGTTTCTGGAGCTAGGCGTCCTCACCAACTGACTGGTGTCCCCAGGGGGCGCCAGAGAGATCACAGACATCCAGGCGGCGCGGGAGCTGGACGCCCGGCTCTTCTGTTTCCCAGTTGCTGTGTCCATTGGCGTGTGGTTGGAGGTTGGGATCCCAGGGAAAAATTTCAGGCAGGCTCCAGCCTCTGCGCAGCTGGGAGATGGGGTCTAATCCTTCTTTCCCCAACTCTTTTTAAACTTAGAAAGCAGCCCAAAACAAAAACTTCCTTATCTTCAACTAAAATGAGGAAGACCCCAAGTTGCTAAAATAAATATCTGTATATTTTTAGAGAGAGAGAGAGAGAGAGAAGGAGAAGACACTCATCCCATGGGGCTTGGTCACACTGTCATCCCTTCTCCCCCATTTCTCCTTCTTGTTGGGATTTTGGGCACACATGCACATGTGCCTGATGTGTTTTTTAAGCTACTGGGGCTAGGATTAGAACCATGAGGTCAGCCATGTGGGATCCAAGTCATTTAACCACTAAGCCACAGGGCCAGCTCCAGATACTTTCTTTTTTAAGAAATAAAACATTTCAGTTCAACTCGAAGTTCTTCCTGGTCTTTCCCCTTTCAGGATACAGCTAAGATCCTGAGTTTGGTGGGTGTTCAAACCACTTATTTTTGTAGCATATGTGTGTATACATGAACAATTTATAGTGTGGGTTGTTTTTATTCATACAAATAGCAGTCTGTATCTAATAGTCTGCAACTTTCTTTTCTGCTCACCCAACATTGTTTTCAAAATACATCTATGTTGATGTCGGTGTCTCTAGTTCAGTGTTTATGCAGTCTCCCAACGATGTATTTTTAGATTGTTTTCAGTTTTTGGCTATTTAAACAAGGCTGCATACACTCCGTGAGGGTAGAGATGATTGTTTATGCTCAAGTTTTAGTCCTTGGAATTGTACCTGGGACACAGTAGGTGCCCCCAAATATGCCTTAGTTTAATGAATAAATGAGCAGCCTCATACATGCCACTATGTTGCTCTAAAGCAGAATCTATGTGTTTATATAATATATATGTGTGTGTGTGTATATGTATATATATATATATGGGTGTGTATATATATGTGTGTGTATATATATGAAGTGGTTGAATTTTGGGTGGACTCCTCATCCCATTACTTTCCAAGGTCATGGTACCCATTTACACATCTCCAACAGTTTGAGAATTACAGTCTTTCCTTAGTCCGTTTTCCTTTCATATTTTGAGATTTGGGGGCTGTCCAACCTTGTTGTGTATAAAATCATACCTGATTATTGGTTTAATTTGTATTTTCTTCATTTTTTTCCTGATTCGCCACACCTGGAGTTCTCACTGTCATCCTTTGTGGCTTCCAGATTATCAAATAGGCAGGAGCAGGTCGGGTGGGTTGAGCCTCACTCTGAAGGGTATAGCCAGACTCCTGCAGGGGCCTGGAGCCACCCATGCACCCATAGCCTCCCTTCTCTGGAGGGATTTGAGCACTTGTGCCAAAGCAGATCCAGAAACCCGACTGATGAGTGCCGTGTGGAAATCCAGGGTCTCTACCAGATCTGTGCCACCCGAGCTGAGGGCTGCTGAGAGCGGCAGGCGAGGGCTCCTGCTGCCCTCTGGTCTGCGGTTCTCTGTCTCTGGCTGAAGAATGCCAGCCAGCAGCCCTGAGGCTCGGGTGTGCGGATGCTGCAGCTGCCTGGATTTCACTGAGGACCCGCGGGCTCCTGTTGGGGAAGCTGGCTTTGGAGTCCCCCACACTGCTCACCTCGGCTCCCATCTGCGGGAAACACACCTGGTCTGTTGGGCTCCTCTGTACTTGACACATGGACCATTATTTGGAGAAGAGAAGACAGGTGAGGGGACAGATGTATGGCAGAGAGGGGTGGAGAGCAGAGAGCTGGGACACATCTAGAGTAAGCCGTTTGAATTCTCGGGCCAGCTGGTGGCGCAGTGGCTAAGGCGGCTGGATTCCACATGACTGACTGCGCAGTTCAAGTCCCAGACCCAGTTGCTTGAAAAACACACCGATGCATGTGCATGTGTACCCAAAATTCCAAGAGGAGGTGGAATTGTAGTGTGGCCATCATTCTGGGGGGTGATCTCTCACTTTCTCTTCCTCTCTCTCTGTCTCTGCCCAGTGAGCACGTACCCTATAGCAAACGAACAAAAGGAAAAGTTTAAACTCACAGGAAGTCTCCAGGAGGCCTTGGGCAATAGGGAGAATCCCAGGGCACTGGAGTCTCCACCCCTGGAGGCCTGCCAATCAGGTCAACGGGGCTATGGTAACAGTCCAAGCTGTAAAATGTGGCACCAGTGAGTCAGGCTGAGCAGTGGGTGCGCAGCGTCGGTGCCCGCGCCATCTGAAAGACATGTATTTCCAGCACGGAGGGATGACACTCACTCGGAGATCCTTTCCCATTTGAAAAGCATTAAAAAATCATAACCTGCAAGCCCAGAGGGTGAGCACTCTGACTTAACAACCCTTTTACTTTCTTTTGCAAAGCATTAAAGTCATTAACTTCCAGCAAGCAGAAAAAGCAAGTTCTTACTTAACTCTTATCTTCTGAAAAGTCTTAAAGATCAGCAGCGTGAAGCCTTGTCTCTCCTCGGCAGTGTTAAATCATAAAGCACCACGCTGCCGCTCGGTAATGGGGCTGTTCTGTTGGACTGTAACTTCAGGAGAGTGGGACCTAGTGACATGGCCTCTGCTCCCACACCGGTGGTGAGGCCGCACCGTTGATCAGATGTGCCCCCCACCCTTTGGGGGAAACCCGAGTTTCTGCTGTTTTCCATCACCTTAACCTCAGCATGTATTTCCTGCTAATCACCGAATGAGCTTTTTGGCTTCCCCTCTGCCATTCGGTCCCATAGCTTTCCCTCCTCTCACAGACACCCATCAATCCTGTCTGCCTCTCTGTAAAGCCTCCCCGTGCGTGCTCTGCATTTCACGCCCGGCACCGGCACCCTGAGTAACGTCTGACATTTGTCTATACCTGTAGGTCACCAGCCACATTCTCTACATTTTCTTGAAGGTTCAACAATTTGAAGTTCTAAACAATTTTCTATAGAGCAAACTTTTCTGGAGAGAGACAGAGAAACAAAGAGAGAGAGAGAGATGAGAGAAGGAACGTGAGAAATTTCCATTGGGAGAATGGCCCCGCCACAATGTCTTCTCCTCCATTCTTCTGTTGGGATTTTAGGCAGCACAAATGCACGTTTCTGGCATGATGTTTTTCTCTCTCTCTCTTTCTTTCTTTCTTTTTCTTTTCTTTTTTTTTTTTTTTTTTTTTGTTTTGCCATAGGGTGTGTGCACTCCATGGAGAAAGAGAGAGAAAGGGAGAAATCACTCCCCTAGGGAATTGCGGCTATACCGCAATTTCTTCTCCATTCTCCTCCTAGGATTTTGGGTATTCACACACACATAGGCCCAGAGTGGTTTTCAAGCTGCCGGGTCTGGAACTTGAGCCACGGTAAGCCATGTGGGAATCCAGTGCCTTCACCACCATGCCACCTGCTGACCCGTCTGGCATGTTTTTCAAGCCTCTGGGTTTGGGACTTAAACTGCAGAGTTGGCCATGTGGGACCCAGCTGCCTCAACCATTACACCACTGACTGGCCTCGACATTCTGAGTTTTACCAGTCACACTCCACCCATCTCTGCAATCACTCTAGCATAGCCTAAATATTTATGCATTGCCTATTTTCTAATTGTGTGTATTCATCTTCGTGACGACACTTAGGTATGTACCTGCACCACGCACTCCTCCCCTGGATTATTCAACCGTTGATTTATGTTTTCCTTCCCATTTACTCCACTATGTAGATACCCGGGAGGTGGCGGCATGTCAGCTACCCACCATATGTTTACTGAGCACCTGTGTGGCAGGCATTGTTAGGTGCTACAGGTATGTGCATGGCCTTTAGACTCTAGCAGGAGAGGGACATTAAATGACTGGGAGAATCATTACAAATGAGCAAAACGTCCACACAACAGAAGGACAGACACTCTGAGGATTGGTGGGGGAATCCGTAGGGGGCTTTTTCTGAGGAAGTCATGTTTGAGCTAAGGTCGCTAGTGGTCAGAGTTGAGAACTAGGCAAGGAGTTGAGGAAAGCATCGCAGGCCAAGGGACTAACGTGCGCCCAGATTGTCATGTGGAGCAAGGGCAAAGTATCTGTTAGTGTGCAATTAAGGGTTAACTCGGCAGGACTGGGTGCCCCAAACTTGCGTATTCCAAAGGTCTTCAGCAGGGCCTCTTGCCTATCATAGGTGAGGCTGCCGAGTCCTTGGAATCCCCTGCCTGACAGGTGTGTCTTATCCTTGAGACCTAGGGCCAGGTCCAGTAGTTTATGTTAACAAGGAGACTTATGGTGGACACCTGTTTTCATACCCCCAGGCTGTTTAGGGTCGGGCTATTTCAGTTTGACCTCTGATTGGGCCGGCAAGTGAGTCACTGAGGTCAGTGATGGGAAAGCTGCATTTCTACGTGGCTGACCTCCGACAGCTCCGGACAGGCTCAGGTGGACATCTGTTTTTGGCAATACTTCGTATGCATCATCGCGCCTTACTGCTGGGAGCATTAAGCACCCTTCGTGGGACTCCAGTGGGAGAGAAGAATGAGAAGCGTGTGCTTGTTTGTTTCTAGACTCTGCCATAGGTGTCTTTCTTTTTTGCTGATATTTCTTTTCTTTTAAGTTTATCTACTTATTTCTTCTGAGATGGATGGAGAGAATCCCCACAAACGGGCTCCATGCCATGCTCCATGCCCAGTTCCAGCCAGCTTGGATCCTGAACACAAGTGTATCTGCCATGATTAGGGAGGTCCGGGGATTCAGACCCAGAACTTTTCTCACGTGGGTCCAGTTGCATCACCGCTCTGCCACCACTTGTCCCTTCGCCGTTGAATTTTGATCCGTATCCTTTCACTGTAATAAACCATAACTAAGAGTACAACAGCTTTTCTGAGGCCTGCGAGGCCTTCTAGTGAATTATCCAGCCTGAGAGGAATCCAGGCTTGGGAACCCAACACAGGCATAGAGGAGAGAACGAAGACCGTGGGAGGGGTGAGTGTGTGACCTGAGAGAGGAGAGTCTCTAGAGCCTTACAGATCATGGTCAAAGATGCCACGGCTATGCCTGTGGGCTTGATCCCACTGTAGCTACTCTATTTAGTTCTATTCCATGGCCCAAGGCTGCACCCTGCCCAGCCAGATCTGATGCAAAGATCCTACAGAAAGCCTGCAAGCCAGGATATGCTTGGGGTGAGGGTTGGGAAGCCTAAGGACACATAAAAGCTACTGAGTGAGCACCGTGGCCTGTGGCATGACTGCATGGCGCACCTCATCCTATAGGGCCACCTTGGGTTTGGAGCAGTCGTCACTTAGTGCATAATGGTACAGGAGAGAGAGTGGTGTGTTTGTTATCCAAGCTGGGGTGGGGGGGAAGTCCTCACAGAAGTGTTTTCCACACCAAATGCCACACATTGAAAACTTTGGGGTGACATCACTAATTTGTTTCATGATCACATATCCATGGTGACAGGATAAATCGAAGGAAAAATAAGACGAGAGAGTGGGTGAAAGAGTTTAAGCAACGTATTGGCACCAAAGACTTAGTTATCAAGGCTGCAAATAAGTAAGTCATCAGCTTCACTCACGGACAGGCACCAAAGAGGTCCTCACATTTTCTGCTTGTTCGGACGAGCACGCTGCCTTCTCAAGAGTATGCCTTGAATCCACCATAGCCGGACAACATTTTAAAAGCAATGGAAGAAGTGCTTATGCAACTCATTTCCAAATCAACAGGGGACTACATTTTTGATGGTGTTGGAGGCTGGAGGCAGAAGCCTGTTAAGAGATGATTGCTGGCGGCCGGCGCATTTCCAGGTTGGAGCTGCCGAGCTGGGTACTTGGACAGCAGTGCCTGGGAAGCCAGTGATCAGGAGTCAATAGTGGGTCTCGGGAGCACAAGATGCTGTTATGTATTTTCTAATTACAACAAAATCTCTGCTCCCAAGAGGGAAGGCAGTTCGTAGCCCCAAGTGTGAATGATGCTCTACTGTGTGACTTGGAGCGAGTTGCTTTCGCTCTCTGGGTCTCAATTTACTCATCTGCGTACAGGGTTATTGCAACACTACTTAGTCCACAGGCCTTTATGTTTTGAGGCGCAAATGAGATAATGTCTGAGAAGCACTTGGCATGGTGCCTGTCATGTCTTTAGGGCTCAAACGACAACAAACCCAGAAAGGGTATTAGGGTTTTAATGACTCATCAGACATAAAAAGACATTTTGGGGAGGGCTCAGTGCCCGCCACACCTGCCTCAAGGCTGTCGCGCTGGGTGAGGATGGCTGCGTACCCTGCATTAGCTAACAGTGGGTGTGACAGAAACTTCCCCATGTTTCACTGTTTTGGCCTTAACTGCTCAGACCACACTTTATTTGATTACAGTTTGTTTATCCATTTATCCCACGAAGGGGAGAGAGACAGACAGACAGACAATGCCCCTAACAGTGTCTTGAGGCTGCAATCCACCCCCAGCTTTAGATGGCCCTGGATCACAGGCATGCACGTGCCCAGTGTACTCAGGGAGGTCTCTGGACATGAGCCCAGAACCTTCCCACCATGGTCAGCCTCACAGTGTCTCGTCTTACCACTGAGCCACTATCTGGCTCTTCAGGCCACACTTTAAAGAACAGCACCCAACTCAGGTGTCATTGACTTCAGTGTCAGGCGAACGGTTGTATTCCAGCCTCCCGAGAAAATGAAAAGAATGGTTACTGGAGAGCATGCTCTTAAGATGGCCTAGGAGAGCCAAGCTTGGTCATGGAGACAAGCTCTGCTGTGTCCCTGGAACTAGGACATGTCCTGGCCAAAGCAGCATGAACTCTGGAGTTACGACCTGGCTTTGTATCCCAGCCCCTTCAATACTAGCATGTGGCTTTGGGCCTGTTACTCATCTTTCTAAATCTCAGTTCCTCTTCTTGAGAAAGTAAAAATTACCCGACTTCCAGAGTTGTTGCAAGGATAAAATAGTATAATGCAGTGTATGCAAGACACCTGCTCCATGTAAGCGCTTTGTAAGCGAAGGCAATTATGAGCGTATGAGTAAGCAAAGGACGGTCACGACAAAGTGTGAATGCATTAGTGGTAACTGACATTGTTTTGTGATAAAACAATCCGGTGAGACCAAATTAGTTTCATTCTCAGCAAGAATGGCAAGTCATAGACAGCAAAAGATTTGATTTGAAGTTTGGCAAATGGGTGCATTTCATCCTGGGAAATGGCTTATGGTTTGGAACAAACCCTGCCGCAGGTTACATGGTCATCACTGCCCAGGAAGACCTGCTCCTGGGGATAATGGAGTGGGGGAGCAGGGGACGGGTGTGCAAGCAGAGCAGACCTCTGCGGCCTATGAGCTCGCTGTGGAAGAGATCCCTGCAGGTTACATAGGGTAGTGACCACAGACAGCTCCAAGGGAGGCCGAGGGCAGCCTCAGTGCATACACAGGACTCTAATCTCTGCAGCAGGTGGTTGCATATTGGGACACACGGTCTATGAGACAGCCATAGAAACTAGAACTCAGAAAGCAGGACCCCAGCGAAAGGGTCTTGCAGGGAAGGTGGAGATGGAAGAGGAGGACAGGAAAGAGTCTTCTTGGTGCTCCTCCCATCCTGACTCCTGTTTCTGCATGCAAACAATTTTCTGGGAAAGGAATCCAAAAGGTGATTGCTGCAGAGCTCAGGTGATGCAGAAAGTTTTCCAGACAGAAAAGTCTCTGCTGTAGAGAACGCTGATCATATACCAGAGAAAAACATGGACGGAATTTTTAAAAGGCACGGGGGTGGGGGTAGATGTTACTGCAGCTGTGCCCCTAGCAAATTCACTGAGAATAAAACTCTCCTGCCTGGAGAAAGTTCATGGTATTCATCATCGTCATGGAAACCCAGCCTGGTTTCCAGAAAAAGGTGGGGAATGGTGGAGGGACTGGGCATGGCTGGTTTGGGTTGCCCCTTCTCCTGCATTGAGATGTGTGCAACCACAGGGCAATGCCCAAGTGTGCTCCCGCGTCTGCTCCCAGAGGAAAGGACAAGTGAGGGCTCCTCCTGGGGCTTGTCCGCCTGACACAGTGTTCTTAACTGGGGTGGGTGTTATTCCTCCAGGGAATATGAAGCAATGCCTAGAGACATTTTTGGTTTTCACATGGAGGGGGCTGCTACTGGAGTCAAGTGGGCAGAAGTCAGGGATGCTGTTGAAATCTACAAAGCACAGATGGCCCCCCATCAGAGAGAATGACCCAGTCCCGTGTGTCAGAGGTGCCCAGGGTGAGAAGCCCTGGTCTGATTCAAACGTTCTTAGATGGAGGTGGCTTGTTCCTTGCACTGATCATACCTCAGGGGAGCAGGGGGAGGGTCCTGGCTCACCTGTCACTTCCTCCTAGACTGAAGGCAAAGCGGTGGGGTGGGAATGAGCTGAAAGGGAGCCCCAGGCTAACCTCCCAAGGTAGATGGAAAGATAAGGGGAGAGTTTTTCATTTCAAGTCAACTCTTACTTATTTAAGAAGCAATTTCCTTAAGCACATAATTATATGTTTATTTCCCTAGGGAACTCTTGAGGCAGAGGAGACCTGCTTAAATTATGGGGATGGAGGCTGTACACAGGGCTTTAATGGGGTTAGAGAAATTTTCTGTCTCCTTCGAAGGAGCCTTGGGAGGAAGGGAAGGACAGATTCCTCTCCCGCAGTGCAGAGAATGCAGGAAGGGTGGAGTGAGTTAAGGACGGAGAGGGAGGCAGGGTCAGGACTGGCTATATGGCCTAGCAGGTCAGGACCAGAGTGGACGTGAACCCTGGGATGTAGCTTCCAGCCTCCTACCTTTCTCTCCCCATCCTGGTAAGCCCTTAGAGCAGAAGGAAGGGGCCCAGGAAGTGGGCCATTGGTACTCTTCCTCCACCACTCCCTTCAAGAGAACCTACACGCACATGCATACACACACGTCACAAGCCTGCGTACATACAGTCAGGCATGTACATACTCCTTTGGAAGGTGCTCTGGTTTGTTTCCAGAAATGGAATGGGCCGTGCAGTGGGGGAGGGCAGGGCAGAGGGAACTGTTGGTGAGATAAGAATAAGGGTTTCACTCAGAAAGTTCTCTGTTCTTTCTCATTCCTCCGTTGGGACCAAATGCCTGTAATTGAAGGCTTTCCCTCAGTGGGAGATGTCCTCAGCCGGGTAGGCCAGGCGAGGACCAAGGAACAGAGTAAGGGAACTGATCACTCAGATTTGACACAGAGAAAAAAAAGTAGGGGGGGCATTGATGGCCCCTTTTTCAGCCTGGCAAGATGTCAGCTGATATTCCTTTTGTGTAAGGGTGAGCCAGGTAGGGCTGAGGGGGGTGGGTAGTGGTGGAAGGCAGAGGGAAGTAGTGAGGGGCTGCTGGCGGGGCTTGGCTCTGGTCTGGGCTATGAGGGGTGGGGGGCTCACTAGGCCCCTCCCTGCCCCGTCTCCACTGCACTCAGACGTGCGTCTCCACGGTACCACTAGATGTGGCGGACTCTCCCTGTGCCCACCTTCTCTGGGAGGCTGTAAGCCGCTGGGGCAGGAATCACGTGTCATGGCATGGGGTAGCCTGTTTCTAACAGAGCCTAGTACATGCAGGCACTCAGGACGTATGTTGTGATGAACTTCCAGCTTATACAGCCCAGCCTGCTACAGCAGGAATGCAGACGGCTGGTCTAGCAAAGAGGCCATCGGGTGACTATTTGTCATTTGCCCCATTGCTCAAAAGCCCAAAGTGCAGTGGTAGTGATGGCAGAAAGGGGTCCTGCAGGGAAAGCTGAAAGGGGACATCTGAGAAACATGGCCAGGACTCACAGGCCTGGAGCTCTTAGTGTAACTGTCAAGTATCTGCTTTGCTCAGCTGGTCAGATGGGCCTGGTTCCAGCAGCCCCTGGCCTGAGGCTGTGGGCCAGGGGAGCTGGCTGCGGGTCCCAGATAGGCTGGGCACCCATGGGCGACAAGAGGTGTTCTGCTGTGACCACGGTCATCTGGGAGCTTGACATCCGGCCTTCCCCACCCTAAGAGGGACAAGGATGTCATGTGGACCGGGACCCTACCGTGAGAGGTCCTCCTGGCCTATGGGCCTAAGAGATCAAGATGCTGGGAGGCCGGGCTGCTGTGGAAGGGCATCCTTTTCATCGTCAGTTCCCTAGAAACCACATCAGATGTCGTCAGAGAACAGATGCACAAAATTCCGGCACCTTTGGGAGGTTGAAGACTTATAGTCCTGGCTCACCCTTCTACATTCTAGCAGTATGACTTTGGGTCTTACCTCCCAAATAGTGAAGGCTTTTCTGCTTTTCCTAGACTCAGGGCTAGCATGCTTCTGAGATCAGATGTGCGGGAGTGCTTTGTGAACTGCTATTCAAGGTGACAGTGGAGCTGGAAGGTTTAACGCTTTATAGTCTCTGGCCCCACCTACCACCCAGGGCAGGGGAGGGCAGAGGGTGCAGAGGCCCCTTATTTAGTTCGCTGGTAGAACTGGAACACTGCTTTCTCCTGCTCGTAGGTCTCGATGGAGCCGGGTCGAAGGCGCCGGATTTCAGCGATGGCGTCTCCAGCAGCCAAGCCGCGCTCCTTTACCAGGTAACAGGCCAGCATGGTGCCAGTGCGGCCAAAGCCCAGGGCGCAGTGCACTGCCACTGCCTGTGGAGAGGGAGTTTGATGGGGTGGAGCCCAACACCCTCCCTGACACTCTCCTGCCCCAACTCAGCCAGTCCCTTCCTCTTTGTCAGCCTAGGTTTCTGGGTCAGGCCCAGGGCTCTGCACAGGTCTCAGGTCTCAGAGGCCAAAGGGGACTGCAGGAAGGTCTGGAGGCCTCATTTGACTCTGAATTGCAAGTTCCAGGGCCAGCCTCCTGGCCTCCCTCCACACAACCCTCTCCTTGGCTATCCAATAAGGAAACTAAGGAGCCAGGTGGGGCAACCCTGTACTTGAAATGGGGCGCCCCCAAAACAATGGTTGATAATGGGTGGGATATTGCAGTGTGTAAAATACACAACAGGGTCAGGGATGTGGTACGAGAGAAAGTGAAAATATCTCATTAAGAATTTATTTTATGGGACCAGCAGGTGGTGTAATGGTTACACTGGACTCCAGATGGCCTACCCTGGTTTGGATCCCAGACCTGGAGGCTTACAACTCATGCTGGGCGCATGTGCCTGTGTGCCCCAAATCAGAGAGATCCCAGACTGGACAGGCTATTCTCCCCAGCAGGTAATTTCTTGCTTTCTGTCAGTCTCTCATGCGCCTTATAGCAAAAATCTCTTTAAAAAATTATTTTATATTGAGCATGTGCTGAATATTTTTGCCTTACTGGGGTAAATTATATTACTTAAATTAATTTCACTTGCTTTTCATTTTTTAAAAATGTGGCTCCTACAAAATTTCAAATTACATCTGTGGCTCCAAATTATGTGGACAGCACTGCTCTAGAACATGCCTCCATCTGACTTCAGCCCCACTTCTCCCCAGCCTACGTTACTGGCTGGTTCCTCGGGGCCTCACCTCAAGCCAGGCTGGCCCTGCTTCACTCTGGCTTTCACTCCCTCACATAGTGCCCCCCGCCCCCGCCCCCAATCCGCCTGGGCTTTAGGTCCTTGTGCATTCGCGGGATGCCGGCCCAACTGTCTTCCCGCAGTCTTTCTCCCAGCCCAGCTAAGTCATTCCTGGCCCTGCTGTCCCCAGCTCCACCTACGACCCACAATGACCCCTCCCAGGCCCCTCCCTCCCTGCGCTGACCTCGCCGCGGGCGTTGGCCTGGTCCACGATCTGCACGAAGCGGTCGATCTGGTCCGGGGCGGGCGGACAGAAGTCTGGGATGCGCAGTCGGTGCAGGGTGAGGCCCGGACAGCTGTCGTTGTGGGGAGGCCCGCGCTCCGTCAGGGACACCAGGTGCTTCACGCCAAGGTCCAGCAGGAACTGGTAGTGCTCGGGCAGTCGCGGCAGCGCCAGCCCCGCCAGCCGGCCCGGGAGCACCCAGGAGAAGTTGGGGGGCTGCACGCCCATTGCTGGGGGAGGGCACAGGGCTGCGGGTCACTGGGGGAGACGCCCCCCCGTCCGCTCCGCCCACTCGTCTCCTCCCCTGCTCCGGGCCGCGGTACCCATTACCTACCCGGCACTGCTGCCTCCAGGGCCACGTGGTCTGCGGGACCCCGCCCCCGGTGACGTCAACCGCGCTGCTGGCGATTGGCCGAGCCGACTGGAGGCGTGGCTAGAACGCCAAACCTAGCTCTAGAGATCCGGAGTAGTCCGGCGATAGGTTCAGTCTGAGCAGGAAGTCGGGTGGTTGGATGATCAGTAACAGGCGGGAGACTGGAGAGGGAAAACCTAGAACGAATTCGGAATTGTTTTCTGTGGGTGAAGCAACCCGGGGTCGGGCTCTGCTGCTCCCTGGCGGTGTGTCGGAGTTACTGGCCTTGTTTTATTTTCTTCGCAGTGGATCCCTGAGTGGGAGAGATGAGAAATCTACTTCCGCCCAGAGGGAGGACGTTTCTCCAATGACTGACTTGTCATTAGCAGTGACTTTTTGAATTCTTCTGGTAGGAGAAACTCATTACTGCACAGGTGGCTATTCACAGCTTCTCCATTTCTGGTCTGAGCCCTCAAGTCTTACCCAGGGCAGTTCCTGTGGTAATAACAACAGCCAACAACATAAAAGTGAACATTTACTATGTGCCAGGTATCTTCTGAGTGCTTTCCAGGTATTAACTCATTTAATCGCCATAATAATCTTCTAAGGTAGATGATCTAACTAACCCATTTTATAGGTGAGTAAACTGAGGCACTGGAGCAGTTAAGGAAGTTGACCAACGGCTGATCGGTGGTTCCAGAATCTATAACAATACAGTGCTGTTTCTTAAACAGAAAATTACTTCCTTTTCATATTACCACCCTCATGCCCTTCAATATCATCTGGATTAAACAGCTGTGAGTTTTCTTCTTTTTTTTTTTTATTTTAAGAGATTTTTGCCATAGGGAACCTGCGCTGGCAGGAGAGAGAGACAGACAGACACAGTGAGAGGAAAAGTGAGAAATTGTCCCCCCCGGGGGTATGGCCACACTACAATCCCTTCTCCATTCTGTTCCGGGGATCTTGGGCAGGCATGCACATGTGCCTGCATGAATTTCATGTCATTGGGTTCAGGACTTTAACCAGGTCAGCCAGGGGGAAGTCCAGTGACCTGATTGTTATGCCATCTGCTGGTCCAACAGCTATGAGTTTTCATAATTTTTATTGATATTCATATTTTTTCATATTCCAAGATTTCCAAGCTATCTGGGTTACCCAGAGTTTATCAGTGCTGGTTTTTTTTTTGGAGAGGTTTTTGGTATAGGGCATGTGCGCTCACCAGAAAGACAGAGAGAGACAGAGAGACAAAGCGAGAAATCACCCCCAGGGGGGATGGCCACGCTGCAATCCCTTCTCCTCCATTCTCCTCTCAGGATCTTGGGCACGCACACACATGCACCTGGTGTTTTAAGCCACCGGGTCCGGGACTTGAACCGCGGTCGACTACATGGGAGTCCAGCAACATAGCCATTACGCCAACTGCTGGTCCCACTTATCAGTGCTGGTGTTTTTTGGAGGGTTCAGGGAAGGACCTAGATCCAAACACAGTGTCTCAGCTGCCATCTGACCAGTCCATATCCTCATTTGAATAATGTGCTTCTAGTGAATCCGCCTACCCATAGTTATGAAAGCTGTTAACCTTTCTTGAATTTGCTTACCAGGCCTTGTGCCAGGTGCTTTCTGGAAGAACCACATAGGGAAAGTGCTCCTTTCGGTACGTGAGTAATCTGAGGCCTAGAGAAGTTGGTTAACGTGGCCAAGGACACACTGATCCGAGCCTGGGGCACTTGGCCAGGTGGATTCTTTCCCCTCTCTGCCCCACCTACCCCTGACACACACATTTGACCGTTTAAACTTCTGGTGCCAGCAAATTAAAAAAAAAAAAAAAAGTCTCTTCCCCCAGAGTTCAAAGCCTGTTCTGACCCTGTGGCAAATGTACTTTAAGATTTACCTAGACAACTATTCTTTCAGGTCCCAGGGCAGCCAAATTGCCCCTTCCTTCCCTGCAGGTGCAGCCCTGACAAGGCCTTTCCTGTTTGCGCTCCCATTTCCCACATAGCTCCCTATCAAGCTTTCTTGCCCACCCCGATTCATTTCTTAGCCTCCTTCCCACCAGTAACCCCCGCCCTCCCTCCCTTCCTCCTTTGGTCCAGCTGCTCCCCAGGATTTCTGGCTGCACAGCCTGGAGACAAGACCCCAGTGCTTGCTCCTTGTGGGTCGATGATTCTTAGTCCCTTGCCTTGCTCTTCTTTCTAGGCTCCCTTCACTGATCAGGAGAAACTAACACATCTCTCCCCACCCTCCTACGCCCTCTCCTTGCTTTCTTTTTTTTGGAGAGGTTTTTGCTATAGGGCACATGCGCTCATCAGAAAGACAGAGACAGAGAGACAGAAAGTGAGAAATCACCCCCCAGGGGGGATGGCCATGCCGCAATCCCTTCTCCTCCGTTCTCCTCTCCAGATCCTGGGCACGCATGCATATGTGCCCAGCATGAGTTTAAGCCACTGGGTCCGGGACTTGAACCGTGGTCGACTACATAGGAGTCCAGCGACATAGCCATTACGCCAACTGTTGGTTCCTCTCCTTGCTTTCTTGATATCCAGCTCAGGGCTCATCTTCTCCAGAAGGAAGACATTTTCGAGAGAGACAGATTCTTTTCTCCCCTGAGCCCATAACAGTGGCTTTCTCCATCACATGGGTCTCTGGAGGGCTAGAAGCACATCTGTCAACCACTAGCGCCTCCGTGGAGAAAGGCTGGTAGTTTCTGTTTTTAGGAATTCCCTCTCCTCAGCTGCTCTGTCCCCCCCCTTCCAACATACTCAAGGTAGAAAGGGCGCTGGGTCCCTCTCCTGAACTTTGTCCCAAGGTTGTGCTAGTCTGTAGGGAGTGATGGAATCAGAGCTGAACAATGGCGTAGGTACCTACTCTCTTGGACCGTTGCTGCATAAGCAGCAGAAATGAAAGGAAACTATGTTTCAGCCAAAGGCCAGGTAGAGGCTTGTTTAGAACCGCAGGAACCGTAAGATGCAAGATGTTCCACAGCCGCAGTGGGTAATAGAAAACACCTGGCTTTACCTTCTGCTTCTCTTCCCGCTTTGCCCTATAAAACCTGGGAACAGCTCAGTGTGCCTGGTCCGCCCTATCTGCCCAATCCCTGCTTTTTTCTACGTGTGTGTGTGTGTGTGTGTGTGTGTGTGTGTGTGTCTGTTTTTTCCAAATCCGTTGCTCCCACTGGAGGTCCCATCCACCACCTCAGGTCCTGGCACTACTCCATTCTGTGGCTAATAGCAGGACATACCTGAGCATGGGTGATTTAAGAGAAGGGAGGTTTGTTGAGTTTATGGTTTGGAGGCCCGTGGTCCAGGAGCCCCATCTGGGGAGGGCCTTTGGCTCTCTTAGAACATGCCAGAGGGCAGGCTACAGCACGGGTGCCTGTGTGTCTTGTCTCTTTCTCTCTCCTTATGAACCCAACAGGAGTCAATAGTGACTAATGACTAATCCTCCTCTCCTCCCAAAGACCCCATCTTTTCTCACTTTTTTTTTTTAAAGGTATTTGCCATTGGGCATGTACACTTGCTGAAGAGAGAAAGAGAGAGAGAGAGACAGAGAGAGACACATGGAGAGAGGCAAAGTGAGAAATAACCCCCCAGGGGTGATGGCCACACCATAATCCTTTCTCCAACATTCTTGTCTTAGGATTTTTGGGCATGCATGCATCCAACATGATTTTCTAGTTGCCAGGACTTGAAATGTGGTCATCCTTGTGGGAGTCCAGCACCTTAACCACTACGCCACCTGCTGGCCCAGACTCCTCCTTTAATAGCATAGTAGGATTAAGTTTCCACCCTCTTAATCCCTTTGCAACCAAATCTCAACACATAAATTGCTTTGGGAGTGGCATCCAGATCATAGTAGGTACCATTTAGTTTTTGTCTTGAGCCCAGAGGGAAAACTATGAGGGTTCTGTCTAGGACTCCTGCAACCATCAGTGTCAGCACCTTGCCCCTCTCTCCCCATGTAGTCGAAACTGGTCGCCTTCTCCTCCCTTCTCTGCACAAGGGTACTTGACCTTTCAGAAGATTTAGGCTCTTTTTGCACTCCCATTTAATCTTGCATAAATATGTCCTCCCAGAAGGGCAGTTGTTTCTTTGACTTGGGGTGACCTGTTTGCATAGGCGCCAGGACAACATCATTTCATCTTTACAATCCATGCATCTAATATGGAACCCGATACATGGTGCTCAAAAACATTAAAGAAAGAAATGAGTGGGAAATGAGTACGTAGAACGCATTGGCAAGACAGTGCACGTGCATTTCCGGAAGTGACTGTGAATCTCTGGTGCCATGTGACTGCGTTTGCCATCCTTTTTCATGGAATGAGTCTGAGGTCTGGGTGGAATATGGTGTAGCATCTCTTTGAGGTGTACTCTTTCTTTAAAAAAATAATTAATTAATTTGAAAATTTGACCAGAGAGAGAGAGAGGGAAAGTGAGAAAGCAAGCCATCAGGCTCAGGACTCCAACCACAGTGAGCAATGTGAGAATCCAGTGCCTTAAACACTACACCACCTGCTGGCCCCACGAAATGCATACTTTGTTTTTAAAGAGAGTTTTTTTGGGACCAGCAGTTGGCATAATGGCTGTGTCGCTGGACTCCCATGTAGTCGACCGTGGTTCAAGTCTCACACCCGGTGGCTTAAACTCACACCAGGCACGTGTGCGTGCGTGCCCAAGATCCTGAGAAGAGAATGGAGGAGAAGGGATTGCGGTGTGGCCATTCCCCCTGGGGGGGGGGTGATTTCTCGCTTTCTGTCTCTCTGTCTCTTTCTGCCTTTCTGGTAAGTGCATGTGCCCTACAGCAAAAACCTCTCCAAAAAAAAGGTTTTTTTTTTTTTTTTTTTTTTTTTTTTTTTTTTTTTCCCCTATAGGCACATGCACTCAATGGAAAGACAGAAGGTGAGAAATCACTCCCTGGGGGCCATGGCCGTGCTGCAACTCTCTCTCCTCAGGATTTTGGGCACGTGCCAGGTCCGGGACTTGAACTATGGTCAGCCATGTGAGAGTTCAGTGCCACCTGCTGGCTCCAACAAATCTATACTTTTAAGAAAAGGATAACTGTGTTAGTGTGATCCTGGCTAAGATTAATTATTGTTTTTGTACAAAGGGAAACATAAGCCTTGTTCTTTTATTTATTTTTCTTTTTAGAATAATTTATTTTCCTTTTTTTCTTTTTTTAAAAAAATTATTTTATTTAACTTTATTTATTTATTTATATTTAATTTTATTTATTCATTCATTTATTTTAATTTGACCAGAAAGACACACACACACACACACACACACACACAGAAAGAGAGAGAGGGAAACTGAGAAAGCAAGCTACCAGGTCCAGGACTTGAACTGTGGTCAGCTATGTGGGAGTGTCCAGCACCTTAACCACCATACCACCTGCTGATCCCAAGAATCATTTATTTTCTAAATTCTGTTTGTTATTATTATTATTATTTTTTGGAGAGGTTTTTGCTATAGGGCGTGTGCGCTCGCCAGACAGACAGAGAGAGACAGAGAGATAGAAAGTGAGAAATCACCCCCCAGGGGGTATGGTCACGCCGCAATCCCTTCTCCTCCATTCTCCTCTCGGAATCTTGGGCACGCACGCACACGCGCCCGGCATGAGTTTAAGCCACCGGGTCCAGGACTTGAACCACGGTCGTCTATGTGGGAGTCCAGTGACATTGCCATTACGCTAACTGCTGGTCCCTGTTATTATTATTTTTAAATTTGACGAGAGAGAGAGAGGAAGTGAGAAAGCAAGCCACCAGATCTGGAACTTGACTGTGGTTAGCCATGTGGGAATCCAGCACTTTTAACCACCATGCCACCTGCCAGCCCCACATATGCCTTATTCTTTACAGAGCATGTCCTGTGATATACATGTATCTTATACCATGGATGTGTGTGTGTGTGTGTGTGTGTGTGTGCGTGTGTGTGTGAGGAGACTTATTCCTGGAGAACAATCTGTCAACACTAATGGTGGGCTGAGTAGTAAGCTTAAGTAATGCTCCTGACTTCAAGGAATTTACAACATACTTGGACGGTGGGGTTTTAGACTCAGAACATATAATAAAGTGTTAAATCAAAGACAATCAGACTATATATATATATTAGAAAGCAAATTGTGCAGTAAAAATAACAAGTGCAAAAGAACTCAGTGGGGGAAAGATAAGCTTGGGGTTGGGACCACCAGAAAAGTGTTAAGAAGACAAGGATTTTCCTTCCCATTTTGTTCTCTGTCCTTTGAGAAGCTCAACAGAACCATGCTAGGGCATCTCAGCTGCTCCTTCCCCAACTGATGAGACTATTTTTGACCCAGTTCACTGACTGATATATTGGCAGTTAGAGGTGAAGTCAGAGAAAATTCCTTTCTTTGGGCAGACTCCTGTGTCTCTCCAGGGGGAAGGAGTGTCTGGATTTGGGTTGTTGTAGTTTTTGGACTACAGTCAAAATTTTCATTGCCTATATATTCTGATTTTCCTGTGTCTAAACACATTTTACATCTAGTACCTGAAAATCTGGACACTGGACTTCAGGTGGGGTGATGTGGTAGCCAGCCTACGAGACGGCCCCCCGTGAGCCCCCTCGTGCCTTATATAATCCTTTTCCATGTTGATATGGTTGGTTTTCAAACTAGTAGGATATTGTGAAATGGCTTGTGGTATGTGACTTCCTAGGCAGGCTCACAAAAGACTTGGTTTTGGCTTTGTTCTCTCTTGGGAAGAAGAGCTGCCATGTTGTGAGGACACTCAAGCAGTCACACAGCGAGATCGAGGCAGTGAGGAACTGAAGCCTCCTACTAACAGCCATGCGAGTGAGTCAGGGTTTTAGAACTGGATCCTCTAGCCCGTCTAGACTTTACATGACTTACCTAACATCTTGACTATAACATCACTCATTTTTTGGACCAGAACCACCCAGAGAAACATTTCCTGAATTTCTTATGACAGAAACTGTGATTATAAATATGTACTGTTTTAAGCCATCACATTTTAGAATAATTTGATATGTTGCAAGAGAAAACGGAAATACTCAGTTTGGAGGAGAGAAGAAACTCAAGAAGTGAAATGAAATAAATACAAAGTTAATTAAAAGGAAAAAGTTATACTTGAAGCAATTGCGGTGTGAAGTCACTGTGGTCTGAGCATTGAATGTGTTTATTGGGGGGAGTGTGCGTACATTTTCCACATTTGAAGAACCATGTTGTGTAAAGGAACAAACCTGAGTAGTCTGGGTATAGGTTTTGTTTTGTGTGTGTGTGTGTGTGTGTGTGTGTGTGTGAAAGAGAGAGAGAGAGAGATGTTGGCAGTATGAGGTTTATGTGGTAATTGTATGGTTAGAAATGATGCACAAATTATTTAACAACTAGCTATGACATAGGAAGCAGGCAATTTGGATGAGCTCCTACCAGTCAGATCTGCTGTTGAGTGCCTGCTGCCCTTGGGTGTGGGAGGCTCTGAAATGCCCTAGGGTGTGGCCAGAGTACCTTGGACATTTTAATATAGGTCTTTCCACAAGATGGCACTGATAGCTTTTCCTTGTTTCTCCTTTTTTGTCTTGTTGAAAATTTGTGATTTATGTACAGTAGTTAGAGAACACACTGTAACAGAAATCTCACAATTTGCTTGTTGATTTCTTGTACTTTTGACAATTCCGTTGCCTGTACGGAACCTAAAATTCTGTTTTGCCTTTAATCCGTTCCAGGAGCACATTCAAACTGTAGCTTGGATGTTGGAGAATGCTGTCTTACACCGGCTGCTGTCTCGAAGGGAGTTGGAAAGAGGAAAGGAGGCGGGACCAGGCGTGGGATTTTGAAAAGCCTTTCCTCAGAGAAGAGAGCAGGAAGTGGAGTGCTTGCTTAGGTAAGAGCCTCTTGGCAATGAAAAGCGTTTGGTGGACTCTCGCTTCTACGGTTCATACTGCCCTGAGCCACAGGCTGTCTGGCACTTGCTTTCAGCCCAGTGAGAGCTGGAGCAGAAAACCCAGCTGCTCTGTAATAAGACTTAGAACCTGCAGAGCTGTAACAGTAATAAATGCATTTCTTTAGCCAGTGAGTTTGTGGTGATGTGTTATTATTTATTTTATTTTCTTATCTTTAATATATTGGATGTTGGTTGCAATACTGTTTTTTTTTTTTTTTTTTAAGGCACATGTGCTTGCCAGAGAGAGTGAGAAAGCACCCCCAGCGGGTATGGCCAAACTGCACCCCTTTCTCCATCCTCCTCTGAGATTTTGGGTCCATGTATACAAGTGCTTAGTATGATTTTTCAAGATGCCAGATCTGGGACTTGAACCATGTTGTGGACCATGTGGGATCCAGTCATCTTTTCTATCATGCTGCCAACTGGCCTGACCCCTGAGGTTTCTGAATTGCTGTTTTTTTTTTTTTTTTTTTTTTTTTTTTACTATTTTGCTGTAAGGTCCATGCACTTGCCGAAGAGAGACATAGAGAGAGACAGAGAGACAGAGAGTGAAAATGAGAAATCACTCCCCAGCCATCACCATGCCACCTGCTGCTCACTAAACTGCTGTTTTATTTTTCGTCTCTTTCCTCCCTAAGTTTCCAATCTCCCAAACTACAGACCACTCGGTTCATTTTCTATTCAAAGGCAACAAATGCGACCAATCGGTGGAGCTTAGGAATCGTCAGTGCCTGGTTTCCTTCAGGCATCTTCCCGAGCTCCTGGCTGTCTGTGCAACCACTTGTAGAGCAGTGCTTTGCTCAAGGAGTGAGTCACACGGGAGCTTGTGAGAAATGTGGCCTCGCAGGCCCAACCCCACACCTGTGGGATCCCCAGGTGGATCACGTTCACACCTCTGCCTGAGAAGCCCTGTGAAGACAGGTTTGTCCTGCGGCTCTGCTCGATAGTCATTGGTAGCACTCAAAACATGGCTTGGTCACAGAGGAGGCGACTTGGAGACCTCTAGCTGTCTCCCCTCTGGAACTGAGAAGCAGCAGCCGAGCAGGGGTGTGGGCAGAGGAGCCCAGCTGCAAAGGGAGAGGGCCCACAGGGGCCTGAGTGACGTGGTGGAAGCCTGAGGCCAGGGAGAAATGCCCAAGAGTCAAGGATTAGAACGATCTGTTGGCTTTATCTACAGATTAGGGAGCTCTCCAAGAAAAATACGCTTAAACGTACATGTGCCTTTCCTGTTTTTGTTCCCAGGAAGGGTATGGTTCTCAGATTTCCTTTCTGGAGGAATGCTTGAAACATCACTCCCTATTCTCTCCTCCTTTAAACCTCGTTCCAAACATGGCAGAAGCTTGCACAGTAATTACCCTGGAGTTTCAGCACCTCCAGCCTCTCTGCAGTTGGGAGGAAAAGGGGTGGGACTGTGGACAGACTCCTCTCAGGTCCCCCAGTGCCCCCTCCACAGTAGACCTTCTTCCCACTCAGAGCCCACGCTTCTGGAGCCTCCTTAGGACCCGTCACCTCCACGGATCTCTGCCTGACCCTCTCCTCCAGCCTCTCCACATCCCTCTATGCAGCCGTGCTGACTTTCACGGAACACAGGTCTTAGGTTTCCAGCTCCTCGGTAGCTCCTCATTGCCTCTGAGGGAGTCTGAATGGGGGTAGGAAAGGGTGGGTAGGAGAAACTCAGGAAGGAAGCCTTTAAGAGACACGGGAATGCATGTAGATGGGGCACATGGTCTGTGGAACGGCATGCCACAACTGAGGGAGCAAAACACACCTCGCCAATCTTCTATGTCTATCTGAAAATCTTTTTAAAAATAAAGAAAAACCAGTAGGACAAAAATTAATGGTACATATCATAATGTGGTACTTTTTGTTGAAAGTTACTGCGAGGCCAGCTCGTGGCGTGGTGGCTAAAGCTGCTGGATTCCACGTGGCCGGTTTGAGCCACAAGGTTCAAGTCCTAGTCCTGGTGGCTTGAAAAACACACTGGGCATGTGTGCCTGAAATCTCAAAAGGAGAAATGGAGAAGAAGAGTGGTCATCCCCCATGCAGGGTGCTTTCGCACTTTCCCTCTCTCTTTGTCTCTGTCACTCTCTGGTAGGCATACCCACCTTCTGGCAAAAAGAAAAGAATACGATAATATCCTTGATTTGATGATTGCACACTGCATGCAGGCTTTGAAAATCCATATTATACCCCACAAAGATGTATAATGATTAAATGTGAATGAGAAATTACAAAATAAAATAAAATAAAAACCCACGACAAAGATAGACTGGGATACGAAGCCCTCCAGGCCTCTTGCTTTCACTTCAGCCTCATCTTACCTCCTGTCTGTATTGTGTGTCCATCACACTGAACAGCATATGGGTCATCAGAGAAGGAGAGTGCGCCCTCGCCCTGTCCTGCTCACCTCCGGTCTGCAGCAACGCCTCCTCTCCTTCCACAGTCAGCCAGAGAACCGAACACCTTCTCTAGGAAGCCCTACCTGCTCCCTTACGGTTCATGTGTTCTACTCTTCTTCTGAGCTCCCATAGCATTTCTATCAGAGCATTTAACATATGGGGCTGGCAGTGGTGTGGTGGTAAAGGCGCTGGACTCCCACATGGCTGACTACGGTTCCAGTCCTAGACTTGGTGGCTGGCTTTCTCACTTTCTCTCTCTCTGGTCAAATTAAAATAAGTAAATAAATAAATAAAGTCAAATAAAATAATTCTTTAGAAAAACATTTAACATACCTATAAATGTGCGTGTGCATATATATGTATACATACATATATATATATCCAGAAGGTGAATGCACTTACCAGAGAGAGACAGAGAGAGAGAGAGAGAGAGAGAGGGAGAGAGAGAGAGAGAGAGGAGAAAGCACCTCTCAAGGGAAATGGTCACACCACAATCCTCTTTTCTCCATCTCTCCCTCTTTTCAGGATTTTGGGGACACACACACACACACACACACACACAGTGTGTTAGTATGTTTCTGAAGCTGCCAGGTCTGAGATTTGAACTGCACAGTTGCCAATGTGGGATCCACCTACCTTAACCACCAAGCCATGGAACTGGTCCTATTATATTATATATTTAAAACACATGTAAAACTTTCATTGTTATATTATATTATACAAATGATATATGTTTACTGTAAAAGCATTAAAATACATATCCTCAGAAAAGAAAAGAAATGATTACCTTTTCTGTTAGTTGATGTTCAATTAGGAGAAGAGAAGACACCTTATGCTTTCAAGGTAGGAAGGGAAGCAACATAAGGCATTAGAGGTTCCAGGTGATTCTAGCCTGTGACACCTCAGTGAGATGCTCTTAAAGACCTGGCCTGGAAGCCAGTGCACTGTCAATCTCCGGAACAACTGGGAACCTCCCACTGATGATCTCAGTCTGCATTATTTACTGACCTAAGGAGTCTCAGGATATTCACCTCGATGTTGTCTTAAATTTGGCACCTCTTGGGCCAGTAAATGACATAGCGGTTATGTCACTGGGCTCCCACATGGTTGACCGCTGTTTGAGTACTGGCCCTGGTAGCTTGAAACTCACACTGGGTGTGTGCGTGCGTGCCCAGAAATCCTGAGAGGAGACTGGAGGAAAAGGGATTGCGGAATGGCCATCCCTTCTAGAAGAGTGATTTCTCACTTTCTGTCTCTCTGGCTAGTGCACACACCCTATGGCAAAAAACATCTTTCTAAAAAACAAAGCAAAACAAAACAACCACACACACACACACACACACACACACACACACACACCTTATCGTTTCCTCTGCATCTGCCTGCCTCTAGGAAAGAATGGTCTCTTCTGTCTTCTTCAAAATTTCACACGAGTGCCTTTCATAGCCACTCAAGATAGATGGGGAAGGGGGTTTCGAAAATGTTGTTCCCAGCATCTCCTCTTCGGCACAGAGAACTTAGAAATGAAAGGCATCGATGTTAAGTTTACAGGACACAATGCACCTAAAGATAACCACATTTTGGTGCACTACCTTTCAGAGTGTGTGTGTGTGTGTGTGTGTGTGTGTGTATAAGTGAATAATGTACATATAAAATTCTTTCTTTAATGTGTTCTCTCTGCCTGTATATCTATATGCATTTCTCCCCTCTGGCTCCTTGAAGGTTTAATGAGCCTGCTTCTCCACATTTTAGAGCAAGGATTCCCAGCACTGGTTTGATGACACCCTGGAGTGTCTTCATTTATCTCAGGGGGTGCCTTGAAATTCACAAAACAAGATTAATTTAAATTCATTTCGTTTAAAAAAGTAAACAGACATTATATAGTAATTACAGGTACAAGTGTGTGTGTTGAAATCAAACTAATAAATGCTTGCCTTAGAGAGAAATCAAGAGGATGGGGGTAGGGTTGGAAGGGACTATAAAGATGGTTTCATCTGAATCTTTTCTACAGTCGCCCCCTCCATTACTTCCAAGTTGATATTTTCCAAAACCAATCATGTTTCTCAAAGTGGGAGTGAGGGCTGTCGGAAATGCAATCTCCCAGTGTGCGGGTCTATCTGCTGCTGTGCCTGCCACGGGGCCTGGCATAGAGGAAGCCTTCAGGAAAAGATTTTGATCAGGTGTGTGTTAGGGTGACACTCAGGGTGGTGTTGGAGGTGCATGGTGCGTGAGAGTTCCAGCTCTGTGGGATCGAAGTTCAGGAGATACCTGAGGAGATGGTGGCCTGAGGAGAAACTCCATCCGAGTTCTCGGAGAACGTGGACTCCTGGATGATTCAGGAATAACGGACCTGGGCTGAGATGCCCTTGGGCTTAGATGACCATTCGGAAGCTTCTGTAATCGCCTATTTACAATTTGTTTAAATAATCAGAGAGTTAGATAAATCAACATCAAAGCATATGAAGGTCAGGGACTTACTCCTGAGGATACAGTCCCAAGGCCATCGATACGGGAAATCATTTTAAGTTCTGAGACCAGTATCTTTGAAACAATAGAGCTGGTGGTTGGTTCAAACCCTGGCTCTGCCACGTAAGCCTGTTTATCCCTGAGTAAATTTCTTTTCTGCTCAATGCCCCTCTCTGTACAGGGGAGATAATCATAATGCCTACCTCATAGAGTTGTAGGGATTAAATGAATAACCCGTGTAAAGTGTTCTGAACAATGTTTGGCACAGTAAGAAATCAATAAATGCTGGCTATTATTATCATTATCATCACAGTAGTCTCTATATACTTATCAGGATCATTTGTCAGAGGTGTTTCAAATACAAAGTGCTTTAGTGGCTCCATACGGTCCCAAAGAATAGGTTCAGGAATTCCTCCTGTTGTCCTCTAGATTAGAGTAGGGACATCGTTTGCTAGAACTTAGGCAAAGGGTTAATTGTATCGCAAGCAAGTGAGCAAACAAAACAGAACAGAACAAAAAACCCCTTTATATTAATTGAGTTTTCAGTGAATTCTCTTGTCACACTGAGATGGGAAATGTTGCTTCATGGGGAAAAAATAGTGCAAACATACCTGGATTCTTAGACTCACAATTGGTAGTAAGGGAAAATGTGTCTTTTAGCACAGAGTTTTATGGCCTATCAATTCTTGAAAGCAAGACGTCGTTAATCAAGAGTCAGTTTTAAAATGTGTTCATCATTAACTGCTACTATTGATGAAGAACTCCATCCTCTTCTGAAGAAGATGACTCATAGGAAGAGGACCTTTGAGGCCCTTAAAACACATTTCAAATTCTCTTTATTTTAGTGAAAAACTAAATATACCTGTATCCTTAGATGAGAAAGACAAATCGAGTCCGATGTCTGGTCTTAGTGAAATTCAAATACTGGATTTGAAATGCCAGTTATTCTATTAAATTCTTTTTCTCTTGTGTAAATACGGGAATCTACATTGTATGATATTCAGATGTTCAAACAGTTATTTAGGATGAGAAAATTTGCAAATTCATACAGGATTACTCTGACCGTTAACAGATACAAAGTCGATGAATCAGAGTCATTTATTTGACACTCATGAAACCCTAAAGACCTCCATCCAGAAAAAGTGTCTACTGCATAAGAACCTGGAAAGATGGAGGTGAAAACAATGCTTTTTAAGTTGTTAGATTTGTTTTTATAGTCTCTTGGATTTCTAGTAGACTACCTCTGTAGTAATCTTAGCCTTCCTTGTCCTTATGTTTATAAAACTCTGTATCTCTTCTGTTCAATTAAACAAGTATGTGCCAAACATGCCTAAGTTAATAAGATATTGGGCTATGTAATTGAACAGGGACATAGAGAAAAGTGTGAAACTTACACTTTGGTGCTAACATAGGCTGTTAGAGCTGGGACTTTACTGGATCACACCATCTACTATCCACACCCTTGTAAAAGGGGTCTTTAAGAAGTAACAGGATTGGTGTGCAGTGTATTCATGTTGGGAAAATTCATTTTATAAGTTGCGATGATGTACAGTGACTAATGTATAAAATAAATTTTAAAAAGTGAAAAATGAAATTAAAGTATGAGTTTATTTTGGTACAAAAATGAAATGCCGGTATAGTTTTTCTATACATACACTTTCCACGAACTTTTGGAAGACTGCGTGTTCAAGTATTTGTCTGCCACATCGGTACTGGGCTCGGCTATGTGACTTGCGTTAGCTCATAGAACATTAAGCAAATGTGATGGGAGCAGAGGATTGGCGAGCACTTGCACACTGGGGCTTGACCCATTGGAACCCTGAGAGCACATACTACCATGCTGTGTAGAAGTACAGAGTTAAATACTGTGAAGTAGGAGAGGCCAATTGAGCTCAATCTCTGGAAATCCTCAACTGCATGAGTGATCTCGGGCATAACCAGCAGGAGAATGAGGCAGCTCACCCATAGAGCCATGAGAAATAATAAGTTGTTAAGCCACTAGGTTTTGGATGGTTTGCCACACAGAAATGGAAAACTGATATAAAAATTGATACCTGAAAGTCGTGTGTGACTGCAACAAAACCCTAAGCTACTTGGGACTGGCTTTGAGACTGAGTGGCTGGCAAAACAGTAGGAGCAGCAGATAGAGTGTCAGAGGATATGACAACCTTATAGGAAACAGCTACTGGAGGCTGAAAAAGGACAATCCATATTACATAGGGCAACACCGTCACCTCCAGAAACTTGGAAGATAGAACATATACTTAATGAACTTGTGGGTTTGGCTTAAGAAAACTTCCATTTAGACTGATGAAGGGCTCAATTAGCTTTAAAAGTTACATATCCTAGGGTATAGGAAGAGATAGGAACTAAAGAAAGAACTTGTATTTGCAAGCAGAATTTAGAGCAAATATGAACTGTCCGAGATGTGTTATAGGTTGGGAAATGAAACTTCCCCATTTTCAGTCTCTCCCACTGGCAAAAGATTCTCAAAGTAAGAAAATGGTCTCAGGGTACAAGTGAAATCAAGGCTGGAGCGACAAGACTTTGTTAAGACCACGGAAAGATCGAGAATGCCTACTACACATTTTCAGCCGGGCAAAACGGCTTCTCAGAACATCAAGGGCACCTTGACTTATGACCAAAGTAGAGGCCTGTCTCAAAAATGCTTGTGGGCCGGGACCAGCAGTTAGCGTAATGGCTATGTCGCTGGACTCCCATGTAGTCGACCGCGGTTCGAGTCCCGGACCCGGCGGCTTAAACTCACGCCGGGCACGTGTGCGTGCGTGCCCAAGATCCCGAGAGGAGAATGGAGGAGAAGGGATTGCGGCGTGGCCATCCCCCCTGGGGGGTGATTTCCTGCTTTCTATCTCTCTGTCTCTCTCTGTCTGTCTGGCGAGCGCACGCGCCCTATAGTAAAAACCTCTCCAAAAAAAAAAAAAAATGCTTGTGGGCCTAGATATTATCTAACGGAGTGTACATACATAACCGAGTATGTAGACACTCCATAAAATTTACTAGCAACTGGATTGGTGTAGACTAAATGGTACAGAGGAAGTTCAAAATAAAGAGACAGGAGATAAACTGACAAAATTACTCAGCTACAAACACAGGAAATTTTTATTGAAAAGCAAGTTGATCTCAAGGGTCAAAACCATACACTTACAGAGGGTAGAACTTGATTCTCTCCAAGAACCATTCTCTGTACCCAGAGCAGGGAAGTTCTGCAACATATGCATGGTTGGATTTCAGAATTACGATGGAGCAGTGATGGTGATGTGGCTCCCTTTCTTCCCCGTTCTACATGAGTGTCTGTTGAGTGTACAGTTTTCACAATTGTATGGTGGGTACATGTGGAGCAGACAACTTTTTATGGTCGTTTGTGGGTCTCTGGATGATGAGAAACCACAGCTGAGGAGCTGCATGAGGAACTGCATCCAAAGAGCCTTGACTACATCTGGAACTGGGACAGATGAGGAGATCCAGGATTCACAGTCAGATTTCATGATTGGATGAGATCTTTGGAGGTTTTAGAAGGAGTGAGTGTATTTTGTAAATGGGAGGGATGTGAATCATTGGGGCCAGTGGGAAGAGTGTGGTACAGTGTTACAGTAATGAACCTCAATGAATTACATGTTGTACTATTTATGTCCCTGGTTATTGTCTTTCCACAATGATTCTAAGCTTGGCTATTAGACTTGCTTTAATCAATGGAACATTATTAGCACATGTGTTGTAAACCAAGGCTTAAAAAATGTTTGCACTGGGACCAGCAGTTGGCCTAATGGCTGTCTCTGGACTCCCATGTTGTCGACTGCAGTTTGAATCCCAGACCCGGTGGCTTAAACTCATGTCAGGCAGGTGTGCGTGTGTGTCCAAGATCCCAAGAGGAGAATTGAGGAGGAAAGTGGATGAATATGGGAGATTTGCTGCTGAGTGAAGCAAGTCAGGCTATGAAAGAGAAACATTGTATGTCTCCACTTAACATATACTGACTGTCCACACTCTATGATGGAAACTGAGAGGTTGGAGAACATAGATACACTGAAAATGGTTATAGACAATACGGGAGGAGGATGGGAGAAGTGGGAGAATGTAAGGAAGGAAATTAAGGAGCAAAAGAGATAGGCAGGACATTTATGGGATACAGAAGTAGGTTATTATCAGTTGATGATAATGTGTTCAGTACTTCAACTGGACTGGTGTGAAGTGTATTCATGTTGGCTAAATCCAATTTATAAGTAAAGTGATGTGATTAAATGTGTAAAATAAAAAATAAAAAAAATAAAAATTAATAAATAGGGACCAGCAGTTAGAGTAATGGCTATGTCACTGAACTCCAATGTAGTTGACCGCAGTTTGAGTCCCGGACCTGGAGGCTTAAACTGACGCCAGGCGCATGTACGTGTGTGCCCAAGATCCCGAGAGGACAATGGAGGAGAAGGGATTGTGGTGTGGCCATCCTCCCTGGGAGGTGATTTCTCGCTTTCTGTCTCTCTGTCTTTCTCTGTCTTTCTGGTGAGCACACACGCCCTATAGAAAAAACCTCTCAAAAACAAAACAAAACAAAAACCAAAACCTCTAAAAAATTAATAAATGTATATATTTTTAAAATAATGCTTGCACTTTAGAGTTTGTCTTCTTGGAAGCTTCCCCAAGATAATTATGCTATGAAAAAGTCTGTTATGAGAGACCATGTGGAGAGAGAGAGAAGATCTATTGCCTCAAGCTGCCTGTGAACACTCTTCCCAGGTAATCCACCAGCATTTGCAGGAGTGGGTCCATGCAAAACCAGATGGAAGAATTACCCAAGTGACCCACAGAGTCATGAGCTATAAGAAACTATTGTTCGAGGCTACTAACTTTGGGGTGGTTTATTATGCAATGACAGACAACTGATACAGGTGTCCACTGTCAAACATCCAGATACATAAAGTGAATGATAGATTAGGAAGACGCTGTACACTTAGGTTATACACATTTATACTCTTTCCTGACAGCTTTGTGCAGAAGATGAAGAGCTGATGGCAGAGTGAAGATAATGTGTTTAGAGTCTCATAGCTCTATGTCCAGATGCTGAAGAGAGGAGGAAGTCCTTGATGAACATGCGGCAGGCTAGAATGAGAAGAGTAGGAGATAGGAAGACTTGGTGCAAATTCTAGTTCTACAAGTTTATTTTGGGCAAGTTACATAAGTTGTCAAAGTCTTTCTGTACCTATGAAATCGAGATTATGTGATCTATTTTCTGGGATTACCATCAGGATTAACTGACATGCTGTGCAATGCCTGACAGATTGTGGGCATTAAACAGGTGTAAGCTCTTTTTTTTGGGGGGGGGGGGGAGAGGTTTTTGCTATAGGATATGTGCACTCACCAGAAAGACAGAGAGACAGAAAGTGAGAAATCATCACCTGGGAGGGATGGTCATGCCACAATACTTTCTCCTCCATTCTCCTCTCCAGATTTTGGGCACGCATGCACATGTGCCTGGTTTGAGTTTAAGCCACCGGGTCCAGGACTTGAACTGTGGTCGATTACGTGGGAGTCCAGTGACATAGCCATTATGCCAACCGCTGGTCCCAGTGTAAGCTCTACCTGCATTTGTTCTGTTCACCAAACAGCATTTCAAAGAGGAGTTCACTGGGAACTTGGTCTTGAGGATCCATGGGACAGCAACTCCAGGATCAGGAACTGGGGAAATGTAGGGGCGTGGGGGTGGGTTTGTAGTGTTAGGAATCTGTAAACCAGCTCCAGGGATAGGGCAGAGTTTCTGAATTGATTTGTGTTCAGAGTCCTCTCACATGTGATTTTGCTGATCTTTTCATCACATTAGGCAGTGTCTCAGTCTTTGGAATTCTCTTCCTCTGTTGCTTGTCAAAATACTTTATACTTATTTCCACTTCCTATGGTCCTGCTGAAGAATCTCCTTGTCTTATAAATTGCTGTTAAAAAATGAATTCTGTCCAGAAGTAGAGTCAGTAACAAGTCTGTGGCATAACCCCAAACACAGAAAAAAAGGTGTTTGACAGGAAACAATGATCTTATTTCTGGGTCCTAGATGTGGCCAACCCAGGCAAAGACAATGTTCTGTCACTCAGGTGGGATAATCTCGAAAAACCAAATAGAAGACCCAGCTGGGTATTCACTCAGGGCAGTAAAGGGCTCTATGGTTGCCAGTGGGATGCCTGCATCAGTCCAGTACTCATTTGAACTGTGATGACCTCCCCGATAGTTTGTGATAGCAAGGAATGTTCTCTGTGGTGCACTGTGAAAAGTAGTAATTAACTTTGAAACAAAAAGCTAGACGAAGAAGAATAGTTGGAGGTCTTCCAGGACAGAGAATGAGAAAATTCCCTTAGGTGACTGTTTCTTACGGGAGGAAATTTTAGAAGGAAATTCCTCCATTATGGAGGTTCTTAAAACATAATATAATACATAGGAAAATTTGGAGGGAGAGCACTTTAACCAGCTATTTTTCCAATCTGTTTTCCTGATCTACTTGCTGATTTTCAAGCTGGTTAGGGTGTAAGTTATTGGTTTTCTTCTGTTGGGTTTGTTTTTGAATTTCCATTTAATGACTTTTTAAGTGAATCAGGTACTATGTTAGGTATTTTTAAATATACATTTATGTTTAATTCTCACAATTACCCTACAGTGGAAATATTATTTATCCCATGTTATAAAAGATTTTGACTTGGATATTTGAAAATCAGATCTGTCTGACCTCAATGATTTTGTTTTTTTTACTGCATGGTGGTATAAAGTAGTATATCTTTAAGGACTTCAACTGAAGAACAACTTTACTGATCTTTGAAATAACAAGCCTCTTTGCTGGTTGGGTTCATGTGTTATTTCCTCATGCGGTACTATCATTACAAAGCACCTTTCGAGAACTCTTATTCTCAGAGTTGCTCAAGTTCTGCTTTAATTGGGGGATAATTTGTTTACTCTTATTAATTTTATCTGGTTACACTCCCCTGTCCTTTTCTTTATTTCAAGAACAATATTCCTCTATAAAAATCATAGTGCCATCATTTTGGTGGACTTTTCATTACACTTTTAAAAGTAAATGGTAGTTTTGAATTTTTTTCCTGGCTAATATTTTCTAGGAGTAACAGTTTGGATTTAAGTACAATATTCCATTATTAACAACATTGCACTCCTTCTAGTGTGTTGGAAAAGTCTTTCAGAAATAATTAGGACTATTTATAAATTTGGTGACTCTTTCTTTGTTCTTCTTTGTGCATAAAAACTAATAATGAACTGGTGTATCATCAGGGGTTGTGGAAAAGTCCACACAAACTGAATAACTAAAGAGTATTTAATTAAAGAAACTGCAATTATGCCTCACTTAAAAACAGGAATACATTCTGAGGATTGTGTAGTCGTGTAACCATCATGAAGTGTCCTTACACAAACCTAAATGGTATAGCCTAGTATTATCTTATGGAACCATTGTTGTATGTGTGGTGTGTTGCTGACTGATGCCTGAGTGTATATACCAAGGTATAGGCAGGGTTGAGGAAAACCTACAAGATACTTAGGCTAACATTAGCGGGGAGCCACTGCAACTCATAAGTCACCTCAGAAACATAGGTAACAAAAACAAAAAGTAGATGAATGAGATTACATCAGATGAAAAAGCTTCTGCACAACAAAGAAAACAATCAATGGAGTAAAAAAGCAACATACAGAATGGGAGAAAATATTTGCCAACTATGCATTTGACAAGGGATTAATATTTAGAATGTGTAAGACATGCAAGTGATTCAATAACAACAACGAAACCCAAATAATATGATTTAAAAAAAGGGCAATAATCTGAATAGACACTAAAAAGGGCAATAATCTGAATAGACACTACTCAAAAGAAGATACACAAATGGCTAACACATATATGAAAAAATGTTCACCATCATAATCATCAAGGAAATGAAAATTACAACCATAATATGGTATCTCACCCCAATTAGAGTGGCCATTGTGAAAAAGACAAAAAATAACAAATTCTGGTGAGGGTGTGGGGAAAGAAGAACTCTTATACACTGTTGGTGAGAATGTAAAATACTCACCATTATGAAAAACTCAAAAAAGTTTACTCAAAAAAGTAAAATTAAAAGGACCATATCATCCAGCAATTCCACAACTGTGTAAATAACCAAACAAAATGAAATCAGTAAGTAAAAGAGATGGCTGTACATCCATGTTTTTTTGCAGCACTGTTCACAATAGCAAAGGTGTGAACTCAATTTAAATATTGATCAAGTGTTGAATGGATAAAGAAAATGTGATATATTGATTCAATGGGATACTATTCAGTCGTAAAATAGAATGAAATTCTGCCATTTGCGGCAGCATGAATAAGCCTAGAGGACATCACTTAAGTGAAATAAACCAGGCACTGAGAGAGAAATACTGTACAATCTCATGCATGTGTGGAATTTAAAAATAATGATCTCAGAGAAATAGAGGATAGTGGCTAGTTATCAGATACTGGGAAATGTAGTGGTGACAAAGGGAAGTGAAGTTGGTCAATGGTACAAAGTTACAGTTCAATAGGAGGATTAAGTGTTAGTGCACCGTTGCACAGTAGGGTACCTACAGTTAGCAATAATATACTGTATGTTTCAAAATTGTAGAAGGGAGAATTTTGAATGTTCTAACCATGAGGAAATGATAAACTTCTGAGGCAATGAATATGGTTATTATCCCATATTATATATATGTATCAAAACATCACATTGTGCCCCCAAAACAAGGAAGTGAGGTGTCACTGGAATGCATGGAGCATAGCTATATGAGAAGGGTGACCTGACATGAGCTACAGCCTATGGTTAAGGAATGCAGCTAATTCATGGTACCCTTGCAGGGAGGGAGGGAGCGGGGCAGTGGGGGAAGGATAGATACTCTATTTCTTTATCCTCTAATCTCCTGCCAGTGTCTCCCTTTGGCTGAACTCCTTTAGAAAGGGCAAGGGAGCCTGTTGATGCAGCCTATACAAGTCAGCCGTGTGAGGCATGGGCAGGGTGGAGAAGGGTGGAGAGAGGTTGGAGAAGGACAGGTAGATTTTCAATGAACATGGATGCAAGATCTGGATGACTAATGCTTACGTGCAACCTGAGCTTTAGACCACAAGTGTACCTGGGAATGGTCTCCTACAGATCAGATAATTATTCTAATCTTTAAAAACTGAAACTGTATTCTGCCTTTGCCTTCTTTAACTCTTCTTTTTAATTTATATCTTAATGATTTGAAACAATTCGTGCATGATCTAACTGCATGTACCCTTATTATAAAAAGTATAAAAATAACTTCTCTATAGTGGTGATATCATTTTATTGTCAGTAACCAGAAATGGCCTCTTTATCTTACTGGAAAATAGAGTGGCTTGAATTCAACTTTTCTAAATCCAAAAAAAAAAATCATCATTTTTGGCAGATAGTATTTGCAATTTAATTGGCTTATATCTAATGATTATATATAGCCGGCCAACTTTTTCAGCTACTTAGGGCTACATTTTGCAACCATTTTTCTCTGATGGTTTTGTTAGAAAATGTTGCAATTAAAAAGTAGCTATTTCTTGGGTGTATTATTGACATTTGTTTATTTCTGGGGCCTGGGAGATTAGTAAAATCTATTTTAATTTTTTTCAGGTACAAATAACATCTATGCCTGCTCATTAAAGTTGAATAAAAGAATGAGGGAATGAACTTTGTGGCTTTGATTATATTTTTCTTTCCCCCAGCTGTTTTGAGGAAACAATTTTTAGGAAACTGTTTGGAAGAACACTTTGGTCCTGTTGGTATGTTCTCACTGACAACCCCCACACAGAGGTGGGGGGGCTGCTCTCTGGGTCTTCGTTAGGAGCCTTCATTTTCTTTAAAGAAAGTGAACTCACCTCCTGCTTGGTTGATTTTTAAGATATGTGGGCTATCTTTCATTAGCAATGCGAATTTCTTGCAGTTCTACTCTTGTCAAATATTAAAATTTGGACACCTCTGCTGCCCCACGCCTACCTAGAGCTTAATTAGAAGAGGGAGCAATTCTGATTGACAGTCAAAGGGTAGTTCCTTCATTATTCTAGATCAGCACTGTTCACCAGAACTTTCTGCGATGATGTTCTGTGGTGTGCTGTTCGCCATGGTAGCCACTAGCCGTGTGACTATCTGACAGCTATTGAAAGGCAGCTATTAAAACAGAAGAAGGGGACTTAACATTTTTAATTTAACTTTAATTAGTTTAATTTTAAGTACCTAGTTATGCCAGCAGCTACCATACTACGCAGCACAACTCCACATACTTTTACCTGGGTCAAGCCTGATTATCTTCTCTGGCTTTCAAAAGGAAAGCATTTGGGCAGGCCCTGTAAGCCTAGTGATTAAGGCACCTAGATCCCACATACCCAGCTGAGCCATTTGAACGTTGGTCTCTTCAGTTTGAAAAACACACTGGGTGTGTGAGCACATTTGCCCCAAATCCTGACAGAATGGAAAAATGGAGGAGAGGGATTGTGGCATGACAAGTGCTTTTTCCCTTCCTCTCTGTCTCTGTATCTCTCTCTGGAAAGTGTGCATGCTCTCTGGCAATGAAAGAAAAAAGAAAGGGACCAGCAGATGGCATAATGGTTATAGTGCTGGACTCACATATAGTCAACCGCAGTTTGAGTCTCAGACCCGGTGGCTTAAAACTCATGCCAGGTGTGTGTGCATACATGCCCAAAATCTCTAGAGGAGACTGGAAGAGAAAGGATTGAGGCATGGCCATCCCCTCGGGAGATGATTTCCCACTTGCTATCTCTCTGTCTCTCCAGCGATTGCATGCACCCTATAACAAAAATCTCTTTCTCAAAAAAAAAAAAAAAAAAAAAAGATGAAGAAGAAAGAAAAATATTTATTGAATTACAAATTTGTATTTTGTCATTACTGGTGTTTTTAAAATATGTTACCACATTCTTGGACACTCCTCAGCCAGAAAAAAAAAAAAAAAAAAAAAAAAGCTAGAGACCAATTACCCTTTTCTTAAACATAGGTTGGTCTTAGTAGCTTGTTTCTAGCAAATAGAATGTGTTAGAAGTGATGCTGTATGGCTTTGAGGCTGGCTTATAGAAGGTGATAGAGCTTGCCTGCCTTTCTCCCTGTCAGCCTGCGCTTCCAGGTAAGAATTCCAGCTGCTCTAGCACTACCATGATAGAGGGTCGTGTGGAGAGACTATCTAGAGCTATCTGAAGAGGGCCAGATGTTCTAGCCCCCAGCTGTTGGAGTCTTCCCAGTGGAGGCTCTAGATTATTGCACACCCAGCCACCATCTGACTACAGCTTTCTAAAAGACCCTAAGTGAGAACTACTTAGTGGAACCTTATCAGACTCCTGAGATAATAGCAATTGTTGTCATTTTAAGCCACTATTTTAAGGTTTATATGCATCATTAGATAACTGGAACATTCTTGCGAGAAGGGATGCTACAGGAAACAGATCTGCGAAACTCCCTGGTTTATTTACTGTGGTTGTTCTGAGGACAAAGGATACTACATCTGTTTCTTTTGGATTAATATCAGGAAGAGCTGTACTTCTTGAGCAACCGATATGTTTGTTTATTTACTTTTAAACATTTGCTACAGGGCACATGTTCTTGTTGAAGAGAGTCAGAGAGCGAGAGGAAAAGTGAGAAAGCACCCCCAGGGGGATGGCCAAACCACAATCCCTTCTCCATTTTCCCCTCAGTATCTTTTGGGCATGCACACATACACACCTGGTGTGTTTTTTCCGAGCCACCAACTCTAGGACTCGAACGGCATTGTCCACCATGGGGGGGGGGGGGGTCCAGTAGCCTTAACCACCATGCCACTGGCTGACCCCCAAACCAGCCGCTTTTACTTTAATACCTTTTCGCTTTAGTTGCTGGGAAGCTCGAAGCTGAATTCATGCCCCACTTTTGTAAGTAAATAGGACCATAGAGAATTAATTTTTGTATATTTATTTTTCTTTTGACCTTATCATTTTAATCTTTTAAAATACCTTATTGTAGTATATAGTATCAAACAAAAAAATTTTAAGAATTATTTTTTATTTAACTTTATTTATTTATTTATTTTAATTTGACCTGAGAGGTACAGAACAAGAGAATGAGAGAGAAAGGAAAGTGAGAAAGCAAGATCTGGGACTTGAACCCCAGTTGGTCATGTGGGAGTCCAGCATCCTTAACCATCATGCCACCTGCCGGCCCCAGTCAAACAACTTATAAGAATGAATACAAATATTCCTGGGCCTTTGGTGAACCTATGGGAGATATAGGTGGAGCACAATGATGACTGGGAGTGCTCTAGGATTTTATAACTCTCTGATGGCCTTATTTATTTTTTAAGTTTATTCATTTCTTTTATGAGAGAAAAGAGAGAGAGAGAGAGAGAGAGAGAGAGAGAGAGAGAGAGAGAGAGAAAGGAACCTCAACAGGGTTTTCATCTCACAACTCACTTCCAGTCTCAGTTGACCTGGATCATGGGCATACACGCGTGCACTTGACGTGTTCATCAGGATGACAGCTTTTCCCATGTGGGCCCAGTTGTATTACCACTGTGCTATTACCTGGCCCTGGTCTTATTTTACAGAAAAATATAAGGCTCTGAGAAGTGAAGTGACTGCTGAAGTACATGGAGCCAGTGAGTAGCAAAATCTGAGCGTAGGCGAAGCTGTGTCTTACCAAATCCATTTCACTCACTGGACACCATTGGTCAGATATTAAGTCTTTACTAAGTGTCTGCTCTGGGCCTGGGTGCTTGGGGGAAGGAAGAGTAGCACAAAGGCAGTGGGGGATAGAGTGTGTGTTTAAACATAAAGTAACAGTGGGGATAGTGCTATGTCTAAATGTAAAATAATTTATCTATTTAAAAAATTTTTTTATATTCATATACGGCACACGTGCATCTTCCGGAGAGAGGAAGAAATACCCTCCATAGATCTGGTTATGCTGCAATCCCTTTCCTCCAGCCCTCTAGCGCATTGGATCTTGGTCACTAAGAGTGTCTTAGGTTGACCAGGCTGGACACTTAAACCTTGGCTGCCAAGTTGGATTTGGCTCCTCTTGAGCAGTGCATCACAGAGCCAGAAATGTCCTTAAAGTGATTTGTATTTTAAAAGAGGCCCGGGGGGAGAGAGGGACAGCAGCACAGCAGAAAAACACAACCCTTTGCAAGGCTGAGCTGCATGGGAAGGTTTTAGTTTGCGTTGGGAGATCTCCAGACACTAGGCATATGTGTCCCCATGACCTGGGGCTGGCTGAGCTGAAGGTGGATTGTGGCATCAGCATCCTATTGGAAGTGTGCTCTCTCACTCTTTCTCTCCTACTCAAGGAAGAAATAAGTAAATAAACTAACAAAAAAAAAAAAGGAAAAAAAAGAAAAACAAATGAGGCTATGTGTATGTTCTGAGGAATAAGGGGTCACTTCCAAATGGGAGATCACGGAGGCTACAGGACAGAGTGACACCAAGACAGGCCTGGAGGGGCAGGTGCGCTTTCGATGTGCAGATACTGGGAGGGAAGGTGAGGAAGAAGATCGGCAGCAGGGAGTTTCGTGCTGGGAATTTTAGGCGCTGTGGCATTTGGTGGGGAAGATATTTTTGGCAGTGGGGATTGTGACATGTCTCAAATGACACCATGTGGATAGTTGCTTACTCTTCTGCTTAAGGGACGAGCCCTATCCAAGGGCAAGAGACCTGCAAACGTAGATTGGAAGGACTTGGAGAGGAGAGAGAGAGAGACAAATGCTGATTAAAGAGCCCACACAGCTGACTGCTCAGAAAACCCAACACATGGGACTATGCTCAGAAATGACTGCTTAAAACCTTTTATCAACAAATGGGCTTTAGGCTTCAGTATATAGAGAGAATTTTGGAAGAACTATGACACTGCCCAGCACTGCAGACGGGGTGTTTCAGGACACTTCTGTGGCCAATGGCATGCTCAGTTTCTTCTGAGACTGCCTTATATTCCTTATGGCCTCTTCATGACCATGGGAGCCCGGCGTTCCATCGAATTGCAAGCCTAGCAGTGCTTAAGAGTAGAAGCATGGAGACCAGCAGATGGCATAATGGTTACATTGCTAGACTCCCGTGTAGCCGATGGCAGTTCAAATCCCAGATCCAGTGGCTTAAACTCACGCCGACTGTGCATGCCCAAAATCCTAAGAGGAGAATGGAGGAGAAGGGATTGTGGCATGGCCATCCTCCCTGGGGGGTGTGGGGGGGTGATTTCTCGCTTTCTGTTTCTCTGTCTTTCTTATGAGCATACACACTTGCCTTATAGCAAAAATCTCTCTCTCAAAATTAAAAAGGAGTAGAAGCATGGAGAGTAACAGTGATACTAGAGATAGTGTGGGAAGAGGGTGGGAAATGGGAGAGTGTGAGAGGGAGGGACTCAAGGGAAAAAGAAAGAAGCAAAACATTTAAGGGACAAAAAAATGGAAAATTATCTGTTGATGATGACGTATATGGTAATTTCTTTGAGTGAACCAATATGCAATGTATTCACAAAGGGAAAATTCATTTGGTATGTTGTGATGATACACAGTGATTGAAGGTAAAAAAAATGATAAAAATAAAGAAAAAATAGTAATAAAAAAGATCAAGCCTCCTGTAGGGACTGATCTACAGCTTTTACCAGCAAATGATGAATTTATTACAATTAGTTATGGGTGAGTCTCCTGAAATTCTGCAATTGTCTCTTGGAGCGGGAAAACCTCAGATCACATAGGTAGGATATTACTGATGAGATGCAAACTTTTCTGGGCCATTAAAACAAGTTCCTGGGGACCAGCAGTTAGTGTAATGGCTATGTTGCTGGACTCCCATGTAGTCGACCACGGTTCGAGTCCCGGACCCGGTGGCTTAAACACATGCCGGGCGTGTGTGCGTGTGTGCCCAAGATCCAGAGAGGAGAATGGAGGAGAAGGGATTGCGGTGTGGCCATCCCCTCGGGGGGGTGATTTCTCGCTTTCTGTCTCTCTGTCTTTCTCTGTCTTTCCGGAGAGCGCACGTGCCCTACAGCAAAAAAAAAAAAAAAAGTTCCTGTCACTTGACTGTAAGTGAAAGCTTAAGCCAACCTCCTTTCTCAGTTAGAAAAAACAAACTCAGTATCTGATTACAGGCAAATCCTATGCAATTCTGCATGATTCTGCAGGAGCCCACAAGAAGGCAGGAGCCCAGGTAGATGCTCCACAAGTATGCTGACTCAGAACTCAACGAGGTGGGCTGCTTTCCGCAGAATGTAACACTGTAAATCACCAGTAATCACAGTTGCTCTATTAATGTTGCACTGTGGCATAGAGCTTATAAATCATGTTCACATACATGTCACATCTGATCATCATAAAAACTCAATGAGGTGGATATTACTCAGCTACATTTATAGGGGAGAAAACTGAGGTTCAGATGACTTCAGGAAATGATCCTGGATTACAGGGCATGCATGTAACAGTGGTAGGATCTGTGTCTGGTGTTTGGATGCAAAGTCCATCTGTGCACTTCAGCAAGGCCCAAAGAGGAGAGGCAGGATGGGGAGCCGCAGGTGAAAGGGTGAATGCAGAGATACACGGGGTAAACCTTGGATCATCTAGGGTTAGGCTGTTGCGAGACAGGAGCAACCTTTGAGAGCTTTCTCTCTGTCCTGGAGGTAATCAGTTAGTGACAGAGGACCTCAGGCCTGGACGTAACCAGAATGATGTGTTCAAGTCCTTGATTTTGCAGATGAGAAAATTGGAGTCTATAGGAGTTAGGTGTCTTGCAAAGACCCATACAGCTAACTGGTGAAAAACTGGATTGTTGCCCAGTTTTCTGTTCTTAGACCAGAATTTCTACCACTACACCTAATACTCTTTCTGCTACACCTATTGACTAGGTAGACATATGCTATGGCAAAAGACGATTGGGCATTTCTTAGTTAAATGACATGATAGTAACAATTGCTTCAGGGGCCGGGTGGTGGTGCAGTGGTAAAAACATGATGCTCTGCGAGACTGACCCACATGGGAAGGTTCTAGGTGCATATCTGGTATGTGCCAGGTATGTGCACACTCACCATCCAGAGCTGGCTGCCGCTGGGGATGGGTCACAGTATCAGAACTCTGTTGGGGGTGCTGTCTGTCTCTCGCTCACTCATGGAATAAATAAATAAACTTTAAAATATTGGTACTATTCATTGTAAAACTATGATGTGCCAGGCTGGGTATAGATATTTCATATGCCTGATTTTTAATCTTCATAAGAACTCTGCAAAGTCTATTATTATCTCTGAGAGGAGACTGGGGCCAGGGATAAGGCGGACTTGTTCACAATACTGAGTTCATGTTCTTTTCACTGTGTGATGTGGCCTCAGCAATAATTTATCTCTTGTCCTAGAAAACAGAAATGCCAGAATTTTTTTTTTAACATGGTCAAATATCAGTTTTTGGAAATCACTATAATTCAAATCATCTGTGTTTATTCCTAGAAGTATATCTGATTAAAAAAGGAAGATAAAGGAGACGAATCAGTTATCACCTTTAAACAGAACCCTTAGAAGTCCTGATTATTAACTAGTTTTATAATGAAGGAAAACTAACACTTTTTTTTGAACTGTAGTGCAAATCATGTGCTTAAATAATTTTTTTGTAGAAGAGGGTTTTTTTTTTTTTTTTTTGGTAACAACCCCTTTTCCTCCAGAGTAGTAGGAGTAGAGTTCTAGAGGTACTTTTGTATTAATTAGTTTTTTTCTTTAAATTTAAATTCCTCTAGGAGAGCTAAGCATATTCATCATTTATACCTCAGTTAGAGTTTTTGATATATTTCCTTTTCTCTTAGTATCTGTGATATGCATTCCAAATTAAAAGAGAGAGAAAGAGAGAGAGAGAGAGAGAGAGAGAGAGAGAGAGAGAGACTTTTATTTTGCTTGGAAAATTTCTAAAAATGGGAATCTGAGTGTCATGCCCCCCAGGAGAAATTGGAACTATAGTCGGGCATCACAGAAGTGCTTGGACTGTGAGCCATCAGGGAGAGGGTTTAGGGAAGTGGGAAGTGGCACGAGAAGAAGCTGGGAGTGTCAGAGCAACATTTCTCAATGTCTCCTCCATCCTTGCTGGCTATTCCTGGCCAATTGCACTCTGAGGTCCTGAAGTCCCAATGGGGGGTAATTATTGGCTTAAAGCTCTGACTTTTCAGGCACCATGGAAAGAGATGTCATGACATGCCCTTCAATATGATTCCAAACTCTCTACCCCTGTCCTTTGGCTGCATCTGTTTTTACATGGATCCTCTACTTCTACCTGTTCCACCCGGAATGGTCACATTCTGCTCCTGTAGGCGTGAGGTGAGAGCCTTCGTCTCCGAAATAGTGGGGATTTCTGCTTCAAGGCCATCCTGATGGCGCCTCTTGGCTATCTTGACTTTCCATTTGGTTTCTGACCCTTTGACTTGCATTGGTCTCTGTGCCTGTGGGGTTCCTGGCTTCTAACTGCTGGTTGGTTACCTACAAACTTAATCTTGACTCCTGATATGCATCTGATTCATGACAGCTCGTTTTGCTTCTGAGTCCCACAGACTTTTCCCGCCTTTCAGTTCTTCCTTGTAGTTCTCAGACTTGTATTTTTCTGTCTGGCTTCCTACCCTGGCTCTGGGGTACCTCATCAGTACCATACCTGATCCGATAAGGAGATCCAATCTCGTTGAGCAGCCACCTAAACAAGTTCGTTGTGGGAGCTGACAGTCTCACACGTCATTGGGCATCTGGCATGATTCTCAGGAACTTCCTGATCCCAGAGTTGATTTCATATGTAAGAAGAGTTCAAGAAATGCTTAGACTGAAGACATAGTTTGTAATCAAGGGACAATAATTGTTATTCTTTACAGTTGCTGAGTTAGCTATGCTTCTGTAAATTGTAACATAGTGTTCCAAATTTATATTGAGTTCCTGTGGTGTCCTAAAATTGAGGTCAGCTCACCTCTCCAGAGAAGACCCGACATGTTTCTGTGTTGCAGGATATTCGATTTTGGATTCATGGGTGATCATTTCTACTGCTTCTTCCTTATCCTAAAAGTGAACGCAAATCAGTTCCTCATAGAGCCTAGCTTTTTGTAGTAAAATCCCATGTAAAATCCTAATGTATCTCTGTAAGATATTATTATAGGAAAATAATTTCGACATTTAAAATAACTAAGCCAAATCACAATCCTCGGTTGGGAAAAGGAGATTCGATATCTGGGTCTGGAAAAGCTCTGGCACTTTGTCTTGCAGGTATCTTGAGAGTGTTCAACTGTGGGTAACTTCTTGAGCAAATGAGCTCAAGACTTCTTGTCATTTTCCAAAAAAATGTATTAATCCATCTGCAAGGTAAGATAGGGTAGGTTATCACACAGTGGTTCTTTCAGATCATTGTTCTTAAGAATTCACATTGAGTTCATTTCTAGAATTATAACTGATAATGACCGATAAGTTGATGAGTCAATATCATCCCTTAGAAGCTCATGATGATTTTAAGAACAAGTTGTCAACCACATTTCTAACCCAATTTCAGATGTGGCTCTTAAAGTAGAGGATTTCCACAGCATTACAATGTACTCTGCACTTGTAGCTGCTTTTTGAGCTGCAGGGTTTGGTGGGGTTGGGAATGCTGACCTCAGGAAGGATGTGGGACAGTGCTTGGCAATCATGTGACAGAGCAGCTATTCCTTCCCGACATTAACTGTTATTGACTGGATAAAAAAACAGAACACCATTCCTGGTTAATGTTGAAATTCTCTGTTGTGCCCTTTGAAATTCCGGTAATGATTTCCTTCCATTGTGCAACTTAAGAAGCCTGATGAAGCCACATGTTTGACAGAACCTGTTTCTGGAAATTTCTCTTATAGAGACCACCTATAGGTGTTCTAGAGTTGCTTGAGGGACAGTTAGGGCTGGATGATGCCACAGAGACCACAAGTCAAGTCTGTGTGGCCAAAAATCACATCCTATAGGAGTGGGAGCAGGGAGAAGCAGGAGCCAATGTACGAGAGATCCAGCCCCAACGCAAAGGATGCATTACTCAGACGCCAACATCGTGGAGAGTAGAACGGAACACGAGGAAACAGTCCCTGATAAACCAGTGCAGTAATTGGAAGTGTTTGTGGTGATGTGAAGAAGGACTCAGGAGGCCTCCAGGGTGAGATAAGGCGAGCAATCAACGTGTCAAGGTAATTTGTTAGCAGTTCTGGCTTCGGGTTGAGGTGTATAAACCTGCCTGTTGTGATGTATGAAGGCTGCTAACCTGAGGAAACTTGGCCGTAGAAGGACAGCAGCAAAGTGGAGCCTGCTTGGAAATGACAAGGGGGCCATCTATAACATATGTCCTGACAAAGGCAGACCCTGATGACAGCCACTTGTAGAGGTGGAGCAGGTAGGCACAGCCTCCATCCAGGAGAGCAGGGTGTATCCCAGCTTTCCCTGATCTTGCTAAGTAGCTCTTAGGCTCTTTCTCAGAAAGCCAAAAAATGGTGATACAGGCTTTAGTGAAGGTTCACCTCCACAAGCTACACAGTCACTAACTAGCTCTCTGAGCTCACACTGACTGCAGACACCCCTGCCATCTCATCGAGACCACATTGATTGCGCACACTTTCTGTTATAGTTTACTTACATATTTCTTCCATGAATGAGAGAGAGAGAGAGAGAGAGAGAGAGAGAGAGAGAGAGAATGTGTGTATATGTGAGAGAGATGGGAAAAAGAGAGAGAACCCCCCAACAGGGTCTTGATGCCATGATCTGCTCCGAGCTTCAGCCAGTGCTGGATAATGGACACACATGCCTGATACACTCAAGGAAGTCTTTGGATGAAAACCCAGAACCTCCCCATGTGGGTCAACCTCAGCGTGTGTTTCATTGCTGCACCACTGTTCCCCAGCCCCCACCCACCATCTCATTGATCCCTCAGAGCCCGACTGACTGCGCACAACCCTGAGCGTCTCATCTATCCCATGTGATTACATACCACACGCTACACCTACACTGTTGTTAATCTCATGCCTGGCTCTGTACATTTCTTCCTGTCCTACTGAGTTCATACCAACAGCATACACCCTTCCCCATCTCAGCAATTTCACATTCACTCTGCACTGAGCTCAGCTGAAATCACACAGCCCAGCTCACTGACTTCACCGATTATATAATGCTGTGACAGCACCTGCTTTTGGCCCACTCAATATCTATTTTTCCATTCTTCCTAGAAATAAACCCTGGTTTTATTCAAGGTGGTGCTATGCACAGCTAAGAGACTACATTGCCTAGTCTCTCTTGCAGTTAGGTTTGGTTCAGTGCTTCAGTCCTGGGCAATGACATTTAAGTGGAAATTTTAGGGTGGGAATTCTCAGAATTGGGTCTGAATGCTGGGGCCTGACCTTTTGCCCTTAGTCTTTTCATGCCCTCTCCCAGCTTTGAAAATAACCATGAAGGCCAGACCTCATCAGTCATCTTGCGACTTTGAGAACAGAGGCTGCCTAGTAAGAATGGTTTGTTCATACAGTAGAGGGGACTTGCGTCTTTGATAATTCTGTGGAATTACAACACCACTCCCTGGAACTTCTAGCTTTTGATGTCTTTTATGAGAGAAAACTAGCCTTTAATTTTGACTAAGCTACTGCAGTTAGGTGTCAGCTACTACAGGTAATCACACTTCTTACTGACACACACTCTCGCCACTCTGTTAGCTGTCAGCTCACCTTGACCATAATGTGCTGGCCATCCCTGTCAGTCTGTGTGTACTCTGTGTACGACCACTTGACCACGATGGTGCCTAAGTGGAGCAACTCTTAAATTTTTTTTTTTTAAATGCCAGGAAGAGTTTCTGTGTTTTGCTTCTGACTCATGCGGTTGTATAAAGCAGAATAATTCTGACTCCCTGGGACACAGAAATCATATTCCATAAACGGTAATGAGGAGAGGCTAAACCTGGACCGCAGCATGGGAATCAGTAGTCAGGTGGTGCCCAGAGATGTTGGGATTAGTGGTTCGTCCTTCTCTGGATCATGTCACATCATGTTGTAGTGCTTACTTCTGCGTCATAGAAGTTGGAGTAGGATCGCCCTAGCAAGTATCCTAGTGTAATGCTGGGTCACACCCGCTACACTTCTCAAAGGACTGTATTTGAAAAAAAAAACAAATAACATTAATATCCTTATCTTGCTTTGCACCTTTCTCTCTAAAAACCCGAGGAAATGAAACTCAAGATAGGGCGATTGCAGTTGGGAAAGCTGGAAATGCAAAGATGGGATTGCACACGTGTTCCCCAGTGCAGGGATCTGTCATGAATGGTGTGGCCATCAGGTGCAAAGTGGTGGGACCTGCCTTAGTCCTGCCGGCATCTCATCTTCCATTGCGGCGGCCATCAGTCTTTGAGGCATGGCCATGGTGAAACTCTTGCTTTGGTTCCCGTTCCTCCTTATCCTTTTTGGGGAAAGGCCTTTTCCTTAGGTATTATCATGGTGGAACAGGGGGAAGGGTCATGTGGGAGGACAAATATGAAGGTAGATGGCTTCCTCACCAAGGACTCTTTTTTTTTTTTTTTTTTGGAGAGATTTTTGCTATAGGGAGCATGCGCTCGCCAGACAGACAGAGAGAGACAGAGAGTCAGAAAGTAAGAAATCACCCCCCCAGGGGGGGGGTTGGCCACGCCGCAATCCCTTCTCCTCCATTCTCCTCTCGGGATCTTGGGCACGCACGCACATGCGCCCAGCGTGAGTTTTAAGCCACCAGGTCCGGGACGCAGACCATGGTCGACTATGTGGGAGTCCAGCGACATAGCCATTACGCTAACTGCTGGTTCCCAGTCACCAAGGACTCTTTAGGCTGCAAAAAGCGAGCTTGAGAAGAGAAATTTCTAGATAGGCTAAAAATCTTTCCCTATTCCATCAGAACTAGGAGGCATGATTTAAAACCTAAGCAGTTGATTTAGGGTAAAAATGAAATTCATTATTTTATTTAATGTTTTTTAATCTTATAATTTTTAATTTACATTCAATCATTGTACATCTCTGTAGCACGCAAACATTATTTTAGACAAGAAGATCTCAGGTTCCTGCCTGGACTTCTAGACCTCTGCTCTTCTTGACTTAAGAACCATGTTTTTTTTTTTAATTTATTTCAATTATTACATTTAGTCATTGCATCTCCTTCACCGTGTACAGCATGGTTCTTCCCAGCATGAATACAGTGCACATAAGTCAAGACAATGATATTACCATGTACATCATCATCAACAGACAACTTTTCATTTCTGTGTCTACCGAGTGTGCTGTTTTGTTCCCTGAATCCCTCCCCTCCACCCTCAATTACTCATTCCCATTACCTCTCCCATACTGTCTCTAGCATCCACAGTTGCCTTCCCTGCTATTATACCCTCCAGTTCTTTCAGTTTTTTTTTCCTTTCCAATTATCAGCTCATAAAGTTTTTAACAATAGGGAGCATAGATTCTATTCAGGGTTGAATTAAGGGTGGGTCTCGTGCAGTTCCACAATTGTAGGTGAATCTCCATGTAAGACAGTTTCAGGAAAGCGGTTCTTGAAGGCAGAGATGATTATCAGTTGATGCGGCACAGCATCCATCTTGTGGTTACCGGGAATGGTGTTGTGGGGATCTGCAACGTGAGTCATCCTCGGGTATCTGGCTTCCTTAAGAATGGTAGAGTAGTTCTTGTTTTTCCCTGAGGTAATGCAGGGCTGGTGACCATCATCTTCTCACTGTCCATAGGCGAAGACAATCCTCCTATACAATATATTTCTCAATTGGTTTAAGACAGCTAAAGTTTCTTTCTGTTGTTTGTAGTTGCAAGTTCTTAGTCCTAGTTTTCGGCCTCAGTTTGTCGCCTGAGGCCGGCGGCCATGCGCAGGGGCAGGCCCGGCGGCCACGCGCAGGCCCGGCGGTCACGCGCAGGTGCAGGCCCCGTGGCCACACACAGGCCCAGCGGCCACGTGCAGGCCTGGTGGCCATGCGCAGGCCCGGCGGCCACGCCCAGGCCCGGTGGCCACGCCCAGGCCTGGGGGCCACGCGCTGGGCCGGCGACCACATGCAGGCCCAGCGGCCACGTGCAGGTGCAGGCCCGGTGGCCACACTCAGACCTGGCAGCCACGCGCAGGCCCGGGGGCCTCGTGGAGGCCCAGTGGCCACACGCAGGCACAGGCCTGGTGGCCACGCGCAGGCCCGAGGGCCACGCGCAGGCCTGGCGGCCATGCTCAGACCTGGCGGCCACGTGCAGGTGCAGGCCCGATGGCCACTCACAGGTCCGGTGGTCACGCGCTAGGCCGGTGACCACGCGCAGGCCTGGTGGCCACGCGCAGGCATAGGCCCGGTGGCCACACTCAGGCCCGGCAGCCATACGCAGGCCCAGTGGCCACGCGCTGGTCCGGCAACCACGTGCAGGCCCGGTGGCCAGGTGCAGGCGCTGGCCTGGCGGCTATGCACAGGCCCGGTGGCCATGCGCAGGCCTGGGGGCCACGCGCAGGCCTGGGGGCCACGCGCAGGCCCGGCGGCCACACTCAGGCCCGGCGGCCACGCACAGGGCTGTCAGCCACACGCCAGCCCCGAGTGCACGAATGTGCACGGGATCCAGTGCCACCCCCTGCTCGCCTGCCCGCCTCGAGAAAGGAAGGTCGGCGAGCTTGGCCGGTCTGCGCTGCCAGTCCGCGTCGGCGCCGAGCGCAGGACATACCCAGCACCGGAGATGCAGCGTCGCGGCGCGCAGGCCCGGTGGGTCGCCGCGCAGGCCCGGCGGGAGGCAGGGCCCGCCGAGAACCATGTTTTTTTTTTTTGAAGAATTATTTTATTTAGCTTTATTTATTCATTTATTTTAATTTGACCAGAGAGGAACAGAGAAAGAGAGAAAGAGAAAGTGAGAAAGCAAGCCACCAGGTCCGGGACTCAAATCGCAGCTGCCCATGTGGGAGTCCAGAGCCCTTAATCACCTCACCACCTGCTGTCCCCAAGAACCATGTATTTAAATGACCCCTTTTGTGAGACTCTTGATGACTAGCCATCATTGGCAAGTAGGGACCTGTGCCTCTTTGCAGCCTTAGGGTGGTCCTGTAGATTTGGGATTCACGAGGACTCACACGTCTGAGTTACAGTCACGGCTCCTGCTATTTTATACATTCCACTTTGATGGGCATTCACACAGTTAATTATTTCTCTAATAAATAATGCATATTCATTTTTCAGTAATTTCAGCATTTCCTAACTCCTTAACCTCTGTAGTCCTACTTCCTGTCCACCCGGCCTACCGCAGGCTTTGGATAGTATTTCTATCATTTTATATTAATGCTGCACTCCGTACTAAAGAAGTTGCTGCTCTATGCCTTTGTTCTTTCCAGCCTATCCCGTGTTGACACCTGTTGTTAAGGACAAGTCACTTAGCCCCTTTGAGCTTCAGGTTTCCCACCTGTAAAATGCAGGCAAGACCATGCCCTAAGCATGAGTAATTCACGTAAGTCACAAGCTGGTAACAGGCAGAGCCCAGGCCTTCGGATCCCTCCTCGCATCCTTTCCTATGACACCAATAACTCACAGCTTGTTGTGGAAATCAGATTAGGCAATGTACTCAAAGGCATTTTATGCTCTGAGAAGTGACATAAAGATCTTTGTGATTATTGCTAGGGATTTATGCTCCCTAACAGTCCTGGTGACAGAGTGAGACCTCTGTTCTTAGAGAAAATTACTTTCCTTTGCTGTTTTTTGTTTCTCAGGGGAATAGCTTTCAGGATTTGTAAAGAGTCAACTAATACCTATGAGGTTTTAAACTACCGTTGGAGAAGTTTCTGAGGGTCCTCCCTACCGTCTGAGTCTTCTCTGAACTCACTGTAAGCTTGAGCTTGTTCTCTTGGGCCCCTGGCATTACAGTAGCCATGTCATCCTTTTCGACATCCCTCCTCTCTCTTCCTCTGTCAAGAATCATGAGGATTCCATGCTCCCATGTTCTACCGTCGTGGTTCTGAGTCCAGCTTGGATAGTATTGATTTTTGAAGGATGAAAACCTCCTAGTGAGGGAACTCTTGTAGGAAGACTGTTTTCAGAAGACAGAGATAAAGATGGCAGGGCAGCAACAGAATTCCTTCAGGGGAAACTATATGAAGACCCAGTTTTTGAAAGGAGAAAATAGAGATGCCGACAGGAGAGGTGCCGAGGGTCACAGAGGGATTAACACCATCTACGTGGTGAGGCCTTCAGTCCTAATATTCCAGACTTACGTGTGCTGATCAAGTGTTCCCCAAATCCCTCTGCGGTCCTGGGTTCTCCCCAGACCTATGGGGTCTCCAGGATGTCATTTCTCCTTTCGTCTCAGGCCTTGGAGTGATACTGCTGCTGTCTACAGCTGGACCGCTGGCCCTTCCCTCTTGCTTTCTATCTGATTGAAGGACATTTTGGAGCTCTAAGGGGGTTCTTGAGAGGAATGAGCTTCTTAAAGAGGGTTCAGTCAACAGAAATAATAGAACTGTATGATTTTTAAAACCAAGGAGGTCCTTGAAAATCTTATAGTTCAAAGTTCTTATTTTACAGATGAGGACAACTGAGGCCCAGGGAGATTAAGTGATTTGTTCAAACTTTTGTAGTAAAATAGTATCTGTATTAGGAGAAGAATGCAGGTTTTTTAAAATTATTATTTCTAATTAAATGCTCTTTTCTACGGAATCGTTTTGCAATCAGGAGAAAGTCAGGCTTTGATGAATAACTGTAGAAGGGTTAGGGCAGATTCAAGAATTACCTGATTTATTATCTGGCAGTAGTAGCCACTCTAAAAGAAAATGGCTCTGAGATAGTTTTCCAAAACGATCAGGGTCACAAAAATGCACATATAAATTGTAAAGTCCCTGTCTACATTTCCCACTGCTCTTCATTTCTCTTCCTGTTTATGATCTCACCTTCTAGTGTCTTCCATCTTAATAAACTGAAGAGCACAAATAGGTACCCATAGGAGCCTCCATGACCTTTCTTCTTTTTTTTCTTCTTCTGCCTTTTTTTTTTTTTTGTATCATAAACCTGGGTTCTTATGAGATCCCAGAAAGGAAGAGAATAGAAAGGGCACATTTCCTTCATGTTGATCTCTACTAACTGATTTCCTTTGTGGCTGGGGAATGTGGGCCTGGGCTTATTTCCAAGGCTATGTGTAACCAAGAACTAGAAATGGAAAACTTAACAGGTGTTCAACAGTTTTAACAGTTAAATTTAAATACATTCAGCTAGCATGTAAGATTATAAATTTAATGTGCATTTTTACTCAGAGATATATTGGAGATGACCCATACTGGCTCGAAAGGATGGATTCTTAGTCAAGAATTATTACGAGCCTGTGAAAACATTGGTAGCTTAAAATCAGACATGGCTCGGCCTTGGTGGTGCAGGCGTTGATCACCACTGCAAAATACTAGAGCCAGGTACGTAGGCTCAGGCGTCAGTCCTTGGTCGACCTGAACAGCTGGTTGTCTCCATGACCCTGGCTAGCAGGAGGACTAGGATTCTTGTTTCTTTCTCTCATTTTTCCCCACCCCAACAAATAAACTTAAAAAGAAAATCAGGCATGGTGGTGTGGTATATTTATATTATGGCAATCAGCAACGGCAATAAATCGGGACTTTGTCCATTTTTTCAGAGAGTTAGTTTTCCAGAACAACAATATCTCTGGCATGTGAAAACATCCAGAAAAATGATTATTCATATGCTAGTGCATATGCATGTATTATCTTGATTCATTTATAGAAAGAGAATTATGTTTTAGAACATTTCCTGAGGTCTTTTCATATCAACACCTATAGGCTTAAGTCACTATTTTAAATGATTATATAGTTGGCTATTATATGGTTGTACCATCCTTTATTTTAACCAACGTCTTAATGACAAATGCATTCATTTTTGTTTTTCCCATAATAAGACCCTGAGACATTGGGAGGTGAATCCAGGGAACACAAGCGAGATAGAGAAGTGTGCTTATTCAAATCAGCATCCAGTTAGGGTCTTCACGTTTGATTGACTTATCCATCCCCTAAATCTCTTTTAATTTTCTCCCCCGTTGTTGCCCCCACCCCCCCGCTTGCAATTTACTGAAGAAACTGTGTCATTTTGCTGATTGGATCCCGATGGCATCATTTAACATCTCATATGTAGTACTTCCTGTAAATTATGGTTAGACCTAAAGGTAGAAATTTGTCCGCATTTAATAATGGCAATAAAATAACGATAGGTATTGATTGTTAAGCTCCGTTTATCTTTATTATTACTATTTTTTATAATAGACTTTACATTTTAGAGCAGCTTTAAATTTACAGAGAAATTGAGAAGATAGTGCAGAGAATTCCCATCTATTCACTCTACCTCCTCCTCCTGGACAATTTCCCTTATAATCATTTGACTCTAGTGTGGTACATTTGTTACAATTAATGAACCAATAGTGATACATCATTATTAACTAAAGTTTATAGTTTATTCACATTTTCTTAGTTTTCACCTAATGTCTTTTTTCTATTCCAGGATCAAATTCAAGAAACTACATTACAGGGGCTGGACAGTGGCTCTACAGTAATGCAGTGTTCCACAGTGCTGGACCCATATGGGAAGGTCCAGGGTTCTCATCCCAGGACCCTCCTCGAACATGTCACGTGCATGCATGCCTGTGATCCAGGCTGGCTGAGGCTGGGGCTGGATTTCTGTGTGCAGACAAAAAATAAACTTGAAAAAGGAAAAGATACCACATCACATTTCATTGTCTAGTCTTAAGTTCTTCTTGGCTGTGGCAGTTTCTTTCTCACTTTTGATGACCTTGACAGTTATGAGGAGTACTGGTCAGATATACTGCAGGATGCTCAGCTGTTGGCACTAAGGTGCTTTTTTCCCCCCTCACAATTAGGCTGATATGTCAGTTTTTGGTATGAAGATCACAGAGGTGAAGTGCTGCTCCCATCACGTTACCTCAAGGGTACAAACTATCAACATGGTGTGTGCCATTGGTGTTGACCTTGATCACTCGGCCAAAGTAGTATTGGTGGAGTTTCTCTCCCCTTCCTCCTTTTCCATACCTCCACACTCATCAGAAGAATGTCACTGCGTGCAGCCTATGCTTCCAGTGTGGGAAGTTACATGGCCCCTTCTTGCTGAGTCCACTTCCTAGAGGAGTTAACATGCACATAACTTATTTGGAGTTCTTTTGGGTGGGATAGTTGTCTCTTCTTTTTATTTATTTATTCAGTCATTTATTTATGTAAATATGGACCAGGAATATTTATTTTATACTTTGCATTATAATCCAATACTACTTCGTTTTGTTCAGCTTTGGTCCGTGGAATTTTGTTGTTGTTGTTGTTATGGGGCAATTTTCTTCTGAAACATTTCTTAAAATTAATTAATTAATTTACATTTATTCCCTGAACAGTGTCACAACATACAAAATGTGATTTCCCATCCAGAATATACTGCATAGTGGCTTAATCATACATGTTATTGTCAATAATTTTCCATTTCTAGTTTCATACATATATATGTGCATATTTATATATTTGCCCCTATTTCTCACCCTGTGTCATTTCCCATCCTCTTCTCACATTATCTCAGGTGTCTACAGTAGTTTTCCATTACTTCTATTCCCCATATTTTATTTTTTCACAAAATTTATTAAATAATCTAACTACTTTCAATAGCAAGTTCAACTGATAGGTACATATCTGTGAATACATGTCTGACTTTAAGTGTGAAACTCTGAGTAGAATGAATATACTGTAAGGTAGCACAAAGCTGATGCTATATAGTTTACTACAGTCATTAAACAGGTATCTTTAAATATATATTTTAAGAAAAGCAGTTTTAGTTTTAATAAATCAAAGAAATGTTAAGAAACTTTGCTTAAAACTTAAAGCCAGGAAAGAGGTTAGGATTCTGTTCAAATAGTAGGTACATGATGCTATTGGTAGCTCAAGACAGGACAAAAATCCTTAAAACTGGAAAACAAAGCCTGGAAGAAAATCAGCAAGTTTTAGTCAAAAGTCATAAAATGCTATTTCTCCAGTTAAGTCTCATGTACTTTATCTTCTGTTGTGGTTTGATCTTTCTGATTAAATTATGAGATATCATATTCAACTCCAGACTTGTCCTCACAATTAAGTTGGTCATTTTCTTAGTTTTTGAACTCTTATTTCTGTGTCTATATTTAATTTTCCTGGAATTGCACTACCTTGAGAACTTCTTGGAGATCTGGTCTGGTGTTGGTAAATTCTTTCAGGTTTTGTTTATCTGAGAATGTTCTTGTCTTTTCTTCCTATATGAAGGATAATATTGCCGGGTACAGTATTCTTGGCTGAAATTGTTTTTCACTTAACACTTTGAATATATTTTCCCATTCTTTCCTAGCACACATTGTTTTCAATGTCAATCTGATGGGCTATCCTTTGTAGGTAACTTGACGTTTCTCTCTTGCCAATCTTAGTATCTTGTCTTTGTGGTTTTGGTCAATCTGGCTATAATGTGTCTTGGAGAAGATCTTCTTCGGTTGATTCTATTTGGGGTCCTTTGTATTTCTTGGGACTAGATCTTTGAATGCCTCTCTAGATTTGGAAAGTTTTCTTCCAGGATTTCATGGAATAGATTATCAATGCCCTTATGAGTCCCTTTGCCTTCTGGGATACCAATTATCTGGATGTTTGGATGTTTGATGGTATCTAGTATTCCTTGTATATTATTCTCATTTTGGGGGCAATTTTCTCAATCTTTGTGGTGGATTTTCCTAGGCCAGTGATTCTACCTTCTATATCTGAGATTCGATTTTCTGTATGATCTAGTCTGCTTTTAATACTTTCAAGGGAGGTTTTCACTTCCTGTATTATAGCCTTCATCTCTAACAGGTTCATTTGATTCTTTTTTATAGTACTTCCTCTTTTTTTTTGGAGAGATTTTTGCTATAGGGCGCGTGTGCTTGCCAGACAGAGAGAGACATAGAGACAGAAAGCGAGAAATCACCCCCCCAGGGGGATTGGTCACGCCGCAATCCCTTCTCCTTCATTCTCCTCTCAGGATCTTGGGCATGCACGCACACGCGCCTGGCGTGAGTTTTAAGCCACCGGGTCCGGGACACGAACCGCGGTCGACTATGTGGGGGTCCAGCGACATAGCCATTACGCTAACTGCTGGTTCCCAGTACTTCCTCTTTTAAATCTTGCAAGAATTTTCTCACCTCCTGGAACTCATCAGCTCCTTTCTCCTGCGTCTTCTGCCTTCTGCAGTTCATTATCTCTCTTCTCTTCTATCTCTGTTAGCTTTGTCACTATGATTATTTTTAAATTCTTTTTTTTTTTAAGAGAGGTTTTTTTTTTTTTTTTTTTTTTTTTTTTTTTTTTTTTTTTTTTGCTATAGGGTGCGTTCACTCTCCAGAAAGACAGAGAGATAGCAAATGAGAAATCACCCCCCGGGGGGATGGCCACACCACAATTCCTTTTCCTCCATTCTCCTCTCGGGATCTTGGGCACACACGCACATGTGCCTGGCATGAGTTTAAGCCACCGGGTCCGGGACTCTAACCGCAGTCTACTACATGGGAGTCCAGCTTCATAGCCATTACGCTAATTGCTGGTCCCAATATTTTAAATTCTTTATTAGACAGTTCCATGAGTTTCATTGTACTGGCTGAGGATGAAGAGGAGTAATTCTTTTCCCTTGGAGGAGAGGTATTTTCTTGGTTTCGCATATTTCTTGTGACCCTGCAATGATTTCTAGTCATCCGATGGATTATTATTACTATTTTTTATTTACATTTAATCATTGACATCTTCACAGTGTACCACATGGTTTTCCCAGCATGAATACAGTGCATATCAGTCAAGTCAGAGGCATTATCATATATGTTATCAATGGGTTCTTTGGTAACAATTGTTAATGAGGCTTCTAGCTCTTTTTGATTTCTTTTTGATTTAGGTCTGGTTTTTCTGAGCTAGGCTAAATTAAAAAAAATGTATGATATACTTCCTTGTATTTGTCACTGTTTCAATAAGGAAATAGCCCCTTAATGGTCTTGGCTTAGTGTGTGTGTGTGTGTGTGTGTGTTTGTGTGTGTGTGTGTGTGTGTGTGTGTAGGAGGCCTGGGTCTCAGTTCCTGTTCCACACAGCTGTGTGGCAAGGTCTTGTTGCCTGACCCTGAAGCCAAGACTTGGGCAGGTAGCATAACCATATACTTTTTTCTTTTTAGAAGTATTTATTTAATTTTATTAATTATAATTATTATTTAATTTGCTATAGGGCATGTGCACACACCAGAGAGAGAAAGAGGGAAAGTGAGAAAGCAAGCCTCTAGGTCCAGGATTTGAACCGTGATCAGTTATGTAAGAGCACCATGCCACCTGCTGGTTCCAACCATATATCCTTATTATCTTTTCTTGTGGCTTTCCCACGCCTTTGTAGTTTGTTTCCTGGTGCATTCCTCCCCCCCAAAAAAAAAAAATAGAATTATTTTATTTAATTGTATTCATTGTCTTTATTTTATTTTATTTTACTTTATTTTGTGAGGTTGACCAGAGACAGAGCAAGAGAAGGAGAGTGAGAAAGCAATGTCACTCATGTCAGCCACGTGGGAGTCCAGCCGCCTTAACCACCATGCCACCTGTTGGCTCCTCCTTTGCATTTATGTAGTTCAAATAAACATTTAAAAGTCTAGCTGTTACATTTTACCCAAAATTTATAATTTATTTTTTTTTTTACATTTCTAAAAATGAGAGCTCTTGGGACCAGCAGATAGTATAACAGTTATGTCACTGAACTCTTTCTTTTTTTTTTTTTTGGAGAGGTTTTTCACTATAGGGCACGTGCGCTCGCCAGACAGAGAGAGACATAGAGACAGAAAGCGAGAAATCACCCCCCAGGGGGGATGGTCACGCCGCAATCCCTTCTCCTCCATTCTCCTCTCGGGATCTTGGGCACGCACGCACACGCGCCCGGCGTGAGTTGTAAGCCACCGGGTCCGAGACGCGAACCGCGGTCGACTACGTGGGAGTCCAGCGACATAGCCATTACGCTAACTGCTGGTTCCCACTGAACTCTTTCTTTAGTGAGTGAGAGAGACAGAGAGAGAGACAGAAAGGAACAGACAGACACAGACAGAGAGAAAGAGAGACAGAGAGAGAGAGAGAGAGAGAGAGAGAGCAACCCCAATAGCGTTTTGATACAGTAACCCACTCCCCGCGTTAGCCAGTTCCAGGTTGTGGGCACACATGAGCCCAGTGTGTTCAGGGAGGTCAGAACCTTCCCTCGTGGATCAGCCTCACAGAGCATGCACATTTTACCCTGTGCCTCCATCCAGCCCTACATCTTTTATATTTTGAATTGTTTTTGTCTGTCATACTGCCAGGAAAATCTGATTTTTTATTTTGAGAAATTAAAAAAACCCAACAAACTAGAAAATGTTATTTCAAATACATCTTATCTTCCACCCAGAAATTCTTCAATTTATTCCATGAATATTTATGTACCATACACTGTTCTAAAAATTTGGGATAATTCAGTGAAGAAAACAAAAATCCCTCTCCCCATGGAGCTGACATTCTAGCCAGAGATGCAGACAGTGAATAATAAACATAATATACAATTATATTATGTGGTTTGTAGGAGGGGATAAATGCTTTGGAAAAAATAAAAACAAAATAACTGGAGCAGATTTTGCAAATCAAAAGCAGGGGGAAGAGATTGACTTCTTTTGGCCTTTTTAAGAACAGTGGTCCTAGCAGTCCCCTCTGAAAGAATGACATTTGAATAAGACTTGAGAGATAAGAAGGAGTTGGTTAGGTAGGTTTCTGGGGAAGAAAATCCCAAGCACAGGGAAGAGCTAGTGCAAAGGCCTTGATGTGGAAGCATGCCTGAGGGGTGTGAGGCAAAGAAAGGAGGCCTGTGTGGCTGGGCCAGAGACAATGAAGGGAAGCATCCTAAGAATTGAGGGATAAGAAGAATGGGGGAAGAGATGATGGTGGGACTCAAAGGCCACTGGAAGAACCGGCTATTTTCTGAGTGATGTAAGAGTCCTTGAAAGTGATTTTTTTTCTCTCTCTGAAGAGTAATACAAAGAACTTTTTGTTTTCTGAACCATTTGAAAATAAGTTGCCAACATGACCCCATATTACTCCTGCTATGGTTCAATGTGTGTGTCCCCTCCAAATTCCTGTGTTGGAACCAAAGACGGAGTATGATAGTATTAAGAGATGGGGCCCTTAGGAGGTGATTAAATTAAGAGGCTCCACCCTCACATATGGGACAGTTTCTTATAAAAGAGCTTGGGAAACCAGAGGTCTTTCTGCCCATTTTGCGCTCCTGCCATATGAAGACACGATAGTAAGGACACCATTTTGAAAGCAGAGACTGAGCCCTCACCGGACACTAAAACTGACAGTATGCTGATCTTGGAATTCTCAGCCTCTGGAACAATGAGAAATGAATTTCTATTGTTTATGAGTTACCCAATTTATGATATTTTGTTATAGAAGAAGGAGCGATCTAAGATTATGACCAAGTACTTTAATGTACAATCACTATACACAAGGTCATTTTCCTCTGTAACTACAACGCAATCATCAAAGTTAAGAAATTAGCACAGAGGAGGGTGAGAGGACAGGAATCAGGGGGAAAAGAAAGAAGCAAAACATCTAAGGGACATGAAAGTGGAAAATTATCTGTTGATGATAATGTGTATGGAAATACCTTTAACTGGACTAATATACAATGTATTCATGCTGGGAAAATTAATTTTGCAAGCTGTAAAAGTGATGGAATGCATTAAAAAAAGAAATTAGCACTGATATATTACTAACATTCTATCCTCAAACCCTCTTCAAATTTCACTAACTTTCCCAAATATATCCTTTTTATAGCCCAAGGACCCAGTCTAGATCACACACAGCATTTAGTTGTCAAATCTCTTTACACTTTCTCAGAGCTCTTCAAATTCTTTTTGGCTTTTATGACATTGGCACATTTGTAGGTTTTACAGGAGAACTCCTTTGTAGAATATTCCTCTATTGACAATTTGAATTTGTCCCATGCTGGTGATGCTAAGTTAGACTGTGTAACTAATGTGATGTCTGTGAGGGCTCTCCATGATAAAGTTACACTTTTCTTCTTTGTAATTTATAAGTATTTTATGGGGAGAGACTTTAAGAATCCTTTTTCTAATCAAATCATTATTGACTAGTTTTATTCTTCTTTTAAATTAGTTTATATGTCCGTATACAAACATTACTCATAGCAATCATGAGCTGGGCTCAACATCAATTCAATTGCAATCCCTCCTCTTTTATAAATCAAATCTCTGAGAAAACTCATTCACGTAAATAAGTAGATAGGATCAGAAGAGGTTTCATACCAGCACTTTGTTTGATTCTGTGCACTCCTTCCAAGGTATAGGCCCCAAATCACGAAATTTTCAGTATAAAAATTATATGTAATGCTATTACCAACTGATTACAGTCTCCTTACATTTATTGAAGACAAAAGGTATGAAACCACTCGACTGGCAAAAGGATTTGTTTTCCAATTTTCAATTTCTTTGAATTATGCTGAAAATACATTCTTACTTTATTTTAAAAATTTTATTTATTTATTTTTGCTGGAGAATATGTGCACTCACCAGAGATACAGAGAGAGACAGAAAGAGGAAAAGTGAGAAAGCACTTCCCAGCGGTGGATGATCACACCTCAATCTCTTCTCCTCCATTCTCCTTTCAGGATTTTGGATAGGCAAGCACAAGTGCCTAGTGTGTTTTTCAAGCTCCTGGATCTGGGCCTCATACCTCACAGTCAATCATGTGGGAGCCAATTGCCTTAAACATTATGCTACCAGCTGGCACAGAAAATACTTTTTTGTTTTTTTTTTAATGCCAGAGGGTACATGTATATGCATGAGGGAGAGTGAGCTTTCCTCAGTGAGACTGGCCATGCCTCAATTCCTTCTCCTCTAATTTTCCATCCCATCAGAATCCTGGGCATGCATGCATGCCTTGCATGTTCTCCCAGCCAGTGGGGCCAGGACTTGAACCCTGGTAGGCCATGTGGGATCTGGCTTCCTCTGTGTGACACCCAACATCTATGCCACAGGGCCGGCCCTATGCTAAATACTTTATAAAGACTTATCAGATAATACTTAATTTTATCTATTGCCTGTTAGAGGTATCTGTTTAACCTGATATATTTAGAAACATTTAGGAGATTTTTAATAGTAATTTTAATGCACATTTTTTTTTTTTTGGAGAGGTTTTTGCTATAGGGCGCGTGCGCTCGCCATACAGACAGAGAGAGACATAGAGACAGAAAGCGAGAAATCACCCCCCGGGGGGGTGGTCACGCCGCAATCCCTTCTCCTCCATTCTCCTCTCAGGATCTTGGGCACGCACGCACACGCCCCCGGCGTGAGTTTTAAGCCACCGGGTCCAGGACGCGAACCGCGGTTGACTACGTGGGAGTCCAGCAACATAGCCATTACGCTAACTGCTGGTTCCCAATGCACATTTTTAATATAATATTCTGCAAAAATATTTTGATAACATACATTTATTATTTACTTTTGGGAAGGAGTTAAAAAACCTCAGATCTAGGGATTTAACTTAGTCCATTTATGGAAATTGCCCACCATACGACCTAATGATAGTAGGCTACTAGTTATGCCAAGGTGACAGCAGTAAGTCACGACTGCCCTGGGCACACCGAGACATATGTTTACCTCATGTAATGCACAAAGGCACCGTTCATTGTCAACCCAATCAGCCAAATCAACTTCTTTTCTGTCAGAAAAAGTCTGACTCCGACTTCATATTCAGTCTAAATAAACATGCTATTATGCATCCCCATGACAACCATCTCACTTCTGAATGCAGCAACTAGCTGGGGATCAGATGATCCCATTTCCTCATATATCAATTTAAAAAGATGCAAGTTTAACTCTCTTGATTTTATAATATTTACAATTTAAATGGCAACATTCAATACTCCCTACAAGTCAGAACTATGCAACCAAAGCTTGTTTATCCATACAATCATGTCCCCCAGCTACAGCAAGTTGGAAAGCATGGATAAAAGAAAGCAAGCTTCATTTGTGCCCAGTCGTTGTAACAATCAAGACCAATTATATAATTTACGGGGTCCAGTGCAAAATGAAAAAGAATCTCATGCTAAAAAATGACATATGTATTTTTTAATTTGCAAGAGGGTTTGCAAGCTCACTGGAGAGAGACATAGAGACACAGAGAGGAAAAGTAAGAAAGAACCCTCCCCATGGGGAATAGTCACTTTGCAATCCCTTCTCTTCCATTTCTTCCTCTTTTTCTGAGTTTGGGCATGCATGCACACTCACCCAGTGTGTTTCTCAAACCCCTGGGGTTGGGCCTTGAACCATGCTGTTAGCCATGTGTGATCTGGTAGTCTTAACTACCAGGCAATGGGCTGCCCCCCAAAAAATTATGTATTGGAAGATGGTGACAACTGAGCATGGAAGTCAGCATGGGCTGCTCTAAGCATGAGGCCCTTCAAAGAGCAGGGCCCTGCGGGTGACTGCACAGTCACACCCACAGAGTTTGTCTGAGCAGCGATTCTTTTTTGCCCATAGAAATCCTTATATTTCCTTCCTACTGTAAGCCACATCAATGTGACTAAACGTTTCCAAATTTAAAATATCATCACCAAAATACTCTGCATGCATTTTCTTCTCTGTAAATACTGACACTATTTATTAACTGGGGATGAGTGCAAGTGTCTGTGCATTTTCCTATCTGTAAGGCATATGTTATCTTTACTTTACTACCATCTTTACTATAATCTGGTGAACAATTTCTCAGTGCCTCAGTTTCCTCATCTATATAATTGGGATAATGTTGCACCTACCCTGAGTTATAAATATTAATTGGGTAAATAGAAGAATGCACTTAGAACAATGTTTGGCATTTACTGAGTGCTGTAAAACTATTTGCTAATATTATTATCATCATTACTATTATTAGTTGGTCATTCCATTAGCTGTACAAACTACAAAAATGTCATAATAAGGACTGTATTTATTATTTTTATTATTTTAAAACTTACTTGATTTATGGTAGAGAGCACAGGTACATATGCGAGAGGGAAAAAAAGAGAAAGAGGGAGAGAAGCATTCTCAGTAGGGCCTTATTATACTTTGATCTGCTTCCTCCAGCCCTCTTGTTTGTCAGGATGTTGGACATGCACGTACACCCCAGTGTATTTCTCATGGACTAGGTCAGAGATCTGAACCTGCAGTCGGCCGTGTGGCTTCCAGCACTGTAGTTCAGTTTGATACTGTAGCAATGTGTTTAACTGCAATAATGGATAATAATAGCATGTAAAATCTTTTATTTTTTATTTTTGTTTTTTTAGAGAGACTTTTTCTTGCTGGAGAGACAGAAAGCAATAAATCATAAATCACCCCCTAGGGGGAATGGCTACTCCACAATCCCTTCTCCTCCATTCTCCTTTTGGGATTTTGGGCACGCACACATGCACACACATCTGGCGTGAGTTTCAAGTTGCCGCATCCAGGACTCAAACTGCAATCAGCCATGTGGGAGTCCAGCGATGTAACCATTACACCATTTGTTGGTCCCACATGTAAAATCTTTTTCCTGGGCGTGGTGATTGAGGCAACTGGATTTCACATGGCCAGTTGTGTGATTCAAGTCCTGCACCAAGTAGCTTGAACAGTACACCAAAATGTGTGTGTGCGTGTGTGTGTGTGTGTGTGCACCACATCCCCAAAGGAGGGAGATATGGAGGAGAAGTAAGTGAGGTGTGATCGCACCCCACATGGGGGAACTTTCTCATTTTCCTTCTCTGTCTCCCTCCAGCAAATGCATGTACCCTCTGGAAAATTTTTAAACAGAAAACAAATCTATCAACAGTGTAAAAAAAAGTGCTAGGTAATATAATCTTTTCTATATTTATGTAAAAACTTTTATTTTTCACTGGAAAAATAGTGAAATTAGTGAGCAATTCTGATTCTTACAAGGTGTTCCAAGTCAACCAATAATTGAATTTAAGTGTTATGCTTACTGATAATTTTTTGTGCCCTTAGCGTTCTTCGCAAAGAATTAATTGATTTAATTTTAGAGTCTGAATGTTCTGTAAATAAATTACTGCACATTGGAGTAGTGATTTTTCTCGTACTATTGTTTGACAACGTTTTGTGATAAAGAACACAAAGCAGAATGGTTGTTATTGGAAAGAAAAACATGTCCTATGAAGATTCATTATGTTTAGTGTTGGTGTTTTACTTTCAGTTCTGCTTTGGTAGTCCTTGGAAGTTAGGTTGAAAATTTACATTCTGTTTTTACTAGGGATTGAATCTCTTATAAAACTCTCAAATAGATGTTGTATTGCGTTCAAGATAATCTTCACGTCTACTTTCCTTAACACCCAGATTCCTCCTTATTGGAATCTCAGCCTCAGCTAAGCAAATTTTTAAAAAATGTAAATGATATACAATACCAACTCCCTTTACTAGAATGTGACAGTGCAATTCAAAACAGAAACCAAACGCGTGTGAAATATATCGTATTAGTTTGCTAGGGCTGTTGTAACAAAGCACTATAAATGGTGTGGTTTCAAGTAAGAGAAAACTACTTTTTCACAGTTTTGGAGGCTAGAAGGCTGAAATCGGGGTGTTGGCAAGGCCATCCTCCCTTTGAAATCTGAAGGGGAACTCTTACTTGTCTCTTTCTAGACAAAGATGTTGACCCTCGTGGCGAGTACAGGACTAAATCATAAAACCAGAAAAGAATGATGCCTGCTGTTCCCACTCCTGTGGAAATTAAAAATGTTGGCCTCCTAGTAGAGAACAGAATGGTGGTTGCTAGAGGCTGGGAAGAATAGGGGAGAGAGAGATGTTGACTATAGGATACGAAATTGCAGACATATAAGAGGAACACTTTCGAATGGGAACACTTTCGAATGTCTATAGCACCGCAGGGCGGCAATCGTTAACCGTTTATCGTCCTATCAGACTAGCTGAAAGAGGGGACTTTGTACGTTCCCAGCGTAAGAAAATGACAAAGGTTAGAGATGATGGATAGGCTAATCACCCCATCTGGTCAGGTGCTTTGCCAGCAATCTGGCATCCCTTAGCTTGCAGCTGCATCATCACAACCACTGTCTCTGTTGTCATATGGTGTCCTCCCTCTGTGTCTCTGTATCTTCTCAGAAGAACATCAGTCACATTGATTTGGAGCCCCTCCTTCAGTGTGGCTTCATCTTAACTCATTGCATCTGCCACGATTACGTTTCCAAATAAGCTCACATTCCGAGCTAATGGGGTTAGGACTTCAATATATATCTTTTGAGGTGGGCATAATTTAACTCAACAAAACATCCAATTATAAAAATTTTTCTATCAAAAGGTGAAATTTTATTACAGTGTTTTAATATTAAATTATTCATATGAGAAACATTTGCATCACAAGATTTTCAAATGATAACTAAATATACAAGATAATTTTGTTGATGAATAATTAATTTTATCTTTTCAAGGAATACATCTTACTGCTAGACTTGAATTTCTAAAGACTATTACAAAAACCATTAAGAAATATCAGCAAGGTTCAAATTAATATGATTATTGACTTTTATAACACATTATAAAATCATGTAATACACATATTGTGCTCTTTCTCATCACTTCATTTGTAATAACCCGATGTAGTGAGAGGCTAAAATTTTATGAGGTAAGAAGTATGGTATTTCTTCTGAAAATGTGTGAGAACATATGTGCCTGACACTGGGGTTGGGCTTTTGGGGAGGAAGAAGTCAGAATCCTGTGTTAGCATCAGAAATCATTCCATTAACTTTATGTAACATCATGACTAAACTTTATACATTTGAAAAGTGTATGTTCTGAAAGCTAACCAGCCTGAAAGTTACTGTGAAGGTGTGGGGGAATGCTTCTGTTTTGTAGAGTGGGAGAAGGGTTGTCGTGAAGCAGGAGACCGGGGAGGTCAGCCTTTGTGAGGTCACAGAACAGATGTAGGCACAAGGTGACTTATTCCAGTAAAGAGGATGTGGAGTCCAGAGACCTAGAAATCGATTCTCTTGGAAATTCTTTGTGTATCCCCAAATCTTGTGTGTTTCTGATTGGTGAAGCTGATACTAAGGTGAAGCCTTAACAGCAAAGGATCTAGGGAATGTTTTTGAACCTTCCAGGTGAGGAAGACAAGATAGAAGAGAATGGGGCCCTTGGGTGAACCAAACCAGTGTATAGGATTTACCTTAGAGGACTCTGTAGAAATCACCCACAGGGTTGCCCCGTACTTTACGCTGAACAGACTCAACAAGAAGTCTGTGTACGTGTGTCTGATATGTAACGAGGTGGTTTACAGATTGCCTAGAAATTGGACTAGTTTGTCCATAGGTGTGTGGTCTAAGCCTTTCTCTCTGTGAAGGGTGATAAGCTGACTTGAGCTCTGCAGACAGAGGTGACGAAATGTCTACCTTGATGAATGCGGGACTAGAGTGTAAATCTAGTAAAGAAAGATGCCTGCTGCTCATACTCATATGCACAAACTAACAAAGTTGACCTCATAGAAGGAGAATAGAATGTTGATTGCTAGTGGCCAGAAGAGTTGGAGGTAGGGGAGAAGGGAGAGATCCTGATTAATAGAAAACTGGAGATAGGTAAGAGGAACAAGTTCTTGTGCAGTAGAGTGATAATAGTTAGCAATTTATTGTATGCATCAGATTAGATGAAAAAGAGGATTTTGAATATTCCCAGCGTAAGAAAACAACAACTTTTGATATGACAGATAGGCTAACTACCCTCACAGTATGTTGTATTCTTGTACTGAAAAATAAAAAACCCTGAATACTGTAATTTTACATATTACGTAACTCCATAAATATGTAAAATTATGTGTCAATAGTAATAATAATAATAACAATGATAATAAAGATTTTATTTTTTGAAAGAGATTTTTACTACAAGGCACATGCGCTCACCAGAGAGACAGAGAGAGACAGGGAGACAGAAAGCGAGAAATCATCTCCCAGGAGGGTTGGCCATTCCTTCTCCTTCATTCTCCTCTCAGGATTTTAGGCACACACACACGGTATGCCTGCTAAGAGTTTTAAGCCTCTGTGTCCAGGACTCGAGCCGCAGTCAACTATATGGGAGTTCAGCAATATAACCATTATGCCATCTACTGACCCCAATAATAAAGATATTTTAAAAATGAAAAGAATAGGTGTCGGCGTCCGCCCCAGGGCTTGGGTCTGGCTGAATCATGATCAGGGGGCTGCTGGTGAGGAAGAGAAAGAGGACGAGAAAGAGAAAGCCCTCCATCTTACCAGGACCTAGGAGTTGGGAAGAATGAGGCAAAGGGATAGAGTAGAAACAGACACAGGCAGCTTGAGTCTAGGTAGCCCAAACAGCTTGTGCCGCCCAGATGAACTGGACGTCTTTATTTATAAAACAAGGAGACATTACATATGTATGTTTTACGACACTTCATACATTGGTTGCCAAGTTACAGATAATAAGAAGCAGTTAACAAATCTATGAGGGCTTAGTCACACCAGGCCACGTGTATCCCTTGGTAATCCCATCAAGAGAAAATCTCATCTTCCTTCCTAATGCAAAGAACTAGCTGTAAGGTGTGGGGAAGGAGCTAAAGAACTTCTCCATAAGGAGTGCACCACCACACCCAGAGTAGGCTAAAGAACCTTTCAGATGCAGAGCAGGGATTGGACTTTACTAATTGGGGTCAAGATGTTTCTTGAAGTCCATCAGATGTGTCTGTTGGAACGCCCCTAGCAATTTCCACCCTTGCTCTGTCTGCAGCCAAGGTCAGGGAAAGACAAGTTACAAGGCTCTGCCAAACCCCAAAAGAGCATGTGGTGTTTGCTCAGAGCATGTCCCCACACCTCAGATTCTCTCTTAAACGTGTCCCCACAAATAGGGAACCAGCAGTTAGCATAATGGCTATGTCACTGGACTCCCACGTAGTCGACCACGGTTCGTGTCCTGGACCTGGTGGCTTAAAACTCACGCCGGGCGCGTGTGCGTGCATGCCCAAGATCCCGAGAGGAGAATGGAGGAGAAGGGATTGCGGCGTGACCATTCCCCCTGGGGAGTGATTTCTCGCTTTCTGTCTCTAATGTCTCTCTCTGTCTGTCTGGTGAGCGCACGCACCCTATATATAGCAAAAATCTCTCAAAAAAAAAAAAAAAAAAAAAGAAAAGAAAAGAATGATACCTGCAAAGGGGAAGAATCCAGATCGATCTTTCTGTGGGGGCTTTATCAGATTTTATGCAACTTTTCATGGTTAGTAGTTTTTATTTTTTTATGTTTATTTCATTAAAGTTTATATAGAAAATACACACACACACACACATACACACACACACACACATACACAGAAAATAAAAACATAAAGCCTAGAATAAAAAAGCCTATGAATTTACTTGGAGGAGGAACTGCAAAAATGTGGAGTGAAAATGATGAGATACAATGATTCTGTGGGAGGTCTTAAAAGAGAGAGAAAGGTTGGGACCAGCAGTTAGTGTAATGGCTATGTCGCTGGACTCCCATGTAGTCGACCACGGTTCAAGTCCTGGACCCAGTGACTTAAACTCACGCCAGGCGCGTGTGCGTGCGTGCCCAAGATCCCAAGAGGAGAATGGAGGAGAAGGGATTGCGGTGTGGCCATCCCCCCCGGGGGGGTGATTTCTCGCTTTCTGTCTCTCTGTCTCTCTGGCGAGTGCATGCGCCCTGTAGCAAAAACCTCTCCAAAAAAAGAAAAAGAATAAAGAAGAGAGAGAAAGGTGAATCCATAGAGTCTGTGAAAACAATGACGAAGCTGTTAGAGCCTTGGGTCTTCGGTGATAAAATTGCACTGGGCAGAATGGATGCAGAGCAAGGGTGCCTATGGCCGGCTATTTATTAGTGAGCGTTCCTTTGCGGACTCCATTATCACTGTTCCTGGTAGGTCTTCTGATTCCTACTCTTGTAGATGTATTTGGGTGTCTTAGAAGTCCCCTTCTTTGGTAACAGAGCCCCTGTTCTATAGCCCAGGATGATTTCTAGCAAGCGTGCTTCTGTTTTGTGCTCTTAAATCCTTAACTAGAGTTGATTAGATCAATGGTGATCTGACTTAACCTGAACCAAGTAAATGATTCCTATTTCTAATTTAAAAAAATTATTTATTTATTGACTTTATTTCTTCTTCTTTTTTTGAGTTTGCAATAAGGCACATGTGCTCACCAGAGAGAGATAAATATAGAGAGAAGGAAAGTGAGAAAGCAAGTCACTAGGTCCAGGACTCAAACCATATTTGGCCATGTGGGAGTCCAGTGCCTTAACCACTGTGCTACCTGCTGACTCCACTATTTCTAATTTTGAATTAAGACCGACAGGCTCTCCTTCAGTTTGAGCAGGGTTGAAAGATGAAGAGAGAAAACTGTTTGGATACCTGGTTCTGGTTCCTCATAAACAATATTCTACCCTTTCAGATTTATGCTCTCTGTTACCACAAAATCCTTGCCGAATACCCTTACACAGTTTTCTCACCATGGTGTCCTACCATTCAGAGACTTCATTCAGCAAGTTTTAGGAAAATGACTGTTGTAGGTTTCCAGGAGTCTGACTTTTGTTTTTTCCCTATAAGTGATTTTTATGTCAGGATCTGGTATAAGTCTTTGGCCAAACCTCAAATATAGAAAATCTCAAATAAATGATCTCATAAGATTTGAAATTTCTCTTGCTCTGAGTATTTCTAAATGCCATATTTCTGCTATAATGGAACATGTCATGGAGTAATCTCTTATTCTTCAAACTCATTTTAAAAAATAACAGGTATTATGGGGAAAACATGGTTTGGAGCATGCCATTCAAAATTTACACAATAGTGTGATTGTACAATTTAGAAAATAGTGACTCTCTTAACAAAACTATTGTCATGAATAAAATAAGATACAGTATTGGTCTTTTCTTTTTTTCTTTTCTTTTCTTTTTTTTTTTGAGAAGTTTTTGCTACAGGGCATGTGTACTTGCTGGAAAGACAGAGATACAAAGTGAGAAATCACTCCCTGGGCTTGCCAGGCCACAATCCGTTCTCCATTCTTCTCTCAGGCTCTTGGGCACACACGCACACACACCTGTCATGAGTTTAAGCTGCTGGGTCTGGGATACAAACCGCAGTGTACTACGTGGGAGTCAGTGATGTAACCATTATGGCATCTGCTGGTCCCTTTCTTTTAAAAAGAATAAGTACAGCTCAACCGATAGAAAAATGGATAAAGAGAGACTGAGTGATGGAGACAAAGGCCTGGTGCAGCGAGATCAAAGGATAGCTCCTTCTAAGAAGGAGCACATGGCCAGAGGGCTGAGGGGCAGACTTGGGCTCTGCATTCTTCCAGTTGGTTGTATTCCCCTGTTCGTGTACTTTGAGATTAGCTGCTGGTACTGGTTGATGGAAAATAACAATTGGCTTAGAAAGACAAAGATTCCACCCCTATATTATACTGCTACCCCCCATTTGCCAATTATAATGATTACATCATTATACAAATGAATGTTGTAGGTGAATGGACTATAATAATGACCAGCGGGGGTGATGCTACACGTTTTGCATTTAAGGGTTTTAGGAGTGATAATGTGGTTAGAAAAAAGTACTCAGGACCTTCTCCTGAAGCTACAATTGAACAGCGAGCACCTGTTCTTTCTTTCTTTCTTTTTTTTTTTTTGGAGAGGTTTTTGCTATAGAGGCACATGTGCTCGCCAGAAAGACAGGGAGAGATAGAGAGACAGAAAGCGAGAAATCACTCCCAGGGGGGATGGCCACGCCACAATCCCTTCTCCTCCATTCTCCTCTCAGGATCTTGGGCACGCACGCACATGCGCCCGGCATGAGTTTTTTAAGCCACCGGGTCCGGGACGCGAACCACGGTCAACTACATGGGAGTCCAGCAACATAGCCATTACGCTAACTGCTGGTCCCGCACCTGTTCTTTCTTTAATTGAATTGAGTCATTGCCTCCAAAGTCAGTCCTGGCTTTGTATTTTTTTTTTTTTTTGGAGAGGTTTTTTTGCTATAGGGCGCGTGCGCTTGCCAGACAGACAGAGAGAGACATAGAGACAGAAAGCGAGAAATCACCCCCCAGGGGGGATGGTCACGCTGCAATCCCTTCTCCTCCATTCTCCTCTCGGGATCTTGGGCACGCACGCACACGCGCCCGGCGTGAGTTGTAAGCCACCGGGTCCGAGACGCGAACCGCGGTCGACTACGTGGGAGTTCAGCGACATAGCCATTACCCTAACTGCTGGTTCCCAGTCCTGGCTTTGTTAATTTCATAAGAAAATGATGTGGCAGAAAGAAATGTTGCTCAACAATGACCTGGGACAGTCAAAAGCTGAGGAAGTAATTTCTCAGGAAGTGTATTTGTCTACACAGGGCTGAGCTTCAGAAACATCCACACTTTTAGTTAAGCAATCTGCTTAGGGTGATTATCAAGAAACTATTATGAAACTATTATGAGGGCGTGGGAGAGACCTTTGCCAAACATGGGTAACCATCCTGAACAATTCCTCAGCAGAAGGCTAGGACAGCAGCCCCTGGGGCCCAGAACTATTATTCCTGCTCAGGATTTGCCATGGAAGTTACGCTAGTAGGTGAGAGTCCTGGGTGGGGGGAGGTCCAGAGAAATAGGCTCAGAGGGGTGTATGGAAATCAAGAGCATGTGACTATGAAGAAAGAAGAGAGACACATCAAATAAGACATGAGACAGTGACAAGCACCATGACCACGGTGTGAATTTTACCCCTCAAAATTCACGTATCCCATTGTGGGGCCAGCAGGTGGCATGATGGTTAAGGCTCTAGACTCCCATGTGGTCAGCTCCATGGTTTGAGTTCTAGACCCAGTGGCTTGAAAATCATGCCAGATGTGTGGGCATGTGTGCCCAAAATCTTAAGTGGACAAGAAAGGAGAAGAGACTACAGCATGGTCATCCCCCTGGGGAATGATTTCCCACTTTCTCTCTCTGTCTTTCTCCAGTGAGTGCATGAGCCCTGTGGCAAAAAAACCAAAATAAAAAAATAAATATATAAATATAAATAAATAATCCTGTTGTAGCCAGCAGGTGGTGCAGAGATTAAGGCAGCTGGAACCCACATGGCCAACTTCGTAGTTGGAGTCCAAGACCCAGTGTCTTGAAAATCATAACTGACTTGTGTTCATTCGTGCGCAAAATCCTGAGAGGAGAACAGACAAGAAGCGATTGTGATATGGCTATCCTTCCTCGCCCTTGGGAAGTGATTTCTCACTTTCCCTCTCTCTGTTTCTTTCTAGCAAGCACACACTCCCTATGACAAAAATCTAAAATAAATAAATAAATAAATAAATAATCCTATTGCAGTAAAAAAAAAATCCAACTATGAAGCATTCTGCAAAATGTTTGTGGAAAATGTATATTATGAAAAAATTAGGCATGAGGGACCAGCAGTTAGCGTAATGGCTATGTCGTTGGACTCCCATGTAGTCGACTGCGTTTCGCATCCCGGACCCGGTGGCTTAAAACTCACGCAGGGCACGTGTGCATGCGTGCCCAAGATCCCAAGAGGAGAATGGAGGAGAAGGGATTGTGGCGTGGCCATCCCCCCTGGGGGGGGGGGTGATTTCTTACTTTCTGACTCTCTGTCTCTCTCTGTCTGTCTGGCGAGCGCATGTGCCCTATAGCACAAACCTCTCAAAAAAAATAAAATTAGGCATGAGTTTAAAAAATTTGCACCAAGCCAGCAGATGGTATAGCAGTTATGTTACTGGACTCCCACATGGCTGACTGCAGTTCAAATCTCAGACCTAGTGGCTTGAAACTCACACCAGATGTATGTGTGTGCATGCCCAAGATCCTGGGAGGAGAATGGAGGAGAAGGGATTGGGACATGGCCATCTCCCCTGGAGGGTGATTTCTCACTTTACTTCTCATCATCTCTGTCTCTCCCTCTGTCTCTCCAGCAAGTACATGTTCTCTAAGAGGAAAAGCTCTTAAAATTTTTTTTTCACTAAAACAAACTTGTACTTTAATTCTATTTTTCCATAAACTTTGTGAAGTCTCTTTACATGGTGTTGGGGACCTCTGGGAAGAGAATAGGATCAGAGTGGGCCCCATGATTAGATATCCATGGATTTATAAGAAGACACAGACAAGAACTCACACATGCAAGCTTTTGCCATGTATTGCCCTGCACCGCCTCTGAACACCAACAAGGAGAGCCTCCAAAACAATGAACAAAATAAACCTCTATTATAAATTACCCAGACTCAGGTACCCTCTCTTATTAGCAACACAATGGACTAGAACAATCACTAATGCTGTAAATTCTTTTTATTTATTTTTTTGAGAGATTTTTGCTATAGGGTGTGTGCACTCACTGGAAAGACAGAGAAAGACAGAGAGACAGAAAGTGAGAAATCACCTCCCTCTCCCACCTGAGAGGGGATGGCCACATTGCAATCTCTTCTCCTCCATTCTTGTCTTGGAATTTAGGGCACGCATGCACATGCGCCCAGTGTGAGTTTCAAGCTGCTGGATCTGGGACTCAAACAGTGGTGGACCCAGTGGGAGTCCAGTGCCTTAACCACTATGCCACCTGCTGGCCCATGCTGTAGATTCTAAACTGTTCACGATGTCTTGAGTGCAGCTCCTGGAGTGTGCTGAGATAGATTCCTCTTCCAGACAGGACAAATTCACGGAATTAGTCTCTCAAGAGATCAAACTAATCTCTCTAACTATTTCTTTCAAATGAGTTTATAGGTTACAGATTCAGGACTACTGACATCATTCTACTGGTGTCTTGTGAAGCCAAAATATACATTTTTTATTTTAGTTATTCTCATTCTCCAGACATTATGCAGTTTCAATTATTGCCTGAGTGTAGGGTTTGGGGAAAATAGTCTTGTTTACAATATATCGTTTAGTAGCCATGATTTTAGCTTGTTGCCTGCACTTTTTGTGTATGTGGGGTCCATGCTGTGACAGCATAATGTGTCCCATGAAAATTTTAACTCTTTAAAGGGAAGACTTATTCAACCTCATAGGACTTGGAAGAGCCACCCTTTACTCAGTGGACGAAGTCCAGGTTGCAAATGCTGAAGAAATCTGACTTAACCCAGGCTATGCAGTGTGACTCTCTGGTTGAGAACAAGCAAAATTGAAAAGAATGCATTTGTAGCCTAGTTTCTTTGAATTTTTAACTCACAAGGGTAAGGACAATTTGACTTTAGACTTCAACGCATTTGAACTTTACTTACAAGTGAACTTAATTTTTGAACTTTAATCTTTTTTCTTTTTTGAAATGTAATGATAGAGATTTTGAACTTAGATTTGGAGCATCTATATATTTTTGTCACTTATTGAAATAGCTTAATGTTGTCATTTGATTTCAATGCAGAACCTTTGATGAGACTATGTTGGACAATATGGCTAAAACTAACTCATACTAGGAGTAGAGTAGGGAGTAAATTTTAGACATGGGTGTACAAGCCTTATAGGTAATTATTCTTTTGTTCTGACCCTTTTTGCAGCAGCTGGGGCAAACCCCTCAATGGCTTCCAGTCGTCTGGGAGGATTTATAGAGGAGCACTGAGGACAGTGTTGTGTTTGGTTGGCTCACAAGTTCATTGATTGACCTGATGGATAAAAAGAACAAAATTAGAGGTATTTTTGCATGAGATATTTATTCTTCATTCCAAGTGTTTCCTTCCACAGGATGGAAGCAGCCTCAGAGAAACATTCCTGGCCTCATTTCTCTCAGAGTCATCCATTTTCCTAGTCACAGCATTTGGTCATGCGCTGCACATTGCTTCTCAACTCTGCATTCAGTGATGCCACATCGGAGGCTGGAGATCAGCCCCACTGTGATATTTACAGTGTAGAAACCAGCAGACAGCTCAAGTCAGGGCTTTTCATTACAGAGAACTGGTCTACCAGTAAGGCCCTGGAAGGAGTGACTTACCCGTCGATGACTTTGGGATAACAAACCAAGTATGAGCATATGTGTATGTCAGTCTCTTTCCCTCTCTGTGTATGTGTGTGCACTTGTGCATGGGATGCTTGTCTGTATGGATGTGCACTTGACTACATGGTGATCTTGGCAGTACATACTGTGCACCTGTGAAGGGATGTTTGGCCTAACATCATCTGGAACTGGGTGAGCAGAGCTTCCTTTATCTAGGGGCCAGTACTAAGTTATCTTTAACAATCCAGTTCCTTACAGTTTTAAAGTCAATATTTTAACCTCCTTTTCCCTGATTTCTCTTTGAGTTTCTTCAAAACTCAGATGGCGAAGAGAACAAACAAGATTAATGATAAGTGTCCTCAGCTTTATATTTTATTCCTTGACTTGTTTTGAGAGTTGTATGTATTTATATTATTTTTATGATAACTTTGAACTTAAATATATTCCTGTTTTTTTTTTTTCATAGAGCATGTGTGCTTGTCAGAGACAAAGAGAGAGAGAGAAAGGGAGAAATTACCCCCTATGGGGAATGGCCAGGCTGCAATCCTTTCTCCTCCACTCTCCTCTTAGGATTTTGGGTACACACGCACAGGCACTTGGTGTGATTTTCAAGCTGCTGAATCCTGGACTCCAACCTTGGTTGGCCATGTGGGAATCCGATGCCTTAACTTCCATGCCACCTGCTGGCCTTATAATCTTGTTTCTTAAAACTATATTTTTGATTTTGAAAAATGACCTCATTAAGAATAAGAAATTTGTATCTGGTATTTTTTTTTTAAACTAGCACTCAAATAATTTGAAGGAAGCTTTATCTCCTGTCCTAAATGCAAACACAGTGGTGAAATTATGTTGCGTCTTTCTTACATTTTTTCTTTTGAGTAGAACATTTTTCTTTAATAAAATTTTTATGTTGGAATAATTTTAGATTTACAGATAAGTTGTAAACATAATACAGAGTGTTCCCATATGTTTCTCACCCAATTTTCCCTAATATTATCATCTTACAGTATCATGTACATTTGTCAAAACTAACACACACACACACACACACACACACACACACACACACACCCAGGATTGGTACATTGCTATTAACTAATCTTTTTTCAGATTTTTCTAGTTTTTGCATTAGTGTCATTTTTTTTAAAAACTGAGATAGCACATTACAAGAGGGCTTCGAAAAGCTCATGGAAAAAGTATTATTAAAAACTAGTCATGAATTTAAGATTTTTTGCACCAAAATAAACTTGTACTTTAATTCCATTTTTCATGAACTTTTAAAAGCCCTGTTATAGATTTAATCATAATGTATCTTTAGTCTCCTCTGGCCTGTGACAGTTTCTTAGTCTTCCCTTGTTTTTTTTTTTTTTTTTTCTTTTTGAGAGGTTTTTGCTATAGGGCGCATGCGCTTGCCAGACAGACAGAGAGAGACAGAGAGACAGAAAGCGAGAAATCACCCCCCAGCGGGGATGGCCATGCCACAATCCCTTCTCTTCCACTCTCCTCTTGGGATCTTGGGCATGCACGCACACATGCCCGGCGTGAGTTTTAAGCCACTGAGTCCGGAACTAGAACCACGGTCAACTACGTGGGAGTCCAGTGACATAGCCATTACTCTAACTGCTGGTCCCAGTCTTCCCTTGTTTTTCACAACCTTGACAATGCTGAGGGGTACTGGTGTGGTATTTTGTAGAAAGTCTCCCAATTTACTTTTGTCTGATATTTCTCTCCTCATTCGACTGGAGTTTTGGGTGTTTGGGGGTGAATTGGCTATTGTTTTTATTATATAGAACCACAGTAGATATATAGATATTTATGTACGCTTTATTATATTGTTTTGAATTATAAAAGCTAAGCATGAGATACAATTTCAGCAGGATTTTATAACTTGCCTTTTTTATCCAATATTGTTTTTGAGATCTATGCTTTCGAAATACTTTTTTGCTATAATGTGATGTATGCATTCCTGAAAATCCTCATGTTCTGCATAATTGTGCACTAAATATAACAGAACTTGTGGCATAATTAGACCCATAGATAGTTAGACCCACAGATAATTAGGGCAGACCACTCAAAATCTGCGCACTAACACACCAAAGGACTAACATGAGCAGGAACAATCCCAGGGAAATGATCAGCACAGCGAAGGCTTCTCAGACAGTTCCACTAGCCTCCCAATTAGTTACGCTGCTGCAGCCTTCAGGCCAGTGCTCCCAAAGCTCCTTCAAGATGTACGTCTTTGAGGGCTATCACTTCCAATAGAGGCTGGCTTCTTCAAAATTTAAAATCTGATCATGAATGTGGCTTGGTTATCAATAAAAAAATTTTAACAGAGGGAAATGTCTTGGCAGCTTCTTCATCAGTAGCATTACAATATAGCTGAACACTGTGGAATGCATAGCAATTTTTGAAGACATTAGAGCATCTATTACATGCTGACAGTACTTGGAATTTTTAGCCTTTTCATTAGGATCTATATATTGCTAAGGATTTTTCTTTAATGTGAGAAAGTGTGGGTCTTTACTGCTTCATTATATTAACCTACGAGGGAAGATAGCATATGTATGCATATAACTTCTATGCTATACCGACACTATTCTTTTATGGATGCAAATATTTTATTTACATATTTTAATCACTCACAGGCTAATTTGCATCCAGACACTTGTACTTGTCACAGAGCATTACAGAATCTTTGTCATTCTTTTAAGCTTAGATATACCACTCCTTCACATGAGAAGGCATTTCCCAACTGACAGACATTTGGATTCCTTCTGTGTTTTCTCCAATAATAGACAAAGCTTCAAAGAATTTTCATGGTCATGTCTCTGAGGGGATTTTTTTTTTTATCAGAGAGGAATTTAATACTAGAAAAATAAATTTGTATGAAAGCTTCAGAAGAGCTGAGAAAGCAGGTTCTAGGTTAGACTTCCAGTAGTGCCATTTGTCCATGGATGAACATTTGGGTTATTTCCATCTTTTGACTCTAATGAGTAATGCTGCTGTTAACATTCACGCACAAGTTTCTGTATGAACATATGTAACTCTTTTTCCACATTGTGTTTTTTTTGGGGGTATGATTTCATATTCACGTTTAATGGTTGTACATCTCTACAGCACAATATGTTTTTTCAAAGAATGCATGCAGTCCATGACAATCAAATCAAGATGTTACCATCTACAAAGTTTTCATTGGAGAATTTTACATTTTATGTCTATTAAATGTTTCTTTCCTGAGTCCCTCCCACCCGTCCTGTGCTATCTACCCTTCACCCCTACAGTTTCTGGTATCTACACTAGTCTGCCCTGCCGTTACCTCTTTGGGTCATTTCATTTTTGCCATAGAGTGCAGACATTCGATCTATATTAAGCAGGGACCTGTGGTGTTTGTATTTCATAGTCTGGCTTACTTTGCTTCGCATTAAAACTTCTATATTCATCCACTTTGTATCAAATACCAGGATGTCTTTGTTCCTCTGAGGGAGTTTTTATGGGTGATATTCCCAGAAGCAGAATTCCTGGATCCTAGGGTATGAACATACTTATTGGAACAAATACATTAATTTAGGGAGCATTAGCACCATCATGATATTCAGTTACTCAGTGGTTGTAGTTCAGTTCTTCATTTATTTTTATGTTCATTAATGATATTTTATAATTTTTAGGAATGAAAGTGTTGCACATTTTTGTTATTGTTATTTCCAGGTGCTCTATGGTTTTTATTGATATTGTAAATGGGATCTTTTACATATTGGGCTGTCAGAAAAATCATGATTTTTTTCTATGTTTCTCTATGCAAAAATGCATCATGACTTTTCCAACAACCTAATATTTTATTTTCTAATTGCTTTCTGCTATGGGAAAGGCATATTTTTAATGTGTGATGATCTTATGTCAACACACATGGTAAACTCTTGATTCTTGCAATTTATATATAGATTTTCCATATGTGTAAATCATCATACCTCTTTCTTCTTTTTTGATCATCAGAAAATATTTTTCTTCTTCTCTTACTGCATTGGATTGGATAATGCAGTAGGCTGATAACAATGCCCCTGATTCTAAAAGGAAGTTTCTATGATGTCATTTATTTATTTATTTATTTATTAGAGATTTTTGCTATGGGCTTGTGTGCTCCCTGGAGAGACAGAGAGATAGAAAGCGAGAAATCACCTTCTGGGGGAATGGCCATGCCACAATCCCTTCTCCTTTAGTCTCCTGTTGAGATTTTGGGTATGCATGCACATGCACCCGGAGTGAGTTTCAAGTCCCTGAGTCCAGGACTCGAACAGTGGTTGACCTCATGGGATCCCAGTGCCTTAACTGCTGTGTCACCTGCTGGGTGCTCTACAATGTATTTTTCTTTTTTTTTTTAGTTACTTCTTCTGAAAGAGAGGATACTTCCAATAGGATTTTGACACTGTATTCTACTCTTGACTTCAGTAGCCTGGTGTGAACAGGAAGACCTTAGGACCCAAATCTCAAACCCACTCTCCCATGTGGCTTCAGCACTGCAGAGCATTGTGTTTCTGCTACCCCACTGTGGTGAACCAGATTTCATCTTTAAGTATGATATTTGCTGTGGGTTTTTAGTCTTAATTTTTACTCTTAATTTATTAAGGATGGATAAATGATGAGTTTTCTAACATGCTTTTGGGATCTATTGGAATGACCTCATGATATTGCTATTTCAGTCTAGCAGGGTGATATAAGTTACCCTGATAGGTTTTTCTAATTTCAAACTATTTCTGCATTTTTGAGGAAAACTCTTAAGAGGTAAGCATTAATTATTTTCTCTTGTCAAAATAATGCTATATAGCTGACTACCCGGAAAAGCCTTCTCAATTGCAATGCTTGGACACCTACCCCTCAGCCAGATCGGGGAATAGCTTGCATGCCTTTTGCCATGAGTGTGTATGTGCTTCATCATCTCAAAGTTTGCCAAGTTCGTTAGCTGCCATTGCAAGGTAAATGAACCTCAGCTGAACCTCAGCCCCCAAGAACATCAGGGAAAGGCTGATGCGCACCCCAGCTGGGAATACTAAGTTGTCATATTACTATCATGTCACGGACTCTGATCACACCAGGGAGAAGCCAGTACAGCCATGTGTCATAAAATAGCATTTTGGTCAATACTTATCACATATACAATGGTAGTTCCATAAAATTATATTGGGTTGTCAGAAAAGTCATGACACATTTTTGCATAGAAAAATATAAAAACAACCATCATGACTTTTCCGATGACCCAATAAAAGAACTGAGAAATTCCTATCACTTAGTGACATCGTAACCATCATAATATCATGACACAGTGAATCACTCACATGTTTGTGGTGATGCTGGTGTAAACAACCCATTTTGCTGCCAGTTGTATAAAACTATGGAACACATGATTATGTACAGTACATAACAGTTTATAATGATAGCAAACAGCCATAATCCTAGTTTATATGTATATACTATACTTTCATTCACTATTTTAGAGTGTACTACTTATTAAACAGGTTTATTGTAAATTGTATATTGTGTTATGCTGGCAGCAACCTCATACATGTGTGCTTACCATGTCTCTTGATTATATCATTTTTTGTTTTGTTTGATTTAATCTCATGTTGTTTTGCTCACTATGACCCCTAAGTGTGCAAAATGCGCTGATAATGATGCCAGTAGGCGGCCATATTGAGTGACTGACCTGAAACAAAATGAAAAGTGATTAAGGACTATGAAGCTGAGAAATCAATGATGGTTATTGCTCACCAATCAGGCATGTCCCAATTCACCATAGCTATGATCTTGAAGAACAAGAACAAAATGATGGAAACCATGAAAGGATCTGCTTCACTGAAGCCAGTGAGAGTAACGCAACTTTGAGGAAGACCTAAATCAGATAGAGAATCTTCTAATGATCTCGACTGAAGACTAAACACAGAAGCATATTTCTGTCAGTGCCATGACCATGGCCAAGACAAAAAGTTTGTGATGTTGAGAGAAAAGGCTGGACCTGACTGTGATGTTGAATTTGCTGTTACTAGCTTAAGTTACTACTGAGTAGCTGAAATGATTCAAGAATCCTTACTACTTACATAATGTGACAGTGAATGGTGCGTCTGCAAGTGTTGCCATAAAGGCAGCTGAAGAATTTTCAGATACTCTAGAAAAGCTGATTTTGGAGGAAAATTACTTGCCAGAGCAAATCTTCAATATGAATGAAATCTCCCTATTCTGGAACTGCATGTTTAAAAGCATTTTCATTCATAAGAAGGCCAAGATAATGTCAGGTTTCAAGGATTTTAAGGACAGGGTAACAGTCCGGCCTGGAGGCAATGTTGTAGGCTGTATATTGAAGCCTGTTGTGACCTGGCATAATGAGAATCGCAGGGCCTTCAAGCTTATCAGTAAGTATACACTTCCAGTGTACTATGAGAGCAATAAGAAGTCAGGGATGACCAGGACCAGCAGATGGTGTAATGGTTATATCACTGGACTCCCACATGGGCAGCTGTGCTTCAAACCTGGACTAGGGGCTTTAAACTCTCAATGGGAGTGTGTGCATGCATGCCAGAGATCTCGAGATGAGGATGGAGGAGAAGGGATTATGGTGTGGCCATCCCCCTTGGGAGGCGATTTCTCACTTTCTGTTTCTTTGTCTCTCTCTGTCTTTCCAGTAAGCGCCCTATAGCAAAAATCTCTCTCTTTCCAAAAAAAGGGGCAGGGATGACCCAGCTCCTCTTCCAAGATACCCCCTTGAATTGCTATGCCAGTGAAGCCAGTGAAATGAAGTATTGTATGGAGAATAACATACCTTTTGAGATTATGCTTATTGTTGATATTATTCATAAACATCTTCCTTTTACTGGTGAGATTCATTCCAACATCAAAGTGGTGTTTCTTAATCCAAAACCACCTCTTCGATCCAACCAATGGATCAAGCAGTTATAGCAGCTTTTAGGGCCTTTGCCTGAGGAGGAGCTTTGCTCAAGCTATTGCTGCAACTGGGAAAAACAGAGAAGACACAGTCGTAGTTTTGGAAGGATTATCTCAATGATTGCATCAACAACCTTGTTTAGGCTTGCAGTGATGTCACCAAGAGGGGGAGGAGGGAAAATGGCATCTGGAAGGAGACACTCAAGAGTTTCATCAAGACTTCAAAAGATTTGCCAAGGGTGTGGAGATTGTACGAATCAAGGCTGTGGTCGAGATCACTAACAACTTCAATCTTGGTCTGGCTGGGGATGACACTGAGGAGCTTCTACAGGTGGTTCCTGAAGAATTGGCCAATGAGGGACCAGCAGTTAGCGTAATGGCTATGTCGCTGGACTCCCACGTAGTCGACTACGGTTCGAGTCTCGGACCTGGTGGCTTGGACTCACGCCTGGCGCGTGTGCGTGCGTGCTCAAGATCCCGAGAGGAGAATGGAGGAGAAGGGATTGTGGCATGCCATCCCCTCTGAAGCACCCTTTCTCACTTTCTGTCTCTCTGTCTCTCTCTGTCCGTCTGGCGAGCGCATGCACCCTAAAGCAAAAACCTCTCCAAAAAAAAGAGAAAAAAAAAAAAGAATTGGCCAATGAGAAGTTGTTGGAACTGGAGCAGGGCTGCATTGCTGAAGAAGAGGCAAGAGAAAAGGAAACTTCAGGAAGAGAAAAACAAGAACTCACAAGAAAATCCACAATGAAAAGTTTAGGGGAAGTTTGCAAATTTAATGAGCACCTTCAAAAGTCCGAAAACAGGGGTGAGAGGGAGGAGTTCAGGAAAAAATAAAATTTAACAGACATAGAAATGGAAAGTTACCTGTTGAGGATGATGTATGTGGGAACATCTTTGACTTGATTGAGATGAACTGTGCGTATGTTTTTATTTTTTATTTTTTGAGAGGATTTTGCTATAGGGCGCGTGCGCTCGCCAGACAGACAGAGAGAGACAGAGAGATAGAAAGCGAGAAATCACCCCCCAGAGGGGATGGTCATGCCGCAATCCCTTCTCCTCCATTCTCCTCTCAGGATCTTGGACACGCACGCACACGCGCCCTGCGTGAGTTTAAGCCACCGGGTCCGGGACTCGAACTGCAGTCGACTACGTGGGAGTCCAGCGACATGGCCATTACGCTAACTGCTGGACCCCACTGTGTGTATGTTTTGAAAAACCATATTATACACTGTAAAGATGTACAATGATTAAATATAAATAAAAAGAAAGGAAAAGTTTGAAAACATGGATCCCAACACTGAAAGGTTTTTATTAATGGAGAAGGATGTTTGTGGTTTGTTTACCAGTTTACAGGCAAATTTATGATGGGGGAAAAAATGAAACCAAATAAAGCCATCATGAACATATTTCAGGAAAGAATGATACTTCAGAGCAAAGACCTCTGTCGCTTAATTATTAGCTTAGAGGGCAAGGGAGCAGTGACCTCCTAACATGTTCTCCACTGCTTTGTATGTTGCCACTTGTTCTCATCATCCTTACTTTGGAATGCTCCCAGAAACGCCTTGAATTTTTTTTTTTTCTTTTTTGAGAGGTTTTTGCCATAGGGCACGTGCACTCGCCAGAAAGACAGAGAGAGACAGAGAGACTGAAACGAGAAATCACCCTCCAGGGGGGATGACCACGCCGCAATCCCTTCTCCTCCATTTTCCTCTCGGGATCTTGGGCACGCACGCACACGCGCCTGGCGTGAGTTTAAGCCACCAGGTCTGGGACTCAAACGGTGGTCGACTACATGGGAATTCAGCGACATAGCCATTAAGCCAACTGCTGATCCCACACCTTGAATTTTCATAGCAGCCCTTCCCCTGCCTACGTTTGGGTTGTGATTTCTTGTATTGATGTAATTTTTCTGATTCCTGTCTTTCAGAGATTCCTCGTGTTTCTTTCTGATGATGAAACTCTTCCTTCTTTTCTGTCTTCCCATTAAAAATGTAAAATAAAAATATGTTTTCTGTCATTGGTAGGAATTGAGGTGGGAAGATATTGGCACTCGTGCTCACTCTGTCACTGATTAAATCTGTCTTCTATGCTTTTTCCTGTTGTACCTTCATTCATCCCTTTGTCTATTGACCCCACAGCTCCACGGAGCATCAACTCTGTCCCAGGCTCTGCAATGGGCTTTCAAGAAGGTAATGCTATTGCTCATACATATTTAAAGGGTCTAAATTTCTCTAATTTATTTTTCTAACAGAGTTGACGATGCTGTACTTGCATCAATCTATATGCAGTTTTCTTGACGTTGGGGTCATCCTTCCTAGATGCCAAGGTTAAAATTGTAGTGTTTGGGGACTGGTAGGTAGTGTGGTGGTTAAGGTACCGAACTCCCTTATGGCCCACCCTGGACTTACCCACTGGTTCGAGACCCAAACCTGGTGGCTTGCCTTCTCACTCTCTTTCTCTGGTCAAACTGAATAATAATAATAATAATAATAATAAATTAAATAAAATAATTTTTAAAAATTGTAATGTTTGACCACCAAATAAGTGAAACCAACTGGTCCATGCACTGATGGAAAAACTGTCTTGACTTCACTTGCGTGATGTTTGACATAAGAGCACTAGCTAGGTAACTTTGAACACTGATCTCTAAAGCTCCATGTTTGATGAGTTTTCCATTCCTATCAATTTCACTTCTGATGTGGGTTTGTGTTTAAACAAGACTCTTGAATTTATCCTCTTCTCTGCATTTCCACTTTTCTGCCTTATTTTTGGACCTGATTTTCTTTAATGCAACTTGTTTAGTTGGCTTAAACCATGATCTCAAGTAAATGCTCCTAACATGTATCTTGGTTGAACTAATGAACTGAGACCCACGGAGGGGCCTCCCAATTAATAACTTCTCTCATTCCAATAAATCCTTTATATTGCTACTAATGTAATTTTTATAGTGAAGATATGATTATTATATTTTTGTTCAAGAAAACTTCAGGCCCAGTCATGGTGGCACACTGGTTGACACCACTACTTGGCAGGCTACGGCCACACGGGAGGCCCATGTTCAATTCCCAGGCCACTCTCAGAGCCAAGTGCAGTTGTGCATACCTGTAATCACAGTGCTTACTTGAGAGGTTCAGGAAGGAGGATTATGACATACTGAGACCCTGACAAATAAGAAAGTAAGCAACCTTCAAAGTTCATAATTTGAAAAATCATATTGTACGCTATAGAGATGTACAGTGAAAAGTGAATAAGACATCATAAAAAAAGTTTCTTATGTATATAAAGGGAAAGACCTTAGACTCAAATTTTCTATAGACTATTTTATTAAGAAATTTACATACATAATGGCAACAAAGAAAGACAATACTTTACAAGTGCAAATGTAACTGTTCTGCTGATAAAGCAGAATAGCAATTTTAATACTGACTGGGAAATTGGGATGTTGAGTAGAAGTGCCACTAATGAATAATTAAGATAGAATGTGAATATAAGAATAAACAGGGGGGCCAGGCAGTGGTGTAGTGATACGATACAATGCTCTGAGAGAATGACCCAGATAGGAAAGTTCTGGGTTGGTGCCCTGAGATCTCCCTGAACATAGTATATCCATGATCAGGGGCTGACTGAGGGTAGAGGTGGGTCATGGCATTGAAGCCCTTCTGGGGGTGTTGTTCTCTCTCTCTTTCTGTCTCTCCTGCTCATAAAATAAATAAATAAATTTAACAATAAGAATAAATAAATAAATTTAACTGGTACAATCTATGGAGTGAAAATTTTAGTTTTTTTTTAATAGTAAATCAATAAAATTTTGGACTGGAAAAGACACTGATTCACTTAAATGGACTATCTTGGTTATAGAGGTTCAAGTAAGATTGTTCAAATTTGTATATGAAACAGCAGAAACTGAAATTTGGTGGTGACCATTGCTCATACAGGGTGCGTGCACTCTCTGGAGAAAGAGAGAAACAGAAAGAGGGAAAGTGAGAAATCATCCCACAAGGGGGATGGCCATACTGCAATCCCTTTTCCTCCATTCTTCTCAGGATTTTGAGCATGCATGTGCACATGCCCAGAGTGATTTTCAAGCCACTGAGTTCAGGACCTCAACTGTGGTCTGTCATGTGGAAATCCAGCACCTTAACCACCGCACCACCTTCCGGCCCCCTCTTACTTCAATTTTTATTTCACTTTAAGTGCTCTGTAAAATCTGTGCTTCTCTGGCAGGATTTCTGTGGCAAGGATGCCAATGTATGTAATATTTCGGGGCAAGTAATGATCAGTTTGGACAAACAATGTCTTAGATTCAGGACATTGCTAGGGAGGTATTTCTGCCACAACTCATTCAGATGTTAAGTATCATAAAGCCAACTAAAACATGTAAAATAAGTATAGAGCGGATCGATGAGCTAATAAGCTTCAGAAGATCTGAGGTAAAGCTGGAATCAGGTGAGACTGGATTCAGAGGCTCAAGCAATGTCACAGAGGCTCTGTGTATCTCTCAGCTGTAGTTGAGAGTCTAGGATGCAGAATAATATGAAAAAAGACTACTCCTATTATCATTTTTTTTTCCTAGAAGTTTTTGCCTTGGGGCATGTGCACTCACCAGAAAGAGAGACAGACAGACAGAGACAGTGAGAAATCATCCCCGGGGGGATGGCCACGCTACAATGCCTTCTCTTCCGTTCTCCTCATAGGATCTTGGGCATGGACACACATAGGTGCCTGATGTGAGTTTCAGGTCACTGGGTCCAGGACTTGAACCACAGCTGTCCATGTGAGAATTCAGCACCTTAACTGCCATCTGCTGGCCCCTCATTTCACCTTTTAAACTCTGCACAGTAATTCAAGAGAAACTTACAGACTATGTTAAGTGTTGCTGAGGAGATGAGTAAGATAAGAACAGAAAATCCATATTTAACTCTAACAAGAGTTTTTTGTTTATATTGGTGTCATTGGAGTGGTAGAGGCCAAAGTGGGATTTTCATCAGAATAGGACCTTTTTCTTCTTCTATCATCCCTCCTTTTTCTCTCTTTTTCCTTCTTTTCCCTCCTTTTTACTTTTTTCTTTAGAGGATTAAAAATATTAAAGTATGGTTGTTAGGGGGATGATAAAAATGAAGATTAATGACGATAATTTAAAATACTTGTAGAAACAAAAGTCCTTGAGTGATTGAGAGAATCTGGGATCCACTGCAGAAGAACAAGGTTGTCCTTAATGTATATAGGGACAGTTCATCCTTTGTCACAGTAGGATGGCAGAAATGCTGGTAGGTTTAGTGGTGGAAGGATGCATAAGGATATCAATTAGGCTTTAATAACATAGAGGCTGAAATTGTGGTATTTTAACAGAAAAGAATATCACTCATTCAAGTACACATTCAGGTAGGCTGGCTAGAGTTCTACAGTGGCTCCATAATCAATTACCCAGGCTCTATCTATCTTGTTGCCATGCCAACCTAACATGTGTCTTACATTTGCTGGTCTAAAAGTGAACTTCTTTATTTCCTGCTATCATGTTTAAATATGAGCCAAAGGAAAGGGAGGGGGGAGAATGGGAAAAGCACACACCTTCCCTTTAAAAGGCATTATTTAGAGATTATCCCTATTATGTTAATAGCTCACTGGCCAGAAGTTAATTACATCATCACTCCCTATTGCAGAAGAGGCTGAGTTTAGTGTTTGCCTGGATGACCATGTACCCAACTGAAAATGCTGTTCTTGAAAAAAGTCTCTGCTACAAGGGGTATGGTAGGGTTATTATTATTTTTTTTCCTTCCTGACTGTTCTAATGTCCCAATGAAGAGATGAGTTCATCAACTGAGTGAACGCATAGATGAGATTTTGGGGGTCTAAGAAGGAGAAGGAGTGAAATAGCCATTCCAAACAAGGGGTTATGCAGAGAACTGTAGTAGGATTGCCAGGCATTGAGGAACTACTTGAATTTTGTAAACAAAGGAAATGGTGGAATCAGATTACCCTGGATCCTCACTGAAGGTTTGCCTATTCGGGAAATAGCCTGTGTGATGGAACTCTGACCTAATGGGAAGGCATGATCAGGTGCACTTTTCACTAGGATGGAGATCTCGTGTTAAGTATGCTCGGTAGGCTAAGAAAAATGTGTCTTTGGCTCAGGAAATGATATCTTTGTTTTTCTCATTTTCCACTCTGTGAATGAGCAGCTTCTGAAAGGGGTTAGTGACGATGCCCATCTCCAGAAGCTGTCAGCTCCTCTTCATCAAATTGTATGACTTGGGCTGAAGTCGGTGTTGGAGAGGCAGCTATCGCATGCACACAGATGGCCACTGGTCCATTAAGTTAAAGTTTTCCATTATTTTTCTCAGGATAGATAGCCAGAGTGGAACCTTGGAGAGCATCTTCATTTCTCCTGTCACAAAGAATTGGCGATTCAGTAGTCACAGGAGTTAGTAATAAATAACCCACATTGATTTCTATGTCCGAGAATGATTTTGCTTCCCTTCCTCCCAGATCTCTGACACTTGCCCCAAGAGACAGTGCTGGAAAATCATTTACAAAGTGGTACCAACTTCCCTTCTTCTGTGAATATAAATCCAGGCAGGATCAGGCAGATCTGAGACGAGGGATCTAGGACTTCTAGTCTCTAAGCTTTCAGCCAGAGTTGCTTTCTTCAAAAGGGTGAATCGAGATCCTAGTAACATTAGCGGCAGGAGGTGACCATGAAGAAGCTCTTGTGGTGTTTTCTGATCTTCATCGGCTTCGTTAATGCTTTTGGACAGTCAGGTAAGAGCTACCTCAGGTTATGCCAAAGATTTGATCTGAGGGATGGGGGAGGGGGAAGGGTGTTAGGAATATAGAAACCAAAGTCAGAGGAACATCTAGAGTGGATGAATTGGTGTGTACATGCACGTGTGTGTGTGTGTGTGTGTGTGTGTGTTGCTGGAGAAGGCGCCGTCTATTCCTCAATTCCAAATTCTATTTGTAAGTGAGGAGAGAGATCTTTGTTATCTGATGAACTTCTTATCTCTGGTTTTCTGTCTCGCAGACTTCCATGGGAAAGCCTTCGTGTTTCCAAGAGAGACGGATAATTCCTACGTATCTCTGAAAGCGCAGTTAAAGAAGGCACTCAATGCCTTTACCGTGTGCGTCTACTTCTACAGCGAACTGGCCCCGACCCGTGGGTACAGTATTTTCTCTTACGCCACTAGGAAAAGTGCTAATGATATCCTTATCTTTCGGTCTAAGGAGCAAGGATATCTTTTAGGAGTGGGCGGACCTGAACTAGAATTTAAGGTCTCTGAAAGCACTGCGGCCCCGACACACCTCTGTGCCACCTGGGAGTCTGCCTCAGGGATCGCAGAGCTCTGGGTGAACGGGAAGCCCAGGGTGAGGAGGAGTCTGCAGAAAGGATACACCGTGGGCTCAGATGCGAGCATCATCCTGGGGCAGGATCAGGATTCCTTTGGTGGGAACTTTGATGCAAAGCAGTCTTTGGTGGGCGATATTGGCGATGTGAACATGTGGGACTTTGTGCTGTCTCCAGAGATGATCAGGTCTGTCTATCGTGGGGGAACCAGCAGTCCTAATATCCTGAACTGGCGGCAGCTGATGTTTTATGCTAATGGGGAAGTGTATATCAAGCCCAAGCTGTGGGTTTGAGGCCCTGCTGGTCTTGCAGGTATCTCCTGGGCATGAACCTCCATGGGCCCTATGTCTCTGGCTCTGGCCCTTTCCCTAAACATGCTGTAGGTCCGGCTTGTGAACATAGCCCTTTGCTTTCCTGCCCTGTCTTCTTCAGCACCAGAGAATGGAATTTATAGGAAGTGCCTGGCTTGGGAGCTCATGAACTACGTTGGGAAGCTTTGTGCAGAGGAATCAGAATTGCAAGTGGTTTTGTTTCTTTTTTCTTTAGGTTGACAGGATCTTAGAGATAATCCCTTACCTTCACTTAGATGAGAAAACTGAGACTCAGAAAGGAGAGGGATTTTTTTTTTTTTAAGTCACAAGGCAAGTACACCTTTGAGTTGGAAAAGGAGTGTTGGTCTTTTGTAAATTCTCCATTCACGACTGTCCCATAAAATAGGAGGGGCTTGTTCACATTAACAGACCTTTCGGTCTCAGAATTAGGACATCTGCCCAGGTCTTCTGGACTCTGCTCAACATGGAAGTGCTGGGCCCAAGTGTTCTAACAGGCTGTGCAGTTCCTCCACTTTCTTGAAGCGCCCTGGAAAGGCACCCAGTGTTGCCCCTACTGGAGAAGGTCTTTTATCCACCCCTCCTTCCCCCGGAAAAATGCAATATCCAAGCATAGTTACTTTAATTTTACTTCCAAGAACTTACATAATGTAGTTTTTGTTTGCTGATAGTGCTTCCTTATTTTTATGGTTCTTCTGGGGAACTTTCCCCACTTCATGGGAACCATGTGGGGTTGTGCATCTCCCCTCCATGTCTACATTCCCGGCATACCCAGGCCAAACAGCAGATGCGTGACCTGGGTAGTGCTACCAGAGGACCTACTCTCTCCATCCTCTTATCCGGAGCCTGCTTTTGAAGGGTTACGCGTTCCTGGCAGGACCAGTTATAGACTTCCCAAGATTGAGTTATGGACTTTGGGAACGAGACACCTTCTTTCAGCCAGAATTCCAAGCTGAGAGGATGTAAGTCTGGGACCCCAGCAGCCATATTGTTTATCACTTGGAGAGACACTGAAGAAGAAGCCATTCTGGGACTAGAAGAGCTGAGGGATCGACAGAGCACTGGACCCTTGAGTGCATGGAGCCTCGGAATCAGCCTTCCTGGAACCACATCTATACCTGGAAGTCCCAGGCCCATGAGCCAATAAAGTCCCTTTTCACTTCAGTGAGTTTAAGCTGTTTCATTTTCTTTTCTCTAGAATTTATTCATTCTTCCATGAGTGAGAGAGGCAGACAGGCAGAGAGAGACAGAAAGACAATACCCCCTACACGGTCTTCAGGCCTTGATCCACCCCTAACCTCAGCCAGCCCTGGATCATTGGCTTACAACAGTTACTTGCCGCTATGTTTAAAAGGCTATTTTATCTTATATTCTTAAACATAGGCTCATTACATTCCATGAAGTATAATTTGCCTGGGATGGCAGCAACTGCAGGGTCAGATTTGCTAAGAATTAAGCACAGAATATTAGGATGATGAACAGAAAATCTCTGACACAATTATTTATGAATATCAATTTCCATAATTGACTTTTGGCAACCACTGGGAAGCTAAGAAATTAAAGATACCTACTTGGGCAAAAGTGTGAGTGCAGATATTCTCTGTTGTCCAATTAGGACCAGTCTACACACCCTGACATTCAGCTAAGCAGCAGAGAGGGTTGACACTCTTTTCTAGTTAAAGAATACAGTCAGGAGATATATCTTAATTATAGAAGGCCATCCCAACTCCCCAGGGATATGGACTGAGCTAATATTTTCTTCAGAATTCAATTACTTGTACCTTACTACATAGTCTAGTGGACAGCCTCTGGCCCTAATAATTTTAGCCAGGAAAAATTTAACAGCTGGTATTTGCATTCGGTGAACATTAAAAAAATCTTAAATAAAACATTCCTAGAATGTTTAAATTTAAGCAATTTAGTTTATTGGTGGGTCCTTCAATGTAATCTTGTTGGAAAATGTATCCCTTGGTAACTGGTGAATTGTCATACTATATAGAGTTGTTAGATGTAATCCAATTAAACGTTAGATGACATCTGTCAAAGAGGATAATTTTGGTTTGGGTATGTGGGTTCTAAGCTTTTTTTTTTTCTTTTTCTTTTGCGGTAAGTGGAGAGAAAGAGAAAGATCAATCATCATGAAGGCCACTTTTAGCTGTGGTTAATAAAGCTGTGTCTTCCACACTGACTTTCCCTTATAGCAAGAATCATGTATCCAGTTTGTCCAGAAGTAGAATCAGGCATTTGGGCATAAGTTAAAAAGACAGAGGGTCTCATGGTATATACAATCTACAGAAAAAAGATGAGACTGGGGCAGTAGCCCTGGGCCTGAACAGGTATTAGAGTGCATTTACAGGCCAAAGAAGAAGAGGTAGACCAACAGCAGAGTTCAGGTTGCAACCTGAGAGGACACGTTCCTTTTGGGACTGAACGTAGCCATGTTGATACAGGGTCAGGCCTGACCCAAATGTCTCCCTAAGCTTACCTGTGATGCAGCAGTGTGACATGCAGATCAGAAACTTAGAATCTCCCGGCAGCAGGCAGAAATACAGGATCAGGGGTTAGGCGAGAGTCTTGCACACTCTCCAGTAAGATGCAATCACGAAAAAGACATGGCTAAGATGAGGATCAGTTACAGCTAGGCCAGATGAGTGGATAAGAACCAGGGGTCTGGAGGGGAGACCAAGGACAGCCTCATAGTGGGGCTGGAGTCTGGTAGAAGTGGATTTGGAGTCCCAGTTGACAAAGTAAGTACAATGCTAAATCTTTCATTATTTTCCTCATGCTTTTCACTGTCCCCAAGTTTGATGTGACCCAGGGAAACAAAGAAAGCAAACGACTCTAGATCATTGAACAGCACCCAAATCAGTTTTCCAGAATATTGATTTCTGCTCACTAGAATCCCAGGGAAAGAAGAGAAATGCTGCTTTGATTTCCAGGCAGCTTTATCTTGAGTTAACTACCTTCTGGTCTCACAAGAGTTGAGTAACTTGCTTGGATTTCTTCCCTTCGGTTCCTTGTCCTCCACCTCATTTATGCATCTTTTCCATTTCTCCTGTACCATAAAGTGGGTTAAGAGGGCTTGTTAGCCTTCTTCAGAAAATGCAGACTGCTAGCTCACATTTCCTGGGGCACCTGACCCAGTGATAAATTGTGGTCTGCTGATTGCAGGCATCATTATCACCTGGCGTGTTGATTACGCGTGTAGATTCGTTGACCCCGGTACAGCTAGACCAGAATCTCCAGAGTCAGAGCTCAGGAATATGCACTACCCTAAGCTCTTTTACCCAGTGTGCTTTTAGAACCATCACTTTAGTGTTTTCTTAGCAATCCAGGTGTCTTACTTGGAGGACGTGCCCAGATCCCAGTAAGACTGGAGCAGATCGTCATCTTTAAAGAAGGATCCAAGGTGTCTGGACTCAGGCCATCCCCCTGGCCTCTCGATGGTGTGTTCTCTGAGGACCCAGTCATGGGCAGTCCCATCTACCTCCAGTCCTTTCACACACACAGATAAATGACCCCCCCCCCACCCCCAGGTTCTGTCATTGCCCCCAGGGTGATCATTGTCCAATTACTCGATTACTCAGGGCAGATCACACACAGTCTTAAAAATACCTTACATTTACCAAGTTCTCACCTTGGGGCAGACATTGACCCAAGTCCTTCACACCTATTAAACTGTTAAATAGCAACCTGTGAGGTAAGTACTAGCTTATAGAACCCATTTACAGATGAGGAGACTAGGTCTGGAGAGGTTAATGAACCTGCTCAGAGCCAGGATTTGGCTACACAACTCTGTGCTTTTAACCACTGTGGTTTTTTCTCTCTCTCTCTTTTCTTTCTTTCTCTCCCCACCCCCAAAGAGTTCAACAAAAGCTTCTCTCTGTACCTACACCCCTAGTGGGGGAGGGAGAGCACGGGGAAGTGTGCATTCTTCCTCGTGGGAAAGCTATTCTAGGGTGCCTGGCAACTGGCAACTTCTCCCATACATGAATTAAAAAAATTTTTTTTGAGAGATTTTTGCTATAGGGTACATGTGCTTGCTGGAGAGACAGAGACAGAAAGCAAGACATCATCCACTGGGGGGATGGCCATCCACAGTCCCTTCTCCTCCAGTCTCCTCTTGGGATTCTGGGCATGTACACACACACACCGGCATGAATTTCATATTGCTGGGTCTGGAACTTGAACTGCAGTCGATCACATGGGAGTACAGTACCTTAACCATGATGCCACCTGCTGGCCCTGGATTATTATTATTATTATTATTGTTTTTAGAGAAGTTTTTGCTATAGAGTACATGCGCTTACCAGAGAGACAGAGAGACAGAGAAACAGAAAGCAAAAAACTCTCTTTCCAGGGGGGATGGCCATGCCACAATCCCTTCTCCTCCATTCTTCTCTCAGGATTTTGGGCACACACTCACATGCATCTGGTGTGAGTTTTAAGCCACCTGGTCTGGGACTCAAAGCTCAGTTGACTACGTGGGAGTCCAGTGACGTAACCATTATGATATCTGCTGGTCCCCTGCCCCGGATTTTTTCCCCCTCTTTGGATAGGCTGGGAATCAAACTTGGGCTCCTCAGCCTGCCAAGCAGCAGCATCAGGCCATGATGGCTGGGCCTCTACTCTTCCTTCTGTTCTTAAGTTTTTTAGAGAAAGGCTCGCACATAGAAATCCCACCCGGCCTCGGCATTTACACAGCACTAGGCTGACCGTGCCTGTACCACACTGTTGAAGTTCTCTGACCTCGAACCTTCACGGCCTCCAGTGACGTGTGCCTTAGACATAGCTTCAGGTCCTAGGAAGCATTCACAGGTATAGAATCATGGGAGGAATCCCGTAGGCCAGTAGTTTCCCAGCTTCAGATGCCGTGATTAGGATCATTCAGGAAAATTTTCTAAACCCCATTGTCCAGGCCATACCCCATGTCATCACAAGAGCTCTGGTGAGGATTCCTGGCACCCGTGTTTTAAAGCTCCTTGGTAATTACAACGTGCTGCTGAGTCTCCAGCTGTGGGAGCTGGGGCACCCCTGTTCTGGGAGAGACTGCAGGGCCGCAGCTGTCATCCCTGACTGTGCATGAGGTTGTTCCTGACCCACGTCATCGTCACTCCCTCCTGTCCTTGTGTTACAGTAGTTTCAGTTTGAATCAGGAGAGCATACCACACTCTCTATTTCAGCCCTAGAGTTTAGAGCTGTAGCTCCAGACTGAAATAGGTGACAGCCCTATATTTACAGCGTTCTTACTTATTCAATAAAGCCATGCTGTGATAACAAATACTCTGCCCATAGAGTGCTTTTCTTTTTCCCTCATGTATACTTTAGATTTCTGTAATTTGGAATGTTTGCCTGGTCAGGGAGAAACCCAAGTGCCAAGGTGGAAAAGCTTAGATCTCCATGTATTTTGATCGGAGCATCACAAGCTATAAGAAGATGAGAGAGAGGCCTTGCACAGGTGGCACTGCAAGCCGATGTATCACACCTCCCTCCCGGCACTCTGTCATGATAGGAGCAGGATGCACTGGCTGCATTGGCAGGTTGCTGGAACCGGGGCGGGCTGTGAAATGGTTCACGGAGGAGGGCTCTCCGTTTCTCTCTCTCTCCCCTCTCCTCTCCTTGCTTTAGCTCTGACTCTCCCAGTCTCTCACTGTGTGGCTCTGCCTCTCTATCCTTCTCCCTTTCAGTGTTAAGTCTTACTCACAGCATGTGTACTTTGGAGGTAGCTCTGATAATATAGTGGGCTCCATGAAATCAATAAAATTTCCAGCATCCACCTTTCACATGGGCAACTGCATTCTTTCGACTTATCTGGGAAGCCCAGATGCTAAGAAGAGGGCAATTTGGTATTAGGACAAAATCTTTCTTTTCTGTCCCAACCTTCTCACCTTTTCTATTTTAAATTACGCATATAGCGTTTCCTGGGCAAATGGCTGGAAGCATAGGACAAAAGCTTTTGAAGCAATTACTTCAAGTCCGTATTATGCTTTAAAAGTCAGGGCCAGGTGGTGGTGCAGTGGTGAAGCAACTGGACACATGTAGAGAAGGCCCCAGGTTTGCATCCCAAGGCCTCTGGGAACACACAAGCTGTGGGCATATGTGGCTCTAATCTGGGCTGGCTGCAGCTGGGAGCAGAACGTGGTGTGAAGTCCCTGTTCAGGGCTCCTGTGTCTCTGTTTCTCTTTCTCTCCCAGAAGAAATAAATGAATAAACATAAAGCAAAATCAGACGCAAGATGTTTGGGAAGGTTCATTAAAAACAAATTTCACTCTATGTCCTTAAAAAATTATTTGCGATACTCCTTTCTTCTTATTTGTTTAGAATATGCTGCCCACATATTCGTTGTTTCTTTTCATCAATGGAGACATAACCTCTTATTATCAATTTCTCGTTGAATATAATAGGAAAACCCATGATGAGACCAAGATGAATAAGCGCAAGATTATTTTTACATGAAATTATAATGTGTTATATAGGAATTTATATATTGCAAGATACTTTTGTACTTAAATATATATAGCTCTCAGGATGTCTAGCTGATATTGTTCTCTGTTTCAGGCATTCTGGGCCTAAAGCCAAAGAGCCACAGTCAGACTGGGCGTCCTATTCATAAAATGAAACGGTAGCTTTTTGGAGCTCCAGGAACTACCGATCTTCATTCTCTTTTCCCCTTACTTCTTAATTACACACTCCCGCACATACATACTTCATTTTAGAAGCAATACAGCCACATTATGGAAGAATAGTAGGGGGAAAAATTCTTTATAATTCCATTATTAAAATAAGAACACATTATGTGGGGGCATTTCTTGTAGCTTTTTTCCTCTCTAAAGTGGTTATTTATTTTAAAAGTAGTGTATATATAAACCTGTTATTTTTTTCTCTTTTCATAAGCATTCCACACATCATATAAAAATTCACAACTAACATTTTAAATGCTTACCCATCCTATTTAGTAGATGTAGATACAATTTACTTAAACATGGCTGGATTTTCTGTTTTTCACTATCCCAGTAATGTTAAATGGTTATCTTTGAGAATAAAGCTTCCTAGTCCCCGCTCTCCCAATCATTTGCATCATGTCCCCAGAATAGATTCCCAGGATGTGACTGTCCTAATTCACCAAGCAGTGCCATGCAGAGCTGTTGGAACACCAGCAGGCACCGTGCAGTTGCTAATAAATAACTCATATTGATCCCTCGTTTTGTGATTTATCTTGCTCTCTTTGCTCTTAGAGCTTTGATTCATGGCTCCAAGGGGCAATTTTGGAAAATCATTTACCAGCTGAGACACCCCGACTACTGCACATATAAGGTCAAGGTGGAGCAGACCTGAGTCACAGGGATTTCAGACATCCAAGCCCAGAATATCAGCCACTGTTACTTTTTCCAAAAGATGATCCAAATTCTGGTCTTACAGACACTGAGGAGAAAACGTGGAGTTTCCCATGGTTCCTGGTCTTTTTTGGCCTCCCCAGTGCTTTTTCCCAGACAGATGGGTACTGCAGTAGATCACTGCTTTCGATGGTAGCCGAGGTCTCCCTGGGGTTATAGAGTGCAAAGCCATGTGAGGGAAAAGGAGCAGCGTGGGCCAGTTATGTCTGGGGAAGAGTCCAGTCTGGTTTGTAAATCCACTCTCTCTGTACAGAGTGAGCGGATACATCTTTGTTGCCTTACAAGCTTAACTGATGACCTTTCCCTCTCTGCTTTCTAGACTTACGGGCATGAACAAAAGGCCTTTGTGTTCCCCAAAGAGTCAGAGAATTTCTTTGTGACTCCGATCGTGGAGCTAAAGAAGCCACTCAAGGCCTTCACTCTGTACTCCCCTTTCTATACCCACCTGACCTGTCAATATCATCCTTTTCCTTATGCTACGAAGATGATAGATAATGAGATCCTCCTCTTTGAGGAAAAGACTGGAGAATACATTATACTTGTGGGTGGAGATGGGATAGTTTTCTACCTGTACTCCGGCCCTGTTGCACCTCTGTGTGACCTCAGAGTCCACCTCGGGGACTGAAGACTTCTGGGTGGGTGGGAAGCCCAGAGTGAGGAAGAGTCTGGAGAAGGGTTACTCTGTGAGTACAAAGGCAAGTTACACCCAGGATTTGCTTAGTGAGAGCTTTGATACAAACCAATCTTTGGTTTTGGGAGAGGTGAACATGTGGGACTTGGCGCTGTCACCAGATGAAATGAACATAGTCTGTGTTGGAAGGACCTTAGATCCTAAAGTCCTGGGCTGTGGGGAGCTGACATGAACCACATGGTGAAGTGTTCACCAGTCTCCAGCTGCAGCCCTGAGGCCCTGCTGTGGGTTCTGAAAGTGCCAGCTGGGGACTGCTCCTTACTTTTTTCTTGTCTCCAGGCCCAATGTCTCTTCATCCTATGTATATGGCTCTTCCACCCTGTGAGGGGGACCTGTGTCTTATCCTTTTTCCATTCTGTTTCCATCAGCACAAAGGCTGGTTCAGAGTAGGGAGTTCCATTCAAGTTGCACCTTAGAACTGCTAAACCCACCCTCAGCCAATTAAGTATGATTTTCTGGAGGTGAGACTCAAGCATTCATACTTTTAAAAATGCTCAAAGTGATTTCAGTGCTTAGCCAAAGCTGAGAGTCATTGCATTTACATGTCTAAGAGTAAATGAGCCAACTTTTTTTTTTCTCCTAAAAGACTGAATGTTTTTAACTGTAGTCCTGCCAACATTTTTGTTTCTCTTTATAGATGCATTGCCATATTTTATTGTGCTTTTTTTTTTGTATTAAGTGAAGATTACAGGAAAAGAATTTTTTTTGGCATTCTACCCCTGCCATCAGGGTGCGGTCATTACAAATTAGAAAGATCTTTAATCCTTTCAATTTAAAGATTCAAAAATCTAAGAAATAATGGTATACCTCTGTAGTCCCAGCTCTTTTGGACTCTAAGGCAGGAGGGTCACAATATAGCAAGACCCTGTCTAATCTGATTGTCATGTTGAAAGATGGGGCCTTTGGGGAGAGATTAGGTGTGTGGATGGGTCCCCATAACTAAGGCCTGGCGGTTATGTAAGAAGCAGGAATGAGACTGACAGATGCAAGGACACAGTTGCAAACTTCTCTGCCCTCAACCATTTTATAATGCAGCTAGGATAAGGCTCCTGCACCTTGGACCTTGGCTTTCTGGGAGATGGCCTTTTTTCACTGGTACACAGGATATTTAAGCTTCCTTAGAAAGAATTTGGAGTCACATCTTGACTCTTCTATTAAAATGCCCCCCATACATCTGTTCTAGGTTAATATTGGAAATGAGGATGGGACCTTCTCCCTCTTCCTGCCCTTAGTGCCTGTTATCCCGAATTGTCGGGAGCCGAGACTGGGACTTAGATTACAGATGTTTACAATGATGTTTCTGGATCTTACAAACTAGTTATTTCTGTGTTGAGATACCTGAACTGGATGGACCTTATTTATATCAAAAAAGGAACCCAGGTACTGTTGTTGAGGCAAATGGATGATTCTTAGTGTGTAACTGGCTAAATGAGCTATACTGTGTTGTGTCCTGAGTACAAGCTGGGTTCTTGAGGAACCGGCACCAGCTAGCACAGAGTCTTACAATGGTGTTGAAGGTACCAAAGTACAGGATAATAGACAGGAAGTGGTGAGAGGAAAGCCACCAGGTGCAGGTGAACCTAGATATTCCTGCTGGTGGCCTCCCGGTCTCTGGAACCATATGCTAGGGTATGACTAGAGGAGAGGAGCCAGTCTGAGAGGAGAGGGATACCTTTCAGACTTGGGGAATGAGAAGCAGCCTTCTCACACAAGGTTTTTTCACAAGGAACAACTGGGATGCCTTTTTGCCTGCTTTCTTTTCCCCAGATGGATAAGCACTGTTCCACAGCTGGCACCCCACTGCAGGCCATTCTGAAGCACTGGCATTCTTTTGACCCTCAGACACTCAAGGAAAAGTGATTCATCTTCTTTTGCACTTGAACACTGCCTCAATATAAGTTGGCAGATGAGAAACTAAGACTCCCAAAATGGAATATTAACTACAGTACTATTCAGGCAGTTAGCTCTCTTTGTAAATGCCTAGAGAAATAAAGGACATTCCATACATACAATGTTTTTATGCATTGAGAGATATAAGTACCCTTTGTTTTTGTAAAACCAGGCTACTTTAATGCTTTCATACAATTTAATAAATAATCTTTTGATGACTGCGGATAGTAAGACTGGCTGTATTCAGAAACATCAGCCATGATGGTTTTCCAGATTGGTGTATCATCTTCAAAAATTGCAAGGAGTTATTTGTATGCAACTGCTATCAAACCAGTAAGACATTTATGCATCCATCATTTTCAGGATTGTTGGTAACTTGGGCATATTTCCCCCAAATAACCTTGTCCTTGTGTCACAAGACCCGACTCGCTCATATTCACCTCAATGACAGTACCTTTGGTGATAACACCCCAAGTTGTATTTAGTGGGGATGGGGGATTCTTCTTTACACCGAGTATTGGCGGCAAAAGGTGGCTTTCCGTTCAGGATGTGTTACGTGGGCCTTCTTGAAGCATAAGCTCAATGGCTAGTCTTTCATATTTAGGTAGTTTTCTAGTAAAGCCATCCCCAACAAAGCAGACTTTTGTAACTATCCTCTTCTCTGCCTTCTTCTTTCTCTTTCCTGTTCAAATAACTTTTAATACTTCCGTTTCTCCCTGGGCTCGAACTTTGGGTAGAGGGATTTCCCATTTTCCTGCTTTCTCCTTCCATTTTTCTTTAATCATACTGGAAAGTTCTTAGGCTCAGGACTGTCCTTCTCTGTCCAACAGATAGGCAGGTCCTGCTCCTTGTGGAGTCTTTTCATCATTCTTCTGCTTGGTGTTCCTCTTTTCATGCATCTTGATAGTCTTTTTCATTTGTATTTTCTCAACATGGCGCTGTTTATGATAGAGCTTAGCCTTTAGACCAATCGTCTTTTTTGCCTTCTTTGAATGTTCACGAGCCTCCTGACTTTCTTTCTTTCTTCCTTCCTTCCTTCCTTCCTTCCTTCCTTCCTTCCTTCCTTCCTTCCTTCCTTCCTTTCTTTCTTTCTTCCTTCCTTCCTTCCTTCCTTCCTTCCTTCCTTCCTTCCTTCCTTCCTCCTTCCTTCCTTCCTTCCTTCCTTCCTTCCTTCCTTCCTTCCTTCCTTCCTTCCTCCCTCCCTCCCTCCTTCCTTCCTTCCTTCCTTCCTTCCTTCCTTCCTTCCTTCCTTCCTTCCTTTCTTTCTTTCTTTCTTTCTTTCTTTCTTTTTCTTTCTTTCTTTCTTTCTTTCTCTTTTTCTCTCGGTAATCCAAACAGTATCCATAGCATTTATGATGTAATATATTAATTTTGTGGCATGATGACGGCTGCAGAGTCACCGGGGGCAGCCTCCTGACGCAAAGAAGTTGTCAACTTTCAGATCTCAGAGACCCACGAGCAGGCCCGATGCAGTCTGGAATGGGAAACCAGCCCACTAGCTGCTTGAGACTGCCCCACCTATACTTCCTCTATATCTGACTCTACCTGTTTACCCAGGAATCCTCAAGCTTGACCACTTGCTCAGGAGAGAAGACTTGCAGCAGTGGTTCAGTGATTGTCCTAGGCAGCACGACCTAGACTAAACACGGCTTTTTGTCTTTTTTTCCCACCACACCCCAAGAAGAAGATAAAATAGTGGTTTTTATGGCCAAAAGCTTCTAGAAAAAATAAAATCTCCTGACCTTCATACCCACTTCAAAATTAGGAGAATAAATGGACCCATCCAGCAGGTGCCGCTCCCACCATGAGGGGAATGTATGTGCAAGCCCCATCTGGAACAAGCCCAGACACAGCGCTTCCTGACCAGGATACACCCCCCACCCCACCTCAGTTTTTCCTTGACAATCCATTTTCCCGGACCCCTCCCTTTTTCGTGGGAGCTGTTTTTTCCTTCCCTCTCCTTCAGTAAACTCCCTACTCTCCTCCCCCAAATAAAATAAATAAATAAATAAAAAGTTTTAGGTGCTTGTAGATGGGGTATTTACAAGTAAAGTTTTCAGATCACTTGGGATCTTAAATTTATGCTTAACGAAAATAGTAAGTATTCATAAAATGCTTAAGTCATCTTTAAATACGTTAGCATGCATAGATTATTCTTATTGTGGGTCCTTTAGATTTTATAGGAATGAAAGATATGGAGTCTCTTAATAAGACTCTTCTGTTCTACACTGGGAAATCTGTTAAACAGTCTTTTGTTAGTTTGTAAAATACATGTTCATAAGGTGTTAGTGTGTGCTAAAAGCTAAGGTTGCTGAGATTCATAATTCTGGTCCTGCATACAAAGTTACAAGTTTGAAAGCCTTTCCAAAGGGGTCAAATTCCCTAGGGGAGGATAAATATGAGGACTCAAAGTCACTTAAGAGGCCCTCCCATTGGAGATTCTCTCTCTCTCTCTCCTTTTTAGAATTATTTTATTTAACTGTATCAGTTTATTTATTTATTTATTTTTAAATTTGACCAGAGAGAGAGAGAGAGAGAGAGAATGAGAAAGCAAGCCGCCAGGTCCGGGACTTGAACTGTGGTCAGCCATGTGGGAGTCTAGTGCCCCCAACTACCATACCACCTGCTGGTGCAGCCATTGGAGATTCTCTTTAGAGATATGTGCTTGCAATACACCTACCTGCCAGGACAGGGTACTACAGTTTCCCCTTGACACACTTGCTTACCAAGTGGCAAAAGGCCAATTTAGACTAGCTAGTCACCTCTACCTGAGGCAAACATCCAGGCAGCCCTACAGTGAAAGTCCCAGGACTAACTTTAGTTAGGCTTCCCTATGGAAAACAGGAACTAAGGGGCTCCTATCCAACGAGCTGACAGGGCAGAAGTTCAAAGCACTGGGTAAGATAGGTTAAGGCCAGAGCTCCTGCCTGTTCTCTTCCTTCTTACTTTCTGGCACTCCCCCATTTTCTCTTCCAGATGGACAAACTTCTACCCCTTGCAACTCTCCACTTGGCTGCCTTCTCAGGAATTGGGAAAGGTCTAACACCCAGACCTTCTGGCCTGGCCCCAATGTAAGTTAGATGATCCGAAGGTTTAGCCATAAAAATAAAGGCTGACATGATGACTGTATAAGCCAACAAGGCAGATGTTTGTAAAATCTACAAACTGGCTGCACTCAGCTGCTCCTTATAGGAGATTAAACAGACCAACAGAATCCATTCAAGTTTCGGTCCTCTTCTCAGTGAAGAATCTCTCTCATAGGTCAGAGCAGATCTAGGGAAATTCTCAGCTAACCCAGGAAAATGCTATAATAAATTGGCAATTTACCGTAACCTTTGATTTAACTTTAACTTGAAGAGCACTCAAGTTGCTCAGGGTACTCTCGAAGTCTGGGAATATAAGTTCCACCCAAGGACAGGATTGGAAAGTCGAGATCAGAATCTCTGTCTCAGCAAAACAGGATGTTTTCCATGTGGGGATCCTGGGCACTGGACAGGAAATGCCCATGAGTGCCATCGTCTTGTCTCCCAGTGGGATCTTGGCCCCAATGGGCAGGAATTGGTCACTGCGAATGGGAATGCCCCAAGCTTCAAAGGGAGCCTGGGACTTCTGAGTCCACGACGGCCTCTGAAATTGAGGATGGGCCTCAGACGGCAGCAGTTCCCCCTTGGACATCTGGAAATCTTAGCAGATGGGATTCAGTTAATCCTTAAGGTGAATGTCTTCTTTAAAATACAAATATTTATCTGGAACAGAAGTTAAGGTTATTTTCAAAAGGAAACTTATAAAAAGAGAAAAACAAGGCAAGGGAATAATAAACAGGGAAGAAATACATAAGAAGAAGGTTACAGTTGTAAAAATAAAGTCTTTTTAAGTAAGACTAAAAGGAAAGGTTTTCATATAGAAGGGATTTTGTGTGGTAAAGTTTTTGTCTTAAGGAAACATGGCTAAAGTAAAGGCCAAAGAAGGGACAAAAACAAAGTCTAGAGCATATTGTTGAAGTTCACGTTATGTTGGAAGAGTCTGAGAGAAAGTTCTATTGTGCTGATGTGACGCCATCAGTCACAATTCTGGTTGTTACTTTATGTGCTATCTGCAATAGAAATAGCTAAATTTATTTTTCTATGACATCATTATCGTAATAAATTGCTCTTCTTCTTTAGACTCCATCAAGTTGCAAATAATGGTCAGGACAAAGTCTCCAGTGAACACCCCTCATGACTTCTACCACTGGCCTCTAGATAGACCTCTATGGAAGATCCTTACCTGCTATCCCCCATCAGTGCCCCATTCCAGCAGGAAGCAGCCAGAGTGCTTGCCATCCCCTATCCTCTCATGGCCGTTAGGGAATCCCCTGCAGAGTGGGGGAATGAAGTAGCAGACAGGAAACCTAAACATAAAATTTGTGTGTAAGCGCCACGATGGAATCACGGAATGGCTAAGCTTTAAGATGGAGACACACAACAGCTCAACAGCAGCTCAGCTCTCAGTGGAGTGCTTACTCCCAAGGACGCAAGCACACTGATTCCCAAGACAGCTAGCTGAGGCAGATAAACAATGGAGGCTTCTGTCATGGCCTACCCCAGGTCAGGACAAAGATAAGGACCATGATGGCTCAGCAAATACTACAAAGGCCCTGGGCAATAATTCACCATCAGCGTCTGATGACCTACAGACCTATGGGCTGAAAAATTTCATGATGAGACAAAAGCAGACAAGCCCTTCCTGAGAATAAGCCTGCACAAAGCCTCTCCTGACCAGGATAAAACCCCCTCACCTTAGTTCTTCTTTAGTTACCCACTTTTCTGGGACGCCCCGCTCCCCCACTTGATGGGAGCTTGTTTTTCTTCCTTCTAATAAACTCCAGCTTTACTATTTCTCCGTATGTCTGCATCTCTAATATTTTGTGAACATGAGACAAGAACCTGGTCAGCTCATGGTCCTGAATCCAGCACTAGTATTGGGCTCTTTATATCCTGCATCAGACTGACTGGGATCGCAGATTGCAAAGACCCAAGCTGTTCATCAGAGACCTGGAAGGATGAATGAACAGACATAGAATGAACAGATACAGAAAGGAGGCTCCAACTGTATGAGAGATGTGTCAGCTTGTGTTGGATAAAAAAACTGTAGCAATTATCACATACTCAAGGCCTAAGGGGAGAGTGGGAAAGGCCTGTGTCTGGAACACGGTGACTACAGAAAACAGGTTTGTTCAGAAGCAGATGGATGACTACAACAAGAGGGTGAGGAAGTTTCAGAATGCGACATGTGGTCTGAAAGCTCTCACTCAGATTTTCAGGAGAATGCAA